>CM066987.1:64352087-64976087 GCA_033977485.1 Hydrangea macrophylla | reverse complement strand
TTTTCATAACAACACAGGTACCAGAAAACTAGCATCAACAATCAACACCATGCATAAACAAAACATTATACAAAAAGCAGTACAATCTGCCAGGATATATTTTCACTGTGTTGACTGAATTAACATGATTTATTTGGGCATGATAAATTGCTTTGTGGATCAAACTCAAAACTAAAACATTGTAGATAATAGGATTATCTTCATGTACAAAAAAACTAGTTTCAATTACATTTTTGAGTTGCTCAAAATATTTATTCTACCTAGACATTCTTATACGTTCGGACTGCTATGTCCCAGATTTATAGTACTGCGTTGTACGTGAATTTCACCTATGAAGGAAGGGTTTTTAGACTGAACTATAGAAGAGTTATTTGTAGATAAATGAGTTAGCCTTCTCCACAAAAAAACCTAACTTAATTCAGATTTTTGAGCTACTCTAAACATTCATTTTACTAAACTATGTTTTGCTGAAAGTTTTAGTTTCTCAGATTTATAACACTGCGTTGTACATGCATTTCACCTATAAAGGATTGATTTCTAGACTGAGCTATAGAATCGTTATTTGTAGATAAATGAATTAGCTTTCACCACAAAAAATCCTAGCTTAATTCCAATTTTTGAGCTCCTTAAAACATTCATTTTACTAAACTACATTCTGCTGGAAGTTTCTGTTTCTTAGATTTAAGAATTTGTCTTGCATGTCATGAAAACTTCAACACAACAACATCAAACTCCTACTAAACATTAATACATGCTATATATGTTCTAAATTGAGTTAGATTACTCACAATTACTCACCAAAGCTTGAAATTGAGCTTGGATGTTGTTTTTGAGCTTAATAGAGCTTGAACTTCAAACTTCAAGGATGAACTTCTTCTTCTTCTTAACTTTTCTTCTCTCTTTTTCTCATGAACTACCCCAAGTCTCCTAATTTTCTCTCCAAAAATTCAGATTATGATCCAACTAAGAGAGTGTAGTGTGTGCATGTACTTGTTTATATAGAATTTCCATGTGATAGGTGTCCTTTGCATGTTGCATGCTTAGGACATGTGTCCAAAGGGATGACATGTGGTTGCCACATGGTCAGCTATGTGGGCCCACCTTGAGTTGTGTGCCACTTCCTCAATTTATGTGCATAAGTTTCTCAGTATGCGTGTCAGTCCCGAAGTAAGTACAAACTGGTATTATTTCTAATGTCCGGGTTCGGGTACGGGACTAAGTTAAATCTTATTATGGTCGAGTCGGTATGGTTACTACAGTGCATATGGTAATACTACAACACGTCCATACCGTTACGTAATTAAAATAATAATATAATAATTTAGTCGGTCTAATACAGAAATTCGAAAAAACTGATATTATAATGACAAAAAATTACAGGTGTTACATCTTTCACCACCTATTAAAGGATTTCATCCTCGAAATCAGAGCTTATCTATTTACAAAATAGAAAAGATATTCTCTCGCATCTCTGACTCCATTTCCCACGAAGCTTCTATTTCATCATAATGATTACATTGAAATTTCACCAATGGGATCTCCTTGTTCCTCAACTTCTTGGTTTCTCGACCCAAAATCTTGATCGGTCTCTCGGTGTAAGACACGTTGTTATTCGCCTCAATGTCCTTGAAGTCGATTACATGTGGCGTCACACCCTGATGATACTCCTTCAACAAACTGATGTAAAAAACATTGTGAATACCTGATAACCTTGGTGGCAACATCACTAATTTCTAATATCCTACGTGGAATTTATGGAGAAATTCAGGTGCTACATCTCTACCCACCTTATCAGAGGATTTCGTCCTCGAAATCTAGAGTTTGCTAGGTCTTAGAAAGTACAAGGTACTAATCATATCTCAGATTTTAAGGTTGTGAGGTTCTCATTAGCTAGCTAATCAGACATTCTCACCAATTCTTTCATTAGCTAGCTAATCAGACATTCTCACCAATTCTTTCGAACGTCCAAACTTCTTTGCTAAACAACACCATGTGAATTTCAAAGTTCTGACATTGAATATGGCATCTTTGGTCTTTCGTCTTGTTCAATGCTGGGATTAATTTGATGATCTGCGAGCTCTCTTTTGGAACCTTCTTTGTGGTGGAACCATGTTTTGAATTCCTCATTCTGGACAATCTTTGTGCATATGTCCAGTCTTTCCACGATTGAAGCACTGCGGCTATCAACTTGTGGGTTGTTTTGGTGCTTTGCATTCTTTGGAGTGATGTCCAGATATTCCACAGCCGTCGCAGATATCATGTTGCTTTGGATTTATCTCAACGGCAATCTGGTTAACTTTCCTTTCATTGTTTCTTCTGCGTCTTTGGTCGGCAAGATTCTTACCTCTCAACTTCTTGATGCAATGGTTGAGAAGTCTAGTTGGTCTCACGATTGTCTTCTATAACTTGTAGGGGTCGTGAATGTATCCCTCAGCATGTTAGTACGAAGAACGTTGTAGATTAGCATATCCACTCAAAAAGCATTGTGATCTACTACACCGTTGGTGATAACGTACGCGAGTTGGTGGGCAATTCAATCGTAAATACTCTAATGTGTTGCAGTGATAGCTTCCTTTCTTTTGGTCTAATAGCACGTTACCTCAAGCGATCGATATTTTAATGGTACTTTATCTTTGACTTTAAACTGTAGGTTCTTCCTTCATTTCTAATCTTTCTGACGTGATGATGATTGACATGGCCTTCTATATAGAACCTCGAGTGACGTCATGCCTATGCTTAACTTTGTCGTAGTTGGCGAACATTTTGATCAGCGACGAGTGGGTTCTTTTGTATTTTCGTTCCTGATGCGCCACGAGCTTTCATAACTGATGGTGTAAACTTTCCCATGTGTCTCCGATGTTGTTGATGATGTGTTGATGATGTGAGCTTGTAAGACGTCTTCTATCATTAGGTTAGTGCGTCTGGTTTGACCATCAGTTTAAAGGTGGGATGCAATGCTCGTTGTATACTTATAGTTACTAACTGCCGATTTGTTGTACCTCTACAATAATATATATATATATCGGAACACTAATCATTACAATAATACTAGATACACAAAACTAGATTCATTAATAAGTTAAAATTTTGCATAATCGATTGCATAGGTTGTATCAACTCCCCTTCTTCTTCCAAGTTCATCAACAAATCTTGATTGATGTTCTTCAATGCCTCGCAATCCTTATGGATGTGGTCCATTCCACCACATTTGTAACATCGTGATCCATGTCCTCCAATTTGTTTCGATATTGGGCATTCGTCGAAGTGATGTCTGCAATTTCTGTAGTTGAAACAACGTTGGCATGCTTTTACGTTGGACCGATGCTATTGTTGTGTCAGACTTTCTCTGGTTCCTCATGTGTTCTTTCAGTCTTCGTTGTGCCTCTTTGCCTAATCCAGCTATATTGGGGATGGTGTATTGAGTTGGGCTTGTCTGAGCTGCATGTGCTCCATAGCGTCCATCTTGAGTGCTTTGCAGTCCTTGCTCAAATGTCCTCTCTTGCGACAACTGTAGCAGATAACGTTTGGTTGGTTACAGGTCTTGGGAGCTTGTAATACCCTGTATTTTGGTATATTAATAAGACCTGGTATTTCATTTCTATACTCGTATAAACTTTCTCTTCCTTTTTGGTGAATTTTGATACCAATCGATTGACATTATTCCAATCGATTGACACTTTTCAGATACCAATCGATTGACATATTCCCAATCGATTACCATTTTACCGACTAAAATTGACTATGTGTCAACATCCCAATCGATTGCCATTCATCCCAATCGATTGACATCATTCCAATCGATTGACTACAAATATCTGTTACCAATCGATTGACTTGTGTCTCAATCGATTGACATAAGCTGAGAAATGTTTTCTTCTTTTCTTGAGGTTTAAACGTGTGGCACTCTTTTCCCTCTATATATATGTTTCATTTATTGGCCTTGGGGCTATTTTCAAACCATTGAGAGAGAGAGAGAGACATACCTCTTGTGAGATATATACATACATATATTTATCTATATATCTATATCTATACACACCCTCACACACACTTACTGCCCTTGGCAGTTGGGAGGAAGAAGAAGAAGAAGCAGAAAGAAGGAGGAGAAACAAGAGAAGAGGCAGAGAGGAAGAAGAAAGAAGGAAGAGAGAGAGAGAACTTGGAGAATTCAAGCTTAAACACAAGCCAAACGCACCCTAGGTGAGTTCTAACTCACTTGGTCCCTCTATATGAAGTTTATATAAGTTATTATGAAGTTTAGATGGGTTAAATGCATGTAGTGTACGTTTATATATGCTGTTTTTGCAATCTGCTGGAGAAGACGTAGTACCAATCGATTGACATAATCTCAATCGATTGATATCAGTCGTATCCCAATCGATTGGATAGGATTCCAATCGATTGCCATTTATCCCAATCGATTGACATTATTCTAATCGATTGACATGTTCAATCGATTGCCATGTTTCTCAATCGATTGATATAAATTTTGACCCAATCGATTGGACCACTATCTCAATCGATTGGCATGATCAGAACATGGATTCCTTTGCCTGTTTATTATATAGGAGGTTTAGTTATTCGATTTCTAATTCGGACTTCCAGTATGCGACTGTGGGTAAGACAGGAGTAATGGGACACCAAAGACTTATGGATAATGGATAAATAAAAGTAATTAAAAGACATGGGTGACGTGTTGATTCTGATGTGAGTTCGATATCCGTTTTCTTTCATTCAGAGTAGTCAGGCCACATTGGGGATTGTCATGTGTCGATGTAGAATGGAACGTAAATAGGTTTGGTAAGTTCTGGAAATGGTACGTGGATGGACGATTGGTCATGATATGCTCTTAAAAGCGGTGAACCGGATACATGGTTCTTAAAAGCGGTGAGCTGGACCAAATAGTCCTAAGAGAGACTGGATGATCATAATATGCTCTTAAAAACGGTGAACAGGACCATTGTTCTTAAAAGCGGTGAGCTAGGATCACTAGTAGATGACGTTGAGTCGTGGCAATAGATTGATATGCCTTGTTCGAAATGTTATATCCCTGAAATGCGGTGAACAGGACCATTGTTCTTAAAAGCTGGGGACGGACTGACGTGGAGTCCATGACATGCGGTGAGCAGGATATATTGCTCTTAAAAGCGATGGACAGAATAAGGGTGTATCCCTAGAGTTAAACGATTGAGTCTGTTCATGAAATCAAAATATGTTGAGTTCGGTATTCGATTGACAAGACGTTAAGGGTCGGTTTACAAAGATAAATAAAGAAATAAGATATGGATATAATAAGATGTTAACTCGTGTGTTCATAAGCTTGTGTTTACTTCAGATAACTGGTACCCTGTTAGTTGTTGCTCACTCAGCTCTCAGTAAGCTGACGGCCTTTTATTGCCTGGACTTTCCCCGTCCAGAATATCATGTCCCTTATTCTGCAGGTAATGACCAGTACACTGATGAGTGTTATCCAGAGGAGGGCCCTACCAATGACGTTTACGCCAGGAAGGATTACTACGCTGAGAACTATCCGTACGCTAGTTGAAGGCTGAAGGAGTTATAACTAGTTTTATATTTCAGTTGTTCTGTTGAACCTCTAGTTAACGGGTACTTGGGCATTTGTTGTCTTCAGACCTGTTGTGATCCTGTGGACCACACTCTGATGTTTTGTAATAGCTAATACAGTGATTTTTATCTTCAGTTGTTTACTGTTGCTGTTCTTTTGGACTAGTACTGCGTGGTGTGGATTATTAGTGACTTTCACCTGTCATTCCTTATGGACCCATAAAGGAAATTTATTTTTCTCTATTTATGCTGCTCCGGGGCGTGACAGGATTTTTGGTATCAGAGCCTGAGTTTGGTACTCTAGGGTATGATACTGTCGTTCACTGATCATTCCACACCATCTGGTCCTAGTGTTGTTAAGATTCCTTGAGATGAGATATGAGTATAAGATAAGTTCATCTTCCTGACGATAGATAGTTTCCTTTGCAGGATAGCATGGATCCGGAGTTTCACCAGTTTGTGACTGATGCTTATGGAGGACATATTATCCATGGAGATACCGTGGAGCCAGCTGACCCAGAGTTTTATCGTGAGCGTGTGTGCCAGATAGCTAGTCGACATTTAGAGGAAGACATGTGGAGAGCACTTTATGTGACCGGGAGTACTCACCCGACACGGATGCGCATGGATTCTTACCATACTGCGAGGGTCGGTAGAGATATTTGCCAGGAGATGTTACGACTAGTTTTGAGTAAGCCAGAGATGGATGAGATTGAGTTGAGAGCTATTATAGCCGGTCCACCAGAGCCCATGGTTGCAGCAGCAGCAGCAGCCCCACCATCACCAGTACCGGACGTACCCGTTCCAGAGCCAGAGCCTAAGCCGATTGAGGATGAGGAGGATCTAGAGCCTGAGGATGAGCATCCCGATGAGGACATGGACGGAGATGGAGAGGAGGAGCCAATAGATGATGAGGACCCAGTAGAGCATGAGCATGCAGACGATGCAGATGATGATGAACCTGAGGATGACCCCGAGGAGCCAGAGTTTGAGCCAGAGGATCCAGTACCAGACCCCGAGGCTATGGAGGCAGACGTAGTAGTAGATGAGGAGGTACCCGACGAGGAGATAGTTGTGCCAGAGGTACCCGTTGTGCTTCAGATACCAGCTGGACCCATTATGCATATGGCAGCCATGGCTGATATGGCAGTAGGATGGATAGCTCAGATGGTAGCCCAGCCAGCAGATTTTGTTATGGGAGAGGTAGCTATAGCAGGAGCTCTTGACATAGCTGACGGTTTTGCTGCAGTAGCTGTTGATGTCGCTAACCAGGCGATAGCAGACGTAATGGAGGACGATGATGCAGAGATGATAGAGGATTGGGATATAGGGGTAGTAGTCGGAGATCTTGTCGCACCAGTTAAGGATCATCCACTCGAGGAGATGGATATCGACCCAGAGGACGAGGCACCACCAGCAGGATCAGATGCTGACGACTTTTGAGTCAGGATCTGCAGGGTATAGATTTGGTTAGTTTCTATTAGGACATGTTGTCCACCAGATTTTTGGGAGCTTGAGAGATAGCTATTGACCATAGCTTTGTATAGTATTAGCTGACTTCAGTTGTTGTAACTCTTGTCCCATATGGTACACAGTTTGACTAATGTGTACTATACGGTACATCTTTTGATATATATATATATATACGAGCAGTACTTTTGTTATTGTTTGGATGTTGTGTTGTGCTGCGTTGTTTAGTAGAATTGTTAGTTTTGCTGTTTCTTGTTCTACCTTGAGTTCGTTTCTACGAGAAGATTTTAAGCTGATCAATATGTCTCTTGTAGGCGATACTCGTTATCATCATGGTAGGACCCTTGAGAAATCACCAAGCACGTAATGGAGCACCTATTCCGAAAGGGATGGATCCGACGGGAATTTTTGAAGCATTTATGCAGAGGATGGAGCATGTGGGGGATACATATAATCACTCCACCCACCAGAGACCTCTTGCACCCCAGCCACCAAGACAGACTGGAGATAAGTTGTTAGCAAATTTTCGTGGTTACGTCCCGAAAAGTTCGATGGACTAACAGAACCATGGAAAGCAGAACAATGGATAAGAGAGATGGAGTTAATATTTGAAGCATTGGAATGCAACGAACAAGAGAAACGTCGCCTTGCTACGTTTCAGCTCACTTATGCCGCCGCAGATTGGTGGGAAGCTGAGCAAGCCACTATTGGGATCGATGCCGCTAGAGCTATGTCGTGGGAGACATTCAAAGGCAGATTTTTGGATAAGTATTTTCCAGAGGATGAGAGAGATCAACAGGAAAGGAACTTTCTCAATTTGATCCAAGGAGGATGGAATGTACGAGAATACACAACACAGTTCGAGCGTCTATCCAGATTTGCTCAGCATATGATAGACACTCCGCAGAAGAAGGTGAAGAGATTTCACCAAGGACTGAACCCCCACCTCAGACATATGATGGTTGGTCATCTGAACCAGTCGTATGAGGAAATTGTTAGATTTGCTTCAGGATTAGAAAAGGATGCTAATCCAGTACGACAATCACAGACGAATCAACCTCAGTCGTCACGAGGGTTTCAACAAAGGAATTTCCATAATCGACCACCGAGAAATACCCAAGGGTGGAGACCTCAAGAAAACTTTCAGAGTAACAAGAGAACCTGGGAAGGAACCAGGAAACCGCAGCAGAGTTATAATCGACCTCAACAATATCGCCAGCAGGGGTCACAGCCACAGGCATTACTGACAGCCCCGCCAAGCAACACTGGAGGTTGTTTTAACTGTGGAAAACCCGGACATATTGCAAGGAACTGCACTACCCATAGACCTAATCGCAGGCTGGATATTGTCTGCCGCAACTGCAATAAGCCAGGGCACGTGAGCAGGGATTGTCGCGCACCACGAGGAGGACACTACGGAGTCCCAGTGCAAGGAATCCAAGGACCTCCTGATCAGACCAAAATGAATGCTATCATTCCAGGAAAAGTAGGCTTTAATGCTGATGAGCAGCAACATTTGGAAGGTACACTTGTACTCTTTCATAGTCCAGTTAAAGCTTTATTTGATACTGGAGCCGCACGTTCTTTTATTGCTGTTAAGATTGTGCGTCAGTTGGGTTTAGAACCCCAGACACTTAAGTCAACACTGAATGCGGTGTCACCTTTGGGAGTGACAGTTAAGTTGAGTAAAGTGTGTAGAGATTGCCCATTGACTTTGGGAGATAAGAATCTTCCAGCAGACTTGATAGTTCTGTCGATGTCAGAATTCGATGTTATCCTAGGGATGGATTGGTTAACTAAGTACAGTGCCAATTTGGATTGCCCTACTAGAACGATTGTATTTCCAATACGAGGAAAGCCGACGATCAGATTTCAGTGTCAACCGACAAGCGACATGTTTCTTACGAATGGTTTGGCTACGATCATTAGTACGAGTACGGAGCTTACGATGGATCAAATTCATATTGTACGAGACTTTCAGGATGTATTTCAGGATATTAAAGGACTTCCACCAAAAAGAGAAATAGACTTCTGCGTGGAATTAGTACCTGGTACATTGCCTATTTCTAAGACTCCATACAGGATGGCACCAACTGAGATGTTAGAACAAAAGAAGCAAGTTCAAGAACTCGAAGATCTAGGATTTGTTCGTCCAAGTACGTCACCTTGGGGAGCACCAGTTATATTTGTAAAGAAGAAGGAAGGAACACTTCGACTCTGTATGGACTACAGGGAGTTGAATAAGGTTACGATTAAGAATAAATATCCACTACCACGGATAGATGATTTGTTTGACCAGTTACAAGGATCTAGGATCTTTTCCAAGATCGATCTGCGTTCTGGATATCACCAGCTGTTAGTTCGATCAGAGGATGTATCGAAGACTGCTTTCAGGACGAGATACAGGCATTATGAGTTTCTAGTTATGCCTTTTGGATTGATGAATGCGCCAGCAGTATTTATGGACTTAATGAATAGATTATTCAGACCATATCTGGATAAATTCATTATTGTGTTCATCGACGACATCTTGATATACTCAAGGACAGAAGAGGATCACCAGAAACACTTACAGATTGCTTTGCAGACACTTAGAGATAACAAGTTGTATGCAAAGTTCAGCAAATGTGAGTTTTGGCTACAGGAAGTTAAATTCTTGGGACATGTTATATCTCAGGAAGGTATTTCGGTAGACTCATCTAAGGTCGATGCAGTCTTAAGTTGGAACAGACCGACGAATGCGACCGAAGTCAGAAGTTTCCTCGGTTTAGCAGGATATTACAGAAGATTCGTAGAAGGATTTTCCAAACTAGCAGGACCTTTGACAAAGTTAACCAGAAAGGAGACGAAGTATGAATGGACAGACAAGCATGAGGGTGCATTTCAGGAGTTAAAAGAGAGATTGACTTCTGCACCAGTACTTGCATTACCTAGGAGTGGAGAAAAGTATGTGATCTACAGTGATGCATCGTACCAAGGACTCGGGTGTGTGCTGATGCAAGATGGAAATGTTATCGCATATGGATCAAGACAATTGAAGGTACATGAGAAGAATTATCCTACACATGATCTGGAATTAGAAGCAATAGTGTTTGCATTGAAAATTTGGAGACACTATCTCTATGGAGAAAAGTTTGACTTGTTTTCCGATCATAAGAGCTTAAAGTATTTGTTCTCTCAAAAGGAGTTGAACATGCGACAACGAAGGTGGATGGAGTTACTCAAAGACTATGATTTTTCTTTGCAATACCATCCTGGTAAAGCAAATGTCGTAGCCGATGCTTTGAGCCGTAAACCTCGACTAGTGATCGCTGCATTACTAATTAGAGAATGGAGAGCATTAGAATAAATTATTGAATTTGATCTTCAGCCAGTGGAACCAATGGAAGGACAACATTTTGGATGTCTTATGGTACAACCGACTTTGATCAGTCGTATCATAGAGGCTCAACAGACAGCAAAGGATTTGAAGTTATGGTTCGCCAAGATGACAGCCAAGGAACCAGAAGTCTGGAATATAAGTACAGACGGAGCTTTACGATGTAAAGATAGACTCTGTGTACCTAATGAAGAAAGTCTCTGAAAAGACATATTGGATGAAGCTCATAAGTCACGGATGACGATTCATCCCGGAAGTACGAAGATGTACAAGGACTTGAAGAGAAATTTCTGGTGGGAAGGAATGAAGCGAGAAGTGGCTGAGTATGTTTCTCAATGTCTTACTTGTAAACAAGTAAAAGCAGAACATCAGAGACCACCTGGACTTCTACAGCCGTTACCAATTTCTCAATGGAAATGGGAACACATAACCATGGATTTCATGGTAGGATTGCCGAAGTCACAGCAGAATCACGATGCTATATGGGTAATCGTGGATCGACTTACTAAGACGGCACATTTTATTGCCTATAGCATGACATATTCAGTAGAACGTTTGAGCCAAATGTATCTACAACACGTTGTACGATTACATGGAGTGCCTGTATCTATTGTGTCAGACTGAGATTCGCGCTTTACTGCAGAATTTTGGAAGAGTCTCCAAATAGCGATGGGAACGACATTGAACTTGAGTTCAGCTTTTCATCCGCAGACCGATGGACAGACTGAAAGAATTAATCAAGTGATGGAAGATATGTTACGCGCTTGTGTCATTGATTTTGAGAGTTCTTGGGAGATACACTTGCCTCTGATTGAGTTTGCCTATAATAATAGTTATCATTCGAGCATAGATATGGCGCCGTTCGAAGCTTTGTACGAAAGACCTTGCCGATCGCCGCTATGTTGGACCGAAGTCGGAGATAGTCAACTTCTTGGGCCAGAAATGGTACGAGAAACCAGTGAGAAGATTCAAGTCGTGCGTGAGAAGATGAAGACAGCCCAGACCAGATACAAGAATTATGCTGACAAGCGACGCAAAGACTTGGAGTTTGCCGTTGGAGATCATGTATTACTCAAGGTTTCACCTGTTCGAGGAATCGTCAGATTTGGTCAGAAAAGGGGCAAATTATCGCCACGTTTCATTGGACCATTTGAGATTCTGGAGCGTGTTGGGAAAGTTGCTTATCGCCTTGCATTGCCGCCAAAGATGTCAGGAGTGCACAATGTTTTTCACATCAGTATGCTGAGGAAGTACGTTCACAACCCAACGCACGAGATCAACTTTGAAGATATCGAAATCAACAGCGACGTTACGTTCAACGAAGGACCTGTTCGTATTCTAGATCGAGGAATCAAGAAGCTCAGGAACAAGGAGATTCCGTTAGTCAAGATTCAATGGAAGCATCATGATGAAGGAGAAGCTTCGTGGGAACTAGAGTCAGAGATGCGCGAGAAGTTTCCACTTTTGTTTTAAACCTTGTTGCTTTTGATTTCGAGGACGAAATCTTTTGTTGAGTGGTGGATGATGTAATACCCTGTATTTTGGTATATTAATAAGACCTGGTATTTCATTTCTATACTCGTATAAACTTTCCCTTCCTTTTTGGTGAATTTTGATACCAATCGATTGACATTATTCCAATCGATTGACACTTTTCAGATACCAATCGATTGACATATTCCCAATCGATTGCCATTTTACCGACTAAAATTGACTACGTGTCAACATCCCAATCGATTGCCATTCATCCCAATCGATTGACATCATTCCAATCGATTGACTACAAATATCTGTTACCAATCGATTGACTTGTGTCTCAATCGATTGACATAAGCTGAGAAATGTTTTCTTCTTTTCTTGAGGTTTAAACGTGTGGCACTCTTTTCCCTCTATATATATGTTTCATTTATTGGCCTTGGGGCTATTTTCAAACCATTGAGAGAGAGAGAGAGACATACCTCTTGTGAGATATATACATACATATATTTATCTATATATCTATATCTATACACACCCTCACACACACTTACTGCCCTTGGCAGTTGGGAGGAAGAAGAAGAAGAAGCAGAAAGAAGGAGGAGAAACAAGAGAAGAGGCAGAGAGGAAGAAGAAAGAAGGAAGAGAGAGAGAGAACTTGGAGAATTCAAGCTTAAACACAAGCCAAACGCACCCTAGGTGAGTTCTAACTCACTTGGTCCCTCTATATGAAGTTTATATAAGTTATTATGAAGTTTAGATGGGTTAAATGCATGTAGTGTACGTTTATATATGCTGTTTTTGCAATCTGCTGGAGAAGACGTAGTACCAATCGATTGACATAATCTCAATCGATTGATATCAGTCGTATCCCAATCGATTGGATAGGATTCCAATCGATTGCCATTTATCCCAATCGATTGACATTATTCCAATCGATTGACATGTTCAATCGATTGCCATGTTTCTCAATCGATTGATATAAATTTTGACCCAATCGATTGGACCACTATCTCAATCGATTGGCATGATCAGAACATGGATTCCTTTGCCTGTTTATTATATAGGAGGTTTAGTTATTCGATTTCTAATTCGGACTTCCAGTATGCGACTGTGGGTAAGACAGGAGTAATGGGACACCAAAGACTTATGGATAATGGATAAATAAAAGTAATTAAAAGACATGGGTGACGTGTTGATTCTGATGTGAGTTCGATATCCGTTTTCTTTCATTCAGAGTAGTCAGGCCACATTGGGGATTGTCATGTGTCGATGTAGAATGGAACGTAAATAGGTTTGGTAAGTTCTGGAAATGGTACGTGGATGGACGATTGGTCATGATATGCTCTTAAAAGCGGTGAACCGGATACATGGTTCTTAAAAGCGGTGAGCTGGACCAAATAGTCCTAAGAGAGACTGGATGATCATAATATGCTCTTAAAAGCGGTGAACAGGACCATTGTTCTTAAAAGCGGTGAGCTAGGATCACTAGTAGATGACGTTGAGTCGTGGCAATAGATTGATATGCCTTGTTCGAAACGTTATATCCCTGAAATGCGGTGAACAGGACCATTGTTCTTAAAAGCTGGGGACGGACTGACGTGGAGTCCATGACATGCGGTGAGCAGGATATATTGCTCTTAAAAGCGATGGACAGAATAAGGGTGTATCCCTAGAGTTAAACGATTGAGTCTGTTCATGAAATCAAAATATGTTGAGTTCGGTATTCGATTGACAAGACGTTAAGGGTCGGTTTACAAAGATAAATAAAGAAACAAGATATGGATATAATAAGATGTTAACTCGTGTGTTCATAAGCTTGTGTTTACTTCAGATAACTGGTACCCTGTTAGTTGTTGCTCACTCAGCTCTCAGTAAGCTGACGGCCTTTTATTGCCTGGACTTTCCCCGTCCAGAATATCATGTCCCTTATTCTGCAGGTAATGACCAGTACACTGATGAGTGTTATCCAGAGGAGGGCCCTACCAATGACGTTTACGCATGGAAGGATTACTACGCTGAGAACTATCCGTACGCTAGTTGAAGGCTGAAGGAGTTATAACTAGTTTTATATTTCAGTTGTTCTGTTGAACCTCTAGTTAACGGGTACTTGGGCATTTGCTGTCTTCAGACCTGTTGTGATCCTGTGGACCACACTCTGATGTTTTGTAATAGCTAATACAGTGATTTTTATCTTCAGTTGTTTACTGTTGCTGTTCTTTTGGACTAGTACTGCGTGGTGTGGATTATTAGTGACTTTCACTTGTCATTCCTTATGGACCCATAAAGGAAATTTATTTTTCTCTATTTATGCTGCTCCGGGGCGTGACAGAGCTTGACATTCCTTGGCCAGACATCCAGGGTTTCCACAGTTGAAACAAACGCCATGATCATTGTTCGTCGTTTTGAGTTGTCCTTATAGTAGGGTTGACCTTGGTAGTGTAACAGGTTGTGGCTTGAATGGTCTCTAAGCGATTCTGAATGGGCGATATGGAGGTGTCTAAACAACTCGTCTCCGTAGTCACTTGTGCTAGTGTTGTCCGCGGTCTTCCATAAGTCTTGTATTAGTCTTCCAAATATACCAGTGGGATCGATCTCCTTAGGTATTATGTTGCTTAGCCTTCTGGACTGGTCCTCAGTTGTTTGAGATGATTCATCCATTACAGAGATCGAGAAGATTCTTGCGTTCCCACATAAGAGTTCTTATCTATAAGTTTTCTATCAAACCTTATGCAAAGCAATCATATCCTGTTATATTTCACATTATGGTTATCATTATAATCCCGGTAGCTAGAATACAATGATTGAAACGATTGAACAGATCGACCCAAAATGAAGCCGAGTCCGAAAAGGCAGATGAATCCTCACATATATAAGTTTAATAGTAGAATGATGTGATCCATTCAAGAATAAAATGTAAATCTAACAATAATAGGATGCCCGATTACTATGGAAGTAATCGTAGTATCTCAAGATTTGTAGGAAATGAAAGTAACTGATGGCATAAGGCCTTCAACAAATGAAATAAGAATTAGGTATTTCATAAGTGAAATAGTCCAAACGAAACCCTACTGATAAAGAATAATGTAGCAACAGAGAGAGACAATAAGAGGACAAGATGTACAGAGAGTACAACGTTTTTGAGTTCCTAACAAATACAAGAACAGAGAACTCATTTAGAATTTTTTTCAAATGAAATGAACTTGTAAGAATTTGTTCAAGGGATAATAAGTCAAAAAGAATGACTTTGCAGTATTAGTAATCAAATTTATTTAGAATAATCTCAAAGACAATGAACTTTCAAGATTTTAGTTCAAAGAATAATAAGTCAAAAGAATGACTTTCCAGTACTAGTGATAGAACTTGTTCTCAAAAGATTTTGTCAAAAATCTGATGATCAAGGTACATACTCAAGAATTGTTGATTGGGGAATTTCAAAAAAAAATTCAAGGAAATGAATTACTTATCAAGGAGTGTATCACAATAATTATTGACGGTATTCGAAGCCACTTTACAAAATATATAGATACCATTTTCAGAAGAAATGGTCATTAGAATAGAAGGCATCGATTTACTCAAAGGGAGTGGAATGAGTATAAAGGATGTGACTGCTTACTATGGTACTCCCTTACCATATCTAAGGTAAAGTTTGCCTCTCTTATTATCTATTACGGGCCCTCTAAGAACTCCTCCTCAGGGTCCTCCTCCTCCTCCTCCTCCTCCTCCTCGATGTCAGCTGGATCTGCTTCGTGGTTCTGCTCAAGCATCGGTATCATCTTGTCCCCGTCAACTAGTGGTGCTGTATGGTCGTGTACATCATCCCCTGCTCTCTGAAGATCGTCTGCTGGGTCAACCTCCTCGATCGGCTCGTCGTTGCTACTTGTCGGATCGTCCTCAATTGTCAGGTCATCGTCGTCATCTGTGTCGTCACAATTAGATGGGTCGTTTGCTGAGTGGTCACTGCCTGCAGAATCCTCTCCACTCGCTATGTCGTCGTCGCTATCTGTATCCATGGGATCTGAATCAGCATCTGGCTCTGGTATGGGCTCGGGTGAGAATGGCGGTGCTGGTGCGGCCATGATAATCGAGAAGAGTATATCGTCATATAGTGCCTCATCCTGAGTCATGCTGATAAGCTCCTGGTGAATAATTATGGTAGTCTCTAAAGCATGGATCGACTCGAGCTGAACTCGATACGGATACTGCAATGAATCGGTAAGCACAGCTCTCCGCATGTCCTCCTCCTAGATATGCCTTGCCCTCTGGCACATCTGCTGTCGATATAGTACAGGGTCGGCAGACTGGATACGACCGTCGCGATTATAGTGACCTCCAAAATCATCGTGAACGAGTATCGACTCCATAGTCATGTAAGAGGAGCTAACTTAGTGTCAGTACTAATACGAGGAAAATCTTAGGCTCATAACTTAAGGTGTAAGACAATCAGTGAGCGCGTCTAAACCTAAAGCTCTGATACCAAAAATCCCTGTCACTCCCCGAAGTACCAAAAATAGGGAAAAATTAATTTCCTTTATGGGTTCGTAGACACGAGACTGGTTGTGAATGTCACCTGATTGTCCAAAAATGCTTAAAACAATAATATAATATGAGAAAGTGACTAAGTTCAGCGAAAACAAGAATCTAAACATTCAAGTCTTACATGATTAGTATATTACAAACTAATAGATATCCAAAAGATAGATATTACAAGTTCAACTAAGCTATTACATCAGTAAACATATTAATAACAAAATTATGATAACAGAAAAACTCCAAGATCTTCAGCTGGCGAAACCATAGCCTTCCTCGTAGTAATCTTCACCAGCATAGTCTTTAGTAGTAAAATCTGTATCTTGATCATAGCCAGCTCCGTCTAGATCTGCAAAGGCTGGACGTGGAAGGTCCAGCGGGATGAAAAGCCATTAGCGGTTAAGCTAAGTGAGGGTCCCCTTAAGGTTACCACCACCAAGGTAAGTTATTCATCATCTCTTCTTATTTCTCGAAACCATATCTCGTTCATCATTTCTTATTCTCGATACAATGTCTCGTTCGTCTTTTCTTATTCTCAAAGCCATGTCTTATTTAAACCCAATCATTCCCTTTGAAACTTAACCCAGAACTGAACTGACCAATGACATTGACTGAAAGAAGACATAACTCCAACCGTATTTACTAGTCAAGAAAGAACAACACTCAATAATGAATAGTTAACTGTCGCCCAACTGGCACTCAAATTGTCACCCAAATGGCATTCAAACTATCGCCCAACAAGCATTCAAACTGTCGCCCAAATGGCATAAGTGTGCAGGACATTAACAATCTCTTGACCGAACACGTCATGCCGATCCTCAGGTCGCCTGCACGTTACCGAACACGTCATGCCGATCCTCAGACCAAGGGTACGGGAAATTAATAATCACTTGGACGAACACGTCATGCCGATCCTTAGGTCACCCGTACATACCCGAACACTTCATGCCGATTCTCAGCCCAAGGGTGTGGAAAAATAATCAACCACTTGATCGAACATGTCATGACGATCCTCAGGTCATCCGTACTTGACCGAACACGTCATGCCGATCCTCAGATCAAGAACACAAAACATAACTCTCCGATCGACACCATGGAATTATCGAAAGGCCAATTTTGCAAGAAATATCCAAACATGACACGAAAGTTCACGAATCAACTTTGACCGGTAGTCATACGACTAGAAACGAGGCCCAATGTCCCTTATTCGCATTAAATCTGTTATCGAAGGTTTTATCATTATTTTTCACGTTCGTACGTTTCGTAGTTTAGTTCATTAATATACTTGAAAAAAGGGAAAAGGATTATTTTATTCATATTCATCCCCATGTATATATAGCCTTACAAAGAGAGAGAATAAAAGGAAAGGCAATAAAAGTGAAATAAAAGAGAAAATAAAAAGAGAATTGAAGACAATAAAGATGGTCAACATGACCAATAAAGACAAGAATCATATCATCATAAAATCAGCCAATTCCAACATAAAATTAGCCATTCCAACACTCCCCCGCAAACTGAAGGTGGAAATAAACCACAGAAGTTTGGAACAATAAGGTTACAACAAGACTGTTCATGAAAGTTGGTAAGAGTGGGAAACACCATCCACTAGAATGTGAGACTGTGGGAATGATCATCCACAATAAATCACCAAAAAGCCAACTTCTTGTTCAAAAACAAGTAACAGTGGTTGCAACAATAAACCCAGATCTTGAAGGGTTCGAGCCACCATAATATACTCTACCACTCCCCCGCAAAGGGCTGGCCTAGGGCTAGACAAGGCCCAAATAGGGCTGGACAGGGCCCGAAAGAGTTGCACAGGGCCTGAAGGGGCTGGACGAGGCCCGTAGGGGCTGGCCGGAGGCTGGACGACACCCATAGAAGGTAGTAGAGTTGGCGCAGGGAGGGTCGATGGACTGAGGCTTCAAGCCAAAGGCAAAGCGAGGTCCGGCGGGCGACTGATAGCCACCCGCCGAAGGTGGAAGCGGGGAAACAATGCCAAAATCGAGTTAGGCTTTGATACCAACTTGAAAAAAGGGAAAAGGATTATTTTATTCAGATTTATAATTCAGATTTTAAACCTAGCCTAATTCAGATACCAACTGGAAAACCTAGCCTAATTCAGATTTTTGAACTACTCCAAACATTCATTTTACTAAACTATGTTCTGCTGAAAGTTTGAGTTTCTCAGATTTATAACACTGCGTTGTACATGCATTTCACCTATAAAGGATTAATTTCTAGAAGAGTTATTTGTAGATAAATGAGTTATCTTTCACCACAAAAAAACCTAGCTTAATTTCGATTTTTGAGCTCCTCAAAACATTCATTTTACTAAACTACATTCTGCTGGAAGTTTCTGTTTCTTAGATTTAAGGATTTGTCTTGCATGTAATGAAAACTTCAACACAGCAACATCAAACTCCTACTAAACGTTAATACATGCTATATATGTTCTAAATTGAGTTAGATTACTCATAATTACGCACCAAAGCTTAAAATTGAGCTTGGATGTTGTTTTTGAGCTTAATAGAGCTTGAACTTCAAACTTCAAGGATGAACTTCTTCTTCTTCTTACCTTTTCTTCTTTCTTTTTCTCATGAACTACCCAAATCTCCTAATTTTCTCTCCAAAAATTCAGATTATGATCCAACTAAGAGAGTGTAGTGTGTGCATGTGCTTGTTTATATAGAATTTCCATGTGCTAGGTGTCCTTTGCATGTTGCATGCTTAGGACATGTGTCCATTAAGTGGATATGTGTCCAAAGGGATGACATGTGGTTGCCACATGGTCGGCCATGTGGGCCCACCTCGAGTTGTGTGCCACTTTATCAGTTTACATGCATAAGTTCCTCGGTATGCGTGTCGGTCTCGAAGTACGTACAAACTGGTATTATTTCTAATGTCCGGGTTCGGGTACTGGACTAAGTTAAATCTTATTATGGTCGAGTCGGTATGGTTACTACAGTCCATATGGTAATACTACAATACGTCCATACCGTCACGTAATTAAAATAATAATATAATAATATAGTCGGTCTAATACAGAAATTCGAAAAAGCTGATATCATAATTACAGAAAATTACAGGTGTTACAACAGTAGGGGTGGGCACACTTCGGGTCTACCGAATTTTCAAACAGAACCCAAAATTTAATGACATTTCGGTTTGGTTATTTTGGCCTAAAACTTCAGTTTAGGCTAGAATTGATCTATAATTAAAACTACAGTTCGGTTATCGGAGAGGGTTTTCCAACCTGAACCTGACTCGAATAACCGAAGTTTTTTGGGGATATAAAAAGCTAACTTAGGGATTTAGGGCAAAGTTAACTCACGTAGCACACTTGCACAGTGACAAACCACAGTCACCACTCTCATCTCATCTCATCAGACTCACGCCAGGAGGATGAGGACGTGCGATGGCTCCAAGAGGAGGGGGATTGTGTCGTTTTTCTCTCTCTCTCTCTCTCTCTCTCTCTCTCTCTCTCTCTCTCTCACACTTAGACACTCTCATCTCACGCCATTTCTCTCTCTCTCTCTCTCTCTCTCTCAGTCGCACTGCGGCGACGATTCTTGGAGGAGGAGGACATTTAGGCGATGGCTTCGGGAGGACGAGAAGAACGTACATCTCTTATCTCAGTCTTTCTCTCTTTCTCTGAATCTCAGTCTCTCTCTCTCACTGACCTAATTTTTACTTTTTTAGTTTTTCCCATCTCAATCTTACTCTTTAGATCTATTAGCATGAAACGTTGCACTCTCTAACAAGAAAGACCCCTCTGTTTTCTAAACACTGTACTGATATGTAAATAGTGATTCACAAATCACAATGTTCTCTTTTGTAAATATGAACCGCAAAGGATATTATTTTTGTAATTGGTCTGGACAAACTAATCAATACAAACAAGTAGTACAATATTTAATTGATCAAACTTATCACTTTATCACTTTCAAAGTGTCAGTGTGCATGTTAATTGTGTATGCTAAAATGGTGGAGATATCAACACATTTTCGTAAGTATTTTTTGCGAATTAGGGTTTAATTCACTATTGGCTGCCCCCCTCTCCCTCTCACCCCCTCCCCCCCCCCCCCCCCCCCCCCCCCCCAAAAAAAAAAAAAAAGAATTAATTGAACTTCGGTTGAGTTTAAAGCCGAACTTTCATTTCGAACCTGAACTGTATTCTTGAACTTTACTTCAGTTCAAATTTCGGTATTATATTTTCCAACGTGAACCCGAACCACCCGATTGCCACCCCTAGTCATGTGTCGGGACGGGTCCGTGGGTAGAAAAGCTAGAGCCCATCCCATGTAGCAAGCTGGGTTCTATCAAGGCAGGGCAGGCTCGGTTTTTATTTTTGTTTTTGTTTTTTATTTGGGCCTGACCGGTCCGGCCCACCTTTACACCTCTAAGGCTCTTAAGTTCTAACCCAAAAAATCAAGGAATAGAGAGAGGAGTAGGTTACCCAAATCATCTGAAATTAAAAAGCCCAAAACCAAGTTGCTGCCGAATGAAGCACGTGGTGACGGACCGCGTGACATGGGCGGTAGAAAGTTCAAATACCAACACGTGGACTCAAAACTAAAACTACTCTTTGTAATTCTTCTGGAGAACGACCTAGGCCGTTTGATATACTCTAATAGATCGGAAGGGCGTAGGATTCGAAATAAACCACGGCCGTCCGATTATACAACTCTTGATTTAGCAGCTGAGATTTGTTACAGGAGCAGCGGGCTTGGAGGCAAGTTTCAGCCTAACAAGCCAACGGATCACAACTTTCCTAAGGGTTTTTTTTTTTTTTTTTTTTTTTCCCCTGTCGCTCTCGCTTCTCGCGATCGCGATCTCTCGAACTAGAAACTACAAAACTATATATATATATATATCCCTCTCTCTTTCTCCGAAGGAGATTCACGAAGAAGCGCTTCTAGGGTTTCAAAAGCCCCTCGCTCATCCCCCAACGGCTTTGCTCGGGAGATCCAGGTTTTGAATTGGACTCTTGCTAAGCCTATCTAGGTTTCCAAATTTCACCTTTTCCTTCAAAAATTTAAATTTTTTTTGGTTTTGGGGGGGTGGACTTTTCGTGGCTCACGTACGTTGGTTTTTTTGGTCTCAATAGTGTTGATACACCCAAAATTATGGGCAGTTTCCTACTCAGTTTGGAAGACTAATGGAAAGTGCAACTGTTTCCTAATCCAATTAGGAAACCCCCACAATTAATGACAATCAATCCTAATACAATTAGGAAACCTACTTGATTGGTGTCAATCACACCCTAATAGGATTATATTTCCTTATCCATGTATGAGTAGGTCTCTTACATCTATAAAAGAGACCTCTCACCCCTCATTGAGGGGGCGGCCAATAATTTGTAGTCTACACAGCACCTCTACAAAATTCACCATTATACGCATACTCCCGGCCGGTATTACTGGTAGTGCCGCCCCTCTTTGTTGGCTCACCAGGCCCGCTGGTGATCTGCTAGTGAACGTGCTCAGACACACCCGTGGACGTAGGTACCTTCATTAACAGGGCCGAACCACATACAAAAAATAGTCTCTCACTCTCTCTCCCTCTCTCTTTAAATTGCTCTACTTTACTCTTACCAATTTTTGGCATCATCAGCTTGGCGCCGTCTGTGGGAAACGACAATTCTTCTCATCAACAAATTCTTGACTGATCAATATGCCACCAAAGAAGGGAAAGAAGGCTGCGCATCAGTCCGACCGGGATGTTCCTTCGGCCCCGGCGTCGACTGCAGCAATTCTGATATCTGAGCAAATCACTGCAACCCTCACGCAACTCTTGGAGGGCCAGCGTCAAATCCAGCAACAGATCGAAGCATTGCTAGCCCAACAAAGCAATCCTCCAGTGGCCGAGAAACGACCCGGGAACATTGCGTACGGTCGAGAACCGATCTTGACCAGACAACGGACCCGAGCCAACCCGTCCCGTGTTGAGGATGCCAGAGACATCAACAGCGGGCGTGGTGCCCGAAAGGAAAGGCAGGAGCATATGGCTCGGGAATCAGTCCGGGGTCACTTGGTCAAGAGCCGAGTTGTCCCTAGGCGAACGGTTACCCGAAGTCATAGCCGAGCCCGATCCCAGAGGACAGTACCCCGCCATGAAGAAGAAGCCTCTTCCACCAACCCGACCAGTTCCTCAGATACCGGTCGGGAAGGAGTGGAAGCCCGAATCAAGGACTTACAGAAGCAGATCGATGGAGTGGCCAAAAAGCTTGATCAAAACTGTGTTCCGAATCAAGCCAATACCGAGACAGAGTCACCATTCTCCAGCCAGATCACGAGGTTCTCCATCCCGCGCAAATTCAAGCAACCTCGGCTAGATTCATACAACGGCTCGGGGAGCCCGGTCGACCACGTCCAGACCTACAAGGTCCAGATGGCCCTAGCAACCAACTCCGATGAGCTACACTGCCTAGCCTTCCCCAGCACTTTGAAAGGCCCGGCCATGCAGTGGTTCTACTCCTTGGAGCCCCGATCGGTCTGCAGTTTCAAACAACTCAGCAAGCAGTTCATCAACCAGTTCGCCGGTATGCATGAGCGGCCAAAGCCAGACATGCAGCTACTAACGGTCAGACAACGGAACAATGAGTCCCTCAAGGAGTTCACCGACCGGTTCAACCAACAGAAGCTTCAAATCCGCAATCTGAACGAGACAATTGCCATCCTAGCCTTCTGCTCGGGAGTTCAACACACCAAGTGCGCCGCGTCGTTCCACAAAAACCGACCGGAAACTTTGGTTGAGCTCTCTGAGAGGGTTGGAAAATATATTGACACTGAAGAGTTTCTGAAGACCAAATACACCGAGCAAGAAAGCAACGAGTCTTCCAGAAGTAAGCGAAAGCGAGATCAGCCCGGGAGTTCTGACAGTTCTTCCAGTTCACAGCGGTCTGAGTCCGGCAATTCCGACCCGACCACCGGTTCACAGCAGTTCGGGTCAGACAGCCCAGACCGGACCTCCAGCTCACAACAGGCATGGTTCGACAGTCCCGACCTGACCTCCAGTTCACATCGATCAGGATCAAGCAGTTCCGGCTTTGCCTCCAGCACATAAAAATCAAGAGCCCGATGATCCTGATCCGACCCCCTGTCTCCATCATTCTAGACGAGCCCGACTACAGTGGTACTTGCCTGATCACCGCGTAAGGCTTCACCGATTGTCAGAGTTCATACAAAGTCCTCGGGCCTAACCCCGAGGCATCTACAAAGTCCTCGGGCATAACCCCGAGGCATCTACAAAGTCCTCGGGCATGACCCCGAGGCATCTACGAAGTCCTCGGGCCTAACCCCGAGGCATGCAAAGACCTCGGGCCTAACCCCGAGGCATCTCAAAAGACCTCGAGCTCCGAACTCAGGCACTCAAAAGACCTCGGGCTCCGAACCCAGGCACCAAAGACCTCGGGGTCACGCCCGAGGCACCGGCTTCGCTTAGGTCCAGCCGACGATGGGGGCAAACCCCCTAGGTGGCTGATGATGGCAAGCTTCAAAAGACCCTGCAACCACCATGTTCCAGGTCGGTCACCTACAGATCATAGCCTCTGTAAGACCCTCGTCTTAGCGAAAGCTTGGGGGGCAAGATGGCGTAGTGAACTAAACAGGTGATCACACCGGGTATCTACAGGCCTCGCGGATAACCAAGTCAAAATCTTGGACAACCCGAGCACCTACAGTACTCAGAGGCATTAACTCCACTTAGGTCCAGACCGGCGATAGAGGTGACTAAAATCTCTTAGGTTGGCCGACGATAGAGGAGCAAAAGGACCCTAAAGCACCGTGATTTAGGTCGGCTCCACCAACATGGTCAAGCTCTTCTCCCAACAGTCTTGACGAAGGCTGGCCGGGCGGAAGACAACCATCCTGGGGAGTTAACATAAAAAAGGACCCTAAAGCAATACGCTTTAGGTCGGCTTTTCCAACATGGTAAAATCCTTCTACCCACAGCCTTGACGAAGGTTTACGGGCAGAAGATAACCATCCTGGGAGCTAACTCAAGCAAAAAAGACTCCGAAGTAGGCCGAGTCTCAACTCTCGGTCACTTCCCGAGCATTCAAAGACTCCGAATTAGGCCGGGTCTCAACTCCCGGTCAGTTCCCGAGCACCTAGAGGTCCCGAGCTAGGCAGGGTCTCAACTCTCGGCCAGTTCCCGAGGACTCACCAGGCTCAGAAGCCCCGAGGCAGCTTCTTCAAGCACTCAGACAGTGACAAGTGGCATCAACTAATTTCCAAACTTGCCCCGATATAGCATCTGGCCAATCTTGGAAATGGGGGGCAACTGATACACCCAAAATTATGGGCAGTTTCCTACTCAGTTTGGAAGACTAATGGAAAGTGCAACTGTTTCCTAATCCAATTAGGAAACCCC
The DNA here is from genome assembly GCA_033977485.1 of Hydrangea macrophylla. Lineage (NCBI taxonomy): Eukaryota > Viridiplantae > Streptophyta > Magnoliopsida > Cornales > Hydrangeaceae > Hydrangea > Hydrangea macrophylla. Next base: position 64,951,294 of record CM066987.1, on the reverse strand, counting down.
TACAATTAATGACAATCAATCCTAATACAATTAGGAAACCTACTTGATTGGTGTCAATCACACCCTAATAGGATTATATTTCCTTATCCATGTATGAGTAGGTCTCTTACATCTATAAAAGAGACCTCTCACCCCTCATTGAGGGGGCGGCCAATAATTTGTAGTCTACACAGCACCTCTACAAAATTCACCATTATACGCATACTCCCGGCCGGTATTACTGGTAGTGCCGCCCCTCTTTGTTGGCTCACCAGGCCCGCTGGTGATCTGCTAGTGAACGTGCTCAGACACACCCGTGGACGTAGGTACCTTCATTAACAGGGCCGAACCACATACAAAAAATAGTCTCTCACTCTCTCTCCCTCTCTCTTTAAATTGCTCTACTTTACTCTTACCAATTTTTGGCATCATCATATATATATATATATCCCTCTCTCTTTCTCCGAAGGAGATTCACGAAGAAGCGCTTCTAGGGTTTCAAAAGCCCCTCGCTCATCCCCCAACGGCTTTGCTCGGGAGATCCAGGTTTTGAATTGGACTCTTGCTAAGCCTATCTAGGTTTCCAAATTTCACCTTTTCCTTCAAAAATTTAAATTTTTTTTGGTTTTGGGGGGGTGGACTTTTCGTGGCTCACGTACGTTGGTTTTTTTGGTCTCAATAGTGTTGATTTTTCTGTAGTCACTGTAGGGTTTAATTTTGCTTCAATTTTCATCTGAACATCCTTAGTGCAATCAATTGTTGACCCGAATCACCGAAGAAGAGTTATCTAGTAGTTCTTGACAGGAAAAAGAGTAGATCTAGGGTTCTCCTATTTTAATTTTTTTTTTAATTTTTAATTTTTTAATTTTTTAAATCTCTTTTTAAGGGTTGGTTTGTGATAAAAGTAGAAGTCCTCAAATTTCGTTTCGTTGCTACAAGTTTGGATCTTTTGGGATAATGCTGCTTCTGGGTTCAAATGAATTTTGTTGACCTAATTTGTCGAATTAATTAAAAATCATATGTGGCGGAAGCGTTGAATTTTTTTTTTCATAACTCCTGAAACAGAAGCTAGATTTTGCTATTTAACAGAATAAATATATGAAATTGGGTTTTTAAGATAAAAAAGTTGGACTAATATTAAACGGAAGAGTTGACATGTACAGAATTGGGGGTTAATCTCATGGCACCAACTGTTACCGTAGACTATACTGGACAACGGGGATCAAAAACTTGCTCAAAGAAAGGTTTAACCCATATGATGGGGCAAACAAAGAAGTTTTCTAGAGGACATTCTTCTGGATTTATTGCGGATTACCGCCATGCAGTTGATGCCATGGCTGTATCAGAAGGTTTTGGCAGCTCGGGATGTGCTGACACTGAGATGACTGCTTCAGAGGTTTCGCGTGCTCCCAAAAGAAACTGTATTAGCCTGAATGCTGATAGTTATGATAGATTTGGAGTGTCCATTCAAACTTTATCATTTTCAAAGATGTCTCAATCCGAGAGGAAGGATTTAGAGTTGAGATTAAGAATGGAACTTGAACAAGTTAGAGTTCTTCAGAGGAAAATAGCTTCCCTGAGTTCGGATGTTGTAGTTCTGTCACCCTATAGCGACATTCGTAGTTGCAGTGATGGACAAAAGAGACCTCCATTAGAGAGTTCGCAGAAATCCATGGAGGTATCTGCTTCGCAGACAAAGAAACGAGGTCCTCCTGGACGAAATGGACCCCACACTAAGCGTGCTGGGCCACCAAGCACTTCAACTGCTGTGTTGATGAAGCAGTGTGAAACACTTCTGCATCGGTTGATGTCACATCAGTTCGGTTGGGTCTTCAATACTCCTGTAGATGTAGTTAAGTTGAAAATTCCAGACTACTTCAATGTTATCAAGCATCCCATGGATTTCGGGACCATTAAGAGCAAGCTAATATCAGGTGAATATTCGACTCCGTTGGGTTTTGCTGCAGATGTGAGGCTTACTTTTTCAAATGCGTTGACTTACAATCCGCCTGGAAATGATGTCCATATCATGGCTGAGACACTCAGTAAATTTTTTGAAGTGAGATGGAAACCAATTGAGAAGAAGCTTTCTGTAACCATAGAAGCACCAGTGCCATCAAGGTCACCATCAAGATCAATCGTTCATGTGGAAAGTGAAACTGCTAATCGAATGCCTCCCTCTAAGAAGAAGAAAATCACATCGACAGGCAATAATGTCAAGCAGGAACCTGTTAAGCGTGTTATGTCTGATGTCGAGAAGCATAGACTGAGCACGGAGTTGGAGGCTTTACTGGCAGAATTGCCTGAAAGCATAATTGATTTCCTGAAAGAGCAGAGTTTCGCTGCAAGTCAAACCGGGGAAGATGAGATTGAGATTGACATTGATGCTTTAAGCGATGATACTTTGTTCAGGTTGCGGAAGCTCTTAGATGATCATTTGCTGGAAAAACAGAAAAAGCAGGAAAAAGCTGAACCTTGTGAGATTGAGGTACCTCCCTATTACTTTTTTGTGTGAGTTTGACTCTGGAGAACTTTTTCCCTGCAATGTATCTGCAACACATATCTTATTGGTGTCACCTTTTTATCTAATTTTGTGTTATCTTTGCAGCTTCATAATGAGTCGGGTTTCAGCAATTCATCAGTACAACCATGTAAAGGTCATTTTCATTACACTTGAATGTGTGCATGTAATGCTGAGGTAGTAAACCGAAGTGTCACTACGTGGAAATTGATATTTTATTTCTTTGTTTTTCCATTATCAGCAAGTGATGCCATTGATGAGGATATAGATATTTGTGGGAATGATCCTCCTAGCTCAAGTTACCGGTCAATAGAGATTGAGAAAGATGCGGCCCTCGGAAACAGTAAATGCAGTAGTTCGAGTAGCTCCAGTAGCGAGTCAGGATCTTCATCTAGTGGTTTGTATCACTGTTGGCCTTCTGTATATTATTCTCTCTAATTTTTTTCTTCTTTATTCTTTTTTTATTTTTATTTTTATTTTTTATTTAGGAGTTTTGAGCATGTGAATGTTAAAGGCTATATGTTTATCACTATTTGCCTAGATCTCCCCCCCTCCTCTAAACCAAACCAAACCAAGCCTTGTGTCCCAATCAATTGGGGTCGGCTGTATGAATACTTTTTCTCCATTCTGCACGATCAAGAGCTATATGCTCATTTAAGTTATATATATATATATATTCATATCCTGTTACACTACATACTCCTAGGTCAGTCTAGGTCTTCCCCCCTGCTCTGATTCGTAGAATTAAGTACTGGTATATACGATGTGTCCTAGTTGTGTCCATCTTGTGTTTTAAAGATTTGCAATGTCGTCCTGTCTATATCATGTTGTATTCTTGTTCCGTGTACAGTGTATCTGTGCTACATAGCAAAGGACCCAACTTTTGAACAAATCTTCTTAATGCGTATCTTTTTCTACACTGAGGTTTCACTTTTCTGTCCTGCATTATCCTGGTTGACACGGATCAATTGCTCTGACCACTCAGAGTCTACAATGGAGAAATTAACCAGAACTAAGTACATAGGGTTATCCCTATCCTTATCACCTCCATGGAACACATCTATCTAAGTCAGTCCCCACATCTACAGATACTAGAGCACCCTGAAATCCTCATCATAGATCGAAATGCATACATTTTTTTCCTTTCATTTTTTTCTTCATCTTTTATTTTTTGATTCCATCTCATTCATCTCTTTCTGCTAACACCCATCCCAATCTCTTTGTTTTTAGATTCCTATGGAGCTAGTTCTTTAAGGGTCACATATATTATATGAGTGTGACACACGTCGGCACTCCATGACACGTGTTGAACTCACCAAAATTTGTGTCCTTCCTTTTTAGTATTTTTCCAGATACGTCTAAGACACATATGGAACCTCTTGGATTCTTTGACACTAGGTGTAGTCTAAAGTCGTTAAGGCCTATCATTGATGAGGATTATTTGAACTAATAATTTGATATTTGGAAATAGGAAGAATAGGGTCTTAAGAAACATAATAAGGATTTTACAAATAGAGAAGTACTGATCAAAATGTGGTTCTGAAATTAGAAATTGTTAGGACCTATTGATATTAAAGATAAATTGGCATCTTAACTTTTCTATCGATCATATGACTTATCGCACATAATATTTAGTATTTAAATATGTTTGTCATTTGTCATGTCTTCACTTTGTCCTTGTCCGTGTCCTAATCTTATAGAATATTTCACGTAGTGGTGTTCGTGCCCCCCCTGTATCTGTGCTTCTAAGGTAGGTGCATCCATTTAACACTGTATTTGGGATATTCAGTGTGAATTTTGTGTTTCTATAAAGAATTATAAGGAGGTGGTTAAATCTGTCCTCTACTTCAGTTTTTGGTAACTACAAAAAATAGTCTATTAGCATATAATCTTTATAGTTACTCCCTCTGTCCCTAAATTAGAGTCCCTTCAAGAGAATCCAACTTTTTAAGGCGACAAAGCATTAAATGATTTGTCCCAGGAGACTATAAATTTACAAGCATGACCTCATTTCACGTTGATTAGACATCCATGCTAAATTGAGAGGAAAGGGTAATTTTGACATTTCATAATAGAAAAATAATTTGACTTTTCAAAATGGACTCTTATTTTGGGACGTCCTAAAAAGGAAAGGAGGACTCTAAAATTGGGACGGAAGGAGTATATTTTTTAAATGATGCGGAACGCCACCTCAAGGTGGGGCTAAAGGACTAAAATTTTTAGGGATAAGGGAGTTTGTGATTCATTTATGGTTATGTTGCATTTAATATGTGGTGTAGAATTGCATACACCGAAATATAGTTAAGAGATGATCTATTCTATTTGTGATTCCAACAATTCTTCACTCCAAACTTACAACTTATGTACCATTTTTTGTATTTGCAGAGATTAGGTATTGTAGAATGTGTTGTAAAATACTAATAACTTAGAACCAAGATTATTCTTTATTGCATTCTATCGAATATTCTTAGTTTAGCTTGTTTTTCTTTAGAAATATGTTCTCTAAAAGAATGTGTTTCTGACTGTTGGAATGTTTTCAACTTTTATCTTGATATGAAGCAGCACATGTTGTGCCACGTTGCTTGCCAAAGAAGGAGTTTTGTATTATTGATGCCTAGGTGTAGGCTATGACTTGAATAAGTGGATAACATTTCTGATTTTCCATCCTGTTATGCCAACGCACTCACTATCTCTCTGTGTGTGTCCAAACCGATGAAGAGACTGGGTATTGAGCAGGGTAAATGGGTTGAAGATAGTTTTTCTAGAACTATGCACCCCCTATGAAGGTCCGAGTAGTTAGTAAGAGTGAAGGGGTTGAAGATAATTTTTTCATTTATTAAGTACAATGTTGCTTTTTGTTGTCCTTTGCTTTCATGCTATGTTTTGCTTGAGGGAAGACTGGAAGGAGAGAGAGGGGTGGAGGGAAGAGGCTAGAAATACTTGTTTGCTAAAGTGGAAGAGAGGAGAGAGGGAGGGTCGCTACTTCCCTCTAGGCGCCCAAATTTCAATCCTTCCGAAAGTTGACTAGTTAGGAGAGAGAAAGGCCTTCTTTAATCTTGTGGCTTTTTTTTTTCCCACTTAAAACTAATGAAATTTAATTTAATGTAAGGGTATGATAGTGAAAATGTGATATTTCATTCTTTCGTTCCTCACTTCCTTCTTGTTTAATAAAAAAAGAGGAGAGAATACTCCTTTCCTTTCCTGGGGTATCTCTTCCATCCCTCCTCTCGTAATTGAAAACTAGTTGTTTCATAAAATGTGAAGTGTTGGAGCGTGAAAACTTGCTTAAATGTGAAATTTAAAGAATAAAGATTCGTTGCACACTAACTTAACCGTTTTAATCAAGATTGTGCTCGCGGACGTTCTTGTGAATTCTCAAAGTTGCATTCTACCAGAAGTCATTTTCTTATCGAAAAAATGGAAGTCAATTATAGGATTTTGAGCAGTTCTTTTATCTGTTCTTCAGCTATGTAGTGACACGACACATCATTTTGGGTGCTGTGTCCGAACACAACTCGTAAGACATGTGAAGAAAGCGTGTCTTATTATTATTGTTTTACATCGGACACCTGGCGAAAACAGCCGCATACCAGAGTGGACACGGCACAGTGGATTCCTTGAACATGAATTTAAAATTTTGAGGTGCACATCATAATATGTCAAAGGGGGGGAGATAAGGAATGGATTTATTTGAAAATATAGGATATCGGCGTGGACATGGCACGGTATATTGCATATTTGATTAGGAATTATAATTCTTGGTTTCTGTGTCCCATGTATGTATCCGTGCTATATAGTTCATAGATTAATTTTATTGGGTGCAAACTGGAACACATTGAGCAAAGGTCGGAATGCTTGGCAGTCGCCTCATGTTTTCACCCAAGTTCTCTCTCTCTCCCTGCTTTCTATTTTATGGTTTTGGACATGGTTCTGTCATGGGTTTGGTTGCATGTGGACTGCTAATGTCGTCTATTTATTTTTAAGCTCCTAAGTGTCTTAATATCATGCTCAGCATAACTATAGACTGCTAATAGTGTATTTATTTACTTTGCAAGGTCTAAAGATCTGTTTTGTTGATATTTTTTATACTATATTTTCTCCAGATTCAGACTCAGCGAATTCTATAGGTGGTGAATTAGATGGTGCTAAGCTTTCAGCCCATAAAGTACCACAAATGTTAGAGTTTATTTTAATTGTTTATGTTATTATTTAGATTATTACATTGAGGGTAGGATTGTAATTTGGCTATTTCTAGGTTTCTTATATATATATGAAGGAATGCATGGGTGCATGCTAAGTAGCCATAATTCTCCACTTCTTGTCTTTCTCTTCTCTTACACATAAACCCTAATATTTATCGTGTAGTTCAACTTGGTATCAGAGCGTATCGATCCGTATACATAAACATCCACTCAACCTTGTCTTCACGAAATCAGACGAACAGCAGGACAGAGACCTCGCCGTTGCTGACGTCACCTCCCAACAGTGATGTCGTGATGACGTCATCTTTTCGATGATGACGTCATCCATTTTGACCACGAGTAGTGGACTCGCCTGGTCCTTGCGATCACTATGGTTATTTTTTAAAAATTTTTGGAAGTCATTTGAATGGAGTTTCGAATTTTTGAAGATTTTCGACTATTTTAGCATTTTTTTTCTTTCAAATCTACGATTTGGGGGCTTCTTGTGTGGTTTTGTTTCTTCAATCCACACTCTTGGGACTCGGTTTGGTGTTTGTTGCCTTACGTGAGTGTTATTTTTACAAGTTCCAAGTCCCCTTAACATCCACATCGATATCCTTCGATACATCTTGCGGCAGTGATCAGTTGGGTCAGTTTGGGTTTGTTGATACCACTTTGCTTGCTTATTTTTTTTTTCCTTCTTTTGGGTTCCAAATTGAGTTTTATTTATCATGGGTGATACCAAAGCTGTTCCATCATCCTCCATGTCCAAAGATGATGATATGCCTAAACCTGTTACCTCAAAAAAATTGAATGGCCTTGATTATTTAGCGTGGGCACCATCCTCCATGTCCAAAGATGATGATATGCCTAAACCTGTTACCTCAAAAAAATTGAATGGCCTTGATTATTTAGCGTGGGCACATGCAGTTAAAGTTTTTTTTATGTGGAAAACGGAAATTAAAGTTTATCACTGATGAACCTCCTCCTACGACAGACGCAAAGAATGATGACTGGATGTGTGAGGATTCGGTGGTCATAGGTTGGCTGTGGCATAGTATGGAATCCCATGTTGCATCTACGGTTGAATTTTGTGACTCTTCTAAGAAGATTTGGGACTCTGTTTCTGATTCTTTTTCGCAACAGAGTAATGTTTCTCGTGTTTATGAGTTATATGAACAAATATTTACTACTAAGCAGTTTGGGATACCGGAATATTATAGTATCCTCAAGAATCTATGGGATCAATTGTTGCAATATCGTCCATTTACCTCTGATCTGGAGCAACAGAAACGCCATTGGGAAGATTTTATGATTGCCTCTTTGCTATTTGGATTGGATTTGGACCTCTAGGGTTTTAAAGATCAGATTCTTGCCAGTGAGACCTTACCTACTGCCGCTAATGCATATTCCCTCTTGATGCGATCGTCCTTAGGACAGAGCTCCCAGACTAGCTCCATTGTTTCATCATCAGAGTCCTTTGCTTTAGTCTCGAGTGGTGGAGGTCGTGGATCTGGGTTCCGTGGTTTTCGTGGAGGTCGTGGTTCTCGTGGCTGTTCTCGCGGTGGTTCCCGTGGTGGTGGTCGTACTAGTGGCCGCCGGGATAGGAAGTGTGATCATTGTGCTGGAATTTATTACACGGAGCCTTATTGTTGGGTAAAGTATGGTAAGCCAAAGTTTGCCAATCATAATATTGATGGTACTACGCAGCCTATGCCGTCTCCTTCCGTTGGATCCACTACTTCCAGCTCTAATTCTAATGATGCACTCACTACTCAGCTTGGTGAGCTTGTCTAGACCTTGCATACTGTTCTTCCTTCCCCCTCTACTAGTGCACTCGTAGATTCAGGTCATGTTGCATGTGTAGCCCGTTCACCTTCATCCTGGGTCATTGACTCTGGAGCTAGCTCACATATGTCCGGTATACAATCTCTCTTCTCTAATTTACATCCTATTAAACACCATATTCTTTTAGCCGATGGGTCATCTCGCCCAGTTCTTGGGAAAGGTGTTCTTCATCCTACTTCCTCGTTGTCTTTATCCTCTAATCTGTATGTTCCTGATTTTCCCTTTAATTTACTTTCGGTTAGTCAATTAACTAAAGCTTTACATTGTTCCATAACCTTTTCTCCCGCTTCGTTTATCTTTCAGGACCTCAAGACGAAGAAGACGATTGATTCGGGGCATGAGAAAGATGGCCTGTACTACTTGGATCCTGGTGAATCACCGTCTCCCCCTGCTTCTGCCTTCAATGCTGCCGTTTCTCCTCTTCAGTGGCACTTTCGTTTGGGCCATCCGTTTTTGGTCAAGCTGAAATTAGTTGTTCCCGGTTTGAGTCGTATTTCGAGTCTAGATTGTGAGGCTTGTCAATTAGGCAAGCATCACCTAGTTCATCCTATTAGTAGTTCTGATCGTCAGTCCGAGTCATTTGCTTTAGTTCATACAGACATATGAGGACCGTCTCGGTTTCCTAGTTTTAATGGTTTTAAATACTTTTTATCTTTGTGGATGATTATTCTCGTATGACATGGTTATTTTTTATGAAAGAGAGATCCGAGTTACCACATATTTATTTTAAATTCTATAATGAGATATTTGTTCAATTTGGTAAACGGATTAAAATTCTCCGTTCTGATAATGCATTGGAATATACATAGTCTGTTATGGATTCATTTTGTGTTGATCATTGCATTTTACATTAGACTAGTTGTGCTAACACATCACCACAAAATGGTGTTGCAAGACGGAAACATAGACATGTGTTGGATGTTGCTCGTACCTTACTTTTCAATATGCACGTTCCCCGTCACTTTTGGCATTATGCTGTTCTTACTGCCTGTCACCTTATTAATCGTATGCCATATGTTGTCCTTAATCAACAATCCCCTTTTTCCCTGCTATATTCTCATCTATCACCTTTTCAACTCACTCCCCGAGTTTTTGGTTGTGTTGCGTTTGTCCATATTCGTGATCTCGGTCATGATAAGTTCTCCACGTGCTCGAAAGTGTGTCTTTGTTGGGTATTCTCGGACTCAGAAAGGTTACCGTTATAGTTCTGATGCTAGGCGCTACTTTGTAAGTGCCGATGTTACCTTCTTTGAATCCCATTCCTTCTTCTTTCCCTCTGGTTAGACCTTGTCCACAGATATTATTTCCTGCCGTGAGGGGGCGTCTTCTGTTCCCATTCCTACTCTTCCCTTGCCTATGTCTTCGTCTCCGACTCCCACTCCATTGCAGGTGTATCAGCGATCCAAGGATAGGCCGGTTGTTTCATATGGCCTGAATGTTGCATCTTCACCGTCTAAGGTCCCAGCTTCACCCTCACCCACTCCTACCAATAGCACAGATTTACCGTTTGCTTTGCATCGAGGTAAACGCACTTGTACTCAGCATCCCATTGTACACTTTGTGTCTTATAACCGTGTCTCACCGTGTCTTCAGTCATTTGCTTGTGCCTTGTCCTCTATTTTTGTTCCTACTTCTTATCAGCAGGCTTTATCTTCTTCTGGATGGAAGCATGCTATGGATGAGGAAATGAGTGCTCTTCATAAGAATCAGACTTGGGATCTCGCGGTTCTTCCCCCTGGTAAGAAAACTATTGGTTGTCGTTGGGTCTACACAATTAAATATTTACTTGATGGTTCTGTTGAGCGTCTTAAGGCACGCTTGGTTGCTAAGGGATATACACAGACGTATGGTGTTGATTACTTTGAGACATTTTCACCTGTGGCTCGTCTCAACTCTGTGCGTATTCTTCTTTCTATTGTTGTTAGTCGGTCTTGGCTCTTATATCAACTTGATATCAAGAATGCTTTTTTGCATGGCGATCTTCGGGAAGAGGTTTATATGGATCAACCGCCTGGTTATGTTGATGATAGTAATCCACATCTTGTATGTCAACTGAGAAAGGCTTTATATGGTCTAAAATTGTCTCCTCGTGCTTGGTCTGATGGATTCAGTTTTGTGGTTATTTTATATGGCTTTAAGCATTCTACTTATGATCACTCACTCTATGTTCGTCATTCTTCGTCGGGAACGATTGTGTTGATTGTGTATGTGGATGATATTATCCTCTCTCGGAGTGATTCTGTTAGAATTGCTAATTTGAAACGGCATCTTGGGCAACATTTTCAGACTAAAGATTTGGGTACTCTTCGTTTCTTTCTTGGGATTGAAGTTGCTCGCTTTCGTCAGGGAATTTTTTTTATCACAACGGAAGTATGTACTTGATCTATTATCTGAAACTGGTCTCTTGGGCACTCGCCCTACTGATACTCCTATGGACTCCGTGGTTAAACTTAATGGTGAACAAGGCGATCTTTTTACTGATGTAGGTCTGTATCGCCGACTAGTAGGGAAATTGATTTATCTTACTGTTACTTGACCCGATATCAGCTATGCTGTTGGTCTGGTTAGTCAGTATATGCATGCTCCACGTCAGCCTCATTTTGAGGCCGTTTGTCGCATTTTGCGTTATCTTAAGAGGGCTTCTGGGAGAGGGCTCTTGTACAAGCCTTATAGCTCTCTTTTTTTCACTGGCTATGGTGACGCTGATTGGGTCGGTTGTCGTTCTGATAGGCGATCTACCTCTGGCTATTGTACCTTTGTTGGCGGAAACTTAGTTACTTGGCACATTAAGAAACAAAATGTTGTTGCGCGCTCTAATGCTGAGGCTGAGTACCGTGCTATGGCTCATACTGCATCTGAAATGTTGTGGGTTCGTTCCCTTCTTCAGGATATCGGTGTTGATATTTCTGCTCTTATGAAAATGTATTGTGACATTCAGGCCTCTCTATTTATTGCCAATAATCCTATTTTCTATGAGCGCACTAAACATATTGAGGTGGATTGTCACTTTATTCGTGACCTGTTGCTGAAGAAACAAATTGTTACTGCTTATGTTCAATCGGATAATCAAATGGGTGACATTCTCACCAAGCCCTTGGCTCGTGCTCTGTTTCATTATTTGTCTTCCAAGTTGGGCATGTTTGATCTGTATGCTCCAACTTGAGGGGTGTGTTAAAGAGTTTATTTTAGTTGTTTATGTTATTTAGATTATTACATTGAGGGTAGGATTGTAATTTGGCTATTTCTAGGTTTCTTATATATATATATATATATGAAGGAATACTGGGTGCATGTTAAGCAGCCATAATTATCCACTTCTTGCCTTTCTCTTCTCTTACACATAAACCCTAATATTTATTGCGTAGTTCAACTTAGTTCATAAAATATAGTTGATTAATTTTATTGGGTGCAAACTGGAACACATTGAGCAAAGGTAGGAATGCTTGGCAGTCGCCTCATGTTTTCACCCAAGTTCTCTCTCTGTCTCTGCTTTCTATTTTATGGTTTTGGACATGGTTCTGCCATGAGTTTGGTTGCATGTGGACTGCTGATGTTGTCTATTTATTTTTAAGCTCCTAAGTGTCTTAATATCATTCTCAGCATAACTATAAACTGTTAATACATGAATTTATTTACTTTGCAAGGTCTAAAGATCTGTTTTGTTGACATTTTATATACTATATTTTCTCCAGATTCAGACTCAGCGAATTCTATAGGTGGTGAATTAGATGGTGCTAAGCTTTCAGCCCCTACAAGTACCACAAAGGTATATTATTCAACTTCTTTTTGCGAGTTACCTCGGTGCCCCATAAACCAGCTCTGCTGGTGTATGGATTTTAAAGAACTTTATTGCGCATAAGTGGAGTAGTATTTTACAGCAAAATTATGTGGTGGTTTGTCCCACTCCCATGTGCGCTGGACGGGTGGAGAGTACTTACACTTTTTCTGTTTTCTGCTAATGATAGGAAATTTTAAGCACGGGCGCAAATTTAGAGCAGAGGATGAATGATCCTGGCAATCCAGAACTCGGAAAAGGAAATCGTGAGTTTCTTGGTTCTAGAATACTTTTTCTTTTTGTCGTTGAGTATGATAGGGTCAATGTTTCAAAAATCGAAAACGCTAGGCATAAGACATAAGGCAAAAAGCATAAAGCCTTCTGATTTTGGAATCTAATGATAAAAAGTCAAAAGTAAATAATAACAATTTATGAAAAATTAGGATTAACAACTAACAAAATGAAGAAAATGGATATAGCTCTTGATCGTGCAACAAGATATGAATATATATAATTTAAATGAGCATATAGCTCTTGATCGTGCAGAATGGAGAAAAAGGATTCATATAGCCGACCCCAATTGATTGGGACACAAGGCTTGGTTTGGTTTGGTTTGGTTTGGTTAGGATTAACAACTAACAAAATGAAGAAAATAATTGTAACATCATAACCAAAAAAGTGTCGCACATTAACCAACCAAGATAATAAAATGTCTTGCAAGAAGAACAAGATGCATCATACATCAACATTACATACTCAGCCCCAAAAAGGAAAGAATAGAGAAGATGACCCAGACCATATACAACAGTTAGAAAAAAGGCAGAATAAAAATGCAGAGACAGACCACATACAACCTGTAGTAATTAAAATCCTCAGGAGTTCCACACCTCAATGTGTAAAGCTCAAAAAGTGCGCCTTGTTGCGCTTTTATAAACTCCTCTAGAAAAAGGCGAAAGACTTTGAAAACCGCCTCATAAATTCTAGAGCCTTGCGGCATTTTGGCGTTGGTGAGCCTGAATACGCCTGTTAGAACACTGGGTAGGGTAAGTATTTGCTTCTTTAAGTCGATGTCTTCTGATGTTCTTCTACCATGTGTCTTGCATAGATTCTTTAAATGGGTTGAGCCAAGTGGAGCAGAATTCTGAGCCAAAGTTAGTTGCTGCTGAGGCTGACAGCCATCAAGAGGGTAAGCGATGAAAATCATGAAGAAATGTGTCTGATGTTACTTTCTCGGCAAAATCTCACCCATCATGCTGTAACGTTTTAGGGGAGAGTGCTCCATCTGAGAGGCAAGTCTCCCCGGATAAGCTTTACCGTGCAGCTTTATTGCGAAGCCGTTTTGCAGATACTATACTCAAAGCTCAAGAAAAGACCCTCGAGAAGGTTGGTTGAGATTTTAGATACTTGTGATATGTTGCTCTAGCTTATTCTCTAAACATACGTTTGTAGTTTTTGGGATACGATCATTATGAATGTAGCATGTTGAGTGCAGGGTGAGAAGCAGGATCCTGAGAAACTGCGACTGGAGAGAGAGGAGCTGGAAAGGCGAAGAAAGGAAGGTATTAATTTGTGACTTAAGTTTGACATGATGTGTGTCATGGCTCTGTTTGGCTCATGGGGGAAATAATAGAATAGAAAACATCGAGCAAAACACTTTTCTTTGTTAGGTTAATAAGGAACCCAGTCAGGGAAATGTGAATAAAAAGAAAAGAGAGTGAAAAATGAATTAAAACTTTTGGAATTTTGCCATTTCCCTTTATTGTTTGTTGAGCTTTTATTATACTTTTGAAAATTTAAATTCAGAATTTTCTTCCAGCATAGAACAAAACACAAGGAAAATTATTTAAGGAAATGGTTTTCCTTCTCCTTTGTCCTTTAACCCTTTATTTTCGTTCTAAATACTCAAACCAAACAGACTGTGTGGGTTGGACCCTTACATGTGTATGAAGTTGAGGGATTTTATTTCTTTTTATTTTCGGGTTAAATACATTTACATTTCTGGGGTTAGGGGCATTTTCACTTAACCCACTCGTAGTTTAAAGTGGTTGCAATTAATCCATTGTGGTCAACGTTAAAATGAAATTGTTACTGTAATTAACATCAACCATAAAATGGTGATTTTACCCATTCGTCGCCTGCTTCCTCTATCACCATCAGCCCTTACCATTATCTCTCTCCCTCCCTTCCTCCTCCCCCGCTCTTTCTTCCTTGCTATCTGCACATGATTCAGTAATATTACCGAATGAGTCACCGATCATATCTTTTTCATGCAATTTCCTCGTGTGAATATTTTCTCCTTACCCAGTCATGACCCAAGCATATATATAATCACACACACACGCACACATATATGTGTGTATTTAGGGTAATACTTGGGACACAACTTTCATACAACTTTCATACAACCTCCCCAAAAGATGTGTCTATCTCTTTCCTGTGTCACTGTGGGGTCCAGTGACATCACAGGAGAGAGATAGACACATCTTTTGGGGAGGTTGTATGAAAGTTGTATGAAGGTTGTGCCCCAAATATTACTCGTGTATTTATATATCATGCACATATACCCACATACATATTTGTATATATCATGTATATGTACTTAAATATGTATATGTGCCGATATGCATTCGTATATCGTTTATGTACCTACATATATTCATGTCTTCTTGTACACGTATAGGTGTATCGTGTATACATATATCTATGTATACATCCAGAGGCAGAGCCTCCCCCCCCCTCCCCCCCCCCCCCCCCCCCCCCCCCCCCCCTTTCCCCCCACACACACACACACACACACGGCTTTTGATTTTTTATTTTTTATTATCTAAATACAGAAAATATTATTTTCCTCCAGAAATATATCCAAATTCTGATTTTTTACTACGTTTGTTCCTCCATCTGTTAGTAACCAAGGTTAAAATAGAAATGCTAAAGTTTCCTAATATTTTTTTCAGTCTCCCATAATACTTCAAACAAGTGTGGTGACTATGTAATTGGTCTGTGTTCTACTTGCTACTTCTATTTCTATCACCACCATATATGGTAGATATATTTTTATTTTATTTTATTTTTGAATTTCTTATATATTTCGTCTACTTCAGTTTTTTTTTGGGTTACTGTAAATATTACATTTATATTATGTAAATTGTAAAGTTAATAACATTGGTTATGTACATCTTTCTACATTGCAACTTTGCTTGGTTTGGTGAGCAAAACCTCCCCACCCCACCAGACACCAGTAAAGTTGTCACCCTCTGCCGCTGTATACATATATACATATGTATGTAGGGTAATGCTAGGGACACAAATATGTGGCAGTAGGACCCACTGCACTTAACTTTGCCACATCCTTTTGTGAGCATTTCTTTGCGACTCTTTTGTGTCCCAAACATTGCCCATATATGTATATTCGTACACACAGACAGACAGACACGCATATGTGTATATATATATATATAGAGGAGAGAGAGAGAGAGTGGGCTGCTTTATTCAATCAGTTGCGTATGGGGTAATATCTTTCTTTTCATGGGGCATTCATTGGCGGGAAAGAAATACCGCTAGCTTGGCTCGTGTTTTTTGCGCGTGTATTACTCACCGTTATTTTGGATGAAAAAATTTCAAAAGTTTCGCTTTTAATAACTCATGGGGGTTTGTACTATAGTTTGAACCGCGGTGGGTTCTGTGAAAATGCCCCCAACCCCAATGGGGTATAAGTTATTTGACCCTTAATTTTTGTGGGTCTCTCTCATGTGATATGACATTTATGCCTTTCTGCCCTATCCAGAAAAATCTCGATTACAAGCAGAAGCCAAGGCTGCAGAAGATGCTCGAAGGAAAGCCGAAGCAGAAGCTGTAGCTGAAGCCATGAGGAAGAGGGAACTAGAGAGAGAAGCAGCACGCCAGGCTCTGCAAAAGGTAATTAGTTGTTATAGTGGCCATATAAGTGCATTAGCGACATCCTCTTAGTCTACCTGACAAGCGTGACTTTTTTTTTGGGGGATGCCATCTGCAGATGGAAAAGACAGTTGACATCAATGAAAATTCCCTGTTTCTGAAGGATCTAGAATTGCTTGGGTCTGCCCCCGAGGAACTCTTAGAAAGCTTTATTGAAGAGACGAGTCCAGATCGTTCTGAAAATGGTCTGGGTAGTTTCAAACTCCAAGGAAGTAATCCGTTGGAGCAACTTGGATTATACATGAAGGTGGATGACGAGGAGGAAGAAGAAGGTGAACCCCAAAGCATTCCCGACACAGTAAATGACCCAGAGGAAGGAGAAATTGATTGATTTGGGTTTTGCCCTTGGTTTTACACCACATAAGAAGCGAGATTGGAGGATTTTAAATCCAATCACCCTCTTGAGTTCTCTTTCTTTCATTCGTGATTGGATGTTGTGAGGCACATTGTTTTCTTTATTGTGGCCCAATGAACTTTAAAGCTATGAAATGACAAGATGAATCTAGGCAGATGAAGAGTGAAGAGTGCCTGTGATATGTGGACTGGTTTTGGTTTCAGGACAGTGGATGCGAAATTGGGGTTTTATCTTTGCTGGCAGAGAGAGAGGTACCAATAGGGATCCTTTTTTCGTTTTGGGTGTAAAAGGAAGGAATTAATTTGTAAACAGGCGTCAGATCAACTAATGCAGAGTGGAACTGCATTTAGACAGTCGAGAGCAATTTTGTTCCGTGCATTATGACATTCTGGGTGAGATGAGGCTCCCATAAAAATGCAAAAAACCTAAGTTAGACAAGAGGAACTGGCAGGCATTCCCTCCCTCTCCTCCCTATGGAAACATAATTAGTGTGCGTTCTTGTTTGTTCGCATAGGCTGGAATGGCGGGAATGGCTTGTACTTTTTGTTTTCTATTGTTGACCAGTTAGGAAGAGCCGTAGAGAAAGTGAGAACAGTAACTCAAGTGGTTACAAGCTCTTTTAGATTCACTTGTCTTTAGATTCACTGCTAGTCATTCTTTGATTGCTGAAGGTTAGTACAGTGAAAGTTCTGCAAATGGTATTGTTGACCATACGTTACTTGGAACATTTTTGTTAGTTCTGTGATATATTTAGAGGATTTCAACCATTTTCCCTTAATTCTCTCTCCAGTATCAAAAGTGGATTTCAACCATTCTCCCTTTTATTTCTCTCTCCGTTTTTAGCTGAATCAAGTGAGCTTTTCTCCCCGATAAAAGCTAGTCCCTTTTGAAGTGCTTACTCCACTGCTGCTCTCTATTTTTTAAGAAAAACATTCGTATCAGTGCTGTATGGATGATAACTATTGCAAATGAGTCAAACTCATATATCTGTTTCTGTTCCTCCCATCTTTAGAAGAAGCATACAGATGTATCAGTGCATTTCGACAGTTCACGTGTTATTCCAATTAAATCCATTTTTTTTTAAAAGTTAAATTTGGGGACTTTAAAGTATTCTTTCAATCACGAATGGAAAATACTTTTGCTCACTTAAAAATTAGTTTACCAATATTCATCCAAGCATCTCATTGGCCAATACAGTGGGATCTAGAATTTAATCTTGGGTTCTACTGCATTGGTCAATGGGATGCTTGGGTGAGCATTGGTGAATCAATTTTTGGGTGAGCAAAAATGCTCTCTCAAATGTGTCCACGCCAGTTTCTCTTTTCTCAAATTGCTCTTACCGTCAACATTTTAGGAGCTGGCTATCCATAAGAGGGAGCGCCATTCAGTAAAGAGGAGTTTCGAAGTGCATCTTTGGCTAACTAAGAGGGAGCCATTTAAGCAAGGGGAGTTCTTGAAACATATCTTTAGGTTAGTAAGGGTTTGCCTGATAATGATGCGGTTATCGCTTTCAATTTTTGTTTTCATTTTTGGGGGAAAATCTAGCTTACATCCTCTCAAAAAGGGTTGATGTCAACCCCACAACTTGTGGTCCACATTACAAGAAGGAATAAAAATATATATAAAAAAGTCACTATTCCTTCAGGTTTTTCAATCGGTCATTCCAATAAAATAATAGAATTTTAATGTCTTAGTCACATTAATCATAATTACGTCATAACTAGAACTACATTACGAATAACTCGATCATAACAGAATCACACTTCGCATAAATGCGTCATATTTATCATAACCAAGAAACGATTGCATGTTAATAGTCTTCCACGCGGCCACAGGCCACGCCAATAAAGATTAGCCATTTGGCAGCACTTGCACATGGCAACGTGTGATTGATGCGGTCCATGGCCACTCGGCGGAGTAGGAACATTGAATAATTTATCCTCTTCACATATACATTCCTCATAATAACCACCACTTTTGTCATAACAACCACCACTTTTATTCATAACCAACACCACGTTTCTCATAACTAGAATTACTTTTGCTCATAACTAATCTCATAACCACCACCACCACCGCCGCCACCACATAGCATCACCCCTTGCTCATAAGCACCAATATTGCTCATAACAAACCTCATAATAACCACCGCAGTCCACCTCCACCACCACTACAACGTAACGTTTCGCATAACCATACAGTACATTATTCATAACCAGTGCTATATGCGTCATAATAACTACCACTTTTATTCATAACTAATACTACATTTCTCATACCTACCACTACTTTTGCTCATAACTAGTCTCATAACCACCACCACCGCTGCCGTCGCCACCACCATCGCCGCTGCCGCCGCCGCCACCACCACCACCACCACTACCACCACAGGATTAGCCCTTGCTCATAAGCACCAATATTGCTCATAACAAACCTCATAACAACCACCGCCGCCCGCCACCACCACCACAACACAACGTTTCGCATAATCATACAGCACATTGTTCATAACCACTATGTATCATAACAACCACCACTTTTATTCATTACCAACACTACGTTTCTCATGACTATCACTACTTTTGCTCATAACTAGTCTCATAACCCCACCACCACCGCCGTAACCACCACCACCACCACAGCATCACGCTTGCTCATAAGCACCAATATTACTCATAGCAAACCTCATAACAACCACCGCCGCACGCCTCCACCATCACCACCACCACCACAATGCAACGTTTCGCATAACCATACAGTACATTATTCATAACCAGTACCATATACGTCATCATAACCACCACTTTTATTCATAACCAACACCATGTTTCTCATAACTACCACTATTTTTGCTCATAACTAGTCTCATAACCACCACCACCGCCCCCGCCGCCGCCACCACCACCACCACCACCACCATAAGCACTGATAATGCTCATAACAAATCTTATAACAACCACCGTTGCCCACCTCCACCACCAGTACAACATTGCAACATTTTACATAACCATACAGTACATTATTCATAACCAGTACCATATGCATCATAACAACCACTACTTTTATTCATGATTAACACCACGTTTCTCATAACCACCACCATCGCCGCTGCCGAAACCACCTCTACCTCCACCACCACCGCCTTCGGTACCACCTCAACCACCACGACGACCACCACCATCATAGCTGAACCTCATTACTTATAATTAAGTACCTCATATGATAACAAAAACCATATATTATCAGTACCAAATTGGTTATAACCAACACAACATGTACCATAACAAGCATCTCATTTCACATTTATTATGCTAAGAAATTGATATAATAATTAAGCAATGAACCCATATAAACCACATAACTCATGAATTAGTAATAAAAATAATATAACATGTGACAACATAGTTATGGCATTGACACCATAGTGGTTTCCCATGAACATAGTGTTCTTCAGACAATGACAACAAAGGGGTCTTCACTAATATATAGACTCAAGTAGAGTTCAAAGCGCACACACACACACACACACACACACACATATATATATATATAGTTAACGACCATTTTCATAACAACATACTAGTTTTCCACGAACACAAAGACTCTCGAGTAGATAGTTTTCAAAATCATCATGCTCGTCTTCAGAGAAGTCTGAAATTTCTCGATCGGAAACCATTAGTGGATCTTCTATGATCTCTATGATAGCAGTGTCAATTTCATAGCATTCTTTCTTTGCTACTTCAATGGCATGAAATATATCCAATCTTCGCTTCATTTGACAATTCTCATGCTCGAGCTTGCTACGACCACTGCATGGTCGCGTGACTTGTCTGTGCACAGTTTGGTCGATAGTGCTCTTGGAACTAGAAGCTTATTCCATTGACAATATACCTCAAGATCACAACATTGATCATACAACTTTGGCCATTGCAAGTTGATCCCCACGATATTGACCCCACGTGGTGGTTGAGTGTATGCTATTCCAACAATTGTATGACCAACATTTGTGAACCGATCATGACACAGAAGAGGCTTATTTTGGAACACGTTTGATGCCATACCAAATGTTACCGGTGGGATCCCTATATAATCCCATTGTTGGTGGAGTTTGGAAATCATCTTCTATACGATTATTGGCTAGATAACTTGATGAGCTTGCATTATTAGATATTCGGTTTGCCATTTTTTTGCTGGTAAAAACTAGAAATGAAGTATGCTACAGTGATATGTGATGGATTTATGTTTAAATAGATGGTGATAAACCTTTAGCGTGTGAAAAGAGTGTGAGATTCTGATGATTTATCACATCATTCACATGGGATGTGTACCCACACGGCAGACTCCATAGAGATACTTATGTGGATCACATATATAGACCACATGATATCTGTCATGTATTGTCACATCTATTAGTGGTTGTATAGTTATTTGTGAAAATTATTGGTTACAAAAATCATCTGCTCAAATGACATTACAATTCGGGGAAGAGATATGTCATTCTTATCTTCAAGCATGCTCATCTTGCATCGTAATTGATTGGGTGAGATTCAATTAACCAAGCAATGATATATGATTTGGCTCACTTTTATGGGCTTCTCCTCTATGAAAGGTGAAATAAATGTTAGTTTATCAAGCGTATGGGCTTCGCCTCTTGGTCCCCCCTTGGACACTCCATAAAATAACTAGATACTCCGTAACCCTCATCGGATAACGCCCCTGTACTCTGGGTAAACATTGAACCAAGTTTGAAAACAATAAAGCAGCCTAAAAAAGTGTTCAAACATCCTCTGACACTACGCAAAACATTCGGACACTTCGTTACCCTCATCAATAAACCCCCCCAGTACTCTAGGGAAACATTGAACCAAGTTTGAAAACACTTAAATCAGGCTAAAAAGGTCTTCAAACATCCTCAGATAGTCCGCGGAACATTCGGACAGTCTGTAAGCCTCATAAAAAAACCTCCCAGTACTGTAGGGAAACATTGAACCAAGTTTGAAAACACTTAAAGCAGTCTAAAAAGTGTTCAAACATCCTTCGATGCTCTGCGGGCACGACAAAATACCCTAAACCATTATGAAACCCTAAAATAACCCCATTTAAAAGAATGCCCTAAATGGTACCAAAAAAAAAGGAAAAAAAAATATGCTATGAGTTGCTAAACCCCCAAAAGTAAAAAAAAAATGGTATATATGTCTGGTAGTGGTAAAAAAAATATTTTGGCAAAAAACTCCATGCCCACACATGATCATATGCCCATTGTGTCTATGTGGGAGTAAACCTTTGGTAGGTCAGCCCATATAGGGGAAATGTGTTCAGTGGGTTAAAAAAAACCATTTATGAAACGTTAATAACCAAGGAGGATGGAATTTCTCCCCCAAAATACTCCTCCACCCTAGCATCACTCCATTTATCATCACGTCAAACCTGACATTCTCTCATCACTTCCTCTGTCATCACTCCCCCCTCTCTCATCACAGAGCCCAAATCCAACACCACAATCGGTCAACCATCGCGACGACTTTACTACCCCGCACACAACCGGTCCACCATAGCTGCTATCATCAATGATCATGGTCTCCATTATTGTACCAGGTTAGTCCATCTCTCTCCTATTCTCTCCATGGGAAGTTGATCCTCTATTGTTGTACCCTTTCTTTAAGTAAGTGGTGAAACATTAAATAAATTAAGAGGATTTTGTATAAGTCAGGTTTATCCCACTAGAACACTTATACATGATCTGATTTGAAGTCAGACTACAACAATATACACTACTACACAATCTTCTTCCATGGTCCTGAAAGATTGCAAGAATTGAATATGCATGCTCTGAGTTGAAATCAGGGTTAAAAAACTAATTTCAATGTAGGTTTTTTGTTTTTAAATGTGGGTATTTTTTCTCAGAATTTGAGTTTGAATGATGGCCTTCTGCTATTAGAGCATAGCATTAACGTGTTGACAAAATTGCATAAAAGATCATTTTGTGTTAAAGGGCCTAGCTTTGTCTTAAATGTCTAGGTATTCCATTTTGAACACTTAAATTAATGTTCATATAGTATGGATGAAGCTGAACTTAAGAAACAGAAAGTAGACATAGATTTGAATGACGATAGTGATGTCCATGAAGTAGATGATGTTGATAAGGGCAAAGATGAGCGGGTCGATGACGTAGAATGGATTGATTACCTTATAAATAGAAATGCACAAGAATTAACTGAAACTGATGTATTGCTATTGAGATTTGAGTCCGAGAAGGACAGATACATTTTCTACGATCTGTATGCAAAACTAATAGTGTTTGTTCATCTAAAGGCGAGCGACATGAGAAGTACCTTTACCTTGAAGATTGGAAGAGAGAGGCGAAGGCTATTAAACCAGATTTGGTTGCCCAACTTTATTCCACATACGGTATGATAAGAAAATCCAAAAATATATTGTTGGAACCTTTGTGAAAGACCATAACCATCAATTGGCATCTATACAAAGCATGCCATTTTTACAATCGCTGTGTAAAAAGTAGCGACATAGCTTAGTCTAGGACAATGTGTGATGTTGGAGTAAAGGCAAGTCAAATTATGGAACTTTTGGTACATCAATCCGGGTTATACTGGAACATGGGTTTCACTAAGAAGGACTTGTTCAACCATATTGATGCAGAGCACAGATTATAACTCAAAGATGGGGATGCTGAGGTTGTTTTGGCTTACTTGTCCGCAAAGGGTGAAGGCGACCATCCTTTTTTTTTTTTTTACTACAAGTAAGAATTTTTTGCCAAAGCATTACGTAATTTCTAGTTTTTTTGTTGATGCGTCTTCAATATTCAAACTTCTCACTCAGACTATGCTGCAATCGGAGATGTATTGGTATTTGATATAACGTATCATACCAATGCATACAAGAAACCGTTTGTTGTCTTAGCTGGTGTGAGTAACCATTTTCACACAACTATATTTGGCTGTGCATTACTGGTTGATGAGACGGTTGAACCATATATTTGGGTGCTTCAAAATTTCCTTCTTGCCAGAGGAATGAGGTGACAATTGTTCACATACCTCTTTTTCGGGAGGATTTTGCACATTCAATACAATGCACCCCGGACGAATTTGATGATTGTTGGGCTACAGTTGTTGCAAAGTATGGACATAAGAATAATAATTAGGTTGCTGAGATTTCTAGCAAGCATGAGATGTGGGTCGAAGCATATCTCACAATGGGTATTTTTTCGTTAGGATGAAGAGCACACAACGTTGTGAGGGGATGAATGCATATTTGAAGGATTATCTAAAAGTTTGACTTAAGCTATATGAATTTCTCCAAGATTATGATAGAGCACTTGCTAAGATATGAAAAATAGATGTTAAGGCCCATAATATCTTTGAAAATAGTTCTCCAGTCCTAACTACAGCATTGAGGCACCTCGAACAACACGGAGCAAATGTTTATACGCGAAACATTTTCTTCTTGTTCTGTGATGAAATAAAGCTGGAGGCAAAATTTGTCATGCACAAAAAAATTGACCATATCGATTGATGCAGCTACTATTTGTCCAAATACGACACACTAGGATCTAGTTAGAATGTGTTGTACTATTCCAAAGAAGGAAAAATGAGGTACTCTTGTAAAAGAATTGAGTCTTTTGGGATACCTTGTTGCCACCAGATCACCATTATGAAATATGAACGGTTAACTTCTATTCCTACAAGTTTGGTCATGAAGAGGTAGACAAGACATGCAATGGAGGTTGTCAGAAAAGTAAATGAAACTGACATTTCAAAATTCCTAACTCATATTGCACAGTACGGTATATTGAGTTTAATGTCCAATGAGTATAATTACTATGCCTAAAAAACGAATAGAGGCTTTAAAGAGGCACTGAATGGGTATGTCGATGGGACACTCTGGATGAAATTTCAATGCCACGAGAACAAGGAAATGGATGTGCCTTGGGGATCACCTACTTTGTTTGGTGTTCGCGACCTGAATAAAGTGAAGACCAAAGTCTACCTGGGGGAACCCATAGCCACGTGCAAGTGAAAAAAACCAAGGTAGTGTGTGAGATGTAAGATGGTTGGGCACATAGTTAGAACATGTCCAAAGTTAAAAGTAAGGGAGGGGTGTGATTCGAATGATGCATCATCGAACGAACCAGAATTCATTAAGTCGGGATCATGTGATAAAGCAAAGAATAGTCCGTCAAAGACTGATGTTCTCCTTACTCCCATTTATTTCTATATTATGTTCAATAGTTCGTCTAACCTCACTATCCGCCATACATGGGCAATCATCATCATTGGGAGGTTGATCAACAGCGTTAAAAATGTTTAATTTTAGGTTCATGTTCCCAAACAACACTTTCATTACCCCCATTTGACAGTTGACACACGCAATAGCGGAGGCTAAGAATGGACGACCAAGAATGACAAGAGTGTGTTTCCTAACATCTATCACTGGTTCAGTATCAGGGACCATGACATCGACACGATCATAGCATTTGTCAACTTTAACTAGGAAGTTTTTGATGATTCCCCTGGGGATTGTGATAGAGCAATCCGCTAATTGTATGGTACCGGCCGTGGGCCTAAGTTCACCTAATCCTAGTTGTCTGTGGACGGTGTAAGGTAAGAGATTAACACCTGTTCCTAAGTCAAGGAGAGCCCAATGAATGATAGTGTCACCTATGATACATGAAATCATTGGTGTTCCGGGATCCTTATATTTTCGAGGAGTGTGTTGGAAAATTGAACTTACTTTTTCTATGAGGAAGGCCTTTTTCGGAGTATGACTGCACAACTTGCGCTTTTGAATGCATAGGTCTTAAAGCACTTAGCGTATGCTGGAATTTGTTTTATAGCATCGAGGAATGGGATATTAATTTTAACTTGTTTAAATGCCTTGAGTATGTCTTCAGTTTTTGACCCTTTCTTTGAAAAATGTGACGGTTCCTCAATGTCTGGTAGGAAAGGCATTTTCGGAACATAATTAGTTGGGACCGGTTCATTTTCTTTCCTAATTCGACTCGTGTCCTCACCCTTCTCTTGATTCGATTTTATGTTCGCATCTTTTAAATCATCTCTCAGAATCTCTATAACTTCTTCCTCTCGTGTAGTCATCCTAGTCAAGACGGCGATTACTTGCTTACTCGTACCCCCAACCTCGTATTGTCCCATAGGTAACTTACCCCCATTCCTATTATTCGACGCGTCAGCTAGTTTCCCTATTTGGGACTTAAGCTTCGTGATGGACTGCGTGTGACAGTGTACTAATTGGATCATAGAACCTAAACTTTTAAGTAAGGCCAACACTTTCTCCTTAAATGCATAATTACGTGGAGGTGGAGGTGGAGGAGGCGGAGGGTTGGGTTGTGTATATTGATATTGCTGAGACAGATGTTGCCATGCATTGGAAAAGTTAGTTTCAATTTGAGATTTTTGGGAGGAATACGACCCTCATTATTTTGATATTGCCACCCAAAATTAGGGTGACTTCTCCATGGTGCATCGTAATTATTTCCTGAAGGGTTGTGAGCATTTCGTGGGAATTGTTGAATAGAGTTAATGTGTTGCTCGACAAACTCTGGGAATTGAGAAGCAGAAGGACATGCGAAGATATTTTGAGAAGGTTCAGAACACACTGCACATACTTTGAAAGGAGGTGGATTGGACATATGGCCCATCCTCATGAGTTGGTCAATTTTTCTAGATAGTTCTTCTATGTCGATTGAATGACTGACTCAACATATGCTTCGTGTTTAGGTTGCGGTGGAAGGCATCCCTCTAGACATACAGACACAACTTGATGCATTAAATTTTTTCTTAAAGTTTCAAATATTTTCCAAGCTTCGTCGGCACTTTTGTGGAGGAGCATTCCAGCACAAATAGCATCGACTGTGTTGCGAACAGAAGGAACAAGTCCCTCATAGAAAACTTGTACCAATTGCCATTTAGGAATTTGATGATGAGAACAAGAGCGTAAAAGTTCTTTAAATTGTTCCCGCATATCATACAGTGTTTCACCATCTTGCATTATAAGGTTCGTTATAGATTTTTGATTTGATTGGTTCGGGTGATGTGGAAAAACTTTTGTAAGAATGCAGTGTACAACCCTTCCCATGTTCTTATAGTGTTCGGCTCAAGAGATTGCAGCCAATACTTAGCTTTATCTTTCAGAGAGAACGGAAAAAGTCACAGTTTAAGTTCATCATCAGTTAAATTCTGAATTTTCAATGTTGTGCAAATGTCTTGAAATTCACCTAAGTGGTGATATGGATCTTCCTTAACACGACCGTGGAAAGACGGAAGAGGTGCGATGGTAGATGACTTTATCTCAAAGTGAGACGCCGTCACCTCCGGTAATTCGATACATGCTTATGGCGTGTAGGCTATAGGAATGAAATAATCTTTTAAGGGAGGCGGTTGAGGTATATTAGGGTTATTTCTATTGTTTCCAAAGTCGGCCATTGGAATAGGTTCTAATTTATCAGTTCGTGTCCTCCTTAACTGTTTAAGGATGCTTTGTAATTTGTCTTGAAAAGACAATGAGGGTTTAGGGGTGACTCGTCGTCTACCATCAACCAAGCTCTAAAAGCTCGTGTTGATGACCTAAGGGCTCTTAAAGTACGTTCGAGTTTGGGATTAAGTGGATGTAACTTGGGTTGACTCGACTGGGTACTGAACATACAATAAGAGACTAACTCTAAACTTGTAATACCTTGAATTTTTTGAGAGTATTAATAAATAAAACTTCATTTTATAAATTTTTCCTTTTTTTATTGGTGAAAGTTGGTTACCAATCAATTGCCATTTATCCCAATGTATTGACACTTTTTGGTTACCAATCAATTGAAATGTTCCCAATCGATTGCATTTTACCGACTAAAATTGTTTACGTGTCAACATACCAATCGATTGACATTCTTCTAAATCGATTGCCTTCTAAGATCTGTTGCCAATCAATTGACTGATGTTCCAATCAATTGACATAAGCTGAGACAAGTTTTCTTCTTTGCTTGAGCTTTGGACGTGTGACACTCTCACACATCTATATCTATGAGATTATTTATGGCCTTGGGCTGTTTGCTCAGTTCGTGAGAGAGGGAAAGAGTTTGTATATCATAAATACACATATATATCTATATATCTATATACACCCACATACACACACTCACTGCCCTTGGCAGCCTGGGAGAAGAAGAAGAAGAGAAGAGAAAGAAGAGAAGAAGAAGAAGAGAAGGAGAGAGCTGGACAGAGAGAGGAGAAAGAAAAGGAAGAGAGAGAAAAGTTGAGTTTTCAAAAGCTCACACAAGCCAAACACACCATGGGTGAGTCCCTAACTCACTTGGTCCCTATATTTGAAGTTTTTACAAGGTATTATGAAGCTTAGAGGTGTAATATGCATGTGGTGTACGTTTATATATGTTGTTTTATCAATCTGCTGGTAAAGACGAAGTGCCAATCGATTGGCATAATTACCAATCAATTGCCATCAGTCTGGACCCAATCGATTAGATAGAATTCCAATCGATTGACATTCCAATTGATTGCCAATGTTAGCAATCGATTGACATCGTTTCAGACCCAATCGATTGCCATAGTTAGCAATCGATTGAGATTACTTTTATCCCAATCGATTGGACCTTATACCAATCAATTTTTATGGGCAGAGCATGGACTCCTTTGCTTGTTTATTATATTAGGTTTTGGTTGTTCGATTTTCAATTTGGACTTCCGTTATGCAATTTTGGGTTAGACAGGGATAATGTGACAAAAAAGTTAAGTATAATTATACAGAATGGATGGAAGTAATAACGTGGGAAATCTGTTGATTCTTGTATGAGTTCGATATCTATGTTCTTTTAATCTGAGTCAGGCCACATTGGAAAATTGTCATGTGTCCTTATTAGTATTGAGTATAAGCAGGTTTGGTAAGTTCTGGGAATGATACATGGATGGACGTTTGGTCATGATATGCTCTTAAAAGCGGTGAGCTAGACCAAGTAGTCCTAAGATAGACCGGATAATCTATGATATACTCTTAAAAGCGGTGAGCTGTGTAATATGCTCTTAAAAGAGGTGAGCTGGGATGTTTGGTAGATGACGTTGAGTCGTGGCAATAGATGATATGCCTTGTCCGAAACGTTGTGTCCCTGAAATGCGGTGAACAAGATATATTGTTATTAAAAGCTAGGGACGGACTGACGTGGATTCCATGACATGCGGTGAGCTGTGCATATGCTCTTAAGAGCGGTGGACTGAATGAGGTTGTATCCCTAGAGTTAAACGATTGAGTCTATTCGTTCAGTCAGAATATGTAAATATCGATGTTTGAGTAACAAGACGATAAGGGTTAGTTTACGAGGTTGAATAAAGAAACAAGATATTGTTATTATTATAATAAGATGTTAACTCATGTTTTCATAGGCTTGTGTTTTACTTCAGATAATTGGCACCTTGTTAGTTGATACTCACTCAGCTCTCAGTAAGCTAACGGTCTTTTATTGCCCAGACTTTCCCCCGTCTAGACTATCCTGTACCTTATTGTGCAGGTGACGGATCCTACAATGACGGTTACCATCCGGGAGAGGAATATACCGAGGGTGACCCCACTAATGATACCTATACCAAGGAGGACTACTATGCTGATGTTTACGCCAGTTGAAGACTTGGAGATAGTTAATAGTTTATACTTCCGTTTAGACTGTTTTGTTATATTTGGTACTTGGGTATTGTTGCTTCCAAACCTTATATACTTCCAATGTAGCTTTTCAGTTGTAATAACTCTGATGTTGTAATATAATAGGTTTCCTTTATATTAATGTGAGTTGTTCTTTCTGTTATCTAGAACTGTGTGGTGTCGAAGATTAGTGACATTCACCAGTCATTCCCTATGGACCCATGAAGGAAATTTATTTTTCTCTATTTATGCTGTTCTGGGGCGTGACAAAACTAAGACTGACTCAAACCAATTAAGCAAAGAAACGACGCAAATCAAGAGGCCAAGCACACAACACTACTATGATGCATGCAGTTATCCTGTTATGCAGTTATTCGTGTCAAATTCCAGCACCCGGGATTCCTAGATAATGTACGTACAAATCACCCCCAAACTAATGCAAATAGTCCATCTCAGCGCCCTGACTTAGAGTGGTTTGAAGCGAATTTTAAAGGAAGTGATTTACTTGAATTTTTGCTTTTTTTTTTAGCAATTTTTTTAATTGATTCGCGTAAGCTCCTTTGATGTGCTAAGCTATTCCACTCTGAAATGCTAGAATTTTGATGACTAAAAAAACTACAAAACAAAACAAAAAGTTAGTGACTCAAAACAAAAACAAAAAATAAGAAAAAGAAAACTTAATCTAATATTTACAAATGAACAAAACTAAGATTCTAAAACTAAAGGTAGTAATTTGCAATCCTCGACAACGGTGCCAAAAATTGATCTCGTCAAAATCAAAATATAAAAGTATACTCTACTTTAAAATATTTGTAGTGTGGAAGTAGAGATGGAGCCCATAGAGATTGAAATACTAAAGCACTTTAATTTTAAAACCTAAGCCTAGTTAATTAAGAAAATAGAATTTTGATTTTGATTTTAATTAAACTAATAAACTAAGGAAATAAATCTAACTATGAAAGCGATTAAAAGTTGTTTTGATAAATATGTGCATGTAACCTAGGATTTTAGTATGAAAACGAATGCTTTTGAGCACAAAATGTCTTCCAAAGCCACTAATCATTGGATTTTAGTGCATTTTCAAGTTAAAGCTCCAATACCTACAAAACATAGAATACTTATTAAAAATAATTAATAACTAAATGAAGTGGGATAGCAAAGCGTAACTTAAGGACTGTAAATGGGAATTATCATCGCCGATCAACGTCGTTAATAACTTAGTGTTTACTATAGCAATCATACTCTTGACGTTTAAATCCTATATAGAATTCATAAAATGACTTGTATATATAGATGTCGTAACTAAGGTAGTAATTATCATAGAAATAGTACCCTTGACTTATAATTTATAATACACAAACGGACTTACACTTAGGTTCATACACAGCCTGTACTCATATATC
This sequence comes from Hydrangea macrophylla, assembly GCA_033977485.1. NCBI lineage: Eukaryota > Viridiplantae > Streptophyta > Magnoliopsida > Cornales > Hydrangeaceae > Hydrangea > Hydrangea macrophylla. The sequence continues at coordinate 64,920,609 of CM066987.1, read as the reverse complement.
TCTGTATTTGCACTCAACTAGGACTTATGCATGCATTCCTAGACACCTACTCAAGATTGGGACCCCCACTATCAATAGATAGTTATGTGGACCCCTCATATCCACAATGATGCACCTGTTACACTTGATGTAATACCTGTAATTTTTTCTTCGTATAATAAAATCAGTTTTCTGAATTTTCGTATTTGACTGGTTATTATATTATTATTTTGTTTTGTGTGACTGTATCAGTGTAATGTAATTAGACTATAAGCACCGCACCGGCTCAACCGTAATAAGACCTAACTTAGTCCCATACCTGTACCCAGACATTAGAAATAATACCCGTTTGCACATAGATCGAGACCAACACGCATACTGAGGATATTTGCACGTAAATTGAGGAAGTGGCACAGAACCTAATGTGGGCCCCACATGGTCAGCCACTTGGTGGCATATGCAACTCCCCTAGACATATGTCACCACCTCATGAGACACTTGTCCACATGTGGGACACTTGTCCATATATGGGACACTTGTCCTTGCATGTGCACATGTAAACATGGATAAGGACACATAAGCTCTTTTTTTCTCTATATAGTATGCCTATATTCATGCTCTTATCATGTTTCTGATGATAAGCTGCTAAATGATGTGAATAAGAACGATAATGTATGCCATGTTAATGATGTAGTTGAATAAAGAAAGTTCATATACGAGTAGAGGATTGCAAGCACTGTAATCATGACATGGTGTCAACATGCATTGCGTAGACTGGATTCTAAGGAAAGAGATGAATGGTGTAAGACATGTTGAGGCAACCGGATCCGTAGTGATCAACGGCTGACGAGGCGGGGTTTTCTTATTATCGGGCTTTATTTGTCCCAACGGTGTTGAACGTGATAGTCTTCGGACTAGGCGGGATACGCTAGAAGTCTTCGGAATTGGCTGGATAAGCTTGAAGTCTTCAGACTTGGCTGGATAAGCTGGAGGTCTTCGGGGAAGTCTTCAAACTTGGCAAGATACACTGAAAGTCTTCGTACTTTGCTGAATAAGCAGGAATATGTGTATCAGAGATGCCGATTGCATAGAAATCCATTGTTGGATTATGTGTATGATGGAAAAATAGGTCTCAAAAACATATTTAACATGCAATGGAAAAATAAAGTTCAAACTTTTTGGCTTGCCTGGATCTACTACTTATTTACTCTATGGATGCGTAGATACAAGAGGGAGAAAAGAGTTACCTTCAAGTCTTGAACCCAATTATGATTTTCTTCTCTCTTGGATGGTGAAACAACTTCCACTAGATCGCCTTCACTCTTATGTCTCCTTTGAACACTTTCGGAGAGGCTAGAGTTGGTGGGAACTCTAATAGAGAAGATAGAAAAGGTGTAGGAAACCCTAAAATAGTTTTTGCAGCTACTGGAGTGATAAAACGACGATTAAAATAATTATGCACGCAGCTGCCCTATTTATAGATTTCCAAACTGACTTATACTTTCAATCGATTGAAACGCTTGATCGATCGAACCTGTTCGACTTCAATCGATCTAAACTATTTCGATCGATCGAACTTGTCTTGACTACTTCCTCATTTGCCTTTCCAAGCATCCTTGTAGAGCTAAGAGTGGGACCTCCTAGGCTCTTTATTATCTGCTTAGAATAGTAGTTAATTCCCATTATCAAACTCTTAGATCAACGAATTAACCAACTAATTAGTTAACGTTTACTCCACTATAAAATGATAACTGCACTATAATGCAAAAGAACATATCCGAAGCTATAACTAGACTTATATGGTGTACTAATGTCCCTCTTCAACATTTATAATCATATCCAGGCAGTCGGATAAACTGTTACTGTTAACCTGAATCATGATAACTTTTTGTATTCCTTGAGTCCCATTCACCTCTTATGATTACCATACATATTGATAGCTACTTATCAACAAGATTGCAGTTCTCAATAATCAACTTGGTTACATTATCAAGGGAATGTTTTATCTTAATTGGAGGGTAGATTCTATCTTGACAATATATGTTCACAACCCTATGAACATGACTTACCCAAGATACCCAGGTGTTGATCTTTAAGACCTCATTGATTGTCCATAATCATCTCAAGATTAAGAACACGTACCTTATACAAGTTATGAGTTCCTATCGACTGTTGACTGTCTTAAGTGTCAATAGAAAAACTTAGGTCCGTCAATGCAGTTTAAGCACTAGCATATTAACTAAGAGTCATACTCTAGTGATTGAAATTCATTACTCCATCTAACGGTAGTTAAACATGCTACCGTGTAAACCTGGTGAGATATCCTGTCTCATAATCCACTGTAACAAATTCTAAGTATCAAAGAATAGTGATTCGTATCTCACTTGTATGTATCTCATACACACACGAATTACTTACTATGATACTTAAGGGTTAACAATCATCTCATAAAAGAAACATACACAATGAAATGTAAAGCTAATATCCATATATTCAAATCTAATGTCTCATACATAAAGTAATAGTTTGAGGGCACAATCCCAACAAACTCCTACTTACACTTATAACCCTTTACATCTAAGGCCTAGACTATTTAGATGATGATCAAAGACCTTCTGTGGCAAGGCCTTTGTAAATGGATCCGCAAGATTGTCAGCGGTGTGACAGTCACATCCCCACATAGAATTATATCTCAGATGAGATAATACTTCCATTCTATGTGCTTTCCCTTTCCGTGGTTCCTTGGCTCTTTGGACTGAGCCACTGCCCCACTATTATCGCAATATAGTGTGATAGGTGACAATGACGCTAGTACCACCTCAAGTTCCATGAGGAACTTCTTGAGCTAAACATCTTCCTTTGCGGCTTCACAAGTAGCCACATACTCAGCTTCTGTAGTTGACTCTGCAATGCATTTCTGCTTAATGCTCCTCCAACTAACAGCACCACCTCCCAAGGTAAAGAGATATCCGGACGTCGACGTTCTTGAATCTTTATTTGATATAAAGTCCGAGTTAGTATATCCCACTGGAATTAATTTATCTCTGCCATACATAAGCATATAATTCTTAGTCCAGGATTCGATTGATACCTGCTGACCATGCCAACGGCAAAGCAGATGTTGGTCTAGTGCATAACATTGTATACATGAGAATTTCTACTATCTAGGCATAGGTAACTCCTGCCATGCGATTCTTCTCCTCCTGTGTCTTGTGACACTAGTCCTTGGAGAACGCTAAACCATGCTTGAAAGGCAATAAACCTTTCTTGGAATTATCTATGGAAAACCTAATTAGTACCTTCTCGATATAACCAACTTGAGATAATCCCATTATCTTTTGCTTACGATCTTGAAAGAGCTTTATCCCAAGGATATAGCTCGCGTCTCCTAGATCCTTCATATCGAAAGTACTAGCTAGCCAAATCTTAATTGATGACAATGCCCCTACATCATTTCCAATGAGTAGAATGTCATCAACATAAAGCACAAGAAAAGTTACCACCTAACCTTCACATTTCTTGTATACACAGGGTTCATCCAGATTCTGTATGAAACCAAACGACTTGACCGCTTGGTCAAAATGTTCCAACTCCTGGATGCCTGCTTAAGCCCATAAATGGACTTTTTTAACTCGCATACCAAGCTACCTTTTCCACCAGCTATGAACCCTTCTGGTTGCTATATGTAGATGTCTTCCTCAAGATTACCATTCAAGAATACAGTCTTGACGTTGTGGATATTCGCAGTTTAACCACGATTCTTTTTAAAACTTTTTCAAATTTCAAATAGGAGTCGCCACTTAATTTTTTAAAGAAAAATTAAGAAACCATTTTAAAAGCAAACTGATTTTTTTGAAAACCAGAGATTTCTAGGTGTGGGGATTATAGAATGAGAGGGGAAGAAGCCCGGTGAACTAAAACACCCCCCTCTCATTCTATCTCGTGATAGGCCTCTACTCAACATCCTTTTTAATCGAATTATTAATCTAAGCATGCCATCAACTAATACATATATATATATACATTACAAAAGCATGTCGAAAGGGGTGCAAGATTGCTAACGAAAAAAGGCATACAAAATCACATAATTTAACTAGCAAGCAATAATAATATGCAAATGAGGAACAAGAGAGCTTACCTGGGATCCAGCCGCGAAATGGAAACGTGTAATGCATGCAAATAAATAAAAATCTAAAAAGAGTCTCTAATTCACATATACACATAAGGCAAATCCTAATTCTAAGGTGTCGTACATGAAGTTGAAAATCAATAAAATCAAGAAATAAATACACTCGAGAGGAGTCGAGAAATCATACCTCAATAGCGCTACAAAACAAAGGGTTAGTCGACATGCTTTGAACAAAATATAATATCGAATCCTAAATTACATTCCTAAAGGGCTAGCTTAAATCTATCAAGCATGAAAGAATTGACATAATAATGAATTCCTTCTAATTAGTTGGAAACACGTCTTTATAGATATACAAGTCTCAACTAGGACCCAATGTAATGTCCAAATAGAGATGGTATAATCCCCAACATGATCACAAGGAAATCACAACTAGTTTCAATTGAATGCAACTTACCCCAAAAATAAGTCCTAATTACAAGTATCAACATACATGGATGAATGCATGGACATGAACAAGAATAAGAACAAGAACAAGAACAAGAACAAGCTATGAACTATTCATTAATTTGGATCATTTAGCCTCTGGGTTTAAGTTTAATTATTCATAATTAAAGTATATTTCAAGCCTTAGATCATATAAAAGACATTAACAAGAACAAGAACAAGAACAAGCTATGAACTATTCATTAATTTGGATCATTTAGCCTCTAGGTTTAAGTTTAATTATTCATAATTAAAGTATATTTCAAGCCTTAGATCATATAAAAGACATTTGGATCATCTTTTGTAATGTTTATCAAAACTATGACAGAGTTTCATAATTTACAGAGAGCAAACTAGACTTTCAAAAATAGACATATCATACTTTCAACGATTTGACCTTAATGATTTTTGAGTATGTTGTGCCTCTGTGTGTCTAGTTTCTAACCCAAAAAGAATTAAAAATCCAACGGTTCAATCTCTGGGAATTGGGAAAAACCCAGGCAACACTTTGAAATTTATAATTCTCTATCCAGAGTTTTTGTATGATTTTCTAAAACTTGCAAACAAATCAGAATCACTTTGATCTTTTAGGGTGTCTTATTAACACATTAAACTTCCTAGAAAAATTTATATGAAGTCAAAAAGGCTTGATTAAAGCTCAGATCTACTTAGTTTAAAATGGACTTACAGTTCTGAAATTTTGGGTAGAGAGTAACTAGTTTATGAATCTTAAGATCAAACCAACCTAACTATGCAATTTCATCAAAACAAAAATTATAGTGGTATATATATGAGTTATGAACACTCTCCAATTGGTCTCATTGAATTCCAATAGACCATGATTTAGTTAAAAAATCTTTGCTCACAGTTGGTTAATGAATTCACTGCACCATTTGTTGAATTGGTGTTCATAATCTCAATTAAACTTATACTATTCCTTATTCCTCTCCCAAATATATGATCCTTGAGGAATATGGTCTTATTCTATTCCATTCCCCTCTCAAATTAATGGCCCTTGGAGACTATATATGCCCAGATCTACATGAACCCCCATGGAATTATGGAAACAATTCCATGAGATTTCAAAATAGAGGACCCAAATCATGAGTCAAAATTTGGATCCACTAATCATGTGTGGATATAGCCATGATCAACCTTAGTTTCCTTATGAATCATAGGATCATATGGGACTAAAGGATCAAACTCAAGGGAATCCAATGAGATTTTGAAGATCTCATGGACCCCAAGAGAGGAATATAAACAAAAGGAAATAGAATCAAAGTTTGTTTGGAAAGTCAAGTTAAAATTCTTTTACAAACTTGTTTTGTCTTAAACCCAAAGTTTTATTTAGATCCAAATCAATGAAGAAAGATGAAAATTCAATCACAATTCAAGTGGTATGTGATGAAATGAGGTAGGAAGAGACTTTTTGAAATGTGTTAAAGTCCTATAAATCTATGAATTGTGATTGAATTCTAGTCTAAATCTAAATGGGATTAGAAGGATACCTCTAATAACCCTAGAATTTTCTTTATTTTGATGAAGATTCTTCAATTCTTCAAGTTCTTCTTCCAATTCTTCTTCAAAGTTCTTGAGTTCTCTTCAAAAATCTCTTAATTCCTCTCAATTCTCTCTATATTTTCCATATATTTTCACTTGTCAAAAGAAGGGATTATGGAAGATCCTTATAATGGAGGTGAACATCTCCTTATATAGACCATTTTCATGGGGTTAAATTTGTAAATTCAGGGTGAAAACCCATGTGCAATGATATTCCATACATATTGAAAAAAAAAATAGTCTGTTACAGCGGGCGACACTCACTGACTTGTCTACGGCACTTAGTGAATGTCGTTCCGGCACTCACTGAATGCCGGTGCGACACTCGCTAGCGAGTGCCGAGTGCCGCCGGCTTCGCCGCGTGCTGCTTCTAACGGAATTCCCACTCCTTTTAATTTATTTTTATTATTCATTTTTAATATATACTTACATAGATTATATATACATATATATATTTATATGATTATATATATATATTTTTTCTTTTTCTTTTCAAGAAAATTCTTTTCTTTTTTTTCTTCTTTTTTTTAATTTAATTTAATTTATTTTTCTTTCCAAAATTGTTTCTATTTCTCATATTTGAAATCAATTTTCAAACTGTTTCTCTTACACATATTTCATATCCGAGTTTCACCCGAACATCCGGTTTCTCTCTTTTTCTCTTTGAAAACTTTGTTGGGGCTGAAGAATCCTCCGAAGAACTTGAATCATTTAGAGAACCATCGAATTTTGTCGGACATTGTCGTCCTTGGTCTAAAGGTATTCATCTCCTGAATTCAACGGTCGGTCAAAATTAGGGTGTCTATAGACGTCCATCTGCTAGATCATATAATCTAGGCATGCCACAATGGATAAGAGTATTTTGATGGACTTGAGCATAGCTACTGGTGATAAGGTTTCCTTATAGTCAATGCCCTCCCTTTGAGTATAACCATTCGCTACAAGCCTAGCCTTAAAGGTCTTAACTTTCAATCAAATCCTTTTTTCCTCTTGTAGACCCATGCACAGCCAATGGGTTTAATATTAGGAGGAAGTTCTACAAGATCCCAGGCCTGATTAGAATCCAAAGATTCCAATTCAGCCTTCATAGTTTTGACCCAATGAGCTGAATCAACATCATCCATTGCCTCTTTGTATGTGGCAAGATCAGATTCAGATTCTATGGAGACAGTTTCAAAAACTTCTTCTAAGAATATGTATCTATTAGCTGGCTGACCATCCTGCCACTACGATGAGGTACCAGTGCAAAAATGGGTGAAGATGTGGTATTTTCTTGTCTTACATCGTTCTCAACTGTTGGAGGAATGGAGGGCTCTCCATCTATTTCTTTAAGATCTATGATTCCCTAAAGGTTATAGTTCATGATATAGTCATCCTCAAAGACAATAGCATTTGTACTAACAAATACTTTCTGTTCTCTTGGATCATAAAATTACCATCTATAAGTATCCTTTGTATACCCTACAAAGTAACACACTTTCGATCTAGACTCCAACTTACTCATCTTTCCCTTCAACAAATGTGTCGTACACCCCCATATCCGAAGATGTTGCACGGAGGGCTTGTGCCCAATCCACATCTCCTATAGTGTCTTAGGAATAGATTGTCTTGGAACTAGATTTAGTATATACGTAATGGTTTCCAAAGCATAAGCCCAAAGGAATAATAACAACTTCGAAGAACTCATCATCGACTTAGTCATATGTAAAAGAGTCAGGTTCCTTCTTTCTGCTACACCATTCTGCTAAGGCATGTCGGGTGCAGTCAACTGTGACAGAATCCCATTCTATATGAGGTGATCAATAAACTCATTAGAGACGTACTCACCACCTCGATCAGATTGAATGGCTTTGATAGGTGTGCCCAATTATTTTTCCACTTTAACCCTAAACTCTTTGAACTTTTCAAAGGCTTCAGACTTGTGCTACATTAGGTACACATATCCATACCTATAATGGTCATCAGTAAATGTAATGAAATACTTATAACCACCCCTTGCTCTATTATTTATTGGTCCACATACATTAGTATGAACTAATTCCAACAATGCATTGGTCCTATTGCCCTTTGCAGGAAAGTGGCTTTTGGCCATCTTGCCCTCTAAACATGACTCACAGACTTCCATTTGTTCGAGAACTAAATCGCCTAAGATCCCTTCTTTGAATAGTCTGCCAATCCTATTTAGATTGATGTGGCCAAGTCTCATGTGCCAAGGCCTTGTTGAAATAGTGGAAGGTTCCTTTCATTTAGATGGTATAGTTACCATTGAGTTATTAAGTTCTATATTAGAATCATTAAAAATACTTGGAGTGATCACATACAAACTGTTAGTGTTAACACTAGAACATATAAAAGAACCATTTCCTTTAATGATAACTTCAGTTCCAAAATAAAAAGAATAACCTTTATTCGATAAATCAGAAACTGAAATTAAATTACGTCTCATCAAAGGGACGTAAAGTACATCTGATAAAACTAAAGTCTTATTGTCCTTAAATTCTAAAACTACCACTCTAATTGCGAAAATGGTTGCGCTAGATCTTAGAGTCAGCAGGATCTCCACATCACTGTATTTCCTGGTTGATCTAAATCCCTGCAGTGAATTACAGATATGGTTAGTCATACCAGAATCAGTGCACCAAGTGTTTGAAGTATTCGTTATAAAACTTACTTCAATCATATGTGATTCGATCATACCTTGAACTCTTGTAGCTAAGAATTCTGGACAGTTCCTCTTCTAGTGGCCCTTCTCACCGCATTGGAAATACTTTTCTCTGCCTTGGCCACTTACCTTTTCCTTGCCCTTTCCTTTTCCCTTAGATTTTGTAATCTTAGGGACTGGTCCAACAATTGAACCACCAGTGCCAGCCTTCTTCTTCCCTTTCTTAAATTTTGACATAGATCGGGAGGAGGAAGAGCTTTTTTCAATGTTCAGAATGTTGCCCCAGGCCTGATCACCCCTTCTGCTGCCAGAAGTGAACTCATCAATTTGCTCATTGAAAAATTCATTTGATTCATGTTGTAGTTAAGTTTAAATTAAGCGAATGATGGTGACAGCGAATTGAGGATCATGTCAACTTGGGTCTGTGCGTCAATGTTGGCACCTAGGGTCTCCAGTAAATAGCCGATCATTTTTAAAACATGTTCTTTGAATAGAGTCCCTTCTGACATTTTTGCACTCACTATCTTCTGTATGGCTACCTGTCTAGTAGGCCTGCCATGCTCCCTAAACATTTCTTTGAGGCTCTTGATAATAGCACTGGCAGAAATCATTTGATTGATAATTTTGTTGCAACACATTAGCCATAGAGGCCAATATGTAGCAAATGGCCATACCATTCGATAACGTTTACTCCACTATAAAATGTTTACTACACTATAAAATGTTAACTGCACTCCAACGCAAAAGAACATATCCAAAGTGATTACTAGACTTGTATGGTGTACTAATGTCCCTTTACCATCGGCATTTGTAATCACATTTAGGTAGTCGGATAAACTGTTATTGTCAATCATGATTACTTCTTGTATTACTTGAGTCCCATTTACCTCTTCTGATTACCAAACATGTTGATAACTACTTATCAACAAGACTGTAGTTCTCAGTAATCAACTTGGTGACATTCTCAAGGGAATGTTGATTCTTTATCAGAGGGTAGATTCAATCTTGGCAATATATGTTCACAACCCTATGAACATGGTATTCCCAAGATACCCAAGTGTTGATCTTTAAGACATCACTGATTGGCAAGTCAAAGTAGCTATATCCATAGTCCGTGTCCATAATCATCTCAAGATTAAGAACATGCACCTTATACAAGTTATGAGTTCCTATTGACTATTGACAGTCTTAAGTGTTAGTAGAAAAACTCAAGTCCGCTCAAGTCCGTCAATGCACTATAAGCACTAGCATATTAACTAAGAGTCATAATCTAGTGATTGAGATTCATCACTCCATCCAATGGTAATTAATCATGCTACAGTGTAAACCTGGTTAGATATCCAGTCTCATCATCCACTACAACAAATTCTATGTATCAAAGAATAGTAATTCGTATCTCACTTGTATGTATCTCATACACACATGAATTACTTACTATGACACTTAAGGATTAACAATCATCTCATAAAAGAAACGTATACAATGAAAGTAAGGCTGATATCGATATATTAAAATGCCAATGTCTCATACATAAAGTAATGGTTTGAGGACACAATCCCAACAGTATATGTATTGGAGATGCCGATGGAAAAGCAATCTATTGTTGCCATATATATTGAGAAAGGGGCATATTATGCCAGAATTGATCAGAGATATTGAAAGAAATGAGATATTATTATTATTCTGATTTTTTACTATATTTCTGAAGAGATGAGATGATATGGGAAGTCGCGGACTCAGTGTCCCGATGTGAGGTAAAATGCATTGAACATGCATTGGCATGCACGAGCACGATGAAAAGATATGACAAGTATTACTCTGATAACGAGAAGGTTAAGAGCTGATTATAAGTTATTGATTATGAGTCATTTCATGAGATCATGTTTCAAGTTATGTTAAAGATGATGTATGTAAATGATCCATTTATTGAGTTGTTATTACCTCTGTTATGCCCATCGAAGGAACATCTTTTGATAAGAGACTGTGCGCATCTTAAGATATTGAATATTAATGTGAGAGTGAGTGGTTGTTATGTACATTGGTGTTATGTTGTGAATACTCACTCAGCTTGTATTCAAGCTAATGGTATTATGCCCTAGACAATCCAACGTCCAGACGTTTTGCAGGTATAATAGATAAGTGCAAGGATACGGTGCTAAGGAGTAAAGGAAGGGTAAAGCCAGGCAGAAGACTAGAGATAGTTGTCTAGCAGTTGCCATATTTACGTTTAGAATCTTGTAATCATCATGTATTTGGTATTGTACAAGTTTAGGCCAAGTAGGCCAATCTATTATATTATTATTTACTATTGTTTAATGTAAGCTAAGTGCAGTTTGGGTTTGTTCTTAATGCTTAAGTTCGGTTATGTTTAGTTAATTATGTTTACGATTAGCAATTACCTAAATTGGAATATCTGTGCGGAGTTTGAAGGACAGATCAGTAATTCAATTGTCACGTATCCACGGGTCCAAAAGTGGAAATTTAAAACTTTTTCCTATTTTGCTACGCCAGGGCGTGACAGTTCACCACCTCGGCCTCCCAACCATGGTTCAGCCTACACATATATCCCATGTGTACCTTGACATAACACCAACGTCCACTCTGTGCGGAGTTTGAAGGACAGATCAGTAATTCAATTGTCACGTATCCACGGGTCCAAAAGTGGAAATTTAAATTTTTTTTCCTATTTTGCTACGCCAGGGCGTGACAGTTCACCACCTCGGCCTCCCAACCATGGTTCAGCCTACACATATATCCCATGTGTACCTTGACATAACACCAACGTCCAATCTAATACCAATTTGGTCAGGGTATCAATCATGTTGGATATACAGATAGAAAATCAATCATTATCTCATGAAGTCAAATAATGAAGCCGGACATAAGGCTCATAAATCACACAGAGGCATGAAGATCACACAACATCGGCCCAATGATAAACTCACATGAGAGCTACCAAAGAATTCAAATCACTCAGAGGGAGGGTGGTGAACGTAACCGTCTAGGTTCTTTAAACAGTCCACATAGCATACATATAGTTCACAATCACGTCATCTCTATTAATTTATGATTTCCCAGAGACAATTACATATAACCTTTTCCAGACAGTCATTTTGAAGGCCCTATAATCCTTCACACTGTTTCAAATTAACCAAATAAAATTGCTATTGAAATGTAATGTTTCTGCCCAAACGGTGCATAATTAGCGAACGATCAAAGAACAAAGGTTGTACAGAATCGCATTTCCAACAGGTCAACAAGTGAAGAATCTTAAAATATGCAACACACGATTTTAAAAAAATTATTGCTTTAACAGTCGTTAAAATAGAGTTTACATAATATTTTAGGAATTAAATTTATAAATCAAGATTTTCACCAATAACCCATTGTAACCTTGGGAATCAACAATCAAAAATATGTAGGGAGTAAGTGCTTTCACGGATCCATCGTTGTAACGTGGGTACTGATTCGTTCATAGCTATGACACTAATCAAACTCACGATTTGAATACAACATCAATACCCAACGATTATATTAATTCACTAATCATACCATACCCATGGGATGTCAAACAAAACAAATAAGGAACAATTTAACTCACCGATTGAAGGTTCTACACCAACAACGAATCGACGAAATCACCGACAAATGGGGAAAACTCTTTTCTCCCTCTCGGCTGCTCTCTTTCTCTCTCTTGCTTCTCTTCTTCCTCTTTCTTCTTTTCTTTCTTTCCTCTCTCCTACGCCAATCTCTTGTGGCTACTCTTTTTTTTTTCTTTTGTTTTCACTAACCCTAGGATATATTATCTGTGTATATACATATAATACACACACAACACATATATTATAACACACACTTATATAAATCCCATTTTTTGGCTTAGGGCCTAACACAAAGGCTTCATATGGGACCAAAATGCACTTCATTATGTTTAAAACAATAGATGAATGGGTACCCATGACTCGGGCCCTTAATTCTTATGCTAAGTACATTGTTTAACACGCTTACGGTCTTATGAACTCTACCAAAAGTCAAATATATCAATTTATAATAATTATGGTCGCGCTTTATATCTAGTGACAATAAGAAATATTTTTTTTGTAACCATCTATTTATTCATATGGTCATGATATTAGAAAACATAACTAATTATGTCAATTATGTACAAGAAATAAATAAATACTATCAGAAAAATAAGGGATGTTATATTCTACTCACCTTAAAGTAATTTCGTCCCAAAATTTGAAGTAGCGGTAAATACATATTCTAGACATGAATAAAGTGAAACACACAATTAACACAATGAACAAATTTATATTTAAATCCCAATCATACGAGACCCGGTACATCGAGTGAATAATCCAAACAAGGAAACTCTTGTATATGTATATATATACACTTTTAGTCTTGTATAGTCAATTGTTAAATGCTAATCGATAAGGAAGACACTCAGTGATACAATTCACAAAATAACTACATGTATGCTTATATCTATCTACCTTTTATTGTGTCCCGCACAATATTGTCATACTTCCAGAATTGTATACCTTCAAAATTGTCATACTTCCAGAATTGCATATCAAGAATAAGAACATTCCAAACTCCAACTTATATTTGATTAGCTAATGAAAAGTTGGGATGCTACATTCCTAGTGGGGGGTGGCTTACGGTCCGGTAACAAGGTGAGAGAACATCTCTTGCATGGCCAAAGGCTTTCTTCACTTGCATTGCCTTGGTAGAATTCATGTCACCATGTCTCATTTTTAGTTATGGAATCCATTTTGTATATCTACAATGTTTCTACTAAGCCATCGTGCTTAATAAATTTGTATATCCTTTTGGTTTTTCTTTTCTTTTCTAGGTGATTGACACGAAATAAATTTGTGCGTTCTTGTGCAACACCCAAGTGTAAGTGATCGTGCAAGTAGTAAAACTGGTAAGATCAAGTCGATCCCACAGAGAAGGTGATAGTGTACTAACTTAGACTAATCTCAAAAGGAAAATTAAAAATCAATAATTCAAATGGAGTATAGAACACAAAGTTCCACAATCAACAACTACTGTAATAAAACAATTAGACTAAACAAGCAATTTAACAAATTAACTAAGTAGATCTTAAAACGGGTTTTACTTTATAAGAAAAGGGCGTTGGGATCATACAAATCCACAATGACCTAGCCATCTACCATGCACATTCATTATTGCTCTATGGAGTATATCCCTCTTCAGTGTTCCGTATTTGTCTAAAGATAAAGAATCAATAGTCCTTACATAACCAGGACTACATCATCACAGTTGATTTAAAATACTTAGAAGACAGTTTAAAAAAATGGTTTAGTCTCGCACCCACAATGGCGTTAGCATTCAAGGTGGTTTGCAAAAGTCATTGAAGAAAATGGTCTTAAGGCTTTAAGTTTTAAAACTGTTTTGACAAACTGAGCTTACTTGGACAGTTTGATAACGAATCTTAAAAATAGAAAGTCTTGGAATACTTAAGATCATCTCAAGAATTTACAGGTTCGATCGATCAAAATGCTCTCAATCGATTAGACTGCATCATCCTTCAATCGATCGAAATATCTTCGATCGCTTGACTGTTCTCCGGTTTGATCTATCAAAATAACTTCGATCGATTGAACACAGGTTTTCTCTGTAGTGCATGGCAGAGGCTGGAGATCAGTGTTTCATTATGATCTCCCAACTACATGTATGGAATGATTGGGTTTGCAGGCACAAAATGAAGAATTAATTTCCAAGACCCATTAATTATAAAAATAAATAAATTAAAATTTTGATTTCTAAGAGAATTTTGTTAGGATTTAGAAAAGTTCAATTTGAATGGTCATATATCTAATCCGTTTGTTTAATCTAACTACATTTAAATTTGGTCATAAGAGTTTTAGATGAGTTTTATGTTAACTAATATTTTGACAAGTTTGAAATTTTCAGTATTAGATTACAAATTCAGTTAAACCTTATAGTTTGAATTTTGATTACTTGTGGATACTGTAACCATGTATATCATGTGCATATTACATGGGATTGATATTGGGTGTTATATATGGTGAGAGAGAGAGAGAGAGAGAGAGAGAATCAAGGAAGCTTTTTTTTAAATAACTTTCAGCTAAGAGTTACTTACCAAGTGAGAGTAAAATCTGGGATTTAAAAATATAATCTTCACTCTCCCTATTGAACACCACTATACTACCGTCCATGTCATATGCCTACTTCGTATTCATTCTATCAATGTCATACTTTTTGTGTGTCCTAGTCACACAATTAGCACTCCAAAATTAAATTAATGCACTCCATGGCACTACTCTGCCATGTACTCAATACAGTCCATAGAGTGAATTTAGTAATCAATGGAGTACCAATGGCATCACCCTACATAAAATGGGGTACATTGCGTGAGGGAAGTGGTACCATATATGCTAAGGACGATAATATGGGAGGGATTTGCATGAGATATGGTGGAGGGGGAGAGAAAGAGAGAGAGAGAGAGGGAGAGAGAGACTTACTGTTGGAACATGTGAATAAAATTGGAACGAATTACTTGATCAGTAGCCTCTTAAACAAATCATGTGCCGAGTCGCGGATCTCGCTCTCTTTACGACATTTCGTGGCTCTGCCCAAAGTGTGCAAGCAGTTCGTACTTACCATGCCATCCCCAGGATAAAATAGCCCAAAATCACCTCTGTCTCAGTTTCTCTTACACAGTTTCTCTTACACATCGAGAAACTAGTACACTAAACACACTTTCAGATATAGTTGCTCGGTAACTACAAACTCACAAGGTGAAAAAGTTATCTTTTCAATACTAGGCATTGCCCCCAACAATGAGTGCGCAACCAATTTTAATAGTTTTGCAAAGAGTCCGAATTGGTTATTATCTATGTAAAGGAAGAAGTCTTTGCATATAAACTCAGTAGTACGTAAGTAGAAGAAAGCCTTCCTCTTTATAAGTAGGTGAAGAAGCTCTCAAAATGTTTTTGGCTTTCTTTTTCCTTCTTAGCATTTATGATGTTCATTATGATAAAAACTAGTGAAACTGTTGCAGCAAAAAGACATGTGTTTTTTTATTCATTATAACCCTATACATTATATACAATTATATATATACACAACATAACCTCCTCAAGCTTTAAATTGTATAAAGTACTACCTTAATTCCATTTTCTTTTAAAGTTAATTCCATTTTCTTTTAATGGAATTAAAGCATTAACCCATATACAAAAACCATGTCCATTTTTTTCCTATAACCACATTCTTTAAGAGCAATAACATTTAGAAAGTAGTATTTTATTAAAAATATTCTAACAATCCCCCACTTATTTTAATAAAATTGTGTTTGCACCTAAAAACCGCCAAAGGTTTTTAAGCCCGATTGGTATAGAGTGATGGGCCTGGAGGTAATTGGGCAAAGGCGTGTCTAGGGCTGGTTGGCCCAAAGTGATAAAGGATCATCGGGTTTAGGGAAGCATTACTAAGAGATTTGAGAAGGCAACCTAGTTGACCCGATAGGATGGAGCCCGATAGGCAATATAGAGTATGTATGTATCAATCGGGCATCATTTATAAAAATAAGGAAGTAATGACGTGCATTAAAGCCCGAGTGGGACATCAGGCACGGAGGACCTCTATCGGGCATCCGTAAGATATGGCACGGTGTTAGAGCGGAAGCCCGATGGGTAGATAGAAGAGCAGACTTGGCTATCGGACATCATATTTGAGATAAGCGATGAAGACCAGTTGTATGAGCCCGATCGGCCACAAGCGCTTGATATACTAACATCGGGCATGAAAGCAAGGGAGGATAGCAGGAGCTTGTGGGAGCCCGATGAAGCCAAGAATAACGGTGGTAAGGCCGATGGGATGAAGGCAGTTCAGCTTTAGGCTGTCATTTGCGACATCATCCTAGATTTGGGAGAATCAAAGTCCATTTGGGAAAAGAATCTGATCACTTCTAGCTGGATTTAGAAGGTTAATCCCTAAATTAGTGGGATTGATTTAATCAGAATTTGGATAAGGCAAGAGTTGGAGTTAAGGAAGGATTTTGCTAGTTGTCATGTGCCGGGGGGGGGGGGGGGGGGGGGGGCGCAAACTAAAGAGTCCTTTCCTAATCAGAATTCATCCATGGCCGCTATAAATATGAAGGTAGGTCAACCGTGCTGAGGACTCCGCGTCATCTCAAAAAACAGCACACGCTGCATCCAAAAAGCATTCAAGGCATTCAAAGCATTCAAACCTTTGTGTTATTTCTGCATTCGTAGAAAATAGGTCTACCCTCGTTTGTTATTTTCTTTCCTATTTTCATTTTTACGAACAATCAGAGTCTGTTCTGATTCTGTTCTTCGGTTATATGTTATATTTTCCAAACACTTAATAAAATTTGTATTTTATTAATCATTTGCGATTAGTTTACCGGGTAAACTCTACATTATTTGGCTTGTGCACTTCAGTACTGCCAAGGGATTTTTGGTGAGGGTACTTTCCTACTCACCTTATACATTGTTTTGATAGAAGTTAGATTCATTAAGCCTTGAGTATCACTCACTCAAGCATTTAGGAAATTAGTTTGCACAATTCGAACCACTGTTGGTTCTGGCACGCCCTCGCAAAACTACTAGCAAACATTTTGGCACACCTGGTGGGACCCATAGTGCTAGAATATGCCTCCTAAGAAGAACGGGAAGAACGACCAGGAAGATCCTGTCCCTGACCCATCTGCTGAAGAGAGTACAGGCCGCTCCCCTGTAGACAGCGGCGTAACTCTAGAGGCAATATCAAAAGCCATGAGAATGAATGTCGAACCTATGAGGCAAGACTATAATGCCTTGATAGGTTCGATGGGTAATCTTAAAGATATAATAGGCCAAACGGTTGAAATACATCAGGGGCAGACCGACCTAGTCTCGTCTGCTAAGACAACACACTCGAAGTTGGACAGCGTAACTAATAGGATGGACCAGCACATAGCTATTCTTGAGACTAAAAGCAATGACCAGCAAGCCTCAGGATCAGCTTCATGCTCAGGATTAGGATTGGGCATAGGCACGTCCGAAATGAAAAAAGAGCTACGATACATGATCCCAAACCTTAGGGGTTCTGATGGCTTAGGCAAACAGCCCGAGTCACAATCCGAAGATGTTGGAAGGTCAGTTGTCACCGATCCTACTGGGTCGGTACCACCACTGACTCCTCCACCTACCGGCCGTAATCCAGAGATAATCAGCCAACAAACCCCCCCCCCCAAGGTACACTGCAGGGGGACAGAGGGTTAACGACAATGGTTTTTGGCCTCATCGGGCCAATAATAACCAGCAATAAGTACCACCCCTGCAACTACCCCCCATGGTGATAGCTCAACCATCGCACCGCAACCCATGAACAGGGAGGAGTTAGTTGCGGCCATATACGACGAGTATGGCCTGTTCATGAGAAGATTGGAGAGGCTGACATACAGACGGTCGTACCCGCTTCTTGAAATTGACCAAGTCAACTTTCCCCAAGGGTATAAAGTTCCAAACTTTACCCTATTTTTTGGGAAAAGTGAGTACTCCTTAGTACAGCACATCGGCCGATTCATTGTGCAATGCGGCCATACGGGTAGTAATGACTCGTCAAAGCTGAGGTTGTTTCCTAATTTGCTCATGGGTATAGCATTTTTATGGTATGTCAATCTTCCAACCAACTCCATGCGAGATTGGCAAGTGATGGAAGAGTTGTTTCACGGCCAGTTCTATAGGTCTAATCCCGAGACATCCTTGGCAGACTTATCTAGGATGCTCCAACTGGTGGGAGAGACCGTTGAGACTTACATAGCCCGATTTAGGAAGGCTAAGTACAGATGCAAGACGGTCTTGCCCGAAGAAGAATACGCGAAGATGGCAATGGGTGGAATGTCTTTCGAGCTTCGTAAAAAGGTTCGAAGGGACTGATTTCTGCGATTTGTTCAAGCTGGCCACGAGGGCCGCTCGTTATGAGTGTATCCTATTAAAGGAACAGGAGAAGAGGAGTTCTTCCAAAGGAAAATATTACAAAGACCCCAACTACGAAGTCCACTTAGCGGATTATGACCTCGAGGCAGAGATTGATATGGCTGAGCTAATCTCTAAGAGGCTGATTGTGTGTAACGTCTTGAACAAACCCATTAACAATAATGCTACTGCTAAAAAGATGGCGTTCAAGGCAGGCAAAAATTATACGTTTGATATAACCATGTCCGCTCAGATTTTTGATGCCCTCTTGGCTGAAAAAGTGATCAGGTTGGGCGATGGTCATCGGATCCGAAAGGCCGATGACATCAATAATAAACAGTATTGTAAATGGCATAATTCCTAGAACATTCCACTAATAACTGTGTTGTTTTTCGTAATGTGATATAGGAGAACGTGGAGAAAGGGTTGTTCAAATTCTCGGACAAAGCCATGGGAGTTGATGCAAATCCGTTCCCTTATATCACTGGAGCCAACATGGTTGTTCCCGATCTGACCAGATTGACCAAGCTGAGACAGAAGGTGGACCTGTCCGAGACAAAAGTGGAGTGGCCAGAAAGGCAACGAGAAGTAAAGCAGATTGTGATACCAGCCACCAAAGGGCCGAAAATAACAATTCGCGAGCTCTAGAACACTTATCAGGAGCGAGAGGAAGCAGAACGGAAAGCGGCCGATATTGAAACGGCCCGGTCAATGACTGATAGTTTGATTGTAGAGCTACGGCATCAACTCAATATTATAGAACAAGGCCTATGCCCCAAGTGCAAGGCCGATATCCAAAAGGAGGCCTCTAGCCCAAGTAAGAGACCAAGGGCGAATGCTCACAGTTCAAGAAGATCTATGCCCGAAAGGCTCTCGCTGCCCAAGCAAGGGCAGGGTAAGCCCGAATGGAAACCAAAACCAATGCTGCCACCAGCTAGTGGCATCGAGGGCTTAGGCCGTATGGAGGAAAAGCGACATTGGCCACGACCAAGAATGATTGCATCAGAAAGGGCCGTCGCTTCGGACATCCGCTCTAGGATGATACTACCACGAAGGGTGAATGAAGGGAAGTGGCATAGAGTTGAACACCCTAAGTTCCCAGTGATGCCGTAATACAGCAAATCTCAAAAAAGGAGATTCCAGAGGGCTAGACAAGCCGAGAGGGAAAGGCAGTACTGGGAGGATCGGGCATACGATCCTCCAAGGGTCCTTCAACCTTATCTCCGTAAGACCAATGAACAGGTGGCCAAAGAAGAAGAGCTCGTGTTCAATAAGAAAGCGGGTAAAGGGGCGACGCATACCACAGAACGCCTAAAGAGAATCTTCGAGCAAGAAAAGCTAGAAGGAGAGTGTTAGCCAGAGATCGATTCTATGGATGAGGAGAATGATGATCATGGGGATGAAGGTGAGTCATCGATTCAATTCGAAACTATCCCAAAGAATTTATCTACAAACATGGTGTTTACTCTGCCCATGTCTTTCATGGCCAAGCCAGATCAGCCAACGGCCATGGAAGGAGACGTAATAGAAGGCCAGACCAAAGAGTTGGCCATGCTAGAAGATTTGTGTTGGGATGGCAGAGAAATCGTCAAACCCAACGTAGAAGATGCCACGAGCACGAACGTGGATAATATCGACATGCAGACCGATCGACCAAAGATAATAATCTTGAGACCGAAAGGGTTCCAAACTGAAGAAGGTTTGAAACCAGCGGGACCGGTCAAGGTTGTTTTCAAAAAACCTACTTATCAGATGTCTCAGCACTTGAAACTGTTGTACGTAAAGGGACATATTGAAGGGATTTTTGTAAACAGAATATTGGTTGATGGGGGGTCTACCATTAACATCATGCCCCAAATAATGCTGAGGGTTCTTTTGAAGTCCGAGTCAGAATTGATTTCGACTGAGATGAATGTTCAAAGCTTCACATGTACACCATCAAGGATGAAGGGTATCCTACCTCTGGAGTTGACCGTTGGAACTCAAACGATCATGATTGCCTTTTTCATCTTTGAAACATCGGCCGCTTATAACGCATTGCTAGGCCATGATTGGATACATCCTAATTACTGTATCCTTTCTACTCTCCATCAGTTGCTGATTTTCTAGAGAGACAATGAACTAGAAGTGGTTGGGGCTGATACAAACCCGTTCATAGCACGAGTGCAAACGGCTGACGCAGTATTATACAAGGATGAAATCAGACCAGTTAAGTTATTAGGACATGGCAAATTGGGCAAACCAAACGCAGCCACGTTCAATAAAGGAATTTTACCAGACCTGAAGTTCAATTACCACAATCTCAGTCGGACAGAAGAGTCAAGGCCAATTGAGATTAATGAGCAAGAAGATGTCGATGGATCCACAGCTGATTGAGGTTGAGAGACAGCTAGCCCTAAAGGCCAGCAAGGCCAGATGGTATGCATATTTGGCCGATAGAAGATTGGAGATCGGCCCTATTGACAGAATGATTAATCTAGTCGATTGTATCTATGAAGAAGAAATGCCAAGAGAGGAAGAGATTCAAATGGATGAATTGGAAATGGCCATGGCCAAGCTCGATGATTTGAAGGCTGACGTACAAGACCCACTATTGGAGGTCGACCTGGGCGATGGAGGAAAACACAAGCCTACATATGTAAGTCAGGCGCTCCCCGGCAACGGCGCCAAAAACTTGATGTGCAAATTTTAATCACTCGCAAGTGAACGAATCTATTAGAGTATAGACACGCTAAGAACGAGGTCGAACCCAAGGGACTTAAACGGATAGAACGTGGTTGAAAACTAACTAATCTAAAATTGAGGTTCCTAATCTAGCTTAGAAGTTTGCTTGCTTCTAAAATCAATGGAAACTAGAATTGCAGGTAATGAAAGTGAACTAAATCAGATAATTGAAACACTAGGGTATCAGAATCCATTACATAATTGACATTTATAATATTCATGTTCATTAATTCCTCCTATTTACTACACAATAAATTGGTGGCAAAACTCTTTTATTGTGGATGATAACACATGAAAGCCCTTATTATTTATTTTCATATAGTCAAATCTTCTTCTGTCAAACAAAGGTATAGAATTAAAACATTCACTGAATCAATTGAAATACAACCTATATATGCTTTCAACAAATCATAGGTTGAATCCAACAAAATACAATAAAAATCTAATTCTAATTTTTTTCTCGATTAAAATAGACAACTGAATAAGAAGAATTTTATATCATTTAAGCACAATAGACTGGAGAAATTAAATCACATGAATGATCATAAACAGTCAACTATGTAACTTCATCTCTAACCCTAGCAATTGATTTAGCTTAACATACTTATAAATAAAAGCAAAGCAATAAATAAACAATACTTACTTGAATCCATGAATAAATAATCGAAAAGCAAAATTGATAGATACTTGTTCTTGAATTAAATTACAATCGAAAGCATAAAGAAATCCAAACGCCAAACAAGGCCTTTGCAGAAGCTGGTGATCTAAAGAGAAAAAGCAACTAAAAATATGTTGTAAAGCTACAGTCGTGCGCCTCCCTCTCTGGTTGTGTGTATACATTTGTCTCTCTCTCTCTATATATATATATATGAGAGTAAAGTAATTCCCCCCAACCTACTTTCCTAAATTAAAATGAGTAATATAATATTCTCCATGACCCCATCTTGTACGGGTAAGGCTTGAAAGAGTCTTTGTTGGGCAGGCAATTCAAGAGGCACAATTGAAGTCCAATGGTAAGAAATAATTCTATGCTTCGCAGTGTATTTCCACTCTTGTACATTACTTCTGATTGTCCTCTTTTTGCTCCATTTTAATTCCTTTTTCCACCCAAACCTTTGGCGTTCCTACCAAATATGAGAATAAACATAATAAGACTAAATAATATATTAAATTGGTCTAACAAAATAAAGATTAAAGATATAATAATACACAATATTGGCCGAGATCATTGCTCTCTTATACAAATACAAGGATTGCTTTGCTTGGGATTGCGATGAGATGGATGGATTATCCGGAGAATTGGTGGAACACCGATTACCAATTAAGGTGGGGTTCAGGCCTTTCAAATAGCTTCCCTGGCACATGTCACCTGAAGTTACGCTGAAGGTGAAAGAGGATATTGAGAGGCTTTTGGGGGCTGGTTTCATTCAGACTGCCAGGTACGTGGAATGGGTGTCAAATGTAGTTCCAGGGGTGAAGAAAAATGAGAAACTGAGAGTCTGTATTGGTTTCAGGAACCTAAACCTAGCTACCCCAAAAGATGAGTATCCTATGCCCATGGTCAATTAGCTGATTGATTCGGCCGCCAAACATAAGATTTTATCCTTTATGGACGGGCACTCGGGGTATAACCAGATTTACATCACTGAAGAGAACGTCCTAAAGACTGCTTTTCAGTGTCTGGGGGTAATTAGAACCTTTGAATGGGTTGTCATACCTTTCGATCTGAAGAACGTTGGTGCCACCTATCAACGGGCGATGAATTCAATCTTCTATGATATGATCAGACGGTTCATGGAGGTCTACATTGATGATGTGGTGGTAAAGTCAGGAGAATATGCCGATCATTTGAGGGACTTGGAAAAAGAATTTCAAAGAATGCGGACTCACAAACTTAAGATGAACCCCCTCAAATGTGCATTCGGTGTCTCAGCAGTGAACTTCCTAGGCTTTTTGGTGCACCAGAGAGGGATAGAGGTCGACAAGAACAAGGCTCGAGCCATCCAGGCAGCGAAGCCACTAGCCAATAAGAAAGAGCTTCAAAGGCTACTCGGGCAGATCAATTTCCTGAGAAGATTTACATCCAATTGTGCAGGGAAAACCCAAGTATGGACCCCACTAGTGAAGATCAAGACCGATGAAGAATTCAAGTGAAAAGACAGCCATCAATAGGCCTTTAAAGGAATTAAACAATATTTGTCAACTTTCCCAGTATTAATGCCACCCAAGAAGGGTAGGTCCCTTAAATTGTACATATCGGCTTCTGACTGCTCCATAGGAAGTATGTTAGCTCAAGACAATGAGCAAGACAATGAGCAGGCCATTTAATATTTAAGTAGAATATTAACTCCAGTCGAGCAGCGCTACGCGCAAATTGAGAAATTATGCTTGGCATTGTATTTTTCATCACAGAAGTTAAGACCGTATATGATGCCCGTTTCCACTTACGTTATATATCAAACTGATGTGATAAAATATATGTTGTCAAGACCTATTATGAGAGACCGAATTGGAAAATGGACATTGGCCTTGATGAAATTTGTCATTCAATACCGATCACAGCAATCGGCCAAGGGCCAGGCCATAGCTAATTTTCTGGCCGATCACCCAGATCCTACTGATTTGGGAGATTCTCTACTAATACCCAAGATTTTAAATACGTCCTTGGTCCCATAGACGTTGATTTTTAATGGTTCCAAAAACGCAGAAGGTGCTGGGGCAGGTGTGGTCATTGTGTCACCCAAGTATAAGAGGACAAAAATATCATTTCAACTCGATTTCAAGTGCACCAATGATTAGGCCAAATACGAAGCACTTATTATTGGACTAGAGATACTCCTCAAAATGTGGGCATCGTCCATGCACATAAAAGGAGACTCAGGGCTGGAGATCGGACAGATATTTGGAGAATTCCAGATAAAAAGTTAGGAATTATGCCTGTTTCATTCTATAGCCACTCAGCTCATGGAGGCATTCGATGATATTAGTGTGAGTTATATCCCGAGGTCCACAAATACCGAGGCCGACAAACTGGCAAAAACAGGATCGGCCTCGTCTTCTAGGAAGAACTTAGAAGACCAAGTTATCACTGTTCATGTCCGATCATTATCGTCAGTTGCAAGGAGAGGCTGGTATACTACCACTAATTCGGTCTTGAGGGAGGATGAAGATTGGAGAATGCCCATCATTGAATACCTAAATCACCCGAATGTCAGCGTAGA
This sequence comes from Hydrangea macrophylla, assembly GCA_033977485.1. Taxonomy (NCBI): domain Eukaryota; kingdom Viridiplantae; phylum Streptophyta; class Magnoliopsida; order Cornales; family Hydrangeaceae; genus Hydrangea; species Hydrangea macrophylla. The sequence continues at coordinate 64,895,868 of CM066987.1, read as the reverse complement.
CCGAAAAGTTAGACTATTCGCAGTCTGATTCGTGATGCTTGATGGAGAATTATTCAAGAAGCCCATCAGTGACGATGTGATCTTGAGGTGTTTAGGTAAGAAATAGGCCATGTAGGTTATGGCTGAAGTACATGAAGGGATCTGTGGGGCACATCAGGCCGGTACAAAGATGAAGTGGTTGCTAAGAAGATACAACTATTACTGGCCCGGTATGCTGAAAGATTGTATCAGCTATACAAAAGGATGTCAAGCTTGCTAAAACCATGGCCCAATCCAGTATGTGCCAGCTAAAGAGCTCCAACCAATAATCAAACCATGGTCATTCTGAGGATGGGCTATGGATTTAATTGGCAAAGTCCTATCGCCGTCATCGGGCCAACACTATTTTATAATTATAGCTACAGACTACTTTACTAAGTGGGCCGAAGCCATACCATGTAGAACAGTGACTCAGGCCACAGTAATAAAGTTTATTAAAGAGCACATCATCCACTATTTTGGCCTCCTCGAGACTATTACGGCCGATCAAGGGTCTATGTTTACAGGAACATAAATGTTAGCCTTTGCAGAAAGCAGGGGAATCAAAGTTCTCAACTCCTCTCCTTACTATGCCCAGGCTAACGGGCAGGCCGAGTCTACTAACAAAATTCTGAAGGGAATTATTGAGAAGATGATTGATGAGAACCCCAGGGAATGGGACAAGCTTCTGTCCGAAGCATTATGGGCCTATCGAACATCTAAAAGATCAAGTACCAGAGTAACACCATTCATGCTGACTTACGGGCATGACGCTATGTTACCTATGGAGGTCACTGTCCGATCGGACAGGAGGGCTTTACAGAATCAGCTTGAGCCCACTGAATACACGGAGGCTATGATAACTCAATTAAATGGGCTTGACGAAACAAGGCTCACGACCTTGGACTCATTAAAGGTGCAAAAGCAACGGGCAACTTGAGCTTATAACAAAAGGGTAAAAGAGAAGTCTTTTTGCATAGAAGATATGGTATGGAAGGTCGTTTTACCTATCGGGGACAAGGATAACCGTTACGATAAATGGTCGGTCAACTGGGAGGGTCCTTTCATTGTCCATCAAGTCAAGAATGGTGGAGCATATAGGCTGCGGGATATGGATGGAGGCATTCATCCTAGGTTAATAAACGGTCAGTACTTGAAGTCTTACTATCCTACATTATGGAAAACTATTGATTTGGAATATAGACCAAATCTGGGGTTAGAATATGAGCTATTGGAATATGAGCCTGAGTTGTAATGATCAAAATGTTCATGTATTAAATATTGATGGGCATAGCATGCCTACAAATATGTTCAACAAAAAGAAAAATATACATGCAAGTACAAAGATAGAGGTCGGCTTAGAAATTCCTAAGCTTGGCCTTTAGATCCTCCCAAATCTTGTTAGCTCTGGACCGATCTCACTTTGCCTTGTCAAGTTTTTGTGCCCATGCCCTAGATATCAGGATGCTGGTCTGTAATTGATAACTGCACTTCTGGGCGTCTCCACCAAGCTGGGCTAGCAGTTCGTCAATTTTCACTTAGGCCGAATTATTGGTGATGACTTCGGCCTCACATTGAGCAAGTTGAGCCTTAAGGGCAGCGATACGTTCTTGTAGCCAAGCATCTTTAGCTATTACTTTCGCCCGAGAGGCCTTTCCAGCTTCAAACTTGGCCTTGGTGCCCTAAAGAAACTTCACTACTTTCTGGCATGAGTTAAAATGAGCTTCTGCATCGGTATGAACCACTGAGGCCGATCGATCTAGGAGATGGTAGCTAGGGAGTCTTTTTTATATCTCCTTAAGGAAAGACAGTTGCCCGTTCGATAGGGTAGGATCGGTCATAAGCATGCTCAAGGCTTCATAAATTTCTGCAGTAGATGGAAGGCCATGCAAGTCAAAGGCGGCAAGCCCGAGCATAAGGTCTCTGGATTACTGGATGCGCATGGGAGACACCGCCTCGGGCTTAAATGAGCCTAGGTCATACGCTCCAAGGTCGAGGCTGGAAAAGAAGTCATCAAAAGGAATGAACGGCTCTGGACCTATGGGAACGACCTGTTCAAAAAACATTAGGGGTTAAAAGAGGATAAATAATATATTCATCACTGTAACCAGGAAGTCAGAACTATAATACCTGGGCAGGTGAAGACAAAGAGGCAAAGATGTCCTGTCGAACATCGGCCTTGTCCCCTGTTTGGGAGGCAGAAGGCTGAGATGATTGTACAGGATTAGCCAAAATGACGTCCTCTGTTTGGCCGACCGATGCAGAGTCTGAAGTGTTAGCAGAAGGATCTTCAAGCGTAGCCACAGGATTAGCCAAGATGACTGCCCCTGTTGGTTCAGAGGCTAATCCCGTGGCAACAGTTGGGTCAGCCCGACTGGTATGGATGTCCATCACGGTTGGGAGCCATTGTTCTACCTCCTCTCCAGTAGTTTCCAAAACAGGGTCTTCCCCAATCACGTCCTCATTGCTGGAGGAAAGAACCACTTATTCCGGGGCTGAGCCTCCAGTATGGTCAACATCATCCCCGTCTGAAAGAGTAAGAGGTGGAACAACTCTCAAAGGAAGCACTCTTTTGGCCACTTATTCAAGATAGGCCACAGCTTGAGTTAGAGAGGCTGGGAAGTCAGGTGGAAGTGCCTAAGATCGGGCACCAGAAGGTTGAGATATAGGTGGTTGTGATTGGGCCTGCCTGGTCAGCAGTATGTCCTCTTCAGAGCCTTCATCCACAAGCTGGAATTAAAGAGAAAAGTCATGAGTAAGGGGTAGCAATCAAATAATAAACTTACGGAAAAAGGGAAATACCTAAGCGGAGGAGGCCGTGGCCTGTTTCTTTTTCTTGGCACCAGTCCTTGTCCGGTTGCTTTCTTGGGAGCTGCCTGTTTAGCCACTTGCTTCTTACGAGCTACAACGGGTGAAGGGAAAGGTACATCGGCCACAGTGGCTGATGACGTGGAAAGATGTTAAAGCAATTCAGCAACTGTGGCCCTAAATATCACAGAAGCCCGATCATACCACCACTTATCTAATCTAGCAAAAATTACTGCTCGGGCTGAAAAGGGAGTGAATTTAAAGGCTGTCTTCAACTTGGCCGATCGCTCTTTGATTTTTCTTACTTGGTCATCATTGACAATCAGGCCTCGCTCCACCCAATCGACGTTGACGGTTATGGACGGAGGGACGGGAACCAATTGGGTAAGCCCGAACTGGCGAGCGTAGAGTGGAGCAAAGTAAAACTCTGCCCCACATTTGTTGTTGGCAGATGGGATAGTCGGGCTGAATATAACATCTCTGGCCACCAAGTAGCTGGAGAAGATCTCATTGTAGGTCATTTGGGTGCCCGAGACCCCAGTTGGAGGGGTTTTTGGAAAGTTAAAGGAATGAAGAGAATTGAAGCAAAAAAGAAATGTGTGAAGAGATTTATGGCCCGAGGGGAGCACCCTTGATAGAAGAAGGTAAACATTCCTCGAAGGAATGGGAAGAAGGCGCCACGTCCACATACTGAACGGCAAAGATAGGGACATCAGCCAGTTGATGGATGGTTGGTTGAAATTCTAGGAAATATGAATACAACCAGAGCTGAAGTATTCATATCGGGCTACCACCAGCACTGAAGTCCGAGTGAACAAAGTCTGTCACACCACGCACCAAATGTGCCTAAACTAGGGTGGCTAGAGCCAGAGGTTTGCCCGATGCTAAGGCAAGAGCTAGAGTTGTGTATTCTTTGGTAATGGCTTGGCTGGCCAAACAGAAGAGATATTTGTTGAGCCAGTATATCAGAAAGGCAGTGTGTTCGGCGTCGGACACCTCTGTCTCATGTGCACCAATGCAAGCAGTAAGGAAGCCTCCATAGGCTGTAGTCGGTCTATACAAAATGGCCCAATCTCTGATAGTCTCTTGCTGAGGGTAAGTAAAACTGGCTGTTCCGACGTAGAACCCGGGGATAATTTCCTGCCTGTGAGGCCGAAGACCAAGCAAGTAGCTAATGTCCTTGATGGTTGGGGCCATCGGCCTGCAGCGGAAGAGGAATCCATTGCAAGATGAAGACCAAAACAACAGAGTAGAGAGTAGAAGAGGTTAGTCTATCTCAATCCTAGACCAACTAAGCATTATGGCGTCATAGATGCCCGTCTGCCTCCAGATTTCAGCCTTAGAGGCCGACACTCTTGTAACCCATCTGTCCCAGTCAGCAGCGGGGGTCGGCCAATCTCTAATGGGGTGGGTAGCAGTTTGGACTTTGACCCAGTGGGCAGGTACCTAGAGAAACGATTTATTTCCCACTGGTGAAAAATAAGGATTGAACGCTGCCGGTGGATCGCCGCAAAACGCAACGCCATGACCAGGCGCCACCGGAGTACCATCAGGAGAGCTATAATGGGTAAAAAACTCAGTAGAGATCTCTGAAGCATGGGTTTTTGCTAGGGTCCTAATCTCTCTGCATCGATTTTAGGGAGGAGGAGTATCCAGAAAAGCGTTCTTGCCTTTGGATGGCGTCGTCGAAGCTGTTTTAGGAGCCATTTCTACAGTAGGGATGGAGGCTTTCTTCGCCGAAAAGAATGGAGGTTGTAGAGAGAGAGGCTCTAGTTCATTTTTGGTTCAGAGAGAGAAAGCAGGAGACGCAAATGGAGAAGGTTAAGAGATTTTCAAAAATCTTTACTTATACGCGTAGCATTTAAGGAGGAATGATTAGTGGGATTCTCAATGATCTGACATTCTCTGCATGTATGACACATGGCAAGGGTTTAGAGTTTAAAATTCAAAACGTCACATCAACCAAGGGCTGGACATTTGATATGACCTTTTGAGGGGCAATTGTTTGCGCCTAAAAATCGCCAAAGGTTTTTAAGCCCGATTGGTATAGAGTGATGGGCCTGGAGGTAATTGGGCAAAGGCGTGTCTAGGGCTAGTTGGCCCAAAGTGATAAAGGATCATCGGGTTTGGGGAAGCGTTACCAAGAGATTTGAGAAGGCAACCTAGTTGACCCGGTAGGATGGAGCCCGATAGGCAGTATAGAGTATGTATGTATAAATCGGGCATCATTTGTAAAAAAAAAGGAAGTAATGACATGCATTAAAGCTCGAGTGGGACGTCAGGCACGGAGGACCTCTATCGGGCATCCGTAAGATATGGCACGGTGTGAGAGCGGAAGCCCGATGGGTTGATAGAAGAGCAGACTTGGCTATCGGACATCATATTTGAGATAAGCGGTGAAGGCCAGTTATATGAGCCCGATCGGCCACAAGCGCTTGATACACCGACATCGGGCATGAAAGCAAGGGAGGATAGCAGGAGCTTGCGAGAGCCCGATGAAGCCAAGAATAACAGTGGTAAGGCCAATGGGTGTATCATGAAGGTGGTTCAGCTTTTGGCTGTCATTTGCGATGTCATCCTAGATTTGGGAGAATCAGAGTCCGTTTAGGAAAAGAATCTGATCACGTCCAGCTGGATTTAGAAGATTAATCCCTAAATTAGTGGGATTGATTCAATCAAAATTTGGATAAGGCAAGAGTTGGAGTTAAGGAAGGATTCTGCTAGCTGTCATATGCGGGGGGGCGCAAACTAAGGAGTCCTTTCCTAATCAAAATTCATCCATGGCCGCTATAAATATGAAGGCAGGTCAACCGTGCTGAGGACTCTGCGTCATCTCGAAAAACAGCACACACTGCATCCAAATCAAGGCAGTCAAAGCATTTAAACCTTTGTGTTCTTTCTTGCATTCGTAGCAAATAGGTCTACCCTTGTTTCTTATTTTCTTTACTGTTTTCATTTTTACGAACAATTAGAGCCTGTTCTGATTCTGTTCTTCGGTTATATGTTATACTTTCCAAACACTTAATAAAATCTACATTTTATTAATTGTTTATGATTTGTTTACCTGGTAAACTCTACACTATTTGGCTTGTGCGCTTCAGTACTGCCAAGGGATTTTTGGTGAGGGTACTTTCCTACTCACCTTACACATCATTTTGATAGAAGTTAGATTCATTAAGCCTTGAGTATCACTCACTCAAGAATTTAGGAAATTAGTTTGCACGATTCGAACCACTGTTGGTTCTGGCACGCCCGCGCAAAACTACTAGCAAAAAAATTGAAAAATAATTTTTTTCATCGAGCAACTAATCATAAGATTGTGCATAAGTAAAGGTGTTTTACAAATTGAACCTTTACATAGTGATAGTGCTAGCTTTCGATTATACTAGAGTAACCGTGGTTTTGAACTCTATCTCAGACAACACCACACACACAATCCTGCTAGGGTGAAGTTCAAAGTCAGCACTTTTACGGCCATGTGCTTATATCCCAGTATAGTGAAAGCTCTAGAGAATTTGCCCAAATTCCATAGGAAGCGGCCACACTTCCACAATCGCAGAGGTGAGTCTAACAAGGATACTCCTGTAGTTAGGTATCCCACTCCACAAAGAGTTTAGATCTCATTAAGAGTTACAAATAACTCATCTTTCTATCGCTTCAAGATGTCATGCTTCTGAGGGATGGACTGGGAGTATTAACCCCCTATAATAATAATTGCATGATTCCACTCATATCACTCCATGACTTGATATTACCCTTTGAACCTATTTCTTGGGATCTCCAGTCTATAGGTTGGGTTACCATCACAAGTGACTCAACTGTCTAAGGGCTTTAATATCATCCCTTTTCAGATTTTACAAATCTTCTTTTGATTTAGTCATTTTGTCAAAGGATTAGCTAGATTTTCCTCAGACTGTACATTATCCTCTCTTACAACTCTAGTAAAGACAAACTCTCAAATAGTGTTGTGCTTGCAACATATACGCTGCCTCTTACCATTATAACGGTTCTAAACTTTTTGCAATAGCCGTGATACTATCGCAGTGGATAAAATAGCTGGTATCTATCTCTCCCTTGAAGGGGTATCTCATAGCAGGCTTTTTGCCAAGCTCCTCTCACTAGCCATAGCTAATGGTATCATCTTCAACTCCATCATGGATTTAACCAAAATCGTCTATTTTTATAGACTTCCATAAAACTATGCCCCCGAGTAATACCAAAAGGTGTATCCATTGGAGACCCTAGAGTCATCTGAAAGGGTACTCCAATCAGCATAGATGTATCCTTTAAGGATAGCGGAAAACACAATATAATCAGAAGTTCATGATCCTTTTCAAGTAAAACGTGACTTTGTCAACAAATCTTTAATACTGAAAATATAAATATATAGTCGGTCATAGCTTTGGAATCTTTCGTTAAGAATAGCAATTGGCATCACTAAAACCATCAAGTACATTGGAAAACTTTTTATGGAAAATGCCTAAATAATAGGTTTCTTTAAAATCTCACAATTTTTCCAATTACACTCCTGATTATGAAATTGCATAGTTATTTCACCAAAAAAAATTTGGTTAAAAACCAACCCTGAAAAACCAAAAATTAAATTCTTTCAGAATTTGAAGTATGCAATACATATTTTTTTTAAATAATTTCTTCCCGGAGGTGAAATTCAATTTCACTTTGTCAGTCTTAAAATCTTGATATTATGTAAATCACCAAGTAATATGTTTCCACCTTCCATTAGAGAGTATCCTTAGTAACAATTATGATTGTTATGCATATGCTAGAGGCACTCAAATCAATTAACCATCCTTCAAAAGCTGTCACGGAGTTTACTTCCATAACCATAGCCACAAATGACACTTCGGTCACATTAGCCTGTGGAACAAACTGATGCCTTCGGTAGCCTTGAGTTTTCCCATAATATATATATTGGGGTCATTAGTTTGAAGGGGGTTTCTTCTTCGTATATGCTTTACTCAAAACAGTTCTGACTATTAACAAATTTTCTTTTTTTTCAACCTCATAAGATTGATCAAAAAAAATCGCCAGCAGAAGATCTAGTAATTTTAATATTTCAAATTACACTGGTTTCACCCAAATCCATCATATCAAATTAAGTGACAATTAATTTTTGTCTCTTTTGCATTCTCTAAAATAGAAACAAAAGTTAATAAATCATAAATACCATAACACATACTCCACCACTGTGTTTATGATAAATGCATTTGTAACTCTCCATAAATTTGAAACCAATTGAGAAATAGTTTGATCAAATTTTCATACAACTGGTTGGGCATCATTTTTAAGCTATATAAAGGGTATACATATATACACAAGATCTTTAGAACCCCTTCCAGCGTATCCAATTAAATTTTCTCCTCTAATTATCCATTTAAAAAACGGTTTGAACATCCATTTTCTAAGTATGTAAATCACAAATATTAGCAAAATCTAATAAAATTAAATGGATGTAAACCAGGATAATAGGTATCCAAAAATCAACATTGTCCTTTCATTTAGAACCCTTTACTATAGTTTCACATTTCACAATAAAATCATCGGGTACAAAAGCCTTTACAAAGCACCATTACTTCCTATCATTCTACATTCAAATGGTAAATCTAAAGTTTCCAAACATAATTGGAAATAATATAATCCATCTCATTTGAATGGTTTCTTTTCAAAAATTAACATTTGAAACGGTATTCCATAATATCTCTTTTTAAAATAAATGTATAAATTTTGCTTTTCAAAGTCTTTTGAGGCTTAACTCCTTACTCTATTGTGGTTCAAATCCAATGCCATGATCTCTATCATGCACTCTAAATTCCATATATAGATGGGACACAAGCATGAGGTTGAGGAGCCCCACTATTCCTCAATTTAAAAAAAAAACGAAATTCATGTTCATAAAAACTGGTATCAACAGACTTAAAAGTTGTCATATCAATTTGTATGTCTAAAATTCTAGTGGCATTATTATAAAATGCATGTTCCAAAAAGAACATTCTTTTGATTGTCCAACAGTCACAATTTTAAATCACATACATCTCACGTAAAGAACATGTATATGCAAATACTAATTCCATATATATAATAGCAACACGTATTACACCAATATAAATGCACTTGTACATCATAAATGGTGTGAACGAGTAACACTCAAAAGCATCCCTGACATAGGTGGACAAAGCACATGTAAGTGCACACAAACAACACACTCTCAGAAATGCTTAACCTAGCACTACACCAAAAATACTCTCACATCTAGAGGCTTAAACTTGATGTTATTGTTTTGATATCTAAGGGTACAAATATGTTCACGAATAACTTTCCTAGCCAAATTGACAAACAAGAGGTGCAAAGCATAAGAAAATGGGGTTTGTCAGATCACCTTAAGTTCACATGTTGTGACAAGACCATACCATGAGACAAAATAATGCTCAATACTGGACTAAGAGTGGAAATATCATGAACCAAAACATGAAACATCCACGATGTATTTAGTAACAATCCAAAGGCACACTTTCTGGCATTTAAAAAAAATGAGTTCTCCTCCAATGATATCTTATTTGGATTTGAATTTTTTTTAGCCTAATGATCCCAATTTTAAACTTTCGAATATCACATCTACTAAAAATGATAATGAAGGTCAACAGGTCCTGTAATAGATAACTGGAAAGTTATCAAATCGAACATCATAATATAAGAAAGATACTTCCTATACTATGGGCTACATACCAACATGGCATTAGAGGCCAATACAATTTTCATGGCAGATATAAGAACGTCTTAAAATTGTTGGAACATGTGAATAAAATTAGAACGAATTACCTGATCAGTAGCCTCTTTAACAAATCATAAGCTGAGTTATGGATCTCACGTTATTTAAGACTTTTTGCTGCTCCGCCCAAAGTGTGCAAGAAGTTCATATTTACCACACCGTCCCCAGGATAAAACTGCCCAGAATTACTTCTGTCTCAGTTTCTCTTGCATATCGAGAAACTGGTATAGTAAACACCCTTTCTGATTGTAATACCCTGTATTTTGATATATAAATAAGACCTGGTATTTGTTTCTATATACTTGTATAACCCTTACCCTTCTTTTGGCAAATTTAGATGCCAATCGATTGCCTTTGTTTCCCAATCGATTGCCACTTTTTAGATACCAATCGATTGCCATCTTTCCAATCGATTGCTATTCTGCCGACCTGAATTCATTATGTGGCAATATACCAATCGATTGCCTTCAAATATCTATACCCAATCGATTGCCATTAGTCCCAATCGATTGGCATAAGTAGAGATAAGTTTTCTTCTTTGCTTGAGCTTTGGACGTGTGGCACTCTCATTTTCTATATATATATATATATATATAAGTTCAGTTTGTGCCTTGGGTCTATTTTGACTAGTTGAGATTAAGAGAGAGAGAGTTGATATATCATATATATACACACATCTACACATATATACATCTATATACATCCACATAAACACACACACTACTGAAAGAGAAGAGAAAAAGGAAGCAGAAGAAGAAGAAAGAAGAAATAGAAGAGATAGAGAGAGAAACTGGACAGAGAAGAGAGAGAGAGAGAGAGAGAGGAACCTTGAGGTTTTCAAGCTCACACACCAACCAAACACACCCTAGGTGAGTTGTAACTCACTTGGTCCTTATATTTGATGTTTATACAAGTTCTATGAAGTTTAGATGTATTAAATACAACCATACGACATTTACATATGCTATTTTATAAATCTACTAGAGAAGACAAAGTACCAATCGATTGGACTTTTCCCAATTGATTGACATCAATGAGTCCCAATTGATTGGATATAATTCCAATTGATTGTCATTATTTTTAACCCAATGGATTGCCAAAGTTAGCAATCGATCGACATTGTTTGGATCTAATTGATTGACATGCTTTCTAAATCGATTGTTACATATTTTATCCTAATCGATTGGAACCTTAACCCAATCGATTGGCATTTGCAAAACATGGATTATTTCTATTATTTATTATATAAAGGGTTCGATAATTCAATTTTTTATTAAACTTTCATTATGCGAGTATGGGTGGATCAGGGATAATATGACAACACAGATAAGTATGATTAATAATAACGGATTAACGTGATGATGATGGATGCTGATGATGCCAAAAATTAGTAAGAGTAAGTAGAGCAATTTTAGGAGAGAGAGAGTGAGAGACTGGTTTTTTGTATGTGGTTCGGCCCTGCTAATGAAGGTACCTACGTCCACGGGTGTGCTGAGCACGTTCACTATACTGTAAAAGAGCCGGGGGCCTCTGGTGAACCAATAAGTCTGGAGCTACCGTAGGCCGGCCGGGCATGTAGATGAATGCTATAGAGGTGCCGTGTAGACTGAAAAGTCAGCCCCTACAATGGGGGGTGAGAGGTCTCTTTTATAGATACAAGAGACCTGCTCTTACATGGATAAGGAAATATAATCCAATTGATATAGATCGGCATTAATTGTGGGGGTTTCCTAATTGGATTAGGAAATAGTTTGCACTTTCCATTAGTCTTCTAGCTTGAGTAGGAAACTGCCCGTAATGCTCAGGATCATGCCTGTGGACCCAGATGAGCTGTTCCTGCAATGGGATGTGCCTGTGTAGCCCGACTGTTGACCAGGTCGTGGATGAACCGCTCGGGATGATGAGTTTCGGGTAGATTAGACTGCTCGGGCTGATGCTTGTCCGAGGAGTTGTGCATGATGGACTGGCTGCTAATTTGAACCGCTCGGTCATAGGATAGAGCCAATTTTTGGTGTATCAGCTGCCCCCCATTTCCAAGGTTGGCCAGATGCTATATCGAGGCAAGTTTGGAAATCAGTTTGATGTTACTTGCCACTGTCTGGGTGCCTGGGGAAGTTTTCTCGGGGCTTCTGAGCCTGGTGATTCCTTAGGAACTGGCTGAGAGTTGAGACCCAGCCTAGCTTGGGACTTTTAGGTGCTCAGGAACTGACCGGGAGTTGAGATCTGGTCTAATCCGGAGTCTTTGAATGCTCGGGAAGTGACCGAGAGTTGAGACTCGGCCTACTTCGGAGTCTTTTTTGCTTGAGTTATCCTCCAGGATGGTTATCTTCTGCCCGTGAACCTTCGCCAAGGTTGTGGGTAGAAGAATTTTACCATGTTGGAAAAGCTGGCCTAAAGCGTATTGCTTTAGGGTCCTTTTATTTTTACTCCCCAGGATGGTTGTCTTCTGCCCAGCCAGCCTTCGTTAAGACTGTTGGGAGAAGAGCTTGACCATGTTGGTGGAGCCAACCTAAATCACGTTGCTTTAGGGTCTTTTTGCTCCTCTATCGTCGGCCAACCTAAGAGATTTTAGTTACCTCTATCGTCGGTTTGGACCTAAGTGGAGTTAATGCCTCTGAGTACTATAGGTGCTCGGGTTGTCCAAGATTTTGACTTGGTTATCCGCGAGGCCTGTAGATACCTGGTGTGATTGCCTATTTAGTTCACTGCGCCGTCTTTCTTCCCAAGATTTCGCTAAGACAAGGGTCCTACAGAGACTATGACTGTAGGTAACCGACCTGGAACATGGTGGTTACAGGGTCTTTTGAAGCTTGCCATCATCAGCCACCTAGGGGGTTTGCCCCCATCGTAGGTTGGACCTAAGCGAAGCTGATGCCTCGGGCGTGACCCCGAAGTCTTTTGCCTCGGGTGCGATCCCGAGATCTTTAGTGCCTGGGTTCAGAGCCCAAGGTCTTTTTAGTGCCTAGGTTCGGAGCCTGAGGTCTTTTTAGTGCCTGGGTTCGGAGCCTGAGGTCTTTTTATGCCTCGGGGTTAGGCCCGAGGTCTTTGTAAGAGCTCTCTGACAATCGGTGGAGCCTCATGTGGTGATCAGGCAAGTACCACTGTAGTCGGGCTCATCTAGAATGATGGAGACAAGGGGTCGAATCAGGCTCGTCGGGGTCTTGACTTCTCTGTGTTGGAGGCAAAGTCGGAACTGCTTGATCCTAACCGATGTGAACTAGAGGTCGGGTCAGGGCTTCCGGACTCAGACCATTGTGAACTGGAGGTCGGGTCGAGACTGCCGGACTCAGACCGCTGTGAATTAGAGGTCGGGTCGGGGCTGCCTGACCTGGTCTGCTGTGAACTAGAGGTCGGGTCGTGGCTACCTAACCCGGTCTGCTGTGAACTGGAAGAACTGTCAGAACTCCCGGGCTGATCTTGCTTTTGCTTACTTCTGGAAGACTCATGGCTTTCTTGCCCGGGGTCTTTGATCTTTAGAAATTCTTCAGTGTCAATGTATTTTCCAACCCTCTCTGCGAGTTCAACCAAGTTTACCGGTCGGTTTATGTGAAGTAATGTGGCGCACTTGGTGTGTTGAACTCCTGAGCAGAAGGCTATAATCGCGGCGGTTTCATCAAGATCATAGATGCCGAGCTTCTCTTGATTAAACCGGTCGGTAAATTCCTTGAGGGTCTCATTATCCCTTTGTATGACTTTCAGTAGATGCATGTCAGGCTTTGGTCGTTCATGCATACCGATGAACTGGTTGATGAAGTGCTTCCTGAGTTGCTTGAAACTGCATACCGATCGGGGCTCTAAGTAGTAGAACCATTGCACGGTCGGGCCTTTCAAAGTGCTGTGGAAGGCTAGGCAGTGTAGTTCATCGGAGTTGGTGGCTAGGGCCATCTGAGCCTTATAGGTCCGGACGTGGTCGATCGGGCTTCCCGAGCCATTATAGGGATCTAAGCGAGGCTGCTTAAATTTGCTTGGGATGGGAAATCTTGTGTTTTGGCTGGAAAACAGTGACTCTGTCTCGGTATTGGCTTGATTCGGAACACGGTTTTGACCAAGCTTTTTGGCCACTCCGTCGATCTGCTGCTGCAAGTCCTTGATTCAGGCTTTCACTCCTTCCCGACCGATATCTTAGGGGCTAGTCGGGTTGGTGGAAGAGGCTTCCTCTTCATGGCGGTGTGCTATCCTCTGGGATCGGGCTCGGCTAAAACTCCGGGTAACCGTTCGCCTAGGGATAACTCGGCTCTTGACTGAGTGACCCTGGACTGATTCCCGTGCCATATGCTCCTGCCTTTCCTTTCAGACAGCACGCCCACTGTTGATGTCTCTGGCATCCTCAACACGGGACGGGTTGGCTCGAGCACGTTGTCTGGTCAAGATCGGTTCTCGACCGTACGCAATGTTCCCGGGTCGTTTCCCGGCCCTTGGAGGACTGCTTTGCTGGACTAGCAGGGCTTCGATCTGTTGCTAGATTTGACGATGTCCCTCTAGGAGTTGTGTGAGGGTCGCGGTGATCTGCTCAGATATCATGACTGCCGCAGTCGATGCCGGGGCCGAACGAACATCCCGGTCGGATTGCTGATCAGTCTTCTTACGCTTCTTCGGTGGCATGATGATCAGTCAAGAGATTTGTTGATGAGAAGACTTATCATTTCCCACAGACGGCACCAAACTGATGATGCCAAAATTTGGTAAGAGTAAGTAGAGCAATTTTAGGAGAGAGAGAGAGAGAGAGAGAGAGAGAGAGAGAGACTGGTTTTTTGCATGTGGTTCGGCCCTGCTAATAAAGGTACCGACGTCCACGGGTGTGTTGAGCACGTTCACTATACTGTAAAAGAGCCGGGGGCCTGTGGTGAACCAACAAGTCTAGAGCTACCGTAGGCCGGCCGGGCATGTAGATGAATGCTATAGAGGTGCTGTATAGACTGAAAAGTCGGCCCCTACAATGGGGGGTGAGAGGTCTCTTTTATAGATGCAAGAGACCTACTCTTACATGGATAAGGAAATATAATCCAATTGATATAGATCGGCATTAATTGTGGGGGTTTCCTAATTGGATTAGGAAATAGTTTGCACTTTCCATTAGTCTTCTAGCTTGAGTAGGAAACTACCCGTAATGCTCAGGATCATGCATGTGGGCCCGGATGAGCTGCTCCCGCAGTGGGATGTGCCTGTGCGGCCCGACCTATTGGCTGGGTCGTGGATGAACCGCTCGGGATGATGAGTTTTGGGTAGACTAGACCGCTCGGGCTGATGCTTGTCCAAGAAGTTGTGCATGATGGACTGGCTGCTGATTTGAACCGCTCGGTCATAGGATAGAGCCAATTTTGGGTGTATCAGATGCTATGTGGTTCATGTATAAGTTCGATATCCGTTCTTTTCATTCCAAGTTGTCAAGCCACAATGGGGATTGTCATGTGTCAATGTTAGTACGAAGCCTAGATAGGTTTGGTAAGTTCTGGGAACGGTATGTGGACGGACGTTTGGTCATGATATGTTCTTAAAAGGCGGTGAGCTGTGAATATGCTCTTAAAAGCAGTGAGTTAGACCAAGTAATCCTAAGATAGACGAGATGATTCATAATATGCTCTTAAAAGTTGGTGAGCAATTAATATGCTCTTAAAAGGCGGTGAGCTGAGATTTTGGGTAGATGACGCTAAGTCATGGCAATAGATTGATATGCCTTATTGGAAACGTTGTGTCCCTGTAAAGCGGTGAGCTGTGCATATGTTCTTAAAAGCTGGGAGATGGACTAACGTAGAGTCCATGACCTATGGTGAGTTATGAATATGCTCTTAAAAGCGGTGGACGAAATGAGGGTGTATCCTTAGAGTTACAAGATTGAGTCTGTTCATTCAATTAGAGTATGTTCAATATCGGTCTTCATGTATCAAGACGACAATGGTTGGTTAACGACGTTGAGTAAAGAAGAAAGCTATTGTATTAGTAGAATTTAACTTGTGTCTTCATAAACTTGTTATTACTTCAGATAACTAGTACCTTGTTAGTTTATATTCACTCAGCTCTCAGTAAACTGATGGTCTTTATTGCCTGGACTTTCCCCATCTAGACTATCCTATACCTTATTCTACAGGTGATGGAGCCTATGATAATAGCTACTATCTGGTAAGGGAATACGTAGAGGGTCGCCCCACTGATGACGCCTATGCCAGGGAGGATTACTATGCTAATGTCTACGCCAGTTGAAGACCTGGAGATAGTTATTAGTTTATTAATTCTATTTAGACTGCTAAATTATATTTGGTACTTTGGTATATGTTGCTTCCAAACCTTATATACTTCTGTTGTAGCTCTATTGTTGTAATAACTTTGATGTTGGTAATATACTATGTTTTGCTTATATTACTGTAGGTTGTTCTTTCTGTTAACTAGAACTGCGTAGTGTGGACAATTAGTGACATTCACCTGTATTTTCTATGGACCCAAAAAGTAAATTTATTTTTCTCTATTTTTGCTACTCCGGGGCGTGACAGAATTTTTGGTATCAGAGCTCTAGGTTGTGATACGATCCTTCACACGTTGTTCCACACCATCTAAGTCCTAGTATTTTAAGATTTCCTGAGATGAGATATTAGTTTAAGATAAATTCATCATCTTGACGATACATAGTTTCCTTTGCAGGTTAGCATGGATCTGGATTTCTACCTATTTGTGGATATTCTTTTGGCAGACATGTCATACATGGCGATACCGTGGAGCCAGCTATACCAGAGATTCACTAGAGTCACATTTGTCAGATAGCTAGTCGATACTTAGAGGAGAGGATATGGACTTCTCTCTATGTTGTGTTCACGACACACCCGATAGAGATACGTATGGATGTGTATCAATACTATATGACCCGAGCAGCCATATACCAGGAGATGGCTAGGTTTATCCAGAGTAAGCCGAAGGTGGACGAGATTGAGTTGCGAGTACTTTTAGCCGGGCATATTCCACCAGAGCCTGTAGCTGCACCAGCACCTATAGCCCCTCAATCATCGATATTCGTTGTACCAGTTCCAGAGCCTAAGCCGATTCAGGGTAAGGAGAACCCAAGGCCAAAAGATGAGCATCCCGATAAGGATATTTATAGGGATGGAGAGGAGGAGCCGATGGACGATGAGGTCCCAGCAGAGGAGGAGTTTGTAGACGATGAAGATGATGATAAGCCAGGGGATGACCCAGAGGAGCCAAAGTATGTTCCCGATGAGGAGCATGAGCCAGAGGACCTAGTAGAGGGAGACGTGATTATAGAGGTAGTAGAGGAGGACATTCTTGACGAGGAGATAGTTATGTTGGAGATACCCATTATGCCAACATTAACAGCCAGACCTATAGTACATATAGCAGCCATGGCTGATATGGCAGTAGGATGGATAGCTAAGATGGTTGCTCAGCCAGCTGGATTTGTTATGGGAGAGGCTGCATTAGCAAGAGCATTGGACATAGCTAATAGATTTGCTACTGTATCCATCGACGTCGCTAATCAGGCAATGATGGCAGAGGATGTAGTTGATGATTGGGATATCAGAATGGTAGTTGGAGATCTTGTTACGCCAGTTAAGGACATTCTCCTTGAGGAGATGGATATTGTTTCGTAGGATAAGATATCACCAGTAGGATTAGATGCTGACAATTTTTCAGTCAGGATCTACAGGATTTAGTTTTTTTTAGTTTCATATCAGGATATGTTGTCCACATGATTTTTGGGAGCTTGAGAGATAAATATTAGACCATAGCTTTTGTTGTATAGATAGATGCCAATATTAGTAATATTACGTAAAGTTGACCTTAGCACTGTAATTACTTATGTCCCAATTGGTACACAGTTTGAATGGTGTGTTCTATGCAGTACATCTTTTGATATATATATATATAAGCAGTACTCTCGATATTGATTGTGGTGTATTTGAGTGATATATGTTGTTTGGTAGAACTATTAGTTCTTATTGTTGTTTATCACTCTATCTTGATTTCGTTTCTTCGAGAAGGCTTCCAGCTAATCGATAGGTCTCTTGTAGGTGCACTTCACTAGTGCACTATGGTAGGACCCTTAAGAAATCATCAAGCACGAATTGGAGCACATATTCCAGAGGGAATGGACCTTCTAGAGTTTTTGAAGCTTTCATGCAGAGGACAGAACATGTAGATATACAACCATGCTACCAACCAACGACATGTCCAACCCCCGGTTACACCATATCAACTAAGACAAACGGGAGACAAATTATTGGCACATTTCTGTGGGCTGCGACCAGAAAAGTTTGATGGATTAACAGAATCATGGAAAGCTGACCAGTGGATAAGAAAGATAGAATTAATCTTTGAAGCATTAGAGTGCAGCGAACAAGAGAAACATCGTCTTTCTACCTTCCAGCTCACCTATGCCACCACAGATTGGTGGGAGGCTGAGCGAGCAACTATAGGGATGAACGCTGCAAGAGCGATGCCTTGGGAAACATTCAAGGGAAGATTTTTTGAGAAGTACTTTCCGGAGGATGAAAAAGATCAACGGGATAAGAACTTTATGAGCCTAGTCCAAGAAGGATGGACGTTACGGGAATACACCATGTAGTTTGAATGATTGTCGAGGTTAAGTTCCCCACATGATCGATAAACCACTAACGAAGGTGAACAGATTTCACCAGGGACTGAACCCCCATCTTTGACATATAATGATTGGTCACCTAAACCAGAATTTTGAAGGACTGGTCAGGCTTGCTGTAAGTCTGGAGAAGGATGCATATCCAGTATAGCGACCGCAGATAAATTGACCTCAGCCATCGAGGAACTTCCAACAGAGGAATTTTCAAAACCCGCCGCCGAGGAATACCCAAGGGTGGAGAACTCGGGAAAATTTTCAAGGTAATAAGAGAACCTGGGAAGGAACCAAGAAGCCCCAGTAGGGTTATCTTCAACCCCAGCCATATCAATAACGAGGACCGCAACCTCAGGCACTACTTACAGCTCTGCCACCAAATGATAGAGGATGTTAATTGTGGAAAGCTGGGACATATTGCCAAAAATTGTATCGCCCCCAAAATGAACTGCATGCCGGATATTGTTTGTCGCAACTGTAACAAGCCGAGGCATTTGAGCAAGGATTGTCGTGCACCACGAGGAGGAAATTATGGGGCCCCAGTTTAAGGAATCCAAGGACCCCTAGTTCAGACTCAGGTAAATGCTATAATCCCAGGAGAAGCAGGCTTTAATGCCGATGAACAACGGCATCTGGAAGGTACGCTTGTATTCTTTCACAGTCAAGTTAAAGCTTTATTGATATTAGAGTTGCACGTCTATTTATTGCTGTTAAGATTGTGCGTCAAATGGGTTTAGAATCCTAGACACTTGAGCCGACACTTAATACTGTGTCACCATTGGGAGTGACTATTAAGTTGGGTAAAGTATGTAAAAGATTGCCCATTGACTTTGGGAGATAGTAATCTTCCAACAGACTTAGCAGTTCTGTCAATGTCAGAGTTCGACATTATCCTTGGGATGGATTGGTTGACTAAGTATGATGCCAACTTAAATTGCCCTACTAGGACGGTTATATTTCCAATACCTGGACTACAATGGTCAGATTTCAATGTCAGTAGACGAGCGACATGTTTCTTACAAGTGGTTTAGCTACAATCGGGAGTACGAGTACAGAACCAATAATGGATTAGATTCCTATTGTGTAAGATTTTGTAGATGTATTCCAAGATATCAAGGGACTTCCACCAAAGATAAAGGGTTCGATTGTAAGATTGATTAGGCATTTGCATAACATGGATTGTTTCTATTGTTTATTATATAAAGGGTTCGATAATTTAATTTTCGATTCAGACTTTCATTATGCGATTATGGGTGGATCGGGGATAATGTGACAACACAGATAAGCATGATTAATAATAACGGATTAACATGATGACGATGGATGCTATGTGGTTTACGTATAAGTTCGATATCAATTCTTTTCATTCCAAGTTGTCAGGCCACAATGGGGATTGTCATGTGTCAATGTTAGTATGGAACCTAGATAGGTTTGGTAAGTTCTGGGAACGGTACGTGGATGGACGTTTGGTCATGATACGCTCTTAAAAGGCGGTGAGCTGTGAATATGCTCTTCAAAACAGTGAGCTAGACCAAGTTGTCCCAAGATAGACGAGATGATTCATGATATGCTCTTAAAAGGCGGTGAGATGTTAATATGCTCTTAAAAGGCAGTGAGATGAGAATTCGGGTAGATGATGCTAAGTCGTGGCAATAGATTGATATGCCTTATTGGAAATGTTGTGTCCCTGTAAAGCGGTGAGCTGTGCATGTGTTTTTAAAAGCTGGGAGACGAACTGACATGGAGTCCATGACCTGCGGTGAGCTGTGAATATGCTCTTAAAAGCGGTGGACAGAATGTGGGTGTATCCCTAGAGTTAAACGATTGATCTGTTCATTCAGTTAGAGTATGTAGAATATCGGTCTTCGAGTAACAAGACAACAATGGTTGGTTAATGACGTTGAGCAAAGGAGAAAGATATTATATTAGTAGAATTTAACTCGTGTCTTCATAAACTTGTTATTACTTCAGATAACTTGTACCTTTTTAGTTTATATTCACTCAGCTCTCAATAAGTTGATGGCCTTTATTGTCTGGACTTTCCCCATCCAGACTATCCTGTACCTTATTCTGCAGGGGATGGAGCCTACGACGACATCTACTATCTGATAGGGAAATACGCAGAGGGTGGTCCCACTGATGACGCCTATGACAGGGAGGATTACTATGCTGATGTTTACGCCAGCTGAAGACCTGGAGATAGTTATTACTTTATTATTTTTGTTTAGACTGCTTTGTTATATTTAGTACTTGAGCATATGTTGCTTCCAAACCTTATATACTTCCGCTGTAGCTCTATTGTTGTAATAACTCTGATATTGGTAATATGCTAGGTTTTCTTTATATTAATGTAGGTTGTTCTTTCTGTTAACTAGAATTGTGTGGTGTGGACAATTAGTGACATTCACTCCTCATTTTCTATGGATCCAAAAAGAAAATTTATTTTTCTCTATTTTCGCTGCTCCGAGGTGTAACACTGATATAGTTGCTCGATAACTACAAACTCACAAGGTGAAAAAGTTACCTTTTCAATACTAGGCATTCCCCCTAACAGCGAGTGTGCAACCAATTTTTAACAGCTTTGCAAAGAGTCCGAACTGGTTATTATCTATGTAAAGGAAGAAGTCTTTGCATATAAATTCAGTAGTACATAAGTGGAAGAAAGATGCACTCTTTATAATTAGGTGAAGTAGCTCTTAAAATGTTTTTGGCTTTCTTTTTCCTTTTTAGCATTTATGATGATCATTAAGATAAATGTTGGATTAAAGTTGAGTTTTGACCATTTTTAAGGCAAATAAAAGTGGGGCTTACTTAGAGTGTAAGTGGGGTCCTTATGGATTTATGTTCTCCTTCATGAGGAAATGAAGTTTGGATATTCACATGTCCAAAACTATTGATGGGTGAATAAGAAATTAATGCTCAAAGGTTGCCCCTTACAAGGAGTTGTTGAAATGAAAAAGGTTCACAACTTGCCTTGTCCGACATAGGAAAAATAGAAGAAGTCTTTAGTGTATTTATAAGGCTACTTCATGTTTTGGGTTTGGGCCCCAAGGGTACCCAGTTTTGTGGAAGGGGGAGGACCTAAGGCCCTTTGAGTTTACTCCACACACACGCGCGGGGAGGACCTAAGGCCCTTTGAGTTTACTCCACACACACGCGCGCGCGCGTGCCACCCAACACAAAATATTTCTTTTTGGGCCCCAGAACTTTCCAGAGTTGCAAAAGATCTTTGGAATTTCTTCACACTTAACATGTGACAGAAAATGAAAGGTCCAAGAGTTACAGAACTCCAAAAGGTTCTTGTTACAACCTTTGGAGTTTCTGAATTGATTTGGAATTAATCCACAGATATAATCCACTCTCTCATCTATCTATAAATTGGGGTTCTTCTTCATTTGGAAATACACACGAAGCATAGAAGTTCGCCGGAGCAGTTGTACTATGTGCTTGTACTACTGTTAGAAACCACTGTATGCTGGGAGACAGACGCCCAAGATTTCCTCAAGCACATCCAAAGAGGCGGCAAATGTATTTTAAGAAAACTGTGAAATATCACAGGCCTCGATTTGTTTATATTTTCTGTTTTGTCCAAGTTTTAATTTTCCTGTTTATGTTGTAATCCATAATCAGTTTCTGTTTATTTTCGATTTTATTAATAAATTTTTTTCAACAATATATACTGTTGCAACAAAACGACAAGTTTTTTTTTTTATTCATTATAAGCCTATACATTATATACGATTAGATATATACACAACATAACCTCCTCAAGCCTTAAATTGTATAACTATAAAGTACTACCTTAATTCCATTTTCTTTTAAAGTTAATTCTATTTTCTTTTAGTGATCCAAAAAAAAAAAAATTCTATTTTCTTTTAATGGAATTAAAGCATTAACCCATATACAGAAGCCATGTCCATTTTTTCCTATAATCACATTCTTTAAAAGCAATAACATTTATAAAATAGTATTTTATTAAAATATATTCCAACACTTACAAATTCCAATTGGGGAGGATAAATGGTGCATAGAGAGACTCCATGTGTGTATAGAAATCTACTATGGTTATTCCAAAAATATGGTATATATGACATTGATTAGAAATTCCAAAATTCTAATATTGTGAAATGTTATGTATAGAAGCCTCGGGTGACTCCAATTGAATTTGAAATACACGTACAAATAATTACTAAGTTCTATTTTTTATTTTATTGGAAACACACACATCACACACACGCACATCTCAGTCTCAATCCAACCTAAAGGCTCACACTTGTCCACAGCAAAGTCCAACAAGGGTTACTCATTTCGACTGAAGAATAACTTGGGGGCAAGCAACTAGAATCTCCAATGGGGATTTGAACCCTCTCCCTCCCCCACTGGAAAGAGAGAGGCTATGCCAATTAGGCTACAAATCGCTCGACATTACTAATTCTATGAAGTGTACAATTTCTTACCAATAACCTGTTGGCCAAATGGTAAGGAGTTCGTTCTTCTCACTATCGATGCTTGGGTTCAAATATCGCGTCACACCTTGGTGCTCGCGGTGGGTCCCAAGCTTCGGCCCCAATATAGGTGCGGTGGGGAGCCTGTAGATTATCTTAGGGTCCTTCACGGAAATGTAGGTAACCTACCAGTATTTCCATTTTTTAAATGAAATATATATATATATATATATTTACTTCAATGAATTTAATGTTACAATAATAAATGTGAAATGCATGATCCGGGTTTGAGAGATTTCTGCAAGAGGGAGTTTTGTACGGAGGGAAAAGAGAAATCCCAGAGATACAGTTAAAAGGAGAGTGAAATCAGGAGGAGGAGAGATAGAAGAATATTTGTGAGAGAAACGTGCAGATTGAAAGTTGTAAAGATATATGATATCTTAGTTTGTTATTATCAACACAACACCACCACCACCACCACAGTTGTAATATCTGAATCTTTCTTTGCTATCCAAATCAGCAAAACAATCTCTGGAAAAAAGAAGAAGAAGACATGGAAGAAGTTGAATCACAGAGATATTCAAAGGAGAAAGGACTGAATGATTGGCTTCCAATCACAAAATCTCGCAACGCAAACTTTTGGTACTCTGCTTTCCACAATGTCACTGCTATGGTTGGTGCTGGTGTTCTTGGACTCCCTTACGCCATGTCCCAACTTGGATGGTAATATTTCATAATTCATACATATACTCAGGGGTTCATTGATATGTACATATATATATATATATATATATGACCACCAATTTTTGGTTTTTTTTTTTTTTTTTCCAAAAAAATAAAAACTTCTTATGACTTGATGGTTTTTGCATTTTGTCAACTCTTGCGCCATGGCTCATCTGGATATAATGATTGCTACCAGTTTTGTGTTTTTTTTTCTTCAAGGAGTACTGGCCGTTCATGGTTGAAGAGATGCCTAGATTTTAATAGATATGTATGTATATATACATATATATATATATATATATGTGTGTGTGTGTACAGACACACGTAGAAATAAATTTACCAATGATATGTTTTTAGGGGCCTAGTGGACTATAATGATAATCATTCTGTATACATTCTTATGGCCATTATATCTGATATCTTCTCAGCCTGGATTAAATCAGTTTCTACGATTTAATTGTAGGAGTTTGTGATTCGCCGATGTATTATTTTGACAAAAAGTAATTTTTTTGCAAATGAATCATAGAAGTAGAAACTATATTGTCAAAGTTTTCAAATATAAATATAAATATATCTAAGTATGAATTTTGTGTGTTGAAGGGGTCCGGGTGTGACTATAATCATATTGTCATGGATGATCACACTGTATACACTGTGGCAAATGGTTGAAATGCACGAAAAGGTGCCGGGAAAGAGGTTCGACAGGTACCATGAGTTGGGTCAGCAAGCATTTGGTGAGAAGCTTGGGCTATGGATTGTGGTCCCACAACAGCTAGCCGTTGAGGTGGGTGTGAACATTGTGTACATGATCACTGGTGGCAAATCTCTCAAGAAGTTCCATGACACAGTTTGCCCAGATTGTAAATCCATCAAACTCACATACTTCATAATGATCTTTGCCTCTGTTCACTTCTTTCTCTCTCATCTTCCAAGCTTCAACTCTGTCGCAGGAATCTCTCTAGCTGCCGCTATAATGTCAATCAGGTATATTTTTACTTTTCTTGTACTTGGTGTATGCAATATGTTTTATTTATTTATTTATTTAGTTATTACTATTTTTTTTTTAATAAACCCTGCGATTCATTGGTCACAAGCACACAGAGAAAGTTGGTTACCCCATCCTACCCTTTTTTTCTTTTCTTTTTTTCTTATTAGCATAAGACAAAAAGAAAAAGAAACAAACAAAAAAACTGCATTCCATTTTTATGACTTCGAAGCATAGTCACAGTTCTAGCAGTTATCACTAGTCTCCATTATACGCGCCGTTCAACCAGTACTTCAATGCATTCTGCTTATTTTTGGTTAATAAAGCAAACAGCTAGCGAGGAATATAGGATAGAGGGGAAAAAAATCTGAAAATAATATTCGAGAAAAATAAGCAACTTACTGTCTCTTTTCTTGAATTTTGGATTATGTTAAGGCTTTGGTTGGTTCATAGATTTGGTGAGGAACCGAATGGAAAAATAAGCAATTTACCTTATGGATGGGACTAGTTTTCCATCTTGTTTTCCTCTCCCCTCTCTTTTCCCTCACCAAATTTATGAAACAGGGAGAAAAAGCTTAGCAAATCCATTGCATTTAGACAACTTTGGATTTTTGTTTTGTAATCCCAATCCAAACCCAAATTTGTATCTGTTAAAGAGTTAAAATGCCGGAAGGGATTTCGATTTATCGAATCTGATCTAATTAATGTCCCATATCCGATCGATATTTTTATATTATATAGCACATATCATATAGTATATATAACATGTCATTTACTGCTAGTCATGGATCGTTTCAAGCTAATGGTAGGGTTTTTCTCTGTCATGAAAATATGATATGGGTCTGAGAAAAATTCTATGATAAACAAATTGGTTATCTTAACAAGTTGGATTTTCATTTCCCTAGTCTATTACGAATCCAATCCGTTTACAATTCTAAAAGCCACCAGGGAGAAAATAATGGAAACTATTTTTCTTTCCTTTTTGTAATCCTTCTCTAAACTTACAAAACAAACCAATCATTAAGGAATTAACTGGGTTTATATAGTAATGTTTGGTCATTACTCATTGTGACTTATTGCACAGTTACTCCACAGTGGCTTGGGTAGCTTCAATACACAAGGGGGTTCAACCAGGAGTTGAGTACACTTCCAGGGTTTCAAGTACTTCAGGAAGTGTTTTCCAGTTCCTCAGTGCATTGGGTGACGTAGCTTTCGCCTTCGCGGGCCACAATGTGGTTTTGGAAATCCAGGCAACAATCCCATCAACGCCCGAAAAACCATCAAAAAAAGCCATGTGGAAAGGTTGTGTAATCGCCTATATTGTGGTGGCCTGCTGTTACTTTCCTGTTGCTTTTATCGGTTACTGGGTGTTTGGAAACAGTGTTAAGGACAATATACTCATATCTCTAGAGAAACCTGCTTGGCTTATTGCATCAGCTAATATGTTTGTCGTCATCCATGTTATTGGAAGCTATCAGGTAGGAATTCAGTAACACTCTGATTGGATTGACAGACATGGAGAAAAGAGAAGAGAAAGGAGAACATTTTCTCTCCATTTCTCTCGCTTGTATGTTAAGTGGGGAGAGAAGAGAATGTTAATGGTGAGAGGAAAAGAGTCCAATTTTGTTTTTTTTTTTTTTCCTTCCTAAAACGGAGAGATTTTTGAGAGAAAAGAAGAGAAAAATAAATAAATATCTTGAAAAATACAAATACACCCCTAAGTATGTCGCACTTATGGAGTATAGAGAGTGAATTAGTTATAAATAATTTCTTTCCTTCTCTCTTATGAAAGCTAACCAAACGAGAAATTTATGTTTCTCTTCCCTTCACTGTTGCCTTGCCAATTAGAAATAGGGTTGATTTCTCTCCTCTTTTCTTCTTTTAGTGAGTTTGTCTTCATGTCAATTCAACTGAGCTGCAACATCTTGTTTATGCATTATGTTGAATTGGAGCATCCAACCCAAAACCAATTGGCAATGGGTGGAGCAGCCCCATGATCATATATATTGAGTAGTAAGGCTTTCAATTCCCAATGTGCGATTATAATCTCAACACATTCCATGAATATAAATGAACCAATTCACAATTTATATATTGTTTATCATATTAGTTGAGCAGAAAAATGAAACTTTCCTTAATTTTCATTTACTTGTCAATATTCAGATACTTTATTGAGATGCCATAAATGATATGATTTTACGTATAGCTTTTCACATAGTTATCGTTTTCCCAGATGACTTAGTTCCAAATTATAGATTTTTATCCAGAAAAATTGTGAATAAATAGTCCCGTCAAATTCATGGGATTGTTACAATCTTTGTTTTCTTCAAATTAAATCACCCCTTGTGTCAATTTAGGTTTTTGCACAGCCAGTTTTCGACATGATTGAAGCTTGTTTGGTGACGAAAATGAATTTGAAGCCAAGTAGATTTCTTCGCATCACTACACGTACCGTTTACGTTGGTAAGCATGATTGTGTCTTCATTGCACATTCATACGTTTTCTCTCATTTTCGTGGGTTAAGTTTTATCACATCAATTTTTATTTTTTTTTAAATTCAATTTGTTTAACTTCTTTTTTTTATTATTATTATTTTATTTTTTTATTTTATAATTCTGCACATGTACATGCAATGTACATTAATATTGATTGAGCAAGAGGGGAGGGGGGGGGGGGGGGGGGGGGGGGGGGGGGGCACGAGGTAATGATGGGTAGAGAGGGAGATATGTATTTTTTGAGCTAATGAATCTAAGATATTCTTGCTCGAATAAGAATTTCAAAATGTTAGTTAAAGTACATAAATATGAGAGTTTGGAGGCATTTTCAGTAAAAGTTCGAGATAGACATGCTTTTCTTAAGGGGGTTGGAAGAAGCAAACATTTAGCAGAATTTATTTTTTTTAAAAAGAGCTAACAATGAATTAGTAAAGTTAGTGAGAGCCCATTCAGAAGATGTCGTTCCAAACTCACCCTTGAGTCTTAACTTTTTGTGGATTTGGACGCAGGTCTCACGATGTTTATCGCCATGACATTCCCATTTTTTGGTGGGCTTCTCGGCTTCTTTGGAGGGTTTGCTTTTGCCCCAACATCCTACTATGTAAGAAATTGATGCTACTTTTTCTTTGTATCATTCTTCAGAGCCTTCAATGCAAGCAAATCTCCCATTTTGTTTTATTTTTTTTATCCTTTTGCAGCTTCCTTGTATCATTTGGCTTAGGATTTGCAAACCCAAAAGGTTCAGCTTATCTTGGTCTATAAATTGGGTATGTCATTGTCTCCCAGAGGTTCTTCTTAAGAGAGTGTGTGAGTGTGTGTGTGCGTGCGTGTGTGATTCCTTTTTGGTTACATTAAGAACTTAATTTGGTCATTACCTTCAAATATATTTATTATAATTGGGATTTCCAACTATTAAGCATGTAAACTAACAATTTACTAACAATTTACAGATATGCATAATAGCCGGTGTGACCTTGATGCTTTTAGCCCCTATTGGTGCCTTGAGGGGGATTATATTAGATGCCAAGAATTTCCAATTTTACTCTTAAACATTCTTCCTAAATTCCAGAGGCCAATCTGGAGATCATAATATGCTGAAACAACAACTATTATTGTTAATTGTTGAGTAAATGGTGGGATTCCTTTGTTTATGGTAGGACATGTTTATATTGCCTGCTTTTATCGACGACGTGGATGGGTAGCCACATAGAACAATTTATTTAGAGGATTTTTGTTGGTTATTAAGTTAATTTTTTGGAACATCTTCTTATATCTTATTCGTAACGGAATTTGGAGTAGGAGCTTTGAGATTGAAAATTTTCGATCATGGCAGTCTCTCAAACTGGGATTATGAGAAATTGAATTCATTATACTTGTGCTCGTATTGGCTCTTAAAGTTACAAAAAAAAATGGTAATGTCCCATGTTTGAACCATTGAAAAAATGGAGAGTGATGTTACAAAACTACAATAGGACAAGTCATGTTATGCTTTTCAACATTTGTACTCCGACTGGTTTTCAAACAAATGTGGCAGTGAAACCACCATTAATAGCATTAATAGCTATGAAGCACGGAAACGGGTATGCCGACACGGACACGATACGACACCGGTACGTAGACACGTTAAATCCTAAAAAATGATGACACGACACGGTGGGGATACGTGTAATTTTTAAAAAAAAATTAAGATTAATTTTAAGTTCATTCTTATGTTTTTCAGAAATATTATTAAAATGTTATCTACAGAATGTTCACTTCACATTCTTCGAGCGTTATTGTTTAATATTAACAAAATGAAGAGAGTGAGATAGTCAAAGAAGAGGGATAGATGAGATCGGACAAAGTGGTTTTGAGAGACTAATGTTGGGAGAATGTGAATGGATAAGTGATGTAATGCTTGACAAAACCAACTTTGTTTGGTTTTCAAAATGTTTAAAAAAAAAAAAAAAAAAACTAACAAAATACAGATTTTTGGTTAAAAAAGAGTTACCCTCATGCCCCTTGATGTGTCCCGCCGTGTGTGGATGCGTGTCGGAGGTGTGTCGAGCGAGTGTCGGTGTCCGGTACGTATCGGACATATAGTCATTTCCGAAGTATCAGTGCTTCCTAGATTAATAGTGATGGAATTCTTTTGATTCTCCAATCAAAATTCCACTATTTCCATATATTCATATAGAATATGGAAAGGGGGGAATAATTTCCTCTTTGATCAGAAAAGTTAAAACCCAGTAACCACCATCCGAAGCGCAGAGGCCCAACTTGTTGAGTACTCCCTCCATCGAGAGCAAGGAGGCAAGAATTAGGTTCCAACGCCCTCATGCTCACATACATGTTCAGGTCTAGAAATCCCGAAGCTGTCAAAATGGATTCGGGTATTTCCTTCTTTACCGAGAGGTCAAAGCCTTATGCAGGCATCCTCGCCAGGGATTGCGAAGGCATGATTATGGATGGTTTTCATGCATCCCTCCATCGTCTCTCTGTTTTGGCTAAAAATAAATTTGACCGGGCGTGCCAGGGGCTTTGTACGAAGACCCAAACGTGTAACCAAAACGATCCCTAACTGTGGTTTGAGAGGGATCAAGCGATCGTTGGGAAGTAGGGATGACCCTTCCCTTGAGGTACAATCACTCTCATGCAAGTGATTTGGTCGAGTGATGAAAATGAGGACAAAAATAGAGATTCAATCAAAACCGTAGCACTGAAAAACAAAATTATATTGAGATTCAAAGTGGTGGACATTGAAAGTATTTACAAAAGGTGTGCAGTACACCAACTGACTAAGACTAAAGCAAAAGGCTAGAATAGTGCTAACATTAATTATAAACAAAGCAACGTGGAGCTTGAAAAGAAGAAAAGGAAACAAAGCTGCAATGTTGAGACTGGTTTTAGCCGCAGGGGCTGTTTGGGCGTTGTGTAGCCTCCTCTTGCTTGTTGCTTGGTATTGATTATATATAGAGGTGCTGGAAAATAACTCCCCCACTATGTTGGCCACTTCCTCACTAAGTTGGCCACTTCCTCACTTCAAATAACTGCCACCCACTAAGTTGGTAACCTCCCCACTAGTGTGGTTAATTTGCCACTTGTCCATAACATAAAAAATTGGTCAAAATATAAAAAATATATTTTTATATTTTAGGGTGTAAACAATGCCCCCCGGTTCTGTGAAAATGAAATATAATGAATTTTTTGAAGAACCATGTATACAACTAAACCGATTTTTGTGGTAATTATCGGCCTCATAGACCGATATTTGTGGCCACGTGTGTAACCCGTTGATTGAAATGTGGACCAACACCATAACTTCACAAAATCAGACTGATAATATCGGCCTGCTCAGACCGATGAACCAACTTGTAGCATTGTGAATTTTAAATTTTTCGGTCTTGTACTGCATTGGGCCTCTCAAGTCATGGGCCACAATTTCCCTAAAATTAAGGAAGACCGATTTTATTAAGACCGATATCGGTCTTAAATTCTTAATAGCTATCCTCTTGTACCACCAAGACTTACCATATAACCAATAGAAAAAATGAAACTTCTATTCTGACCCACAATACTTGAATGCATTTAACCCACCATGTACTGCAATTGTATATGACCCAAAGCTATGCTGAGAGACCAAACTGATTTGAGTCATAAAGCAAGAATGATGTTAGAACATCAAACTCAAATAGTGGATCCTATTAATAGAATGGTAGGCAGTAGGCTGTAGACTTTTTCACTTGACATATCGGTCCATTAGCATATGATGTTGATGATGCCTAAGACCTCGGGCTCAGCTCTACTCCTCGAGCCACCAAGGTTGGAATGGAAATTGAAACTCTGGTGCATTTGACTGCGCCAATTTACTTAGATGGCCCCACTTACTAACCATAGCCACAAAACTAGTCAATGATCTATTACTTCTCTTTTCTCTTCTCATCGGCTTGGTAGCCGATTAACTCAAGACCGAAATTTGTATTGAATTCGGTCAATATTCTCTATTTTTTTTTTATAATAATAATGTAATTGAAATAGCCACCAAATTAGATACCAAATTTGATGGGCTTCACAAATCCAATGAGGACTTGAATTTTCAAAAGCCAAATTATTTATCGGCCTCTTGTGTAAGTCATTTTTGGCAATAATGCCAAAAAACTTGAACAACTCCTCGGCCATCATGTTTCTCCACGGGGGTTGTTCATATTTAATAAATTTGGGGGCTGAATTAAAATTACTCGGCCTATGTGGAACTTGCCCCCCAACCGCCTTCTCGTCGTCACCAACACTAGTGGGAGGGGCATTAGCCGAAAAAGAAATTATCGGCCTATCACTAACAACTATTTTTTCGCCGTCTTGCCCCCCGAGTGGTGGGTTAGACGGCGTAGAACCAAGATCTATCTCTTGATTTGTGGAAGCGACATCGGCCACTTTTGACCGTTTAAATCTTTTCGCGGCCTCTTGAAAAATCATTTCCATGGCCGCTATCATGGTTGTCTGTGTCTCTTCGAGGTAGAGAGCATACTCTTTTTGAAGACGGGTTGTTTCATTGAATGCTTTTTCAAGGCGCTCAAATGAATCAACAATCACCGCTTGGTTGTTGTTCTCGAGCGGTGAATCCGATTTACTACTCGGTTCTTCTACCCATTTGTTGCTCAAAAAATCGTCCATAGACATGAAGTTGTCTTGCCCCCCGGGAGGTGGATCGTCAACTCCACTTGACGCTTCAATGAGGTCGATTTCACGGCCAAAAAACAGTATATCAGTCTCAAATCGGTGAATCTCACCATATAATCGACCGATTTTAACGTCATATCGACGCGCTTCAGTGTCATGCTGATCACGTAAATACGGCCTCCATGGCAATGCACAAACTTGGTGCCATAAATTCTTACAAATAGTTTATTTATCGTTTTTAAGGCGATAAATTTCATCATGAAAATGGCTTATTCCCTCATGTCGCCAACGGATCTGATTGTTGTAAAAACGTAGCCATGCATCGGTGAACATCCTTCATCACTCAGTGGTCCCACCGGGCGTGCCAAATTATTTTGGCTAAAAATAAAGTTGACCGGGCGTGCCAGGGGCTTTGTACGAAGACCCAAACGTGTAACCAAAACGATCCCTAACTGTGGTTTGAGAGGGATCAAGCGATCGTTGGGAAGTAGGGATGACCCTTCCCTTGAGGTACAATCACTTTCATGCAAGTGATTTGGTCGAGTGATGAAAATGAGGACAAGAATAGAGATTCAATCAAAACCGTAGCACTGAAAAACAAAATTATATTGAGATTCAAAGTGGTGGACATTGAAAGCATTTACAAAAGGTGTGCAGTACACCAACTGACTAAGACTAAAGCAAAAGGCTAGAATAGTGCTAACATTAATTATAAACAAAGCAACGTGGAGCTTGAAAAGAAGAAAAGGAAACAAAGCTGCAATGTTGAGACTGGTTTTAGCCGCAGGGGCTGTTTGGGCGTTGTGTAGCCTCCTCTTGCTTGTTGCTTGGTATTGATTATATATAGAGGTGCTGGAAAATTACTCCCCCACTATGTTGGCCACTTCCTCACTAAGTTGGCCACTTCCTCACTTCAAATAACTGCCACCCACTAAGTTGGTAACCTCCCCACTAGTGTGGTTAATTTGCCACTTGTCCATAACATAAAAAACCGGTCAAAATATAAAAAAATATATTTTTATATTTTAGGGTGTAAACAATGCCCCCCTGGTTCTTTGAAAAGAAATATAATGAATTTTTTGAAGAACCATGTATACAACTAAACCGATTTTTGTGGTAATTATCGGCCTCATAGACCGATATTTGTGGCCACGTGTGTACCCCGTTGATTGAAATGTAGAACACACCATAACTTCACAAAATCAGACTGATAATATCGCCCTGCTCAGACCGATGAACCAACTTGTAGCATTGTGAATTTTAAATTTTTCGGTCTTGTACTGCATTGGGCCTCTCAAGTCATGGGCCACAATTTCCCTAAAATTAAGGAAGACCGATTTTATTAAGACCGATATCGGTCTTAAATTCTTAATAGCTATCCTCTTGTACCACCAAGACTTACCATATAACCAATAGAAAAAACGAAACTTCTATTCTGGCCCACAATACTTGAATGCATTTAACCCACCATGTACTGCAATTGTATATGACCCAAAGCTATGCTGAGAGACCAAACTGATTTGAGTCATAAAGCAAGAATGATGTTAGAACATCAAACTCAAATAGTGGATCCTATTAATAGAATGGTAGGCAGTAGGCTGTAGACTTTTTCACTTGACATATCGGTCCATTAGCATATGATGTTGATGATGCCTAAGACCTCGGGCTCAGCTCTACTCCTCGGGCCACCAAGGTTGGAATGGAAATTGAAACTCTGGTGCATTTGACTGCGCCAATTTACTTAGATGGCCCAACTTACTAACCATAGCCACAAAACTAGTCAATGATCCATTACTTCTCTTTTCTCTTCTCATCGGCTTGGTAGCCCGATTAACTCAAGACCAAAATTTGTATTGAATTCGGTCAATATTCTCTATTTTTTTTATAATAATAATGTAATTGAAATAGCCACCAAATTAGATACCAAATTTGATGGGCTCCACAAATCCAATGGGGACTTGAATTTTCAAAAGCCAAATTATTTATTGGCCTCTTGTGTAAGTCATTTTTGGCAATAATGCCAAAAAACTTGAACAACTCCTCGGCCATCATGTTTCTCCACGGGGGTTGTTCATATTTAATAAATTTGGGGGCCGAATTAAAATTACTCGGCCTATGTGGAACTTGCCCTCCAACCGCCTTCTCGTCGTCACCAACACTAGTGGGAGGGGCATTAGCCGAAAAAGAAATTATCGGCCTATCACTAACAACTATTTTTTCGCCGTCTTGCCCCCCAAGTGGTGGGTTAGATGGCGTAGAACCAAGATCTATCTCTTGATTTGTGGAAGCGACATCGGCCAGTTTTGACCGTTTAAATCTTTTCGCGGCCTCTTGAAAAATTATTTCCATGGCCGCTATCATGGTTGTCCGTGTCTCTTCGAGGCAGAGAGCATACTCTTTTTGAAGACGGGTTGTTTCATTGAATGCTTTTTCAAGGCGCTCAAATGAATCAACAATCACCGCTTGGTTGTTGTTCTCGAGCGGTGAATCCGATTTACTACTCGGTTCTTCTACCCATTTGTTGCTCAAAAAATCGTCCATAGACATGAAGTTGTCTTGCCCCCCGGGAGGTGGATCGTCAACTCCACTTGACGCTTCAATGAGGTCGATTTCACGGCCAAAAAATAGTATATCAGTCTCAAATCGGTGAATCTCACCATATAATCGACCGATTTTAACGTCATATCGACGCGCTTCAGTGTCATGCTGATCACGTAAATACGGCCTCCATGGCAATGCACAAACTTGGTGCCATAAATTCTTACAAATAGTTGATTTATCGTTTTTAAGGCGATAAATTTCATCATGAAAATGGCTTATTCCCTCATGTCGCCAACGGATCTGATTGTTGTAAAAACGTAGCCATGCATCGGTGAACATCCTTCATCACTCAATGGTCCCACCGGGCGTGCCAAATTATTTTGGCCAAAAATAAAGTTGACCGGGCGTGCCAGGGGCTTTGTACGAAGACCCAAACGTGTAACCAAAACGATCCCTAACTGTGGTTTGAGAGGGATCAAGCGATCGTTGGGAAGTAGGGATGACCCTTCCCTTGAGGTACAATCACTCTCATGCAAGTGATTTGGTCGAGTGATGAAAATGAGGACAAGGATAGAGATTCAATCAAAACCGTAGCACTAAAAAACAAAATTATATTGAGATTCAAAGTGGTGGACATTGAAAGCATTTACAAAAGGTGTGCAGTACACCAACTGACTAAGACTAAAGCAAAAGGCTAGAATAGTGCTAACATTAATTATAAACAAAGCAACGTGGAGCTTGAAAAGAAGAAAAGGAAACAAAGCTGCAATGTTGAGACTGGTTTTAGCCGCAGGGGCTGTTTGGGCGTTGTGTAGCCTCCTCTTGCTTGTTGCTTGGTATTGATTATATATAGAGGTGCTGGAAAATAACTCCCCCACTATGTTGGCCACTTCCTCACTAAGTTGGCCACTTCCTCACTTCAAATAACTGCCACCCACTAAGTTGGTAACCTCCCCACTAGTGTGGTTAATTTGCCACTTGTCCATAACATAAAAAACCGGTCAAAATATAAAAAATATATTTTTATATTTTAGGGTGTAAACACTCTCACCTGTGCACGGTGAGCCCATTCCTTTGAAATAAACCTCTGTTAGACTCTCCACAAATGTTGAAAAACACTACCTTTGTAGAGGATACCCAAGATTTGTTCAAGCAGTTGGAGCACAACGAAACTGGGAGATAGCCCCAATTCGTATTGAAGTTCGCACAATCATCTCCATTTGCACCCTGTGAGGCTCTGTAGGCTAGATGATCTGCTAAACAAAAACAACAACAATAATAATTGTAATAATTGTAATAATAATAATTTCAATGGTTCAATACATTTTACAGTTAGTTTTATTTTTACTTCACTCCCCTGTAGTTTAAAAGTAGACAATTACCCCTCTGTGAATTTGGACTAAAGTAAATTCCCTAAAAAATAATGAAAAACTCTAAATTTGGCAAAAAAATATTAGCAATGAACCCTCTTTGTGAGGTTAATTTTCGTGTTAACCTCATATTTGGGGATAGTTCTACAATTTAACCTACCTATTTAGGGCTAACTTTAACACTTAGCCACTTTTGTGTGCTAATTTTGAGATTAATTGTCGATGTGAGGTTATTTTTGACATTGAAACTCTCATATATCAGTTAATTATAACGATTAAACCCCATGTGGACTATTTTGAGAGAAATTTTAATAGATTCACCTTAGTCCAAAATCACAGGGGTATAATTGTTTACTTTTAAATCACAAGGGGGTGAAGTAAAAATGGGTCTAACCACAGGGGGCAAAATGTATTTAACCCTAATTTCAATTTGATGGGCAAAAGCCAGGGAACTTCTACCAGGCGCGCCTAGTGGTTTACACGAATATTACAGTTAGGAGAGAAAATGACTGTAGGCTGTTGGATCAGATGGAAAGGAAGGAAAGAGGTGACCCCAATCGTATGCCCAAAACCACCATGGTTTTGCTAGGAAATTCTGCCAAAACTGGTAGAACTGGTAGTCAAGAGGATTTTCAAAATCACTCCACGTCTCTCTCTCTCTCTCTCTCTCTCTCTCTCTCTCTCTCTCTCTCTCTCTCCATGTTATATACACTTTCTCCTGCTGAGCAAAAAAAATATACACTTTTTCCTGATTAGGTTACATTTTTTCTCATTCTTTTCGTTCTTCTTCTTCCTTCACTCCGGCAGCTTCTCCTATTTCTCTATGGCACTGGCACTGCCACCTGCACGTTCACTAACTACCTGTCGTAACCAAGGTTGTCCTCCAGGCACAGTGCACTCCGACCACCCTTACGACACAACCACCACCCGTCGGCGATGCCATTTTAGCTCCAGGATGTTGGTGGTCACCATAGTATATATGGTTGAACCCTATACCTTTGCAACCCTATGCTTTCCCGAAATTTGAAGGAAATTTATCAAACAAAACCCTAGATTTATGAATCAAACCATACTAATACTTTATTGAAACTTCAAAAGCCTTGAATCGTTGATAAGATATGAGTTTGAAGATTATTCTGAGGGTTTGACGTTGTAAATTTGTATAGATAAACTATAACTTATGTTTAAATATTGTAACTTAGATGAAAAAAGGATTTAACTTAGGTCATAAAACAAAATATTTAACTGAGGTCCCTAGATTGTAACTTAGGTTTTCAAAAGATTGAAACTTAGGTCATAGAAGATTGTAACTTGTATAAGGAAATTAATATTGTAACTGTAGTCATAGAAGATTGTAATTAACGAGCAAAGATTGTAACTTGTAGCTGTAATCATAGAAGATTGTCACTAATGAGCAAAGATTGTAACTTGCATAAGGAAATATTGTATAGGCATGTCCGGAACCAGGGGTGTGTACCCCTCAAACAACTAAAAAAGGAGTTGACCAACACGACTGATGACGGCGAGGCATTCAAGGCCCAATTTGCATTGTTTGCATTGGCATCAATATACTGTCCGACCACAAAGACATCCATCCACACATCTTTCATTTATCCATTGAGTGACATTGGACGTCTTGACAGCTTGAACTGGGGTAAGTTTGTGTTGGACAACCTTGTGTCTGGTATGAGTATGTACCATAAGAACCAAACCCAAGGCAATCAAGGTTTCCTTCTTTTTCTAATGGTATGTATCTCTTTCTCCATTCCTATTTCGATTCACCACTTCATGTCGTAATCCCTATGTCCAACTTACGTATTTTGTCATTCAGTTGTTCTATCTTTATTCATATACGTCAGTTGGGGACACCATTGCCACAGTCTGATCCAGCCCCAGTATTTCCTCTTGGGGCAATGAAAATATAATGAAAAGGATAAACTAGTTCTAGATAATGGGAGGGTTTGCTTCTAAAATGGTAAGTAATACTGCAACTTGTTGTTTGTCTTAAATCTTCGGCCTATTGCTTGAATTGAGGCTGTCTTGGTTGAGTTATATGCCTCTAATTGTTCAGTCTCAGTTCTTCAATGCATAACTTTCGGGCTAGACACTTGCACGTCAGGCCGAAGATATTTTTCACCCTAGGTATCTAGCCAAGCTGTCTTCAAAAGACCCTCATCGGCCTGCTATTCTCTATTAAGTCTGTCTCTACTCATCATTGCAGAACTAGAGCTTCTTTCATCTAAAACTATCCACCCAGACTCATCAAAATGAACTGTTCCTAGCCCCAAGCCCATGTCTTCGACCTGTCACCAAATGCCAATTCGCTAATTTTCTTATGATGTTCTTTGGGTACAGACAAGTAGACTTGAGATTGAAAGAAGATGCTATGTACTAACAAACAAAATGGATGGATGTAGAAATAATAATACAATTTAATGCTCCTCAGTAAGCTCAGCTAAAGAAGCAGCATTAATTGGAACAACATATTAAAATACTCCTTTGAGCACACATGGCCATGTACCTTCCTCTTCTCAGAATCTTGTAGTGTTTTTTTAGAGCCATAAGCTTCTCTCCAAAGATCCTTGTTTTTCCTTATTTAATTAATTAGTATCAGTCAATTAGTTTACCAATTTAAATGCTTGGTCTTACTTTCCTTTGTTGTTTGAAATAATCAAGGAGATTATTATCCTCCTATTGTCATACCATACAGCCTCATTTATTTTGCGTGATTGGGGGTGGGATTGGACTAATAGTCTGTAGACACCTTATTTTAGTTCGTCCGTTCGACAGAAGGAACCTCGCCTCAAGAACGACCCGATGACTGGAATCAGGAGGTATTGATGGTATGAAGTAGAACTCCGTGAAGCACCGTAGTCTCTTGGATATGTTATAATAACCTCTAGGAAGACCTAGGCATGTTAGAGACTCAATCTGGAGACAAAAATCCAAGTTAGGACAACATTTACACATGAAATGACGAAAATCACCTATATCGAGCAAATTCCGGACTTCGGGGTGGGATCCCAAGAGCTCCCTTTACAAAATATTTCTAAATTATCTTAAAATGACCTCCTGAGCCCTCACATTGGCCAAACACCGCTTAGGAGCATTTTCGTGCCAAAATAGCCCTTCTACGCATCTCCGGTTATCTCCTTTTTGGAGTCAGCCTCACCTTTTTCATCATAACTCAAACTCTACAAATTATTTTTCAATGATGCCAAAAGCATTGAAAACTAGACATCTATACCTTTCCAACGCTATATAATAAGCCCAAAAATGATAAACGAGGTGAGAGAACAAAGTTCGGGAAGTTCAGGGTAAAAATGCATCTTTTTGGTCTGAGTGCCATAGTGGTACTGGGCTGAGAGCCACGGGGCTCTTGAGAGGGCCATGCCCATTTTCTTGAGGGCCACTATGGCACTCAGCTCAAGATCGATTTTTAGCCCTTGATTAGGTCCCAATCCGCGTGAACTAGCACAAATTCGACTAATCAGATGCAAGTAAGTCCAAAACCTCCTAGGTACACCTCAAATAGCCTGGGTACAAGCCTTTAAAGCTTATATTTCTGTCCCATATCGTTTAGACACAGAAACACAGACTAGAATTGAAACTGTAAATAAGGGCCTTCCCCTCTCCATCAAACACACCAGAAAATCCTGAGAACTTGAGAGCTCAAGGAAACCCCCCAGGAGGATTCTGAAGCACTCATCAAAGTTCTTGGGAATAGTTTATCTTTTAGTTTTAGGGTCCTGATCCTAGAGATCTCGGTGTTAGCGGAGCTTTGCCGGAGAAGATTCTGAGGAAAGTTCTTGAGGTAAGCTTTCTTCTTCTTTTCTTGCTTTCTTTGTTTTCTTAGTTTTGATCTTCATAGTTCATAGTTTAGATTCGTTTTCTTGTTTGTTATTCGTCGTTCTTCTTTTCTTAGTAATTTAGATCTTCTAGGCTTCTAGGTTAGCCTTTTATCTCATTTGTGGATAGGCTATCCCTAGTGGTCCCTATTCAAACCATAGAATAGCCACCACTAGTGGGATTGGTAGCCAAGCAATGGCTATTCCAATCTCACTAGGGATCACGAAACCCTAATCTTCTTATTCCTGATTCCTCTCTAACCTAGTTTAATCTTATTCATGCCCACACATGCATCCATGCATACACATACACACTATCCACACGTAGAATAGTAGGATATCCCTAATAAGAGTCACACATGCACACATGCACATATCCATGTTTGGTTATCATGTTATTATGATCCTAACCATGGCTAATACCGTCACATAATTAAAATAATAATATAATAATATAGTCAGTCCAATACAGAATTTTGAAAAACTGATATTATTAATGAAAAGAAAATTACAGGTGTTACAACTATTACATATAAAATTGAACAACGTATATAGTAT
The DNA here is from genome assembly GCA_033977485.1 of Hydrangea macrophylla. Lineage (NCBI taxonomy): Eukaryota > Viridiplantae > Streptophyta > Magnoliopsida > Cornales > Hydrangeaceae > Hydrangea > Hydrangea macrophylla. The sequence continues at coordinate 64,856,041 of CM066987.1, read as the reverse complement.
ACTCTGGATTATACATATTTACTTTAAGTGGTAGATTATTTTGATTTGAAGATAGGATTTTTCTACATAATAAAGTGTATTGATGGATTAAGCGTTGATTGATTTTTGTGTATGCATAGAGAAAAAAAAATAAAAACAGTAGTTTCTATGGTTATTCTAGAATACATATAAGCAGCTAAATTGCCGTTTTAGATCCGACAAACGGATCCGAATATCCAGATCCAATCAAATCTGGATATGGATTAAATAAGGCAGATCCGATGGATAAATGGACCGGATCTGGATAGTAGAATTGTTAACTGGATCTAATTTGTGTGGATCTAGTCCAGATCCGATCCGTTTACAGGCCTACTCCCAAGTCATTTGATAAGCAAAGGACTCCTAAGTCATAAGCCTTAACTAAGACACCCAAAATTCCCCATCCCTTTACTCACGAAGCATACTCCCACCAATGCCACCATCATTACCTCAATGTCACACACACACACACACACACACACACACACACACACACACACACATACACACACACACATTGTGGATATCGCAATTTTCTTTCTTTTACCCACAGCTTTTCTTTTAAAATTCTTTTAAATTTCAAATTCCAAACAAATGAGTTGCCACTTAATTTTTAAAAGGAAAAATTAAGAAACCATTTCAAAAGGAAACTGATCTTTTGCGAAACCAAAGATTAATTAGGTCCGGGGATTATGGAATGAGAAAGGAAGGAGTCCATCGGACTAAAACACCCCTTCTCATCCTATCTCGCGACAGGCCGCTACTTAAGATCTTTTTAATCGAATTAATTATCTAAGCATGTCCTCAACTAATACATATATATAGATATAGATATACGTCACAAAAGCATGCCTAAAAGGGTGCAAGATTGCTAACGATAAAATATCATTCAAAATCAAGTAGTTCAATTAGCAAGCAAGATGATATGCAACAAAGGACGAGAAATTACCTGGGATCTAGCCACGGTATTAAACATGCAATGCATACAAAAATAAAGATCCTAAGGAAAGGTCTCTAATCACATATACACATAAGGCAAAACCTAATTCTAAGATGTCGCGCATTAAGTCAAAAAATCGATAAAATCAAGAAATTAAAATAAACTAAAGAGGAGTTCAAGAAATCATAACTTAATGGCACTACAAAACAAAGGGTTAGTCCACATGATATACAAAATATAAAGTTGGATCTTAAATAACAATCCTAGACTTCTAGCTTAAATCTATCAAGTGCAATTAGATCTAAAGCGAACAAGTCCTAATTACAAACATCAAGCCACGTGGATGAATGTATACATGAACAAGAGTAAATTATGAAATATTCATTGATTTGGATCATTTAACTCCTAGATTTAAGTTCAACTAATCATTATTACAACATGGTTTAAGTCCTAGGTCATAGAAAAGTCATTTGGACCATTATTTACAAAGTTGGTCAAATATGTCATAAAATTCTGAAAATTACAAAGAGCAGACCAAAAAGCAAAAGACAGAAAAAGCATGCTTACCATGGTTTGATGTCGGTGAATTTTGGACACAAGATGCCTCTGTGTGTCTAGTTTCCATCCCAAAAAGAAAATCAAAGTTTCAACGGTTAGATCTCTGGGAAATGAACAAAAACTAGACATCACTCAGAGATTTACAAATCTCTGTCCAGATTTTTTTTTTGTACGCTTTTTTAAAAATAGTAAAAAGATCAGAAATGCTTTGTTCTTTTTAGGGTAGCTTCCTAACACATTAATCTACTAAGAAAAAATTATTTTGGGTCACAAATACTTGATTAAGGTTCTGATTTGCTTATTTCAAAAGGGTGTTACTGTTCTGAAACTCTGGACAGACTGTAGTGACTTCACAAAACTCATGACCAAACCACTTTAAACATGAAATCTCCTTAAACAAAAAATTAAAGTGGTAGAACTTTGAGTTATAGACACTTTATCGTTGGTTTCACTTAATTCCAACGGTTAGATTATCAACTAAAAATTTATGATCAAAACTGGTTGTGAACTCACTGCTTTCATTGTCAAGTTCAACTTTATTTGTTAACCCCTAACTATTAAACCATGAAGTTGGGCTTAATCCAAACTACTTCTCCTACCATTTGATGGACATTGGAGACTAAAAACCCTTATATTTGTATATTTCAAATGAAGTACGAATAGACTTCTCAAAATCTCAAGATGATGAATCTAAACCATGGAGATAGGCTTAGACTCAAACTACCTTCTCCTACCATTTGATGGTCATCGGAGATGAAGATATGACTAATACTTATGAGTCTTCAAGGAATATAAAGAGATTCCATGAGAACTCCAAGTTAGGGAACTCAAACCATGGTAAGGGTTTGGATTCATCCACTTGTCCTTATGTAAAAGATGATCAACATTAAGTCTTCCATGGGAAGCACAAGCTTACATGGAATTAAGGGATCAAACTCAAGAGTTTTCAAGAGAGATATTGAGGATCTCTAAGAATCTCAAGGGGGAAGTATAAACAACAAGAAGAAATGAAACAAAGAAAACTAAGTAGTTTGAAGATTAGAGGCTTAAAAGAAAGAATGAAAAGAAACAACTTATGGTTAGAGGATCACCTCCAAACTATCTGTCACGCCCCGGAACGGCATAAATAGAGAAAAATAAATTTCCTTTATGGGTCCATAGGGAATGACGGGTGAAGTCACATGATTGTCCACACCACGCAGTACTAAGCAACAAGAAGTAATAGTGTAACAGGAATGAAGTCTAGGTTCTGATCACAACGTAACATAAAGTCAACAGAAGTTACTAACTATTACATATCAGAGTCTCGAATCAAATATAAAACAGCGGAAGTACAAATGTCAAGGCAACATATGCCTGACTACAAAATAGGTTTCTAAAACAGTAAGGACAATTAACTACAATTCTAATCTAGTCTTCAGTTGGCATAAAGGTAGTCCTCGGCGTAGTAGTCTTCTTCGGTCTGACCTCCGTCGGGAAAATCCTCCACCGGAACTCCGTCACCGGCATAGTAGTCCTCTCCTGCAGGCCCTTCACCTGTATAGTCATAACCAGGGTGCGCTGGAACGTAGAAATGTCCAGCGGCATAAACGACGTCAGCTTAATGAAAGCTGAGTGAGTTAGATACTAACAGGGTATCGACTATTGAAGTTATTACAAGTTATAGGCCGTAACCAAATTAGAATTCAGTAAGGGTAACTCCTTTAATCAAACCAATTATCCGATTACTAATGTTCTACTCATTATAAGACCGATAACACGTCTAGATAAGGGAGACAGACTCGACAGTAGTTCAACTCTATAACATACCATTGCTCATCCACCGCTTTTAAGAACATATGCACAGTCCACCGCATGTCATGGATACCACGTTAGTCCATCCCCCGCTTTTAAGAACATATGCACAGTCCACCGCATGTCAGGGATATAACGCTTTAAACAACGGTACATCATTCTATGCCACGACTTAGCGACGTCTACCAGTGATCACGGTCCACCGCATGTCATAGACACCTTCGTCTGTCTACCGCTTTTAAGAACATATGATTAGATCATCTGGCTATCTTAGGGCAAATGGTCCGGTTCACCGCAAGTCATAGACACCTTCGTCTGTCTACCGCTTTTAAGAACATATGATCGACCAAAGCCCGCCCACGCAAGGTTCCCGAATCTTAGCAAACCTACTTAAGTTCAACTCTATAACTGATACATGACAATCCCAATGTGGCCCGACTACTCTGAATGAAATGAACGTTAACTCCAAAGGATTCACAACTATTCCGTTATCTATCATTATCAACATTATCCATTAATCTCGTTATTACTACGATCCTACGCCGCATTAACTCGTTATCATGACTGTATTACAATAATAAGGCATGCTGGGAAATACTGAACAGTAAATAAACAACTAAACAGTTATTACATCAATTAAACAAGTAACACAGTAAACTGTAACTTCCAATCGATTGGTATAGATGTCAATCGATTGGTATAAAAGTAGTGTCAATCGATTGGAAGAAAGTTCAATCGATTGGATCACAATCCATGTCAATCGATTGCATAAAATGTCAATCGATTGAGACATGAAAGATGTCAATCGATTGATATAGTGTCAATCGATTGACACTTCGTCTTCTTCACAGAGAAGACTGCCCAGCAACATATAAACGGGAATACATGATTTCTTCTTCATTTCTTCATTCAAAACATGTCATAACATCAATATAAGTTACCAAGTGAGTTTAGAACTCACCTTAGGCGTTAAGGCGTGTTTGGGAATGTGTTTTGAAGCTTGGAGCTTCAATGGTGGTTTCCCTCTCTCTCTCTCTCTTCTCTTTCTCCTTCTTTTCTTCTTCTTTCTGGTCTTCTTCTTCTTCCTCTTTAATCCATCTGTATGTGTGTGTGAGTATAAATATATGTATATATATGTGTGTATATATATATGAGTGTTTATATATACATAACACACACACAAACACTCCCTCTCACTCTCACTGATTTCTGTAAACAGAAATCCGCCCAAAATGGGCTGGTATATATAAGGAGAGAGTGTTCACGTGGCCTCTCCCCAGCCAGAGCAACAGAATCTGCCCAGCTACCTCCAATCGATTGACATCAGTGTCAATCGATTGATAAAGTCAATCGATTGGTATAAATTTCAATCGATTGGTATCCAAAATAAGGCAATCGATTGGGAAACTTGTCAATCGATTGGTATCCAAATTATACCAAGGGTAAGGCCAAGCTCATACAAGTATAAAAAGAAACATACAAGGTCTTAGTTATATAATATATTACAAAAATACAGGGTATTACATCATCCACCACTCATAAAAGATTTCGTCCCCGAAATCCGAAATAAACTGGGTTAAAACAAAAATGGAAACTTCTCTTGCATCTCCGACTCTAGCTCCCATGAAGCTTCTCCTTCGTCGTGGTGCTTCCACTGAACCTTCACTAGCGGAATCTCCTTGTTTCTGAGCTTCTTCACTCCTCGGTCTAGAATACGCACTGGTCCTTCGTTGTAGGTCACGTTCTCGTTCACCTCGATATCTTCAAAACTGATCTCGTGCGCTGGGTTATGGGCACATTTCCTCAACATGCTGATGTGGAAAACGTTGTGTACCCCTGACATCTTTGGCGGCAACGCAAGTCGATAAGCAACCTTCCCAACACGTTCTAGGATCTCGAACGGTCCTATGAATCGCGGCGATAGCTTGCCTCTTTTCTGCCCGAATCTGACGATACCTCGAACTGGCGAGACTTTAAGTAGTACATGATCTCCAACTGCAAACTCTAGATCTTTCCGTCGCTTGTCTGCGTAGCTCTTGTGTCTAGATTGTGCTGTCTTCATCTTCTCTCGTACAATCTGGATCTTTTCGCTGGTTTCTCGAATCATCTCGGGCCCAAGTAGTTGAGTATCTCCGACTTCGGCCCAACATAGCGGCGATCGGCAAGGTCTTCCATACAAGGCTTCAAACGGTGCCATCCCTATGCTCGTGTGGTAGCTGTTGTTGTAGGCAAACTCGATCAAAGGTAGATGCGTCTCCCATGAACTCTCGAATTCAATGACACAGGCTCGCAACATATCTTCCATCACTTGATTGACTCGTTCTGTCTGACCGTCTGTCTGTGGATGAAAGGCTGAACTCAAATTCAATGAAGTTCCCATTGCTGTCTGAAGGCTCTTCCAGAATTCTGCGGTAAAGCGTGAATCTCGATCTGAAACTATTGAGACAGGTACACCGTGCAGTCGCACTACTTGCTGTAGATACGTCCGGCTCAATCTTTCAACAGGGTACGTCATGCTGTAGGCGATAAAATGTGCTGACTTGGTGAGTCGATCCACTATTACCCAAATAGCGTCGTGGTTTTGTTGAGATTTCGGCAATCCAACCACAAAATCCATGGTGATATGCTCCCATTTCCATTGGGGAATCGGCAGCGGTTGTAGGAGTCCAGGTGGTTTCTGATGCTCTGCCTTTACTTGTTTGCAAATAAGACATTGCGATACATACTCGGCTACTTCTCGCTTCATTCCTTCCCACCAGAAGTTTCTCTTCAAGTCCTTATACATCTTGTTTCCTCCTGGGTGGATAGTCATCCTTGACTTGTGTGCTTCGTCCAGAATGTTCTTCCTGAGACCATCGTCATTTGGCACACATAGTCTACCTTTGCATCTTAGTGCTCCGTCCGTACTAATACTCCATATCTCGGGTTCCTTTGCGGACAGCTTGGCAAACCATAACTTTAAATCCTCGTTCGACTGTTGAGCTTCCAAGATGCGGCTGATGAGAGTCGGTTGTACAACAAGACATCCAAAGTGTTGTCCTTCTCCTGATTCCACTGGTCGAAGGTCGAATTCGGCTAACGTCTCCAATGCTCGCCATTCTCTAATCAAAATCGAAGCAACCAAAAGGCGTGGCCTCCGGCTCAGAGCGTCGGCTACAACATTTGCTTTACCCGGGTGGTATTGCAAAGAGAAGTCGTAGTCCTTGAGGAGTTCCATCCATCTTCGTTGTCGCATGTTCAACTCCTTTTGAGAGAACAGGTACCTTAAACTCTTGTGATCTGAGAACAAGTCGAACTTTTCTCCATACAAATAGTGTCTCCAAATCTTCAGGGCGAACACGATTGCGGCTAGTTCTAAGTCGTGCGTCGGATAGTTCTTCTCATGCGGCTTCAATTGTCTTGATCCGTATGCGATGACATTCCCCTCTTGCATTAGCACACAACCAAGTCCTTGGTGTGATGCGTCACTATAGATTATTAATTGTTCACCACTCTTAGGTATCGCAAGTACGGGTGCTGAGGTTAGTCTCTCCTTCAATTCCCGAAATGCATCCTCATGTTTATCGGTCCATTCGTACTTCGTCTCCTTCCTAGTCAGGCTTGTCAACGGTCCTGCGATTCTAGAGAATCCTTCCACAAATTTCCGGTAATACCCAGCCAATCCTAGAAAACTCCTAACTTCGGTCGCGTTGGTTGGCCTGTTCCAGCTCAAGACTGCATCGATCTTAGATGAGTCTACGGAAATCCCATCCTGTGATATCACATGTCCCAGGAATTTAACTTCCTGAAGCCAGAATTCACACTTGCTGAATTTCGCATACAGACTATTGTCTCTGAGAGTCTGTAGAGCAATTTGTAGATGCTTCTTATGTTCTTCTTCCGTCCTTGAATAAATTAGAATGTCGTCGATGAATACTATAATGAATTGATCCAGATAGGGTCTGAATACTCTATTCATTAGGTCCATGAATACTGCCGGGGCATTAGTCAATCCAAAAGACATCACTAGAAATTCGTAGTGTCCATATCTCGTCCTGAAGGCAGTTTTCGGTATATCTTTCGGCCGAACTAGCAATTGATGGTATCCTGAACGCAAATCAATTTTTGAGAATATCCTTGATCCTTGTAGTTGATCGAACAGGTCGTCTATCCGGGGAAGTGGATACCTATTCTTGATCGTGACCTTGTTCAGCTCCCTGTAGTCGATACAGAGTCGTAGCTCTCCGTCCTTCTTCTTCACAAATAAAACTGGTGCTCCCCAAGGTGATGTACTCGGGCGAACAAAACCTAAGTCTTCAAGTTCCTGAACTTGCTTCTTCAATTCTAGCATTTCTATTGGCGCCATCCGATACGGGGTCTTGGAAATCGGCAACGTTTCGGGTGCTAACTCGATGCAGAAGTCTATCTCTCTCTTCGGCGGAAGTCCTGAGATACTTCGGAACACATCTTCAAAGTCTTGAATAACGGGGATCTGCTTGATAGTAAGCTCCGTGCTTGAAGTCTTAATCGTGGATAGGTAGCTCGTGATAAACATGTCGCTCAACGGTTGGCACTGAAATCTGATCTGCGGACAACCAGGCGTCAAAAAGACAATGGTCCGACTAACACAATCTAGGTTAGCGCCATACTTAGTAAGCCAATCCATTCCTAGGATCACGTCGAACTCAGACATTGACAGGACTATCAAGTCTGCTGGAAAATTTCTATCCTCTAGTGTCAAGGGACAATCCTTGCACACCTTACCTAACCTAACGGATACTCCCAAGGGCGAAACGGCATTAAGGGTCGGTTCAAGTGCTAGGGGTAACAAACCCAAATCACGTACCATCTTAATAGCTATGAAAGAACGGGCGGCACCGGTATCAAACAAAGCTCTAACTTGACAGTGAAATAAAAGGAGTGTACCTTCCAAGTTCTGCTGTTCCTCAGCATTATACCCTGCATTGTCAGGGATGATGGCATTCACCCTAACCTGTCCTTGCTGTCCTTGAGCAGGCGCTCCATAGTAGCCTCCACGTGGTGCTCGACAATCTTTGCTTATGTGACCAGGCTTGTTACAGTTGCGGCAGACGAGGTCATTACGGCGGTTGGTCTTGGGGGCTGTGCAATACCTTGCAATATGTCCAGGCACTCCACAGTTGAAACATCCATCAATGTTTTGTCGCTGGGCGACGGGCTGTGCCTGAGGTGGTCCTCGCTGTTGATTCTGTTGTCGAGGAAAATTAGCTTGGGGCTTCCTTGTCCCATCCCATGTGCGCTTAGTTCCCTGATAGTTGTTGGTCTGGGGTTTCCATCCCTGATTGCTCCTTGATGATTGCGCAGGAAAGTTCCTTGGTTGGAAGGTCCTGGGTGGAGGTCGATTCACTTGCGGTCCTTGCACAGGGTAAGCATCCTTCTCCAAACTTGAAGCAAGACGGACAATCCCTTCAAATGACTGGCCCAGATGGCCTATCATCATGTGCCGGAGGTGTGGGTTGAGTCCTTGGTGGAATCGCTTGACCTTCTTGACGGAGGTGTCTATCATGTGCGGAGCGAAACGGGAAAGTCGCTCAAATTGTGTAGTATACTCTCTGACTGTCCAGTTTCCTTGGTTTAGACTCAGGAAATTCCTCTCTTGTTGATCTCTTTCGTCCTCAGGGAAGTACTTCTCGAGAAATCGAGTCTTGAATGCTTCCCAAGGCATCCTCCTTGCAGCGTCAATCCCAATCGTGGCTCTCTCGGCCTCCCACCAGTCCGCGGCGGAGTAAGTTAGTTGAAATGCGGCTAGACGTCTCTTGTCGAGCTCACTACACTCCAGGGCTTCAAAGATTAGCTCCAACTCTCGTATCCATTGCTCTGCTTTCCAGGACTCTGCCATGCCGTCAAATTTTTCGGGTCGCAGGCCACGAAATCGTTCCAACAGCTTATCGCCTGTCTGCCTTGGAGGGACAAAGTGGTTGTTGCCATTGCCGTTGGTGGCATGATTGTAGGTATCGCCGATGTGCTCCATCCGTTGCATGAAAGCTTCGAAGACTCCAGTTGGGTCCATACCCTCGGGAATGGGTGCTCCCAGTCGTGCTTGGTTCCTTGTGGGTCCCACCATAGTGATCCGTGTGAGGTGTACCTATGAAGGATCTAACGATTAGCTGACAATCTTCTCGGGGAAATGATCGTACTAAAATAACAGAAAGCATAACATGGATCAAAATCACAACCATAACATAATAATGAGATGACAACAGAAATAACCAAGAGAAACGATCTGCCATATATATACCCAAAAGATGTACAGCGGAGTACACAATAGATCATCTGTGTACCGCGTAGTACATGATCCTATACAAGATCTAAACAAAAGAAAGATATACACGAAACCACTACTGGTGGCTACCTATACAAAAAGGCTACGGTCAATAGCTGTCTATGTAAGCGTCAAAAGTAAGTGGACAACATGTCCTAAAGTCAAGCGTAAAAGTCTAAGTCCTAAAGGTACTGGACTCAAAAGTTGTCCACATCGGATCCATAGATGGAAGCCTCGTCCTCTGGGGCAACTTCAGACAAAACATCATCCTCATCCATGTCATCGTCATCCATCATGTCCTCATCCTCTATCACAACATCCTCGATCAGCTCGGGTCCATCATGCTCCACAACAGCTCCCAAATCCCCTGCATCAGCGGCCACGTCAACCTAGGCTGCATCAAATGCGGCTGCAAGTGCCTCAGCCTGTACCATAGCCTGTGCCAACTCCGGTGCTCCGATCTCAAATCCATGGGGATGTGCAGCCATCTCTGCGGCCCACTCAACTGCTAGCTGTGCTATAACTCCTCCTGGTAAGACTGGTACTACTGCATCATCACCTGCGTCATCATCTGCGGCTACCTCCTCTTCCTCTATCGGATAACCCTCTGCAACTACAATATCTACGCCAACTGGCACGTCCATACCGGCTGGGTCCACGGGGTCCTCCTCCTCTGGATCATACTCCGGCTCCTCGTCATCGGTGTCCTCGTCCTCTTCATCCTCCATCTCCTCATCTGCATCCTCTGGCTCATCCTCGCCATCGCTCTCATCATCATCCTCCGGATCCTCATCTGCTGGGGGTGCATCAGCCATGTCTTCCTCTGGTGGGGGTGGAGGTGCTGCTCTAACCTCGGCAAATAGAACCTGGTACGAAGAACGGTCTCGTAACATCAGTAGAGAATCCTCCTCGATGCGTTTGAAGGTCTCCTTGCGGTAGATCATCTCCTGACGTATCACTTCTGGGTCCTGGGTCCCAAATCTCTGCTGCTCAATCCGCATGTCTCGCTCTGTCTCTGCAATAGCTCTCTGTCTAACCTTCCAGGCATAGTACTCTGGATCGGCTGGCGCAATACTACTCTCATACACATAGTGTCCTCCGAACTCGTCTGGAACGAACAGCGGCGGTGCCATGCTACCTGAAAAGGGACTACCTTAAGTCAGAACTAATCTTAATACCCATCTATAGAATCTCAAGGTTCTAGGACCAGATGGTGTGGGACAATCTGTGAGCGAAAAGGTATACAACCTAGGCTCTGATACCAAAAATCCTGTCACGCCCCGGAACGGCATAAATAGAGAAAAATAAATTTCCTTTATGGGTCCATAGGGAATGACGGGTGAAGTCACATGATTGTCCACACCACGCAGTACTAAGCAACAAGAAGTAATAGTGTAACAGGAATGAAGTCTAGGTTCTGATCACAACGTAACATAAAGTCAACAGAAGTTACTAACTATTACATATCAGAGTCTCGAATCAAATATAAAACAGCGGAAGTACAAATGTCAAGGCAACATATGCCTGACTACAAAATAGGTTTCTAAAACAGTAAGGACAATTAACTACAATTCTAATCTAGTCTTCAGTTGGCATAAAGGTAGTCCTCGGCGTAGTAGTCTTCTTCGGTCTGACCTCCGTCGGGAAAATCCTCCACCGGAACTCCGTCACCGGCATAGTAGTCCTCTCCTGCAGGCCCTTCACCTTTATAGTCATAACCAGGGTGCGCTGGAACGTAGAAATGTCCAGCGGCATAAACGCCGTCAGCTTAATGAAAGCTGAGTGAGTTAGATACTAACAGGGTATCGACTATTGAAGTTATTACAAGTTATAGGCCGTAACCAAATTAGAATTCAGTAAGGGTAACTCCTTTAATCAAACCAATTATCCGATTACTAATGTTCTACTCATTATAAGACCGATAACACGTCTAGATAAGGGAGACAGACTCGACAGTAGTTCAACTCTATAACATACCATTGCTCATCCACCGCTTTTAAGAACATATGCACAGTCCACCGCATGTCATGGATACCACGTTAGTCCATCCCCCGCTTTTAAGAACATATGCACAGTCCACCGCATGTCAGGGATATAACGCTTTAAACAACGGTACATCATTCTATGCCACGACTTAGCGACGTCTACCAGTGATCACGGTCCACCGCATGTCATAGACACCTTCGTCTGTCTACCGCTTTTAAGAACATATGATTAGATCATCTGGCTATCTTAGGGCAAATGGTCCGGTTCACCGCAAGTCATAGACACCTTCGTCTGTCTACCGCTTTTAAGAACATATGATCGACCAAAGCCCGCCCACGCAAGGTTCCCGAATCTTAGCAAACCTACTTAAGTTCAACTCTATAACTGATACATGACAATCCCAATGTGGCCCGACTACTCTGAATGAAATGAACGTTAACTCCAAAGGATTCACAACTATTCCGTTATCTATCATTATCAACATTATCCATTAATCTCGTTATTACTACGATCCTACGCCGCATTAACTCGTTATCATGACTGTATTACAATAATAAGGCATGCTGGGAAATACTGAACAGTAAATAAACAACTAAACAGTTATTACATCAATTAAACAAGTAACACAGTAAACTGTAACTTCCAATCGATTGGTATAGATGTCAATCGATTGGTATAAAAGTAGTGTCAATCGATTGGAAGAAAGTTCAATCGATTGGATCACAATCCATGTCAATCGATTGCATAAAATGTCAATCGATTGAGACATGAAAGATGTCAATCGATTGATATAGTGTCAATCGATTGACACTTCGTCTTCTTCACAGAGAAGACTGCCCAGCAACATATAAACGGGAATACATGATTTCTTCTTCATTTCTTCATTCAAAACATGTCATAACATCAATATAAGTTACCAAGTGAGTTTAGAACTCACCTTAGGCGTTAAGGCGTGTTTGGGAATGTGTTTTGAAGCTTGGAGCTTCAATGGTGGTTTTCCTCTCTCTCTCTCTCTAGTTCTCTGTCTTCTCTCTTCTCTTTCTCCTTCTTTTCTTCTTCTTTCTGGTCTTCTTCTTCTTCCTCTTTAATCCATCTGTGTGTGTGTGAGTATAAATATATGTATATATATGTGTGTATATATATATGAGTGTTTATATATACATAACACACACACAAACACTCCCTCTCACTCTCACTGATTTCTGTAAACAGAAATCCGCCCAAAATGGGCTGGTATATATAAGGAGAGAGTGTTCACGTGGCCTCTCCCCAGCCAGAGCAACAGAATCTGCCCAGCTACCTCCAATCGATTGACATCAGTGTCAATCGATTGATAAAGTCAATCGATTGGTATAAAGTTCAATCGATTGGTATCCAAAATAAGGCAATCGATTGGGAAACTTGTCAATCGATTGGTATCCAAATTATACCAAGGGTAAGGCCAAGCTCATACAAGTATAAAAAGAAACATACAAGGTCTTAGTTATATAATATATTACAAAAATACAGGGTATTACACTATCCTCAAAGCTTCTCTACTTTGGAGATCTTCCAAGCTCTTCTTCAAGCTCTCAAAAACTCTCTATTTCTCTCAAATATGTGTTGTTATAGTGGTAGTGATCTCTTGGTATATTATGGTATCTCTCTTTTCTACCCAAATATTCTTCTCTCAAAAGTTCTCCTAAATTCCTCTCAAATTCCCCCCCAATATTCTTTTTCTCTTTTTTTCTCTTCCCCAATGAAGATACCTCTTCTTATATAGACAAAAATTCCTAGGTAATTTCAGTGAATTCGGAGTAAAAAACAGTTATAAATACAGTATTTGGTGATACAATGCGTACTTTCTGAAAAAGAGCAGACTGCTGGAGCTAACGGCAGTCAGGAAGTTTTCCGCGGCACTCTGGGAATGCCGGAACGGCACTCCGTGAAAGCCGCGGCGGCATTCCATGACAGCCGCGCGGCACTTACTGAGAGCCATGCCAAATTATTGAATGTCGCGTTTATGTCAGCCTTACTTTATCAGTTTTTTTTGTCTTATCCGCATATATATACGTATTGTACCACAAAATACAGACTTGAAAAGTAAACGGTAGTCAGAAAATGTTGGCGGCAACTGATGAGTGCCGGTCCGGCATTCTATGAGTGCCGCACAACACTCATTGTGTGCCGCAAAAAACTGCCGTGTGCCGGTTTCCGTTAAATTTCCCCTTTTAGGTCTTTTCTTTTTTCCTTTTTTCCTCTAAAAAACTTACTTTCGGGGATCTTTGCCAAACGTGATGTTTTCACTCCTGAATACCCGGTATTTCTTTTTTCTGTGAAAATTTTATCGCGTTTGGAGAACTTTCTGAAGAGCTTGGAATACTTTAAATCTTTCGGTCCTTATCATCATCGGATATGGAGGTGACACTCTCCTTAATTCAACGTTTGGTCAAAATCGGGATGTCTACAGTTTGCCCCTCTTTGATGGAGCTTGCGGGGCAACGCGAACCGCAAGTTAACGTCGAAGCCTGTGTGAAGATAGGCCTTTGACCAAACTGTCGAATTTAAGGGAAAAAACAAAATGCGTTGCAAAAGAAAGCGAGCGCGCAGCGGAATTTCTAATTGGTCGTGCCCCATGATGAGCTGCCTACGTATCCCATCAGGAATCAGACCAAAGCTTAGTTTGGGCACGGGATCAAACATACACAAACGCAAGTAGTCACACGGATGGATGCACCTATCCTATTGTGATGCGCATGCTATATAATGGTATTTCCTAAATAGACCTGGTTATGTAAGCGTCATGCTTATCATGCCTTCCCTACGTATGACGCACGTTACGTGACGCGTTAGTCAGAGAAGATTACCTAATTCTTGACTGATGCAGAATCTGTTATGGGGGGCAAGAAGGTGCTTTTGATTTGATTTCGACGGTTACGCAAATCTGTTGCGAGAACCGAGAATGTAAATCCGTTACACTCTCAAAACAAAGGATCAGTGTAAATCTATTACGCGGATCGAGAATATAAATCTGTTATATTCTCAGAACGAGGGTTAACATAAATCTGTTGCGAGAACCGAGATTGTAAATCCATTACACCCTCAAAACAAAGGATCGGCGTAAATCTGTTACGCGGACCGAGAATATAAATCTGTTATATTCTCAGAACAAGGGTTTGCGAGAACCGAGAATATAAATCTGTTACACTCTCAAAACAAAGGATTGGCATAAATCTGTTACGTGGATCAAGAATATAAATCTGTTATATTCTCAGAACGAGGGTTAACGCAAATCTGTTGCGAGAACCGAGAATGTAAATCCGTTACACTCTCAAAACAAAGGATTGGCGTAAATCTGTTACGCGAATCGAGAATATAAATCTGTTATATTCTCAGAATGAGGGTTAACGTAAATCTGTTGTGAGAACTGAGAATGTAAATACGTTACATTCTCAAAATAAAGGATCAACGTAAATCTGTTATGCGGATTGAGAATATAAATCTGTTATATTCTCAGAACGAGGGTAATCGTATTAAGATGACTTTGGAGTCTACAGACCCAAAATTAATTTTAATTTTTCATAATTGGGAGCCCACAGGCTCAAATCTATTTCAAATTTAAAAAATTAGGCCCGCGGGCTCAAATTCAATTTCAATCTTTCAAGTTGGGAGCCCACGGGCTCAAATTTATTTCTTTTTTCAAAATTCGGGGGCCCATGCACTAAAAATTATTTTAATTTTCAAATTTGAGGACCAATTTGATCCTGCAAACCAACCTCGGGGGTTAAAGGCACAATAAGGGTAAAATTTGAGGGTTAAATCCAAATATGGGGGCTCAATTTTGAATTTTGGGGGGAAACAAAATATCTCTTAACTAACTTAAACGCGGTACACGCTCCAAAATTGCGGCAGTCACTGACTGTCGTACGGCACTCACGGAGTGCCGTTGCGGCACTCAGAGAGTGCCGCACGGCAGTTCTTCAACTGCCGCACACGAAAATCGAGTGCCGCGTTTGAGCGGCAGAGGCTTAAACCGAGAGTTTTATTTCATTTCATTTCATTCTCTCATTTTTCTCTAACCCAAAATCTCTCTGGAGAAATTTTTCCCTCTTCTCTTCTTGCTTGTATTGATCTAGCCAGGACTTATCAGGTTAGTTCTACTTGATCAAAACTCGAGTTATTCTCATTATTTTGTTGGTTTTTGAATTTTTTTTTTTTTTTTTTATGAATCTAACACGCGAATCTTCCTCTTTCTTGACAGATTATGGCGAGCGGTTCCGGCAGCCGGAAGAGGGCGAAGTACACGGCCACTCATCACCCCGATGCCGCATTCTTGCTCCGGGATCCGGACGAGCATTTATCCGCTCGCGCGTCCAAGCGCGAGGTAAACGCCTTTTCCTTTCTCTCTTTTAATTCTTTTTCTTCTTGAATATCGTGAATGCTATGCATAATCAATATAATTTCTTATGCCTCTTCATGCTTGTTGATCTTCCGGATGTCCCAATCGTATCTATGCTTGTTCACCTAATTAAGTTGATCGTCCTTTGACCTTATTATTATCATTATTATATATATTTTTCTCAAAGCTCACGAACGCAATCGCTTTATTTGAAGTTTCCATTTTCCCTCATAAATACAACTACTGTGCTTACGAATTCCCGGGTGTTTAACCTGCATCTGTGTATATTTAATTTCACTATCTTTTATTTTCTCCAAAGGATTTCTTTCTCTCTCTTTTTGAATTTCTTTTGAAACTTCCTATATTTTTCTTGAAATCCCTCTTAGTACTTTGAATGCTTTCATTATTCACATCCTTTTATTATTTTGTGAACGAGGGCCGTGCTTGTGAAATTATCTATGAGTATTTCCAGATTTTCTCTTTTTCCCCTTTATTATTCTTTCTTATGTCGCTTTTCTCCCATTTTCTTATTACCACCTATTTATTTTTATTGCTTTTTTCTTTATCCAATTACTAACATCAAATCTTGTGATTCTTTCTTTCAGCTGCAGCCCAAGGTGCTGAAGGGGCACGACAGTCTCGCCCATGGCTATGAGTGGTATACAGAGTTGAGTGAGCCGGTGAGGGGCTTTATTACTGCGGCCGGTTTTGGAGATTTCGTCAAACTTTTGACGAAGAGCTCCAACGATTTGAGATAGATCCATGCCCTTGCCGAGCGGTGGTGGGACACTACCAGCACTTTCCATTTTCCGTTTGGCGAGATGACGATGACACCATTGGACTTCTCTATGATCACCGGGGTCCCTTTTGGGGGGGAGTGCCTTCGCTATCTAGATGAGGAGAGAGAGTGAGATTGGATTGAGCCACTGCTGGGGGCCGTACCGGAGGAGCCCTTGGTTACGGCTAGGTGGTTCATGGACACCTTCCGAGGCCGGCAGGGCTTTACTGACGAGCAGATGGCTCGGGGGTTTCTGATGTACATGCTGGGGTGCTCTCTGCTGAGCACCAAGGGAGACCAGATCTCTGTGACGCTGCTGGGGTCTTTGGAGCACATGGGGCAGATATACCAGTAGGGTTGGGCTGGTGCAGGGTTAACCATCCTCTACCAGCTTATGGGAGAGATATCCCGGGATCGCCCAGCCTCTACCGCCGGCTTCTGGAGGGCATGGGAGGTATACTTCTCTTCTTTTCCTAATCATATTTTAAACTTTGCATTCTTATTTCAAATTTCTGTGTTTAAAACTTATGTTCCTCTCTCTCTCTTTCTTTCTTGCAGATTTAGTCCCATGAGTACTTACACATGATGTCGCCTGACACGCGACCAGCAGACGTCCTCATCATGCCCCAGGGGCTGAAGTGGGCGAAGGATCGGGTCAGGCGGAAGACCGGAGCTCATGATTTTGTTTCGTTCAGGAACTTCCTGACGAATCTACAAGAGCAGCACGTCCGATGGCAGCCTTGGCTTGACGTACTTCCCGAGACCTCCCAGGGGATGCGGGAGTCCGCTGGGTACGACCCACAGAGGGTCCTGCTGGACGGACCAGAGGCTCGGGCTTGGTACCTGGGAGAGAGGGTGACTAGACAGTCTTTGGCGGCCGAGTCCTTCTTCGTACCACACCCCCCACCGGAGTCCATGAGAGCTACCGATACCCTCCAGGGTTCCGCGCTTACAGTTGCCTTAGCCGGTCTGTCCCTTCAGGGTTTTGTGGATCCTCCATCAGGGTACGCAGCTTTCCGTGCTGCGAAGCTGATGAGGAACTTTCCTCTGATGGAGGTGACCTGGGTGAGTTTCTTTCAGCCTTTACTTTTATTCCTTTTGAACACGTGTGTTTTATCTTCTTATTGGATTCATTCTTCCTTACAGCCCGTCTCTGCTGCTTCTCGGGCTCCTGCTCTACCGCCCTGGGATTGGAGCCTCAGGACAGTCTCCTACGGAGAGCAGACCACTACCATGGTCCCCAGATATCAGGCGGGAGCTCCCACCATT
Source organism: Hydrangea macrophylla (assembly GCA_033977485.1). Classification (NCBI taxonomy): domain Eukaryota; kingdom Viridiplantae; phylum Streptophyta; class Magnoliopsida; order Cornales; family Hydrangeaceae; genus Hydrangea; species Hydrangea macrophylla. Next base: position 64,838,040 of record CM066987.1, on the reverse strand, counting down.
CCGCTCCAGTACGACCATGTCCCGCGGGACTATGCGAAGGAGGGCTTTCTCTATGCCCACAGCGTAAGAGAGTGGATTTACGGTCGAGAGTGGAGGGTAATTTCTAAACCTTGCTTTATTTAAAAAGTAGTTTTATTCAGACATTCTAACCTTTCTTCCTTTTGTTCAGGCCGAGGGGGCGCGAGCGGCTGCTGAGACTCATGCGAGAGCTCTGGTAAGAATAATAAAGAAATGCTTCCCTTTATTTATTTATCCTGCTTTCCAAGCTTTTTATTGGAATTTTGACTTTTTCCCTCCATCTAGGAGGAACAGGTGGGGAAACTATCCCGGCAGGTGGGAGAGCTCTTGCAGCGGCTTCAGCAGTTCGGCATCCCTCTCAGCGATGCCCCCTGGAGGTAGCGGTGCTGGACGTGGTGGAGGCGGCGGTGAGGGCACTAGTAGTGCCAGAGGCAGGGGCAAAGGAGGAGGTGGGCGCGGCGGGAGCGGCACAGAGTCAGAGGAGGAGCCTCTCAGACGTGTCACTCGCCAGACTCGGGGCCGGGGCTGACCTTTCTTTCTTTCTTTTTTATTTTTGAGTGTTCTTAGAGAGGATTATGTTGTATTTTTGGATGATTGTATATACTTATGCACACATTTTACTCTTGATGATGGCTCCATGATAGCCGGTAGGATAGGCACTTTCATTACTTCTATCTTTTCTGCTTCTTTTTTCATTGATATTCACCGTACGTGTGACCATAGCTTGGTCCCCCTTTTATTTAAGCTTTGAATGCTTCTATCTCTTTTATTTATTTTGAAATGAACAAATGAATGGGTGAATGTATGCGACCATAGCCTGGTTTTGTTGCACGTGCTGCATGATGCGCACGTTTTATTATTCTTTATTCATTTTTTTTGTTTGCAGGTGAGCTAAAACTGTTACAAACAGACCCTGGCCAAATGAGGCCTAGGACGGCACTCGATTAGGCCTCTGCGGCACTCAGTGAGTGCCGTAACGGCACTTACGGACTGCCGCGCGGTACTGCGTTGAGTGCCGTCTTGCTTTATAGAGTGCCGCGGGTAGGTGGACAGTTCTATTCTCCTATTTATACTACTTCCTTCCCCCAATACTCTGCAAAACACCATTTTCGCTATTTTACTTCCTTCTCAAATGGCCCCCATTAGCTCCCAAATCCTTTTTCCATGGATGGATGATCTTTTCTCTTTTCGACGGATTAATTGAATGAGTGCCTACTTCGAGCTGCCATCCAATGTTGGGATCCTTCTCTCAACGTCTTTCGTTTTTGGCTCTCAGGAGGCTTGCCCCTTGTTTGAGGAATTTAGCGCCATTCTGCACACTGATCCTTTTGCTGAGTTGACAGTGCCTTTGGTTCAAGCTCTCCGAATTTCATATTTTACATCCATGGAGGCACTTGGACTCAATAATTCAAATTCATTCAACTTTCTGACAAAAGGAGTAACGCATACTCAAAATTTCAAAAGGAGTCACGTGGACCCAAAAATTCAACTTTTTTACACAAGGAGTCATGCGGACTCAAGAATTCAATTTTCTGACAAAAGGAGTCACGGAGACTTAAAAATTCAAAGAGAGTCACATGGACTCAAAACTTCAATTTTCTGACAGAGGCAGTCACAATTGGAATAATTTACAAAACAAAAGGTAGTCATGTGGACTCAAAAATTCAATTTTCTTATACAAGTACTCAAAAATTCACATTTTAAAATAAAAGAGTCATTCGGATCCATGGACCCGCATTTCCACAACAAAGGAGTCATTCAGACTCGAAAATTCGCATTTTACATCAACGGAGTCGCTCGGACTCAACGAAATTCATGGAGTCACACGGACTCAACAAAAATTCACTTTTTATACAAATGGAGTCACACGGACTCAAAGAATTTCTTATTTCAAAATCGGGGGTAAACATTTCAAATTTTCTTAATCAGAATCAATTTTGACTCAACAAGAATCTCAAATCTCAAAATTGGAGTCAAATCGCCTCAACAAAAATTCCAATTTTCAAAATCAGGAGTGAATCAGACTCAAATAATTTCTCTTTCACAAAATTGGGAGTTGATTGGACCCAAATAATTTTCTTCTTCACAAAACTAGGAGTCAATCAGACTCAATTTACTTCAAACTCATGAATTAGAAGTTAATTAGACCCAAACAAATTCAAATTCCCAAAATCCGGAGTCTGGAGTCGGTTCAACTCAACTCAATTCCCATTTCCAAGTCGGGAGTCGATTCGACTTGAAGCATTTCCTATTTTCAAAGGGGAGTCACACTGACTCAAATAATTCACATTTTACAAAAGAGAGTCATATGATCTTAAAATTTTCACATCTCTTAAACACAGATTTATACGGACTCGAAAATTCACATTCGATAAACCTGAAGTCACATGGACTTAAAAATTTCATATTTTACAAAGATGGAGTTACGCGGACTTAAGAACTCAGTATTTTACATAAATGGAGTCCCATGGACCCAACAAATTCACATTTTCCACAAACGGAATGACACTGACTCAACAAATTCACATTTTACGCAAACGGAGTTATGCAGACTCAAGAGTTCACATTTTACATAAATGGAGTCATGCAGACTAAAAACATTATTTCATATAATCGGAGTCATGCGAACTCAAAGCTTATATTTCATACTAACGGAGCCAAGTGGATTCAAGAATTCATATTTTACACAAACGGAGTCACGCAGACTCAAAAATTATGCGGAGCCATGCGGACTCAAAATTTCATATTTCACAAAGACGGGGTCACGCGGACTTGAAATTTCATTTCTTTATTCGAACAAAGTCACACAGACTCAACAAATTCACTTTAAACGGAGTCACGTGGACTCAAAAATTTATATACAGAGTCAAGCGGATTCAAAATTTCATATTTCAGAAAGGCGGGGTCTCGTGGACTCGAAATTTCATTTCTTTATTCAAACAAAGTCACACGAACTCAACAAATTCACTTTTTACACAAATAGAGTCATACAGACCCAACAAACTTTACTTTTATACAAATGAAGTCACACAGACTCAAAGAATTAGTTTTATAAAGATGGGAAGCCCTCAGACTCAAAGAATTGGTTTTACAAAAATGGGTAGTCCTAGGACTAAAAGATTTGATTTTATAAAAAAAAAACGGGGAGTCCTCGGACTCAAAGAATTTGAACGGAGCTGACGGGGTTTGTGCTACCCTAGTAGTCTTTTGAAAGCATGATTTTCTGCACTTGCGGGCCATTTGGAATAAGCATAATGATTGTGTCAAAAGAGGGAAGTCACCTTTGCCCCTAGTCTTGGACCATTCTCATATTTTCAGTTTTAGCATTGTGTTGTGATAGTGTTTAAAACTCCTGCTTGCATTGCTCGTGGGATGCTTATGGAGACTTTTCAATTCTTTATTCATCATCTTAAATCCACACATTTGAGATCATTATTGACTCATCCGACGAGGACAGACTCAACAAACACAAGGTGATTGAATCATACTCTGAACTGATGTGCTTTTGTCGTGAATACATGTATCAACTTACCTCTTTCATTTATTTATCATTTTACAATTTTAGTGCTTTGTTGATAAATCTAAACTTTGAAAACTTCTCCTTTTCGATTTAGCTGATTCTTTGTCTATCTAGAGTGTGCTGCGAATTAGTGCTTTACCTTATAGAATAAAAGACACTCTATTTCAGTCCATTAAAAACAAACTCGCCTTTATCATAGAGGGATTTTGGTAAATAAAGTTTGTCCCTAGTTTGAAAGAGACTTAGGGGCTTGCTTAAAAAATAGGGCTCTTAGCAAACTAAGCTTGCCCCTAGTCTTAAGGGCAAACGGACTCACCCCAAGGGCCTTGAGAACATGTTGGTACAGGATGCTTGCAATGCATTTTCTCCCAATTTGGAGGTAATCATCATGAATGTGATGGGCTAAAGGGAGATGTCCCAATGCTGATCGACAAACTTTGTTTGCCCCTAGTTTGGTAATACACATGTAGTCCTAGGCAAATGCAAGTTTGCTCCTAGTTCATATGTGCAAAGGATTCAACTTATCCCCGAATAGGAGTCAGGTCCAAGGTAATATGGCCAAGGCCTGAAAGAGCACACCATATTATGACGATGGTGGTGACCGAACCAGATAGGTTTCCTACGTATCCCCGAGTGGGAATCAGGTCGAGCGTAGTTCAAGTACTCTGGAGGTCTTGAAAGAATTAGGCTTCAAGAATTGGTGGGCTTTTCGAACCATGTTGCCATTTAGGTCTAGGGAGTGCATGTCACTTGTGGTAGCCCTTGTGTAGCATGATGAACTACTTTTTCCTTTATTCACTTTTCTCTTTTCTTTTCTTCTCTTTTTTTTATATGACGGTTGATTCCTTAACCTTTTCACTAGCCAATTACTCTTTTACAACTCTCATCATGTTTTATTCATACTCTATCATATTCACAAAGTAATATCAGTCCTTCAAATCTTTATTTTTTGTTTCAAAGATATCCCTGCATTGTTTTAGGCTCACTTAGCATTTGAGCCTCTCACAAAAATTTTGAACCTGATAAGTCTCTCTTTTTATTTTTAATTTATTTTCTTTGTTTAGAACAACACCAAGCCTTGAGGTAATTCATGTGCTAATGATCTACTTTGAAGTGCTAAAAAATTCTCAATCTTATCTATTCTATGCCTTTTCTTTTCTCTTTCCTTTCTTTTCTCTACTTTACTATCTCTTATTCTTTCCATGATTTTGACTGGTTAGGATTAGGATTTTTGAAATCAACACGCATCTTATTTGTGCTTTAACTTTTGCCTAGGCGCCCTTTCGGGTTTTCATCCTAGCGAGCTCTTTCTTCTTTTTCTTTTTCTTTTTTTTTTTTTGTGCTCTAACTTTTGCCTAGGCGCCCTTCCGGGTTTTCATCCTAGCGAGCTCTTTCTTCTTCTCTTTTTCTTCTTTTATTTTTTTGGAATAAGAAGTTCATTTAAAATGTCTGGCTACCATCAAGGACCAAGTTTATGGCTTTAGACTGGTTTGGCTCATCTTTTAGGCTTGGTATTTGAGAGAAGGGGATGGTGAGCAAGCTTCAAGTTCCAAGTTCATCTTTTCAAGATTGAGCAAGAGCATCTTTAAATTCTTAAAGTAGCTAATCAATTCTCTACTCCTATTTGGATTTGGCACAGAATTTGCTTGATCACTTAGGATCCTTTTCAATGCAAAGATTTATTAACAAAGCATTTTTCATGATCGTTTGAAAAAGTGACTTTTTTTTTTGGCTTAATGATGCATACATTCACGACTTAGCACACTAAATCAAGAAAAATGAGATTTTATTCAACTAGTAGGGAAAGAGGATTACATCACTCAACTCGATAAACTCGACAAAGACTTGCAAACAAACTTGATAACAGACTGACCAGAAGACTCGACTGGACTTGACATTTGACTCCAACTTATCATAACTCGACCACAGACTGGGTTCGACTTGGTCTCAACTGGAGTGTCACAGATGATTTTCAAATTATTGGGTCCCCAGGAGCATCCACATTTGCTTTAGCAGCAGTATTTCAAAACACTATCACCTTACTAGCAACATATGTGCATAAACATCTCTCTTCCTACTATGCTCCTTCCTGACTAATCTCGTGCTTGAATCTCTGCACCAAACAATGCTTGACTCGGGTGCTATTTCGCTTACAACAACACTTATCTTTTAATCAACTTTGACTGATTTTCTCAAGAGAATCTTATTAAATTTTTATGCCAAATGAAATGCTCATGAATGATTCATATGTCACACGGATGCAATGCATGTGTGTGTGTGTGCCTATTCTATATGCCAAAGAAACGAAAAATCTAATCCTAACACATAAACACATAAGCACATAAAATCCTCATTCATGTCAAATGCGCCAATTTCACCTCTCATTGTGATCCTCAATATCCCTTCAAAGGTCGGGTATTCAAAAAAAAAAAAAAAAATTTGAAATTCATTTGAAAAGCATTTCTTTAAATGATGAGATCTTTCAAAAACAATTTTCAAGGATTTTGAATATTTTATTAAAAATAGGATCTGAAAATATTTCTCAATAAAGGTGATTGGATTGAAATTTTGCTCTGAAATTCATTTGAAGAGCATTTCTTCTGAAAACAATTCCCAAAGATTAGTTTGGAACTTTAATCAAAAGTGAACTCCAAAGATTCTTTTTTTTTTTTTTGAAAGAGCAATTGAAAACTTTGGAATAAAGAATGCAAAAATCCATTTGCTTTCAAAGATGGATTTAAAATTTTTTGGGTAGAAGGATCACATGATCGGATTATCACCGTACTTTTCATGAATTTGGATGCATACAAGGTCAATGATGCTTAGCTAACATGATATAAGAAGTATAATCTTATAATCAAGGTTCGACATGTTCTCCAAATGTCGTGGAACATGAGGAGAAATTGCTAAATGGTGATTAAAAAATTATACATCTTTCATCCAGCAAGTATCGTCATCATCTCAAGTAATCCCTTCCGGGCATACAAAACTTCCTAGCATATAATCCTAATCAAGAGTTGATTTCCTAAGATTGAAAGGTTCTACAGAAACTATTATGCAAAAGCTGGGTTTTGGTCAAATAAGGGACCCTTGACACACATCCGATAGGATGCTTAATATACCAAATCACGGTACGAGATCAAAGGAGATCACACAGTCCCATGATAACTTGACCGACCGGGTTGCCCCAAGCCTCCAAGGTCATAGTTCCGTGCAATCGACTGGCTGGACATGCGAGTGAGATGCAACATGCATACAAAGATTAATTAATTCGATTAAAAGGATGCTTTCAAGTCTAATCCTAAAATGAACCCAAAATCAGAATTCTGGTCTACGAAACCAGATATTCTGGGTTCGATCCCTAGCAGAGTCGCTATATTGTGGATATCGCAATTTTCTTTCTTTTACCCACAACTTTTTCTTTTAAAATTCTTTTAAATTTCAAATTCAAAACAAATGAGTTGCCACTTAATTTTTAAAAGGAAAAATTAAGAAACCATTTCAAAAGGAAACTGATCTTTTGCGAAACCAAAGATTAATTAGGTCCGGGGATTATGGAATGAGAAGGGAAGGAGTCCATCGGACTAAAACACCCCTTCTCATCCTATCTCGCGATAGGTCGCTACTTAAGATCCTTTTAATCGAATTAATTATCTAAGAATGTCCTCAACTAATACATATATATAGATATAGATATACGTCACAAAAGCATGTCTAAAAGGGTGCAAGATTGCTAACGATAAAATATCATTCAAAATCAAGTAGTTCAATTAGCAAGTAAGATCATATGCAACAAAGGACAAGAGAAATTACCCGGGATCTAGCCACGGTATTAAACATGCAATGCATACAAAAATGAAGATCCTAAGGAAAGGTCTCTAATCACATATACACATAAGGAAAAACCTAATTCTAAGATGTCGCGCATTAAGTCAAAAAATCGATAAAATCAAGAAATTAAAATAAACTAAAGAGGAGTTCAAGAAATCATACCTTAATGGCGCTACAAAACAAAGGGTTAGTCCACATGATATACAAAATTTAAAGTTGGATCTTAAATAACAATCCTAGACTTCTAGCTTAAATCTATCAAGTGCAATTAAATCTAAAGCGAACAAGTCCTAATTACAAACATCAAGCCACATGGATGAATGTATACATGAACAAGAGTAAATTATGAAATATTCATTGATTTGGATCATTTAACTCCTAGATTTAAGTTCAACTAATCATTATTACAACATGGTTTAAGCCCTAGGTCATAGAAAAGTCATTTGGACCATTATTTACAAAATTGGTCAAATATGTCATAAAATTCTGAAAATTACAAAGAGCAGACCAAAAAGCAAAAGACAGAAAAAGCATGCTTACCATGGTTTGATGTCGGTGGATTTTGGACACAAGATGCCTCTGTGTGTCTAGTTTCCATCCCAAAAAGAAAATCAAAGTTTCAACGGTTAGATCTCTGGGAAATGAACAAAAACTAGACATCACTCAGAGATTTACAAATCTCTGTCCAGAGATTTTGTACGATTTTTTAAAAATAGAAAAAAGATCATAAATACTTTGTTCTTTTTAGGGTAGCTTCCTAACATATTAATGTACTTAGAAAAAATTATTTTGGGTCACAAATACTTGATTAAGGTTCTGATTTGCTTATTTCAAAAGGGTGTTACTGTTCTGAAACTCTGGACAGACTGTAGTGACTTCACAAAACTCATGACCAAACCACTTTAAACATGAAATCTCCTTAAAACAAAAATTATAGTGGTAGAACTTTGAGTTATAGACACTTTCTCGTTGGTTTCACTTAATTCCAACGGTTAGATTATCAACTAAAAATTTATGATCAAAACTGGTTGTGAACTCACTGCTTTCATTGTCAAGTTCAACTTTATTTGTTAACCCCTAACTATTAAACCATGAAGTTGGGCTTAATCCAAACTACTTCTCCTACCATTTGATGGTCATTGAAGACTAAAAACCCTTATATTTGTAGATTTCAAATGAAGTACGAATAGACTTCTCAAAATCTCAAGATGATGAATCTAAACCATGGAGATAGGCTTAGACTCAAACTACCTTCTCCTACCATTTGATGGTCATCGGAGATGAAGATATAACTAATACTCATGAGTCTTCAAGGAATATAAAGAGATTCCATGAGAACTCCAAGTTAGGGAACTCAAACCATGGTAAGGGTTTGGATTCATCCACTTGTCCTTATGTAAAAGATGATCAACATTAAGTCTTCTATGGGAAGCACAAGCTTACATAGAATTAAGGGATCAAACTCAAGAGTTTTTAAGAGAGATATTGAGAATCTCTAAGAATCTCAAGGGGGAAGTATAAACAACAAGAAGAAATGAAACAAAGAAAACTAAGTAGTTTGAAGATTAGAGGCTTAAAAAAAAGAATGAAAAGAAACAACTTATGGTTAGAGGATCACCTCCAAACTGTCCTCAAAGCTTCTCTACTTTGGAGATCTTCCAAGCTCTTCTTCAAGCTCTCAAAAACTCTCTATTTCTCTCAAATATGTGTTGTTATAGTGGTAGTGATCTCTTGGTATATTATGGTATCTCTCTTTTCTACCCAAATATTCTTCTCTCAAAAGTTCTCCTAAATTCCTCTCAAATTCCCCCCCAATATTCTTTTTCTCTTTTTTTTTTTCTCTTCCCCAATGAAGATACCTCTTCTTATATAGACAAAAATTCCTAGGTAATTTCAGTGAATTCAGAATAAAAAACAGTTGTAAATACAGTATTTGGTGATACAATGCGTACTTTCTGAAAAAGAGCAGACTGCTGGAGCTAACGGCAGTCAGGAAGTTTTCCGCGGCACTCTGGGAATGCCGGAACGGCACTCCGTGAAAGCCGCGGCGGCATTCCATGACTGCCGCGCGGCACTTACTGAGAGCCGTACCAAATTATTGAATGCCACGTTTATGTCAGCCTTACTTTATCAGTTTTTTTGTCTTATCCGCATACATATACATATTGTACCACAAAATGCGGACTTTAAAAGCAAACGGCAGTCAGAAAATGTTGGCGGCAACTGATGAGTGCCGGTCCGGCATTCTGTGAGTGGCGCAAAAAACTGCCGTGTGCCGGTTTTCGTTAAACTTCCCCTTTTAGGTCTTTTCATTTTTCCTTTTTTCTCTAAAAAACTTATTTTCGGGGATCTTTGCCAAACATGATGTTTTCACTCCTGAATTCTCCTGAATACCCGGTATTTCTTTTTTTTTTTTTTTTTTTGTGAAAATTTTATCGCGTTTGGAGAACTTTCTGAAGAGTTTGGAATACTTCAAATCTTTCGGTCTTTATCATCATCGGATATGGAGGTGACACTCTCTTTAATTCGACGTTTGGTCAAAATTTGGGGTATAAATTTAGAATCAATTCATTCGTCCCTTGCTTTTGCGTCGCACTCGACTCATTGAGTCGCCAAAGTCATCCATCGATTCCTCACCTCCATCGCCGCCTCCAGCATATTACCCTTGCCCTTGCGCCGCACACTGGTATGGTTAACTTCCACTTCCCTTTCTCCTTTCCAGTATTTTGTTGACTAGTTGGGAGTTTTTCTAGTATTTTTCTGTCTCTTGGTTCTAGTACTAATTGCAATTGAGTGAAATTGCTTTTGATTTGAAGACTTCGAAGTCTCAATACCTCTGTCAATGGTGTCGCAACATCATTGAAAGAGTAGGCCCAAAATAGAAACTGAATCAAAGAAAACTGAACTGCAGTAACCCCGATCGATTTGGTGTGATTTTTGCACAAGTTGTGGTCTGTTTTGGTTTTAGCTACTGGGAAAATCAAAAGATTGGTTCCGCACACTTGTACCCCGCAAATTGATCAAACCGAACCAATAACACACTTAATTGAGCTGGAGTAAGGATCTGAATATTTAAATGGACCGAGCTCGGTCGTTCAAGCTATAGTTAAACTGGGCTAAGATCCGGTTGCCTCTAGGCCTGGCTCAAATAGGCCCGATTGGGAGGCTTTGTTGCAACAAAAGGAGTGAAAGAACAATTTTAATTTGAATGCAAATGAAGAAGACGACACCGTTTTGCATGGTACGAAGGGATTCTTATATAAAGTCCCCTCTTTGTGCCACCGATGGAGTTGAGAGGGTGTGTGAGTTGCGTTGCGACGACTGCGAAGTCTGTGAGAGAGAGAGAGAGAGAGAGAGAGAGAGAGAGAGAGAGAGAATGGGGGGGAAGAAAACGAAGAAGGGAGCTGGAAAAGGAAAAGGGAAAGAGAAAACGGAGAGAAAAACGGCGAAAGCAGAAGAGAAGAAAGCTCGCAGAGACACTAATAAGAAACTCTCTCCCGAAGACGACATCGATGCCATCTTGGTATTAATTACACTATAACTATTACATCCAATCCTATATAATCTTCATTTTATCTTTTTTCTTTTCGTTTAGCCCCCAAAAAGAAAATCTTTCTCCTGGAAACGAACATCGGCAAGTTGCATTATATATTACTAGAAGGTGCCACACACACTCTGTCCGTGTGTGTAATCAGTTCTTTTTTTGAGCAGTTTTTTTTTTCAACTGCTCAAGCAGTTTTTTTAGCCAAACTGTTAAGAAGTTTTTTGCTTTTATAATTGGACATTTTAGTACCTTTGTGATAATTTTTGGAAGGAAAATTGCATAGATTTACTGGTAATTATTGATGATAAAACCCAAAAAGTGGAACCCCTCCCTTTCCCTTTATATATGTATATAGATATAGATAATTAGTGAATTTGATTTGAAAACTATCCATTGCATTGAACTACAATCAAATACTAATACTTAAGTATATCTTTTTCTATATATGTGTGTGTATGTATAGTTGAGTATACAAAAAGAGGAAGCCAAGAAAAAGGAAGTCCACATTGAAGAAAATGCCCCCGCACCGTCCCCTCGATCCAATTGTTCGGTACTCATTCACTCTTTTGTACCCCAAGTTACTCCATTTATGTTGAACATTAGTATTAATTTGCTGATTGTATAGTTGAACATTAATCCGTTGAAAGAGACTGAATTGATTCTATACGGGGGTGAATTCTACAATGGTAACAAGGTCTGTTCCCCGTTAAATGCTTTCTTTATAGTGTATGTATGAATATATATATATATATATAAGAATCTGGCTCCAGTGCGCACTGGTTAAGCGCACTGGGCGAACGCACTGGGTAAAATCCACTGGTCAAAAACGATCACTGGACATTTTAAAACTAGGGCCACAGATATGTCCCCCAAACTCCTCCCTCTCTCATGTTTTTTTCCCCCAAACCTCTCCCTCTCTCTTCGTCTATCACTCTCTGAACCTCCCTCCATCTCCGACGTTTCTCTCCCTTCCAGTCCAGCGCCGGCGCCGACGCTCGTCTCTCACCCAAACCACACTCTTCTCTCTCTCTCTCTCTCTCTCTCTTCTTCATCCCTCTCCCTCTCTCTTCCAGTCCGGCGCTGGCGCCGACTCTCGTCTCTCACCCAAACCCCTCTCTCTCTGTCTTCGACCCTCTCCCTCTCTCTTCGACCCTCAATATCTCTTCGACCCTCTTTCTATCTCTCCGACGGTGTTTTCTCTCACAGTCCGGCAGCCCATCATCTTTCTCTCCGTTGTGGCGTGAAAACACAAGAGGTCAGATTTTTACTTCTCAAATGTCTATTCATATTTACAGTTTGATTCATATAAATTAGTTGCTAATAAAAAGTTAAGCATTTCAAATTTGATTCATATGCTTAGGAATAACTAATTTATGGGGCGGTTGGAGTATCTCAGGAGGGACTATAACGAATCCGGGTATTTGGAGTTACGAAGGTGTGGCCGGGGCACATAGTGTGTTTTCTGGCGGCAACGTAACTTCAAATACCCGGATTCGTTATAGTCCCTCCTGCGATACTCCAACCGCCCCATGAATTTGTTATTCCTAAGCATATGAATTAAATTTGAAATGCTTAACTCATTTATTAGCAACTAATTAAGAATCACAAGCCAAGAAAACACATTATGTGCCCCGGTCACACCTTCGTAACTCCAAATACCCGGATTCGGTATAGTCCCTATTGTGATACTCCAACCGCCCCATGAATTTGTTATCTAAGCATATGCATATGAATCAAATTTGAAATGCTTAACTCATTTATTAGCTACTAATTTCATATGAATCAAACTGTAAATATGAATAGACATTTGAGAAGTAAAAATCTGACCTCTTGTGATTTCATGGCACAACGGAGAGAGAGTTGATCGGCGCCGGACTGTGAGAGAAGATACCGTTGGAGAGATAGAATGAAGGTCGAAGAGAGTGGGAGAGGGTCGAAGAGAGAGGGACGAAGATGAGAGAGTGAGGGGTTTGGGTGAGAGACGAGGGTCGGCGCTGAACTGGAAGGGAGAGAGACGTCGGAGATGGAGGGAGGTTCAAAGAGTGATAGACGAAGAGAGAGGGAGAGGTTTTGGGGGGAAAAAAACGTGAGAGAGGGAGGAGTTTGGGGGACATATCTGTGGCCCTAATTTAAAAATGTCCAGTGACCCGTTTTTGACCCGTAGATTTTACCCAGTGTGCTTACCCAGTGCGCACTGGAGCCGGACTCTATATATATGTATGTATGTATTTTGGCAAGTATATATATATATAATTTTTTTTTAGGGAAATCACTCTAGTGTACTGTATTGAATTGATGCAGACGTTTGTGTATGGTGATTTCTACCGGTATGATGTGGAGAAGCAGGAGTGGAAATTGATATCGAGCCCTAATAGTCCACCTCCGCGTAGTGCACATCAGGCAGTTGCTTGGAAGAACTCTCTCTATATTTTTGGTAATACTTGTGTACACATTCACGTTTTTCAATATTCAACTGTAGGTTGAGCAAACACATACATAGAGTTTAAATCTTCTAGACTGTACTTGTTTCTGTAATTGGAGGGTTTATTTTGTTTATTACTAGGAGGTGAGTTTACATCTCCCAATCAGGAGCGATTCCATCACTACAAGGTCGGACTTTTTCGCCTTTCTTCTTCTTTTTAAAGAAGTTATGGGTGCTTTCTACTGGGGTTTTGAATGCTAGCCCGTTTGGGTTAGCTTAAAATAATTACTTTTTGGAATAAAGAATTTTGTGAAAAGTTAGAAATTTTTTTAAAAGCTGTTTTTTAAGATTTGAAAAGGAATCGGATTTTTAAGAAGCTAGTCTAACCCAAAGGGCACAACTTTGTAAACAATCAGTATAAGTGAGTGTTGGCCCTGAAAAAGCTATCCCAAACGGCTCGGCACTGCCATATTTTTAAGTCAACGTGTGCTTGAGGTTAGAATGCTTCCTTTGGAATTTGTGGTTGTAGGACTTTTGGATGTTGGACCTAAAAACAAATCAATGGGAACAGATGAATTACAAAGGATGTCCAAGTCCACGCTCGGGTCATCGGATGGTAAGTTCAGGCCTATTTGAATTGAATAATTTGTTTTGCAAGGTTAGCGTTATATGCAGCTCAAGTTACATGGTCATCTGCAATGCGTTGTTCGTAGTTTGCTGTCACTTATCTCGTTGTGAATTTATTGCCTAATTTGCATGTAACCGTTCCTATGGTGAAAGAAAAAGGTGCTATATGGCCTTGTATATTACTTATTTTAAGTGAGAGTCACTGATAGAGACGATAACAGCTACAAATGGGATATAACTGGTATAAGGGATAAAATTTTAATATTAGATTGTCGTTACTAACTTGGTAGTGAATTAATAAGTATATTGCATGTAACCATTCCAATGGTGAGAGAAAAGGGTGTCAAAAGACATCTATACAATACTTATGTTGAGTGATATAGATTTTAACAACTACAAATGGATTTAAGTGTAGAGATAACATTTTAATGTTATAGGGGAATGTTGATTCAAGATAAGGGTAGAAAAACAACCTTTTAGTAATATACTCATTGACATGCCAGTTTAAATTGGAAACCATTTTGAGTAAAGTAGATTAAAGCTTGAAAAATTGTCTATGTACATGTATTATGCGCGTAGTGCATGGGTTTCTACATATGGTTTTTATTGATTTAGAGAAAGCTTATGATAGAGTGCCTAGAGATTTAATTTGGTGGGTGCTAGAGAAGAAGGGAGTGACCAAGGGTTATATTGACGTGGTGAAGGATATGTATGATGAAGCGGTTACTACAATTAGATCATCAGCCGGAGAAACAAGCGAATTCCCAATTACCGTAGGCCTGCACCGGGGGTCGGCCTTAAGCCCTTATTTGTTCGCCCTAATTATGCATGAATTGACTAGACACATTCAAGATGAGGTCCCATGGTGTATGTTGTTCACAGATGATATTGTCTTGGTTGATGAGACTAAAAGGGGACTCAATACTAAACTAGAAGCTTGGAGAAAAGCACTGGAGGCTAAGGGGCTAAAGATAAGTAGGACGAAAACAGAATACATGGAATGTACTTTTAGCAACAGTGGAAGTAGAGACAACGAAGCAGTGAAGATCGAAGATCATGAGATCCCAAAGAGGGAACACTTTCGCTATCTAGGTTCAATGATCAGTAGAGACGGAGAGATTGATGATGACGTGACCCATAGAATTAAAGTGGGCTGGCTTAAGTGGAGGAGTGCTTCTGGAGTATTATGTGATCGGAGAATACCAGCAAAATTGAAAGGAAAATTTTATAGGACAGCTATTAGGCCAGCTATGCTCTACGGGACAGAGTGTTGGGCAACTAAGAAACAACACATTAGCAAAGTGAGTGTAGCGAAGATGAGGATGCTAAGATGGATGTGTGGTAAGACTAGGAAAGATAGAATTAGAAATGAGTGCATCCGAGAGACTGTAGGAGTGACACATATTGAGGATAAGTTGAGGGAGAATAGACTTAGATGGTTCGGCCATGTGCAACGAAGACCTGTAGATGCACCTGTGCGAAAGAGTGATAAGATCGTAGTGCCTGGAATGGTTAGAGGGAGAGGTAGACCTAGATTGACTTGGGAATATGTAGTGCAACAAGATATGAATTTATATAATTTAAATGAGCATATAGCTCTTGATCGTGCAGAATGGAGAAAAATGATTCATACAGCCGACCCCAATTGATTGGGACACAAGGCTTGGTTTGGTTAGTAATGTGCAATGCTTGAAGGTTGCACCATAGTCTCTTAATGGGGGCCTTTTATCCTCCCTTTGTCCCATTTTATGTGACCATCTTCGTAAGTCCAACTTATTAAGGAAACATCATTAAATGCATGTAGATGCATTAAAAATGTTGTATTCATACAAATTTGTCCCTTACTTTTTATGTTTTCTTTCTAACTAGTTCCTTTATATTCTTCTTTTGATGTTTTCTACCGGAAAGGACAAATTTGAAAAGTTAATAAGATATTTCCATTAAGTGCTCAAAGTGATACTAGTTTTTGGATGGCCAAAAAGGAATAGTGATCACATAAAATGGGTCGAAGGGAGTATTTGATTTCTCCAGGATTTGCTCAAATCTTTCCATATTAGTATTGGTACATCTCTCTTTGACATTTTAACTTATCAATACGGGCACGCGCGCGCGCACACACACACACACATCTGTTTGACATGTTACAAACCGTTGTTTTACCATATGTGTTTGGACTTTATGGTTCGTGATGTTGTTACTATACACCTTTTTGCTTAAATACACCATGGACAATGGGATTACCGATGCATGCCAACTATGATGTAGTATGGTAACATGATATTATCATACACTAGTCTTCCAGAATTGGTGCTAAAGCTTCTTGCACAACTTGTGAAAACCAAGAAGTTAGAATAAGTAATAAGAAGGCACTAACATTAGTATGATATAGCATCCCAAAAACAATTTTAAAATGTATGCAGGGAAGGAGATGTCACAAATTTCCTCCTGATGCTATGACCTATTATATAATTATTTGTATACATATTTTGATGGTAACGAGACAATTTAAGGTCATTCAAGTACATGATAAATGTGTTTCTGCTGTGCAAACTGGTAAATTGTAGCTAATTGCGCATAATAGTTCCAATTAGTATCATTTTTAGACTTTGAAAAAACAAAGACTATGGCTAGGTTGAATGTCAATTTCAAAATTCGTTTATGTATGCTTATAAGACAATGAAGAAGATTGCAAAACATTTATGGATGTCATAACCCCAAGGTGTTTGCTTCCTTTTGAACTGGGTAGTATAATTGGTCTGATCATGTAGAGGTGTAGTGATTTATAATCATGAAGAAGTATTATGTGATTTTTAATTGGAAATAAGTGATATAATGTCTTAAATCTTAATCTGTACAACATATGAATGAAGAACTTGGACCTGTACTCTCTCTCCCCCTCTCTTTCGATCAACTGTTTTCCCATCACCTTGAGAAAACCTCAATAAGGAATGAATGGAGATTATCTAATATATGCATGACAATTTCTACAAGTCGATCATTCCTCCGTTTAAGTCTTACTTCAGGCTGAAATAGTCAATGTTTAGGAAGTGGTATGTATGTTTGTTCTTTATTTTTTCTAATTCCATAACAAGTGTGAGTCGTTGTCTTAGCAATGTTCGTTATATAGTGGTTATTCTCTTTAGCTGAGTACAATGCTCAAAGTGATTTGTTAGGTGCAAGTTGATATAATCTAGAGAATTAGAGAGTAATGGTCACTGTACCATGAAAAGTAATCGGATTTCCATGCCAAAGAGTTTCCAAGTGTCGAGGAAGTTCTTTGTTTAGAGCTCGTGATGTGATGTAAGTGAAGTAGAAAGTGCTTATGTATACTATAGTATGTGCACGTGACCAGTCCAGTGGTGTATGTGGCTCAGTACGTGGGCTCACATAGAAGAGCCACAATCACTCCGGAGATGCCACGTTTCGAAAAGGACACACGAATGGTTTCTCTACAAGGATTAAGGTATATCCTGGCACAAGCGCGAGCTATATCTTGACGGGCTCATTCCTTTGGCCATCAAGCCACATAATCTTGAGAATCTTGTTAATAGTGTACACAACAAATTTCAAGTACGGAAATAACACGAAAATTGAGGAAAAATATGATTTTATTGATTTAAAAAAATATGGGTACTATATCAGTAGATATTCTTTTTCAACGAAAAGAAAAATCCTTTGATTTGATCTCCTTGGTAGTTCACAATTCAAGGGTTTCTGGAGCTTGTTCTTGAATCGTAGATTTATCCATCAATTCTTCACGACGGATGATCTTGACGGCAAAGCTTGATCGAGGGCCGCTGGCTTGATCTTGAATAAGCGAATGATTAATCTTTCTTCAACCTCTTGAAATCTGAAGAACGACAGAATTGTTCTACCGAAAGGCTTGTTTAGGGTTGTCTTTTCCATCGAACAGTTGGAACTTAGGAGGTTGATACCCCACATGCATCCTCATGTCTTCAATCCTTTTTGTGTAAGGGTTTGAGTACATGAGATTACTTTGAGGAGCATTGCCATATTGTGCTCTTATAGTATTTGTTATCATGTCATGGAGTTGTTGGACAGATAGCGTAGCAACATATGTTGAGGTAGAAGCTTGGTCTCCCACTTGTTTAGCATTCAACGCATGTTGGGGCATCATATGTGGGTGCAATTGGAGGTGTAAAACCAGGAGGATGTTTCATAGATTGGCTTGACTCCCCTATGTTTTGACACTCTCAACTTGTTCATCAAAGAAGCTATCTGTAAGTCCTTTTCTTCAACACTCTTCGTAAGTTGGTCAATTGCACGGGTGCTAGTTGCTCTTCAATCGAAGTTGCGTTGGTCATCATGACCGACATCTCCACTGTGTAGGAAGACATGTTTGAGTTTGTGTGTTTCAGGGGGATAGACTCCTTCGGCTTCCTGAGGATGAATCTGAGCTTGAGCCAGCGTCTGAAATAGTGCAGGATGAACGCGCTGAAATTTTTTTCGCGACATCATCCACTGTAACTGTGAGTTTCTTGGGCTGTAACATGTCATCCATTTTTGCCCCCATAGGAGCAGTACTAACAACCATGTGAGCCTTTCACGTGTGTCGACTTCAACGGAGTGGCTTGACAAGCGTGGGAGGTAGCAAACTTTGTTTTGCTACGAGTGAAAGGCCATGAGGAGATGCTATTGGCGCTATTCGCAGAGGAGTTGCTATTGCTACTTGTAGTAACAACGTTCTTGTCACTATTCTTGGTATCTTTGGAAAGTTGAACCTTTTTGGATGCCATTAAATGTTGCTAGTGTAAGATTTAGAGTTGATGTTGCTACTTGCAGTAACAACGTTCTTGCCACTATTCTTGGCATCTTTGGAAAGTTGAACCTTTTTAGATGCCATTGAATGTTGCTAGAGTAAGATTTCGAGACTTTGATGTAGGAGAAAGAGATGAAAGGTAGAGATGTCCCATTGGGCGAGGCAGAAATTTGTACACAACAAATTTCAAAGTATGGAAACAACGAGAAAATTGTGGAACAAATATGATTTTATTGATTTAAAAAAGGTCACAATCTTAGTAGATATTCTTTTACAACGGAAGGAAAAATCCTTTGATTTGATCTCCTTGGTAGTTCACAATTTAAGGGCTTCTAGAGCTTGTTCTTGAATCGCAGATTTTTCCTTCAATTCTTCATGACGGATATTCTTAATGGCAGAGCTTGATCGAGGGCCGCTGACTTGATCTCGAACAAACGAATGATTAATCTTTCTTCAACCTCTTGAAGAACGGATTAAACAGGCTTGATATGAATCTGAAGAATGACATAATTTGTACTTGTTCTTCAGGAAGGCTTGATTGATTTGAATGTAAGAGAGAGCTCTCAATATTTATGGAGAAGTAAGTCTCAGCTTGTTGAAAGGCTTAGAGTCTTTTGTACATTGGTGGAGACCTCTATTTATAGGCTTAAGGTGTAGAGTTTTACTTTGAGACTCAACACATCCTAACCGTTGATTTGAAGTTCTCCCTTGAGATTCTAACACGTGTCACCACTTTAGAGACCATTATTTGTATGGTTTCATATGGTGTATTTGACACATGTCACAAATAAATTGGTCCTCTTGTATTGTGTAGGACCCACATTTGAGATAATTTTGATTTCTTGATTTTGATTAATTGTAAACCCTAACTCCCAATGAACCATCCGGCTTGGTGAATGATCAATCGTGTCACTCTCACTTGCTACCATGATCTATTTGTAGACGTTAAAATTTTGGTAATTATTTAATTAACGATTGATTAATTAATAACTAATTAAATTTAATTATGTGTGGAATGACAACTTTGGAATGCATTATCATCTTCATTATCAACTTCAATGTAAAACAATACAATTTTTACTTTTCACAACAAGAATTTGTATTGCTTCTGCTTTTTAGTTGGAAATGGTGGCTTGCATATGAGGACATGAGTTGGGCGTTCACGTAACGCCATGCTCCTCAACTTTTATAACAAATTACTCACTTTATAATGTATCGTCTCCATCTCTACCCCACTTCCGGTTTATTTCTCTCTCTCTCTCTCTCTCTCTCTCTATAATTCAATGTTGATACATATACTACTACGAAAAAAGTCACCTTCATACCAAATGGAACATTAATCTCAGCCAGGTTTACAGTGAGGGGTAAACTTCAGGTTTCCCTCAAGGTAGACCTAGCCTAGCTCAATGAGAAATACCTGGGTACATTGTATCGTAGTGATTTTGCTATATACTCAGAAAGTTGCTCATATCGAGTTGTGGACTCCCATGGAGTGCCACAGAGGATTGTATGATGAGTTTCTGTATCTTCCGCTTGTTTTTTGATTACATTTACCCTACTCTGTTCTAATTTCTGGAAACTAGCTTCAGTAGCTTGTGAACCACGACTAGTTTGTGAATCTCTCTCTCCCTCTCTCTCTCTCTCTCTCTCCATATTTATATATATATATATATTTATATATATCTATCTATTAACACATCTATGTACTCACTCTTGCTTAGTAAATTTTTGACTCTATGTTTTGTTGATTTTGAATGCTGTCTTGGAAAGCTTCTGTTCTTATACTCTCTATATGTTTTGCTGTTCACCAAACAGTGAAGTAAGTGCCTTTATGAAGGTTCTTATGCTAATTTTTTTGGATGGGTTACAGGTCTTATACAAGCACAAGATCGTTGTTTTTGGTGGCTTCTATGACACTCTTAGAGAAGTGAGGTTGTTCTTTGGCTCTTTTCCATGCAAAGTTAAGGTGTCAAAATTACTAAGTCTTGATCCTGTGTTGATTTTTTTGTTTAGGGGTGCTCGAATGTTGTATCTTTGTCTTAAATCAATTTGGGTGACTTCATCCAATCATTCTTTAGCCTGTTGCATCATTTTATCGGTGCACTCCTGAAGATTTAATATATACTTACTTCCCTTGAAGGATTTCTCGAATTGAGATTTTTACTTTCCTTTTGGAAGTTACACTCATGTTCAGATACATGTGTTGAAGCTTGATATACATTGTTGGGCCCATTCTGTAACATATTTAGCTTTTAGAGTAGTTGGTGATTTAACATTGTATCAGAGCCTTGTTTGTTGGATGTCTTGAGTTCGACTCTCCATCCCCACATTGGTGTGCATATTTGCACTTTGTTATTTGTCTCTACTATTATGGAGTTTAGATTGTTGGCTCTCCACGTGCGAGACGAGGTCGCATGTGAGGGGGTTGCACGTGAGGGAGGGTGTTGAAGCTTGATATACATTGTTGGGCCCATTCTTGAACAAGTAACAACTTAAGCTTTTAGAGTAGTTGGTGATTCAACAGACAACAATACATAGAAGTGTCGTTATATACCCATTTAATTATTGGTTATTTAGCTTGAGGGAGGCATTAATTCCTAACAGTTCAGAGGTCATGCGAAGGTGGCTTGACATTTCCTGGAGTATGATTAAGAATTTAGTATGATAAGATAACTTACAATTACTACTGTGGATATGATGTGACGGGATTAGTTGACGAGGGGTATAATTTTTTGGGTTATTAGGATTTTAGATAGCTAGGGGAAATCGTTTAGTGGAATGGTAAGAGCGGGGCGGACAAGTGGGATATCATGGGTTTGAGTATGAGAGCAGCAACTTCGTTCGAAAATGCCAAAGTTTTGCTGTCTCCGGTCTGCCCCCTCCCAAAGGTGAGCCACACCTGGGTAATGATCCTTTTAGCATTTCGGATTGCCAACAAGAGTTGAGAGCGGAATTGCCCAATCCCTTAATATTGTTGGAAACACATGAATTATGTTTCTCACAGTTCTAATGATCAGTAAGTATAATTTTTTTTGTTCTATTATTGTGATTTTTAGCAAGATTTCTTATTGATTTCCTCTGAGATTAATTTTTAACTTATAATGACTTGCATTTAGTGTGGATTTATTTATTTATTGTTTAGTAATCTAATTGAGACAAATGATGGTAGATTGAGTGACAGGAAAACAGTAGAAGGATTTATAGTATAATGTGAAAAAAGAGGCAAAAAGGAGCACCTAGTGGGAACTGAGAATTTATTGCACCGTATATTCTCCGTTGAAAACTTTGTCATACTAGCTATCCTGGTTGCTAGAAAGCTAGTGTTGTATGCTTCACATGTTTTTTCGTGATATTATTTAGCAGTAAAATTAATTTTCCTCCTCTTCTTATCCTTGTCTTGTTTTAGTCAGAACTATTTATTGAAGGTTTTTAGAATTGTGCAGGTATTTTAATGATTTGCACGTATTTGACCTAGATCAGTTTAAGGTGAGCAAATTGTAGTGGAGTTAGTTTTTTAATGTTTCTATTCATTGACCACACTTAATGCAATGATGGACAGTGGCAAGAAGTAAAACCAAGGCCTGGATGCATGTGGCCAAGTGCTCGAAGTGGTTTTCAGTTTTTTGTTCATCAAGATGAGGTGAGTGAGTTGGGATGCATTCGTTCATTCATTCAATAATTAACTTGATTGATTAATTATCACAAAATGGTATTTGATCTGATTTACGGATGTTGAGAAGCATACACCTACTGCGTTGACAGACTATGTTTTCAGTTGACTGGTTAAATAACCTTCATGACAGTCAGGGTTTATGGTTTTGTTTGGAGTAGCGCTTTTTTCTCCTTTGAGAAAGAGGGATATTTGGAGGGATTTTTTAGAACATGGGAGATAGGGAGAGAATTTTGAATGTTGTGGAGATATTAAAAATTTCAAGTTAAGTAGGCATAAACTTATTTTGTTGAGCATATGTGTTCCAGTAAGCACTGGTGAAATTAGCATAATGTTAGACAAGGTTTTTATCAAGCTTAGAGAGAATAATTGTTTCTCTCTATGATTTTATTAATCAGTATAATAGAAGGAGAGAAGAAATAAACAATTACAATATAGTCCTCCAAATAGCACTTAACTACACTAGAAACCAAATAATGAAATAAAATATTCAACACTCCCCCTCAAGCTGGTGCGAAGATATCTCTCATACCCAGCTTGCTAAGAATGAAGTGAAAAGACGTACTAGTAATATCCTTAGAACATCTGCTAACTGTTCTTCGGACTTCCCAATGGAGTACAAATCTTTCCACTACTCAACTTCTCCTTGATAATGTGACGATCACTATCCACGTGTTTATTCCTATCATGATGAACAGGGTTGTGAGTAATGTTAATAGCAGCTTTATTGTCACGGTATAACTTCATCGAATCTTCAGGCTTAAAACCCAAATCTGAAAGGATAATCTGAATCCATAACAACTCACATACTCCCTGTGCCATTGCCCTAAATTCCGCTTCAGCACTAGATCGAGCCACCAAGGGCTGTTTTGTGCTTCTCCACGTAACAAGATTTCCTCCAACAACGGAACAATATCCCGTGGTTGATGGTCTGTCGGTCACTGACCCAGCCCAAATTGGATCTGTATAGGCTTCAACTTGAGTATGACCATACTTACCGAAGAACAAACCTTTCCCCGGTGCTGACTTGAAGGTACCTCACAATACGAAAGACAGCATCGAGGTGACTGTCTTGGAGAATGCATGAATTGACTTACCACACTCACTGCGAAAGCAATGTTTGGTCTGGGTGAGACAGATAAATGAATTTACCTACCATTCTATGATATCTACACTTATCTATTGGTTCCCCACTTGAGTTATCCCCGAGTTTCAAATTAGGATCCATAGGCGTATCAGTGGCCTTGCTCCTAGCATTCCTGCTTCCTTTAGTAAATCCAACACATACTGTTTGTGATATAAATATCCCATCATTGGATCTTGCTACCCCTATTCCCAAAAAATACTTTAAGTTTCCCAAATCCTTAAA
Source organism: Hydrangea macrophylla (assembly GCA_033977485.1). Classification (NCBI taxonomy): domain Eukaryota; kingdom Viridiplantae; phylum Streptophyta; class Magnoliopsida; order Cornales; family Hydrangeaceae; genus Hydrangea; species Hydrangea macrophylla. The sequence goes on along the minus strand of CM066987.1, from coordinate 64,814,259 downwards.
TCTCAAATTCCTTGGCCAGGTAATTTTTCAACTTCTCCATCTCTTCCAGATCATCTCCAGTGAGAACAATATCATCAACATAAACAATCATTGCAGTAACTTTACCTCCTGAAGATTGCTTAACGAAAAGGGTATGATCACCCATACCTGGGCATAGCCTGTGAAAACCGATCAAACCACGCTTTAGGTGATTGCTTGAGCCTATACGACGACTTCCCGAAGACGTCAAACTATCCCTTTTGTCTTGATATCCTCAAAACCTGGTGGGACATCCATGTACACCTCTTATGATTCCTTTGAATTTTTCTTAATTTTCCTTTATGACTCCTTTGGTCCCTTCTCCTATATCACTTGCGCTGCCGCCACCAATTCCGCCCCTTTAAGGGCCTGTTTGCCAGCCCCAAGGGCACCATCCAGCCATTGGCCAGCCCTTGCGGGCCTCGTCCAGTCACCGGCTAGCCTCTCAGGCCCTGTCCAGCCACCGGCCAGCATTCTTGTGCCATGTCCAATCGCTGGCCAGCCCTCTCGAGCCATGTCTAACTGTCGGCCAGCCCTCTAGGGCCTTGTCCGCTCTTTTTGGCCAGCCTATCCGGCCGTCCTGTGCAGTCCATAGCCATCGACTGCCTTCTCTCTCTTGCACAGCCTATGTGTGGTGCGCCTCTCTTCTTTGTGTAGCGTTAGTGCTACCTTGCCTTTTGAGGGTTTTCTTTGCGCAATGTTAGTGCTGCCTTTCCCGTTGAGGGTCTTCTTTGCACAGCGTTAGTGTTGTGCCTGTCTTCCCAAGGGCATGTTAAAGGCATGTATGGCTACCGATATTTTTCCGGTGCCATTCTGGTTTGAGATTTGCTCTCATTGTTTTTCGGAAGCATTCTTATTCGGTCCACCAGTGTTTTTCGGTGCCATTTTTGTTCAGGCTTCCGGTGTTGTTCGGCAGCATTCTTCCAAAGACTTGCAAATTCTCATCTTCTGAGAAGTTGGACACTTCAAAAGATCTCTGTGCGTCAACTTGCGGGGGAGTGTTGGAGATATAATTTAATTCATGAAGATTTAAGCAGATTTAGATTGAGCTAGTCAAATCCCATGATTTGAGGATCACGTTTCTTTAGAGATTTGATTGTAATCAGTATTTATTTCCTTCGATTTTATTTCCTAACTTGTATCTAAATAGAGAACCCCTTCAGTGGAAGAATATAAGAAAATATTTTACCCCATCTTAGTTTTCTTCTTGTTTCACAGTGAACACCCACTTGCACCCTACTGTCTTCTTCCCTCGAGGCAAATCTGCTAATTCCCAGGTGCCATTTTTAGAGAGTGCTTTTATCTCTTCAACCATGGCAGACTTCCATTTAGGATGAGACATAGTTTCCTGGACATGGTTAGGAATAGAAATCATGGTTCGAAAACTCGGCCAAAACTGAGTTAACTCGGTCGAGTCAACTCGGTCGAGTCAACTCGGTATCGTAGGGGTCCGATACGAGATGAATCGGCGAGTCAAAGTTGATTAAAACAAAAATACGTATCGCGAGTTATCACGGCCAATACGGACGAGATAATGGGAACTCGGCACAAATCGTCCGAAACATGAATGATTAAGGAGAGAAAGCAAAAAAATGCGTACTACATACCTTTTGCTCTGTCAGAAACTCCCACAAGCTTCTCTGCAGAAGAACTCCAAGCTTCTCTTTCAACTTAATCTCTCTCTCAAGTTTCAGATCTTCATCCATCTCAGATCTTCATCCATCTTCATCTCTCTCTCAAATTTTAGATTGAATTTGAGAAGAATTCCAAGCACACCGAAGGTATGTCTCGTCATCGATCTCTGTGTGTGTGTTGCGATGTGTAATAGTGTGCGTGTCGAGTGCGATTGCGTGTGTGTTAATTTGATTGTGTGTGAGTCGTGTGTGTGATCTGATTATGTGTGTCTGTATGTGTGTCGAGTGGGTTTGATTTGGGTTTTTGTTTTTTTTTTTTTTTTGGGGTTTGTGTTTTGTGTAGCAGATCTGACTTGAGTATTGATATAGTAGAGAGTCTAGAGAGTAGATACTGTAGAGTTTATATATACATTATACATATTAGGGGTTTGGACAAGAATAAATGATATATACATCTTAGTGGTATTAAGTAGGACTAGCGAACACACACACACACACAAAAAAAAGGTATCAACATTTATATTTTTAATATTATTTTTTTCTATATATTAAGTTACGTAGTATAGAATAACACCACTTTTTGAATATATATCTTATCTTAATATTCTTAAAAAAAAAAAGTAGGACAAATATTATATAAATAATATTTACATCTTAGGGGTATTAAGTAGGATTAGCACAAAAAAAAAAGGTATCAACAGTTTTTAAATTTGTTTTTTTTTTGTTAAATATTAAGTTATTTAGTATATAATAACAACACTTTTTGAATATATATCTTATCTTAATATTCTGAAAAAATAAATAAATAAAGTAGGACAAATATTATCTAAATATATATAAATTTCTTAAACTCATTGTTTATGTATCTATATATCTAAATTTCTTAATATATATATATATTTAATTTAGAATACCTCCAAAGCAAGACAGTGGTTGGGATCATGGATCACCCGTTGGGGGAAATAAAAGGATCACAATGTGCAACTATTGCGGGAAGATTATTCATGGCGGCGTCATGAGATTGAAGCATTACGTTGCTAGGGTATCGGGACAAGTTGACGCATGTCCTAAAGTTTCAGAAGAAATTTCAAGATACATGAGAAACACCTCTCTGAAACTGTAAACGCAAGGGCTGTTGAGAAGAAGAAAAAAGAACAACTAATAGCAAGTCTAGAGAGGACAACTTATACAAACAAGAGGAGAATGTTGAGGACATTGATGATTACAACAGCATTGACATCGAAGGAATGTCGCGGCTAGAATGGAAACAATTAAAAAATGCAATGAAAGAAAGTAGGCAAATGACTTCTATGAACGAGGATAGATGTAGGCAGTCTGTTTCTTGAAGAGGACGTGAGGCTCATGTCTCTCAACTTGATACAGGCTCGTAGGCAGCTTCGGGATCTAAACGTCCTCCACCACTTCAAAGGAGTTTCAGTGTGAAGGAAAATGTGGCGATGCCCGGGAAAGGTGTTGATCCTTATATGTTTAGGTCGAAGACTAGATTTCAAAAAAGGGTGAAGGATATGTTCAGCACAGAAGTGTGATGAAAGTAAGGAAAGCAGAGTCTAAGTTTTTCCTTTACAATGGAATCGCGTTCTGCTGACATTTGCCCATATTACCAGACGATGACAGATACTTTTGCTGTTGCAGGACCAGGTATTAAGCGACCTTTTGGTTACCAGTTTGGTAATACATACTTGGATGAAGAAGTGAAAGAGCTAGAGATATGCACTGAGCAGTTGAAACAAAATACCCGATTATGGTTGCGCGATAATGTGTGATGGGTGGAGCTCGAGAACTAATAATCCTATCATTAACTTTATAATATATACTGATAGGACTATCTTGTTCCACACATCGATCGATACTACAAACAAATCCAAAACTGCCTCATACATTTTTTCACTTATGGATAAAATTGTGGAAGAGGTTGGTGAGTCGAATGTCGTGCAAGTTGTGACCGATAATGAACCAAATTTTGAAGCGGCAGGGACATTGTTGATGGAGAAGAGGAAGCATCTATATTGGGCTCCATGTGCAGCGTATTGTGTTGACCTCATGCTAGACGATATTGGTAAAATAAAGAATGTGAAGGTTACTCTTGACCAGACAAAGAAGATAACAAGTTTTATTTATAACAGTCAGAAAGTGGTGAAACTTATGAGAACCCATACATTAGTATACATAAGTAGAGACTTGTTGAGGTCGGGGATCACTAGATTTGCCACCGAATTCATCGCGATAGAGAGCCTGCTATGTTACTAGCCTGAATTGAAAAGGATGTGCGCATCTAGTGAATGGGGTGAATTCAATCGTGAGAAAAGTACAAGAAGTATTTGTGCCGCAGTGTCTGATCTAATTTTGACTGATCGATTTTGGACGAATGCAAAATTAGTACAATCCATTATGGAACCGCTTGTTAGGGTTCTCAAAATCGTTGACCAAGACAAGAAGCCCACAATATCTATCATCTATGAGGCCATAGATAGAGCTAAATTAGCAATAAAGGCAGTCAAAGACTATTAGAAATTTTGGGATGTCATTGATTATAGATGGGAGAGTCAATTACATAGGCATCTTCATGCAGCAGATAAGTTATATATTCAAGTTAAACAATGAATTAGCTGCGAGATTTGTATACTACAAAAGACTGATAAATGTGTTATCTTTGTCTTATCCAAACAGTATATTTTCTAAAACTTGCATTTCAATATTCCCATAATTTTTCTAAGCATCCAGAGGTACGACTTGGCTTGAAGGAAGTAGTTAAGAGATTAGAGCCGGATGGGGAAAACCAAGCAAGGGCTATTAGTGAGGTATGAAATTGAACATTAAATGTTCGTTATATAAAATGATGATTCCAATTGGGATTTTTAATTTGTAGATCAAAAATTACGTGGATGCAATAGTAGAGTTTGGACAACCTCGAACAAAGAAGGCTATAACAACATCTCTCCCAGGTTCTTGTTCTAATTTATAGCAATGCTTGATGAAGAATTTACTTTTCTAAATCATAGCATGAGTTTTTATTTTTAATTTCCTAATTGCAGCTGAATGGTGGTATCACTATGGTGAGGAAGCTCCAAATCTAAAGATAGAGAACACGTCACTTTGTCTTTTGTCAAGTACACCCAAGTAGTACGAGAAAAATCGTCAATGAAAGTAACAAACCACTTAGAACCATTCAAAGACGAAATATGAGAGGGATCCCACACATCAGTATGAACAATCTAAAAAGGAATAATACTTTTATTCAAACTCAAATTAAAGGTGGTACGATGATGTTTGCTAGGTTCACACGCTTCACAAAAAACATAAAAAATATGCTTATTATTTATTAAAGATGGAAACTGTCACGCCTCGGAACCACTCAGATGATCCTAGGACACGTAGCACGCCACCAAGGCTTAACCCCAATCATTAAAGTTCCAAAAATAAATTTAAAATAAACTTAAACCAAAGAAGCTCAACAATAATAAATGAAATAATTAAAAAAAAACAAAATCCTGTCTTTGCAATCAGCCAAAATAACCCTGTTTTAATAAATAGTAACTTCTCAAATAACACTACCAAATCATAGTCATGAGCTCCCAAAGTCCAAGCAAGAGTTTTTAAATACTTTAAGAGAAATACTAAATATAACAATTTACAATCAACCCAATAAATAAATCTCCAAGTTCAAACGTCCCACTTTAATAACATTAGTCATAGTAATACTATGATCAAATAATCCCAACTAACACAGTCCAACCTTATATTACAGGAGTTCAGTTAGAATCCAACTAAAGTTTAAAGTTTAACTAGAAATATTACATAAGTCTTAAACTAACCAAAATATGACTCGTACTACAATCCATATTAAAACCGATTAATTACAACTATATTGCAAGCTTTAAACTAAAAAGCAGGTAACTATTAACAAGGTTACAAAAACTCCCAAAATCTATAAGCCAGCCAAGCCACTTCTTAGCTCACTTCCCCGATTCCTCGCCACGATCACCTACGATGGTTATTCAATAACCATTACAATATATAAGCTATATGCTTAGTGAATAATGCTAATCATGATCGTGGATAATAAACATGCTCAATTCAACATATTACAAATAACTATAGTCTCTGGCAATTACTAGTTCACTCCCACCACTACCGGCTAGCCCGCGGCTCCACTCCCCAAGCCCACGTGACTAGTTATGACCCACGCCCTCACACGTGCGGTCCCATAGGCCTCTGGCGGCCGTGGTCGTCACCACAAAGATTACCTCATGGTGGTATAGAACTAGCAATTTCCATTGACCCAAATAGGCAACTCAACATGCTCATTTAATCATTACACTGTGTTTTCACAATCAAATTGGACCTAATTTAACCACATGAATTTTGCCCAATAATAAGCTAAATAAATTAAATTACGTTAATTAGGCATGCTTTGGCATCACAATTGAACCCAACATGAAAATCATCCAAATATCAAAATTAACATCACTCACCTCTTGGGTGTCGCTCCTAATTGTGAAATTAAAGCCCTACTGAGAACCAGGTACAAATTCTATAAAAAAAGTACAAGTTATGAGCTAAAACCCTAAAATGGGTCGCGGAAAAACTATCACAGAACTCAATAAAATTAGTACCAATAGATTAGACTCACCCCCAGGAGTCCGAATATGTGATCAGAATTAAAAACCAACGTCGTTCGGCTCGACAACCGTCGTCGAGAACGTCACCGTCAAATTCGTCAACTCACGTCCTTGTCTCTGCAAACCTAAATCTAAATGAAGTAAAATGATGAGTCAAACTCATCTTATACGTGGCTTTAACTTACCAATTTCCAATTTTAACATCACCTCCACGTAATTTTATTAGTTTTACAATTATACCCCCACTAATTATTAAACTATATTAAAACTATCCCAAACCTAAATGGGTATTTGTCTATGTCTCGCATGGGTCTCATAAGTGGTCCCATATAATTATATGAAGTTGCTAATTGGCCTACTAATTATGTAACGTGTTCAATTCGTCCTCACAAAGGTATCCCTAATTGACCCAAAAGTGGTCACTACCTAATAACATGATATTATTAACAATCAAATAATAAATCATTTAAGCCTTAATAAACATTTAGGCACATAGGGTGTTCCACATATCACTGTCCCATCTCAAGTGGGACCCATCAACATATATCCCAACTTGGGATTGCCATACTGGCCAAAACTGGGTTCCCAACTGGACACCCATAATCAACTTGGTGGGTCAATCCCACCTCCAATAAGTGTCACATAACACATCAATTAACATTAACTCATGATTATGCATGCTAAAACAATAGTAAATATAAACTGCGGGAGCGGGTGTCACAGAAACAGATGACGAAGAAGACAAAAAGACGGATGTCCTAGTCTCTGGTGCCACAGCCAAGCCTCTTTAGGAAGAGTCTCCCTTAATGAATGATGAGCACTGCTCATCATATTTTCACTGTGCTTCATTGGGCAACAGAAAATAAAGTCCATTCACTTCCCTACCACTGCCAATCATTTTCTTTGTGGAGAGATCCTGAAAGACACAATGAGATGGAAAAAAGGTTACACAACAATTAAGATCACGAGTAAGGCGACTAATTGGAAGAAGATTAGTCGAAAAATTGGGCACATGAAGAACTGAAGATAAAGACATTGAATTAGAGGCATGGATGACACCTTTACCAGAAATAGGAGAAAGATTACCATCAACAGTTCTAACTTTATCTTTACCTGAATAAGAATCATAAGTAGAAAAAATATTGGACAGACCAGTCATGTGATCGGAAGCCCCAGAGTCAATGATCCATGGTTGGTGAGATGTGGCATGTAAAGCACTAGAAAAATTAGCAACATTATCTGCTTGAGCAAAAGAAGTAGAAGCACTCGTGGGAGTGTCCAGCTGTACAATAATGCGCCTCAATGTCTCCATATCAGTACTACTAATACCCCCAGCAGGAGAAGAAAAGGATGACGACTCTGAATGATGAGAATCAAAACCAGTAGATAAGTGAGCCCTGGGTCCGCTTCCCCGGCCGCCACTTTGACCTCCACCTCTCCCCTTAGTTAAGGGCGGACGACCGTGAAGTTTCCAACATGTAGCACGAATGTCCCCGGGTCTATTACAATAATCGCACCATTTATCTTTCGCATCCGTACTCTCAAAAGTATGATCCTTGCGTGAATTAAAGACTGGACCTTTACCTCCTCTCTGATTAGAAGTGGCCAAAGCAGACCTATCCGTGGAAACAAGGGAAAGCGGGAAAGCATAGCTGAACGCCGACTCTCCTCGTTCTGAATATATGCAAATGCTTCCCGAAGTGACGGTAAAGGCTCTATCCCAAGTACCCGACTCCTCACTTGATCAAACTCGGAATTGAGATCGGTTGAAAACTTAAATATCCTTTCACTCTCAATAAAGTCTTTAAAACTAGCTGCATCCGTAGGATAAACTGGGCGATAATTCTTCAAGTGATCAAGACATTTCCACATTGTGGATAGAGAGGTATAATATTGAAGAATAGTGCGGTCACCTTGAACTTCAGCCTCAATACTTCGACGAAGTTCATAGACCTAAGTCACGTTCCCTTATCGAGCATAAGTCTGCGCGAGGGTATCCCAGATGTCCTGTGCAGTTTCCATCTCCAGAAAGAAATCAGCAATCGTTGGCTCCATAGAATGAACGAGCCAATTCATCACCAGGTAATTATCCACCTCCCACTTGGCATAAGTGGGATCCTCACGACTAGATGCTTTGATTGTGCCATCAACATAGCCAAACTTCGCTCTACTACGGAGCCAGAAGGTGGTAGACTGAGACCAAGAGAGATAATTCTCACCATTGAATAGAGTTGTGGTGATTTTTGAACCTGAGTTCTCGGTGATGAGGGAATGCTTCTCATTACCTATAGGAGAACTCACAACGCCAGTGGCTGGGGATTTTTCGGGTGTCAAATCTTCTTCTGACATCTTGAAGAGAACTCTTGGTCTGAACGATCACACACGGCAATGAAGCTAAACCTAGTCGTCACATGCACCAGTCAGGTGCAATTGTCCAATCTATGGACAGATCATTGGTCCGAACACGGACCTAAACCTTTGAAGAGATGAAGTTTGTGATAAGATCAAGGGTGTAGAATCCCCACTGATCTAGGGTTGATGGAAGAGAAGAGAAGAGGAAGGATTGGTTGGGGTTCGGTCAGGCCAGATGTGCTGTATGGGTTCGACCCAAGGAAGCTAGGGTTGCCGAAACAGGGAGAGGAGGTTGGGTGAGGTCCGACGCAGCCTAGGAGGCCAGTGTGAGTTCCGACATAGGCTGGGTGTGAGATTGGGTCGTTGCAGGCTGGGTTGGGCTTGTGGGTTCGGCGCAGTGGTAGTAGGTGGCTGTTGGTGGAGGCGCAGGTGGTGGTTGGTGTCTGATGATGAGAAACCCTATTAGGGTGGCTGTGATGCCATGTTAGACAAGGTTTTTACCAAGCTTAGAAAGAATAATTGTCTCTCTATGATTTTATTAATCAGTATAGTAGAAGGAGAGAATAAATAAACAATTACAATATAGTCCTCCTAATAGCACTTAACTACACTAGAAACCAAATAATAAAATAAAATTTTCAACACATAATATGATTATTTAGTTCTTGTAGGCATGTATGATAGTTGATACAATGATACTAGGTAGGAAATGTTATCTAAAGTTGCTTAGATTTAAAGAGGAGCGCAAAATGGAAAGTTAAATTTTGGAATGGGATATGGAAACTGGGCAACACATAGTACCAGGCCCACCATTTTCTTTTTTGGCACAAATTTTGTTTATTTTTATTTTCTGAGAAATTGGAAAAGTTTAAATTCCTAACTAAAACTAATAATACCAAATTACCAATCTATGGTTCTGATAAGAATGCATTTATACTGATTCTAACTTTCTATGTTTAAATATACAGGTACTAAAAGATAAAAAAAAAAAAAAACTTGTATGTTACAAATTTTATGCAAACAAGTTAATTGACACCTTTTGGCGTAGAATTTCTATTAGAGATAGTATCTCTTAGTTATTGCCAACACAATTCATGGTAAATCTGACAAATTTGACTGCCGTATGATATACCAAAACTCGTGTGGGTTTCTTACATATTCATCAGATATATTGAGACTTATATCCCAATTCTGCTCAATGATTTGATCTTTTTTCTTTTTGGTCCATTTGTTTGTTTAGAGTTTGATTTCAGTGAACAGTTGATGTACCAATCCCATAAAATTGTTTTTTCCCCCCCTTCCCTTTTAAGTTGAGTTTTAGAGCTTATATTCCTCTGGATTTTGTAAACCTGGTTGCTTGATATGATTTGGGAAACGTTTTCAAAGTGTCATTTCATAATTTGATTTTTATGTTCCTTCTATGACCTGCTTGTTTGTCATTTCAAATACTGAGCGCAACTTTCTTTGTTATTGCAGATATATTTATATGGTGGCTATTCCAAAGAAGTTTCATCTGATAAAAACAGCTCTGAGAAAGGAATTGTTCATTCAGACATGTGGTCCATTGATCCTAGGACTTGGGAGTGGAACAAGGTTCGTATGCTTTCTTACCTTTGCGTGTTGAGATAACAGTTAAGAATTGAAAGAGGAAGTTCCTTTCTTTTGGTTTTTGTGTAGGGATGGCAACGGGGTGGGTATGGGACGGCACCGCCCCTCCTTAGGACATACTCACCCCGCCCCCGCCCCCGCCCCCGCCCCCGTCCCGTCCCGTCTCGAGTTGCTGGTGACCCAACCCTAACCAACATAAGCAATCCCGCTCCCGCCCCGTCTCCCACGTGTAAATCTAGCAACACCCAAAAACAACAACAAAAAAAAACCAATGAAACCACAACCACAATCAATGGACACAAACAGCACCCTAAATTGCAGATAAGGCAAACACAATCACATCCCATTATAGCACAATACCAAAAATTTGCTAAAAACAAATTGACCAACATGACGGCCATGGATGAAACAAAACCTGGTTTGCTTCTAGGGGTCATTACGAGGGAGCTAGTTCACATACCTCTATTTTCTCTGGCTTGAAACTTGTGATCGGCGAAATGCAGATGATCTGAAGAGGGTTGCTGCGACAATGTAATGGTGGTGGCCCTCCTTTCCGTGGTGATGTGCACTAAGGTTGGAGGGAGGATGTGAGAAAGAGATATAGGCAAGATAAAAATTAGGTGCTGAGATCTAGCCATTAGAGAGGAAAAAAATAGAGAATACCTTGAATCAAAAGGACAGTGACAAATTTTGGACTGAAGTTCAGCCACTGAACTAGCCATGAGAATGTTCTAGTATTTTTCTTGGAGCCATTGGAGGTGACAGATAAAGGCTGATATTGTTTTAAAATTAAGAATGGCTGAGAAACAACACGGAATAAAATATTATGGACAAGTATATCCGGGATGGGGTGGGGTTTGATTCTGGTTTTCTATTGCCTATTGTGTATGTTTCTGTCTCTTTGGTACTTTGATTCTGGTTTTCTGTTGCCTATTGTAATTTGGGACTCTGCTCAACGAAACTAATGTTTTAAAAGACAAAAGTGATAGGCTAGGCGTTTCACCACCCTTGAGGCGAGGCGTAAGCCTTTCAATGTTCAAATTTTAGGATTAAAAATAAAATAATAACAAAATAGGATCAACATCTAAAACAATAAGGAAAATACGTTTAATCCCGTAGACAAATTTAAAAAACTTAAATTAACCAACCAACATAGTAAAATGTCCTGCAAGCCAACTCATTGATAAGTTCAATGTCAGAATAACGAAGGAATCAAACAAACACATTACATCAAGTCCCAGACCATTGCTATCCGATTCTACCATTTTGTGCTAAATTGTAGCTGAAATTGGTGATAGAAAAAACATTGTTTTTTCAATCTGCAAATAGAAGACCAAGACCATACACAGTAAATACATACCTGCTTCTGCCTTGATGCCTTTTCATCTTGCCTTATCTCAAGGCACTCCTTGAATGCCTTCTAAAACATTGAACTCAACATACATTGAAACAAACAAACAAACAAAAAAAATACATTGACACAACAAATTGGGGCTGGCTATAAGATTCCTGTCTCATATTAATACCGCTAAAACGAGGAAAAATATAATATGATGCTCACATGTGCAATAAGCAATTACTCACTACAGATATTGAAGTATTTCCTTTACTGAATCATCTTGCTTATGTAATAGTAATACACAGTAATATGTTTGCAATTTCTCCATAATTTATATTCTCCATACTTTACTTATCAGAAAATAAGAATAAAAAGTTCTCCAGAACTTACTCTTTCAATTAGGACAACTGGTGAGTTGGTCACTTCATTCCAGTTTTTTGTCACAGTCAATCTTACCCAGACTCGGGTATGAGTGTTGGGTACGTAGATGTATCCGGAGGTCGGACTTGTCAAACTCCCAAATATTAGGATAAGGGGACTTGGCAAAAAAAGGATCCATAACGGGGTACGGGTACAGGGACATGTCTATATTTAAGTAAATATTATAAATTTATATAATAGTTTTGCATATTATGCAAGGAGAAAAATCAAGTATTTTAATTTTAATACTTTTAAAATAGGGTCATCGTTTAAATACTTTTAAAATAGGGTCATAGTTGAAAAATAGTCTAAATATGATAAGAAGACTTTGAGTCTAGAAAACAATTTTCCTCTTTAGATTATATTTTTGATAGCAAGCCATGTCCGACATGGTACGAAACAAGTCCGACACATATCCCATGTGAGTCGGTATCCTTGTCATGCCCATGTCGACACGGGTACGGCACCTTTGATGCAAAGTCCGGGTAACATAGGTTACAACAGCATTCATCATTTGATTCTCTCTTCTGCTAAGAAGCAGATATGTTAAATGGAAAAATTGGGTGATTAACTTCTAGTTATTCTTCCCTCAAAAAAAAAAAAAACCTTCTAGTTAATTGTTTTTTTTGGCAATATACGGATGTATTGAAAAGCTTGTTCCCTTATTTGATGATCCTTTGGTTCTAGAAGAAAGCACTTTTTCTTTGGCATGATCCATGAATACTTCACAGCTGTTCTTTTCTTTCAAGTTTTTCTTATTTTGCTTTGAATTTTGTTAAAGATGATAGTTAGAGAGAAAGTGAAGGCTTAAAACAAATTAGGTTAGCCAACACAAATATGTATATATATATCAATCATAAAACAATTACAGAAATACCCATAATACTAATACTTATATTCTAACACTCCCCCTCAGGCTGGAGCACAGATATCTATCATACCCGGTTTGTTACAAAGATCATAGAACGGTCCTTTATTTAGTGCCTTGGTAAGAATATCTACTAGTTGATCACTTGACCTAACAAAATAAGTCACAATTTGCTTTCTCATAACCATATCTCTGATAAAATGACAATCAACTTCATTATGTTTGGTCCTCTCATGAAACATTGGATTACTCGCAATGTACGTAACTACTTGATTATCACAATACATCTTCATAGGTTTACTACTTACAAATCCCATCTCTTGCAGAATAGTCTTCACCCATAACAACTCACATGCAGTATGAGCCATAGCTCTATACTCAGCCTCAGCACTTGACCTTGCAACTACATTTTAACTTTTGCTCTTCCAACTGACAAGATTTCCACCAACAAACACGCAGAATCTTGATTCTAGAGTATGTCCTGCCCAACTGGTATCTGAGAACCCAATTATCTCCAAGTTATCTGAAGGCTTCAACACTAAGCCTTTACTAGGAGCACCTTTCAAATACCTCAATATACGACACACTACCTTCCTATGTGATAACTTGGGACTCTTGCATAAACTGACTAACAACTCCAACAGAGGTGATATCAGGAGTCACAGTTAAATAAATCAACTTACCCACAAGTCTTCTATACCGTCCAACATCATTGAAGTCTTCTCCATCCTCTTTACTAAACTTTATATTTGAATCCATTGGAGTGTCAATAAGTTTTGAACCCATCATTCCTGTTTCATCTAGAAGGTCAAGAATTTATTTTCTTTGGGATAAGAAAATCACTTCTTTAGACCTTGCTACCTCAATAACCAAAAAATAACGTAGTAGTCCCAAATCCTTCATATGAAAATGCTTACTTAAATGAGACTTCAATAACTGTACACCTTCACTGTCATTGCCAGTAATCACTGTATCATCCACATAAACTTCTAGAACAATCGTACCTTTCTCGTAGTGTCTCACAAAAACTGAATGATTAGAACTAGTTCTTTTTAACCCATATGAACTAGCTACTTGGCTAAACTTTTCAAACCAGGCCCTTGGAGACTGTTTAACGGTTCGGCTAGGGTAGAGAGGCTGCGATGGGGTGGTTTGGGGTTGTATGAGGGCTGCGGTTCAGTGCATGGGTGTTGTGTGGGGTTGGGCTAGGGTAGATGGGTGTTGTGTGACTGTGGTGGTTGAGGGTAGGGAAGGACGCGACTGTGGTGGTTGAGGGTGGGATGCGACTGTTGTGTTTGGTGCGAAGGATTGTGGTGTTTGGTGCGACTGTGAGGTTTGCGAAGGACTGTGGTGTTTGCGAAGGGTTTGTGTGGTGCTGTTGGGGTCTCTGCTGTGGTGGGATTTGGTTGTGATGATGGTGGTGCAGAGAATTGGTGGGGTAGGAGTTAGAGTTTGTGAGTCTCCATTGGATGCTTTGATACCATGTTAAAGAAGATAGTTAGAGAGTAAGTGAAGGCTTAACCAAATTAGGATAGCCAACACAAATATACATATCAGTCATAAAACAATTACAGAAATACCCATAATACTAATATTTATATTCCAACAAATTTAATATATTTTCTTCTTTTTTATTTTCTTGGCTTTATCTTTGGTTGCTGCCTAAACATTTATCTTAAGAGCAGATTTTAAAGTCCCTACTTGCACCACCTTCAACAATTCATACCTTAGTTGCATGTTAGTCATTCAGCTTAGTTGTCTTCATGAGTAGCTATTGGATCTTGAGGGTGGGATGCATTTTTTCAAGGGTGGGTTAAAATGTTGTTTTCCTAATTTATTCTAGTCTTTTACACATTTTTCTTGAAGATGATGACTAGCAATGAATTTTCTTCGTGTCACTCTTATGTGAAATTTCTTTTTCTATCAACACTTCATTTTTATCCTTATATTGGCCGTTTTAATAGGTGAAGAAGAGTGGTATGCCTCCTGGCCCTCGAGCTGGGTTTTCTATGTGTGTCCATAAAAAGCGGACTTTGCTATTTGGGGGTGTTGTGGATATGGAGGTTGAAGGTTGATTTCTTCTTAATAAGCATTCAAGTTCGTTCTTTTTTGTCTCTTACTATTTTATGAATCTTGGTTAGTTGGTCGTCAGGCTTCTGGTTCTTGCTCCCACTTTGGATCTCAACTTCTCAGTGGTGATCAAAATTCCTTACTAACAGACTGGTTAGGGTTTTGAAAATTTAACCTTTAGCACAGCTTAATCTTATGAACTATTTGTGGTACTCAGAAATGTCTTGCAGAACACATTGAATAACATTCTTACGATATAGGTTGACTACCCAAAAAAATTCATAGTAGATGCATGTGTTGTCTTTCATGTATACAAGGAAATGTATAGGTGGTATAAGAACTGAAAAAAATTGAAATTGTGTGAATTTGGTTGTGTATTTCAGATTCATATGGAAATGGAACCCTCTTCAAGTTTGAGTTATTCGCACTTGCATGTGATCGTATCATAAGCAGAAATTACTCATTTATGTGCACGTTGTTAGATATTAGTCTTTTATTTTTATGTTTATTTAATTTATGTTTAGTCTATGGGTCTTATTGTAATATTTGGTTCTTGTTATTCTTAATAATGTAAAAGGGTGGAACACATTGTTCAACCCTAAGCTTCCCAAAATATATTGTTAACATGGTATCAAAGCCACCTAACCCCACCATCATCAGCTGTCAGCCCAAACACCCACCACCACCTGCGCCGTCCAACACTACCGCCTGCGCCACTCACCACTACACCATCCCTAGCCTGTGCCGCACCCCATACAACATCACCCCAGCCTGCGCTGCACGTCATACATCAACCCCAGCCTGCGTCGAACCCCACACAACACTACCCAGTCCAGTCAAATCCCATACAACACCACCCAGTCCAGCCGAGCCCCATACACCACCTCCCTGGTCAAACCGAGACCCATACACCACAACCCTAGCAATGAATTGACTAACAACGCTAACTGCAAAAGCAATGCCAGGTCTCGTATGAGCCAAATAAATTAACTTACCTACCAATCTCTGGTACCTTCCTTTATCAACAGGTTCTCCACCGGAATCATCACCAAGCTTTATGTTAGGATCCATTGGAGTATCCACGGCCTTACTCCCTAGCATACCAGTCTCTTTGAGTAGGTCCAACACATACTTTCGTTGAGATGTGAAAATTCTATCCTTGGATCTAGCCACCTCGATTCCCAAGAATTACTTCAAAATTTTCAAAATCTTTGATTTCAAGTTCACTAGCCAGGTATGATTTCAATTGTTTCATCTCCTCTCAATCATCATCTGTAAGGACAATATCATCTACATAGACAATCAAGGCCATTACCTTTCCCTTTGACGAGTGCTTATGAAGAGAGTATGTATGATCACCTTGGCTCTGTCTGAAACCATACCTGATCATAACTTGAGAGAACCTATCAAACCAAGCTCTGGGAGACTGTTTGAGGCCATATAAAGACTTTATGGGGCGACACACTCTTCCTCTAGTCTTATCATCCTCGAACCCAGGGGGTAAGTCCATATAAACCTCTTCTTCTAAGTCCCCATGTACGAATGCATTCTTCACATCAAACTAATGCAAGGGCAATTCCAAATTCGCTGCTAGAGACAACAAGATTATGATGGAGTTCATCTTTGCAACAGGAGCAAAAGTCTCCTCATAGTCACACTCCATAGGTTTGAGTAAAGCCCTTGGCCACCAACCTGGCTTTGTATCTCTTTATCGTCCCATCTGCTTTATATTTTACAGTGAATACCCACTTGCACCCTACGGTCTTTTTCCCATGGGTAACTCTATTGATTCCCAAATGCCATTTTTGCGAAGCGCTTCAATCTCTTCAACCATGGCGGATTTGCACTTAGGATCGAAGAGAGCTTCCTGTACATGGTTAGGGATAGAAACAGAGTCAAGTTTAGACCCAAAGTTTTATAAGATGGAGACAATCGAGAGTACAAAACAAATTTAGAAAGAGAGTGTTTGGTGGATTCTCTAGTGCCCTTGCGAAGAACAATAGGAATGTCCAACTCATTTTCAAAAGAAGAAACATGAATAGGAGTAGAGGGACTAGGAGGAGTAGAAATACCTGGACCTTCATCACTTGAAGAAGTCAATTGTAGTGGGATTGGAGAAATGATCCTTTCCTCTCATTTTTCACTTTCATCTTCTATTTTTTTTCTTCCTCTCCTCCACTTTCCTCACCTTTTTTTTTCTTCTTCCTCTCCTCCGCTTTCCTTTCCTTTTTTTTACTTCCTCCTCTCCTCTAATAAATGGCACTGTTTCTGCAGACTTCTCTTCACCTAACTGTTTCTCCCCCTGAAGAGAGGGCTGAGAAGATTGGAAGTAGGACAATTTTTCATCAAAAGTAACATCCATAGATACGAACCACTTACGAGAAGGGGGATGATAACACTTATACCCTTTCTGTGTAGGAGAATAACCTACGAAGACACATTTAAGAGCACGAGGGTCCAATTTCTGTCACGACCCAAATCCACTAAGTATGGCACGAGGGTACGTGACATGCCACCGAGGCCTGACCCTATGTGATTAACGTTCTAAATGGGTTTTTAAACTCATTTAAACCACATTTGCAAGTGATTAGCCCCAAGGGTATAATAGGAATTTGAAAATTTGAGTTAGATTTTGTACCAAAAGATAGCCGTTTGAGTCTAGGTTCCAACGTTGAAAACGGTGCACGGTTTCAAAATTTCAAAAAAAAGTTATGTCTGTTTTCGTAAAAGTCGTCGTTTTGAAACAATTAAAACAGTGTGTATTTCGATCGATCGAAGCAGCTTCTATCCACAATTCTAGCCATGAGTATCTTAGCAATCAAACATACTTGAATAGCAAAAGCACTTGTCAAAACCTTTCATACATGAACATAGGAGTCTTATACATCAAGTTCTACACATGCTCACCTAACAACATAATTTACAAGTCCTTAGTCCCAAACTACAACAACTACGCCATATACAATATGCACATTAAACACTTGCTCTCCTCTTTCGTCCTCTATTTCTCTTTCTCCTTCTCTTTCCTTTCACCTGAAATGGTTATTCAATAACCACATGAGCTGAAGCTCAATGAATAACATGCTCTTTGACATAAATTTGTGTATATCATTTAAACACGTGATATGCAATTCAATGTAACATAATGAATCACAACCAAGTAAGTATTTATCTCCAAAGCTTCTTGTTCTTCTCACTACCCCGTGCCCGTAATGGCACCCTTTATCCTTGTTCCGAGCTATCCAATACCCTACACAAGGCGTATTGAACACTCAAGCCTTAGAAGGCTTTTCTACACTCCCTTTTGGAGCTTTCTCTTTGTAGTGATAGAACAATTGCTTCTTCAACCACATAATCACATAAACATGTTCCCAACACATAATCCTTTCTATCTCTTGCACATATAGTCAATCATGATATACACACATGCTCATAATTCATGAATTGAAAGTAAATCATTTATATGCCACAATTTCATTACTTGAAAAGTTTCCTCAAAGATAGAGGTTACTCACCTTGCTCTAGATATAGAATTGACAAGATGTAATGCTCACTTTCAAACTCCTACAAGTCATATAAGATTTCATAGCAAATCAATATGAATTCTTCTAATTAATCCATCAAAACTCTATGGAAATGAAATTAAATCACATAGAAAGAATCCTCTTACCCTTAGCTTCTCAAGTATAGCTTCAATTTGAGATAGAAATCTCCCTAGCACCCTTTTCCCTTTGTTTTTCCTTCTTTTCTCTCTTGTTTTTCCCTTTCTTCTATGCACCTACTTGCTTGTATAGAGACAAGCACCTCAAAAAGATGTACATCTTATTTAACTAGTTATTCTTCCATTTCTCTCTCTTGCCCACTTGAATACACATGGACTTAGCAAAATATAGCCCAACACCTCCTACTTGCCCACCTACTAGCTTAGGTAATGTAAGCTAGCACCTTGATTAGGCTAACTAATCATCATTAAGCTAATTAATCTCAATTAGACTAATTAATCTTGATTAGGAAAATTCTGCCAAATTTTCGAAATTACACTTTCACCTACCATATTTCTTACTAATTACACAATAGCTCCTCTAGTTCTCGTGAATTGCTAATTCACCTACTAGTTAGGAAAATGTATTCTTTTTACTCCTATCATTTATGCCCTTGTCCAGCAATTCAACATTTTACATCAAATATATATCCAATACAAGGCATCAAATAATTCCATGTTTTTCAAAATATGCAAATGCCAAATAAATTGCCATGTATAATAAGATTAGGTATGCAAATCTTATATATATTCATGTCATTATCGTATAATGCACATTAAGATAATAGTATCACATGTCAAAATGTTAGGATATTACAATTTCTGTCTGAAAGGAGAGTTATTGTGAACGAAGCAGATACAACCAAACACTTTAGGAGGAATATGAAAGATTGAAGAAGGGTTGACAAGAAGTTCTATACGAGCTTTTTTACCAAGGACACGAGTAGGCAAGCGATTGATGAGGTAGGCAGCCGTCAAGACTGCCTCCCCCCAAGGACTTTAGGATCTCCATAGAGAACATGGACCTAACAGACTCCAACAAGTGACGGCTCTTTTTTTCAGCAACTCCGTTTTGTTGTGGAGTATTGGTGCATGAAGTTTGATGTATCATGCCATGTTGAGAAAAATAGTGAGTGAGACCACCGTAAATATATTCACCCCTTTTATCAGACCGAACAATTGTAATAACAGTACTAAATTGGGTACATATCATCTTATGAAAAGATTTAAATAGAAAAAACATCACTCTTTTCTTAACATAAAACCAAAGTAAAACCTCCTTTTAAATCTCTTTTACAAACTTACTTACTCTAATTAGCCCGAAGGGCAGATTGGTAATTTTGAGTATATAGCCAAATTTTTTATGAACAGAGAGCCAATTGAGTCTAGGTTCCAACACAACAAACGGCTCGCGATTTCGAATTTTCTAGAAAGATTTATGTCTGTTTTTGTAAAACTTGACGGGTGAGAAAAATTCCGGCGGATCGATCCGCACAAATTCCGGATCGATCCGGTTTTATTAGTTTTGATTCCAAGGCTATTTAAAAGGGGCTGATCGACCCGCCCAAATAGGGGATCGATCCGTTTTTTTTTTCTTTTTTCCAGAAGTGAACTTTTGCATCAGTTTTGCCCTGTTTTACAACTTTTGAACAAATTAACACTTCCAAACCATGTCATACACTTCTAAAACATTTTAACTCATTTAGGGATGAATCCCAAACATTTCCAAAAGTCATAAACATCTTTGGAATCAATGAAAAACACTTCAAGATATCTATTACAAACTTTAGGATTCTTAACAATCCAAACATTAAAACATAAAAAAAATTGTCTTGAACCAAAGTTGTTCTTCAACACACATGAGTTTGTTTCTTTTTACAAATTAGGTTTCTAACCATATGAATATAAGAGTAAACTCCCAAGCCTTCCCAAGTTCGTTTCCTCACTTCTTTTCTTCGTTGCCTTCCATACCTACGTGGTCAAAATGCCACCACGAATGCAATATCTAAGCTAACGCTTAGTGAATGAGACTAATCACATATTATTGGAATGCCAATGTGTAAATGCACCAACATTCATATCATACAATTATATTGGTTTCCTGAAATCTTGTGATCAATCCACCACCTCCCGGGTCCATGTCATCCCGGATTTCTCACTCAAACATCGCATATAGCGTTTTCATTTTTGACAGTCCTTCACCTCATTGTGATTCACTTGTCACTCTCTCGTTGTGGTCGTCACAATGCTTCCATTCTCGAAACTTACTTCCCTCCTTAAGGGGATAAATAAATGGACACCACAATGATTTACATTAACCCAGTTAATCACATAAACATTTCATCATGTTTATACATATCATTTTAGCATCATAATTATTCTAACACATGCTATATCATTAAAACATGAATTTAACATATTACATCTAGCAATTTCTTCATTAACACCATAAACATCCAATTATAGGGTTAGGATCACTCACCTCCAATATAGCTTTTGCGATTTAAGGAGTGTTCTAGAAATCCAAATCCAAGCTATAGAGTTAAAGGAATCAATTCCTACAAGTTTTACAAGAAATCCCCAATTTGGGTCTAGGTTATCTAACAATGAAATCATATGAAATTCTCAATAAACATGGAGCTATAACCTCCTAGGATCTAAGAATACCTTCAATGGAGATCAACCTTGAAGTTTAGAAGATCAAACTTGAAGATTTGTAGAGGAACTCTAAACTTTCTCTTCGTCTCCTCTTCCTCCCGTATCTCTCTTTCTTTTCACTGTGTTGGGCTGTTTTGATTTGGGGAGTAATGACTCACCCAAGTCATGTATATCTCATTAGGAGATATTTCCCAAACTTTGCTAAACTACCACTTCAACCTACCCCAATCATTCTAATGTTATATTTACCCCTCATACGATATTATACTCTCAAATACTAAATGGGTCTATATCAATATTCCATTTAGGTCCCAAATCATGGTCCCAAATATTAAATGAAGTTACTAATTAACTTATCCTTTTATGAACGTGTTCATTTACAATCTCACAAGGGTACCCCAAATTGACCCCATAACTAAGCATGAACAACAATATAATATTAAAGCCGTGAACACCGTCATTTAAGCATATTTATGCACACACATATCTTTGACCTTGCTGGGTCCCATTTTTCTTATTTGTCTCATTCATTTGGCACATTGGTAGATCCTTAGTTGCCCCACCTTAACGCACTACTAGTGTTTATTTATATTAACACTAAAATAATGCAAACAAAATATTTAACCTTCTTTTCTGGGTCGGGGTATTACAATTCTAGTGATGAATATTGCATTGAGTTAATAGGGTGGATGAAGGAAAAATTTGTGGCTTTGGTCATCATCTTATAACTATCAAATTGAAGGGAAGTATGTTTTGTGATAGAAGACCTGCAACATTCTATGGCCTAAAATATTGAGAAATCATGAACAGTATGCTCATGCATTAAGCATACTTGAACTTAGGTTGTTGAGATGGATGTGGGAAAAGTAGGATACATGTTCGCAATGTTGAACATGTAAGAAGGGTAAGAATCCATGGTCGTCAAATATTGAATCGGTTTGTCAAAATTGTGAATCATAAGTTTCAATTTTTTGTTAGAAAAAAATAATAATGTATATGTAACGTAAATCTTACAATGAAGAAGGGTACAGAATCCACGGTCGTCAAATCTTGAATCGGTTTGTCAAAATTATGAATCATAAGTTTCAATTTTTTTAGAAAGTGTTGGCCCAAATGTGGAAACCTTAGAGGGGGGGTGAATAAGGTTTTAGCGGAAATTAACCTTTTAAAAACTTAACTGCAAATTAAACACAATCACAAATAATAAAGTAAAGAGATAAGGGAAGAGACACTTGCAAACCGAGTTTTCAAGTGGTTCGGCAATCGCACCCTGCGGCTTACGTCCACCCCTCAAGAACACCTCTTGAGGATTCCTTTAATCCGATCTACTTCACGGGTGTAGACCAAACCGTTCCCGGAGCACTTACGGGTGTGCACCAAACCGTTACAAGAGCCTTCAATCTCTCCCAAAGAAAAACACCTCTTCTTTGCACACAAGGGTTACTAACCCTCACTCTTTACAATTGATTTGGGTACAAATGATAACTCTCTCTCTAGAGTGGATAATACAATTTGAAGCTCACACAATAACTCCTTAGTGAGTAGATAATACAAATGAAAGCTCACTACAATTTACTCTCAAAGAAATACAAATCAAGAACTAGAGCAAATTGATAAACTCACACAACTAGGGCTCAAATATGAATGATTAGAAATCAACAAGTTGTGTGATTTAAATAGATGTTTTCCGTATTTATAGGCCAAGAAAGATTATAGCCGTTGGTGGCAAGTTTGGTAATTAAAAGCCCGTTTAAAAACTAGCCATTATAAGCATTTCAGCGCGATTTAGTCGACTGAAAAGTTTGAGGCAGTAGCTACCTTTCAAAAACTGAAAACAGTCGACTTTTTTGTAATCCAGTCGACTGGAACAGTACCTTCAGTCGACTGGACATTTATCCGGTCGACTGGACCCTTAAAAAATCAGTCGACTGGTTTTAAGCAGTTTTTGGCAGACTGACACCTCTTTACTAAAACGGCCATAACTTTCTCTACAGAACTCGTATTTGCGATCCGTTTGAAGATTCGGAAACTAGATTCAAATACCTTTCCAACCATATAAGACTCAAGATCTAATTCCTTACCAATTGGATCAGGTTTGCATTTAAAGTTGACCTATCTGCGCAAAGGTACTTTCTTTTGACTTAGCTACTTGAAAGCTTTTGTGAAATGAATTTAATTGAGTGGTCTAAGTATGTTTAGGTCCTTGAAAGTAATTTAAAGTGTAAGTGCAAGGATCCTAAAGTCCAATTAAAGTTACTTGAGCCCCTATGAGTGATTGATCAAAACGCTTACATATAAATCCTAGTCTTCAACCAAGGATGAAAAAATCTTCAAGTCTTCAAGCTTGATCCTTGTTGAGCTCCCTCACTCTTGGACTTCACCACATGCTATCTCATGATCTCAAACAAAGTTAGAACATTTAAGTACATGAATCAAGAGATTAGCGTAACGAAAATGACATGATAATTGATTGAAATAGAACCAATGAAAGTATGCAATTATCACTAGATTTGTCATCATCAAAACAAAACAAAATTAATGCCTTAAATAAATTCAAGGCTAACAGAAAGAAATAATAATGTTTATGTACTGTAAATCTTATTATGAAGAAAATGACAATTTAACACAACTTTCATGCAACATCAACGCTCACAATGTTGAAAGTTTTCACTTAAAACTTAAAAACTTTAAAGTTGACAATTATGAATCTTGAATTGTATCGGGTTGTATGAAACTCGAATTGGCTTGTATGAATAGACTCGTGAAAAACCATTCTAACAACCATGGTAGAGTCAACAAGGACAATGTAGGAGAAATTCTGGTAAAGGTGTGTGGTCATGTGTGATAAAGACCAATGATTGAACCATTCGTATTTTTGGGGCGCAAAGTGCTGAAAGCATGAATCATATCCCCACATTATAGGTTTGTTAAAGTTTAACTAGCTCAAATTGGGTTGACTTGGAGTTTCTTAGTGTAAATGAGTTAGAGCTCTTGTTCCTGAAGTTCAACTATGTTTACTTGTTCATTTCATTCATATCACGCTTTCTAGTGTGTGTGTGTGTGTGTGGTTTTTTTTCTTTTCCTACATGGCCTAAATCTACGATTATGTGTTTTTGTTTGTGGCTTTACTTTTTGTGCAGGTGATTCAATATTGAGCTTGTTCCTGAATGAGCTATACGGCTTCCAAGTAGACAATCATCGCTGGTAAGCCCAACATCATATTCTAAATAGAATCTAGCCGACTTTAATTTAATTCTGTTGGAGATAATAATCTTTTAGGATATTTTAGGATTTTTATTTCTCTTTTTATCTCTCTTTAATTGGTCATGTTGACCTATTTATGTCCATCTTTATTTCTTTCCATCTATTATTATTTTCCTTCCTATTTAGTCTTGGGCCTTGTATTATATATACATTGGATTAGAGTTAATAGAAATTAAGCTATTCTAATTTCAAGTTGGTCTAAGAGCCAAATTCGATTTTGGCATTGTTTACCCGCTTCCACCTTCGACGGGTGGCGACTCGTCGCCCGCCGGACCTTGCTTTGCTTTCGGCTTGAAGCCTTGGACCCTCCCTGCGCCAACTCCACTAACCCCAACGTGCCTCGTCCAGCCTTCGGCCAGCCCCATTCTAGCCTTGTCCAGCATTCGACTAGCCCTTTGAGGGGGAGCGGTGGAGTATATTATGGTGGCTCAAACCCTTCAAGATTTGGGTCTATTGTTGCAACCACTGTTACTTGTTTGAGCAAGAGGTTGTTCTTTTTTGGTGATTTATTGTGGACGATCATTCCCACAGTCTCACCCTCTATTGGTGGATGGTGTTTCCCACTCTTGCCAACTTTCATGAACATTCTTGTTGTAACCTTATCATTCCAAACTTCTGTGGTTTGTTCCCACATTCTTTCAGTTTGCGGGGAGAGTGTTGGAGATAATAATCTTTTAGGATATTTAGGAATTTTTTCTCTTTTTCTCTCTTTAATTGGTCATGTTGACCTATTTATGTCCATCTGTATTTCTTTCCATATGTTTTTATTGTCCTTCCTATTTAGTCTTGGGCCTTGTAGTATATATACATTGGATTAGAGTTAATAAAAATTAAGCTATTCTAATTTCAAGTAATTCTAATCAAGTGCAACATAGCAAACATTAAACAATGAGCATTCTGCAGCCTTATTACATTTTCTTTGATTAAAGCACAATATTTAAGCTGTGTACACTTGTCATGATATATTCTAACTTGTACCACTTCAAGATCTTTGTAGTTTCTGTTGACAAAGAATAGAGCCAAACTTAGAGAGACAAACGTGTCTCTCATCTTTTATTCATCCAACAAAACAGAAGGAAAAAATAATTACAAGAAGATCCTTGATAAAAAGAGAAAATAAATTACAAGACATAAGAAATATTAAATCTTAACACTCCCCCTCAAGTTGGTGCGAAAATATCTCTCATACCCAACTTGCCAAGAATTAGGTGAAAAGACTTGCTTGCAAGACTCTTTGTGAGAACATCAGCCAGCTGTTCTCCAGACTTCACAAACGGAGTGCATATACTACCACTATTGAGTTTCTCCTTGATAAAATGTCGATCTATCTCCACATGTTTGGTCCTATCATGCTGAACCCGATTAATAGCCGCTTTATTGTCACAATATAACTTCATTGAGTCTTCAGGCCCAAAACCAAGATCAGACAGAATAACCTGAATCCATAATAGTTCGCAAAGTCCCTGTGCCGTGGCTCTAAACTCAGCCTCAACACTGGATCTTGCCACCACTGGTTGCCTCTTGTTCCTCCAAGTTACCAAGTTTCCAACAAAGGAACAGTACCCCGTTGTTGATCTTCTGTCGGTAACTGAACCAGCCCAATCAGCATCTGTGTATGCCTCCACTCGAGTGTGACCATTCTTAGCAAAGAATAAACCCTTTCCAGGTGCTGATTTGAGATACCTCACGATTCGGAAGACAGAATCAAGGTGAACCTGCCTCGGAGAGTGCATAAACTGATGACCACACTCACAGCAAACGCTATGTCTGGTCTAGTATGAGGTAGGTAAATCAGTTTACCAACCATCCTCTGATATCTACCCTTATCCACAGGTTCTCCACTTGTATCATCGCTAAGTTTTTGATTTGGGTCCATTGGAGTATCAGCTGCTTTACTACCAAGCATTCTCGTTTCATGCAACAAATACCAAGCATTCTCGTTTCATGCAACAAATCTAAGACATATTGTCGCTGAGAAATGAAGATCCCATCTTTGGATCATGCAACCAAGGAACTAAATTTCGTTTCGTTTCGTTTCGGTCGAAACGACCGAAACTTTTCGGTTTCGTGGCCCACCGACACGAATCATCATGGGAATCTCAAAATTCTAGATATTCGACAAGATTCGTAAGTTTCCATGTGTTTCGAACGAAACACGTTTGTTTCGAACGAAACAGTGATGACTGACTGTGACTCTGTGAGGCAGAGAATGATTAAAGAGGAGAAATTGTGGGGGAAATAATTGAAGAAGAGAAATTCTGGGGGAAATAATTGAAGAAGACCAATTTGGGGGAAAGATCTGTGTACAAATACTTACTTGGTCGAGAATTTTACCAGGTCTCTTCTTTCTTTTCTTCTTCTTCTTCTTCTTCTTCTTCTTCTTCTTCTCCTTCTTCTTCGCTGTTATCTTCTTCGATCTTCATCTTCTTCTGGTTTCCTCTTCTTCTTCTTCTTCTTCTTCTTCTTCTTCTTCGTCTTCTTCTTCTTTTCTTCTTCTTCTACGCCGCTGGAGGAGAGAGCCGCTGGAGACCTGATCCTTTCAAGTCGAGCCCTAAATCAGAATAAGGTATATATCTATATCTATATTTAATACTATATCACAAAATAATACTTTACTAATTATTAGTTACAGTATATAAGTTTATAACTTGTATTACTTGTAACTAAGGATCAAAATTTCGTTTCGGTGTAGTGTTTCGGTGTTCCCGGAAACGGAAACGTTTCGGAAACTTTTCGGAAACATGTGGAAACACCGGAAAAAACTGGAAACACAAAGAAACTTGTGGAAACATAACTTCAAACTAAACTGTATGCACATATGAAGCTTATAATTGATTAATTGAACCTTTGAGAGGTCTATATATGTAGTTATATTAATAATATATAGTTCAAATTGAAAACACATGATAATTTAGGCGTCAATTTACTGTCAAGTAGTTCATAGAATACAGAAAACATCATTCATAGAAAAGAAAAGTTACATATAAGTACATAAGGAGCTAATAAGACATCTCCAAAATACAAATGGTTGTTCATCCAACAATTTTACATCCAACCAATATCTCGCTGCCGTCTTTTTTTCCAATTGGTTGTGAATTGTCATCTTTATTTTTTCCCGCTACACAAAATACATAATACATAATATTTAATTTAATTTGTTTTTAATTTATAAGAATATTTATAAATTGGAGGTATACCATTCATAAAAATGTATTACTAATTTTTTATATATTTATTTTGGGTTGAACAAAAATGTATTCATTTTAAAATTAATTTTGATCAGGACTAATAATATAAGTAATACTCCCCCTGTCCCATTTTATTTGTCCTCCTTTCCTTTTTGGGATGTCCCAAAATTGTTGTCCACTTTCATAAATAAGCATGCAAATTTTACTTAGTTTCCCAAAGTACCCTTCCTTGCAATCAATACCAAAACAAAACAAAAAAAGAAAGTGCAATGATTATGGGCAATTTTGGAAAGTAGGTATAGATTCTTTTTATCCCCTTAAATAGTTGAATTCCCCAAAAGGGACACATAAAGTGGGACGGAGGGAGTAACTACTAATAATATAACTTCAACTAACTTTTATATTTCTAAGAATATTTGCTAAATAATAAACTTTTTTTTTTAAAAAAAATAATAAACTTATATTATATTACTTACTTAACTTTATAACAACTAATTAAATTTATTATAACTAATTTTCATAATATAAGTAATAAGTTACAAGTAATACAAGTTATAAACTTATATACTGTAACTAATAATTAGTAAAGTATTATTTTGTGATATAGTATTAAATATAGATATAGATATATACCTTATTCTGATTTAGGGCTCGACTTGAAAGGATCAGGTCTCCAGCGGCTCTCTCCTCCAGCGGCGTAGAAGAAGAAGAAAAGAAGAAGAAGATAACAGAGAAGAAGAAGACGAAGAAGAAGAAGAAGAGGAAACCAGAAGAAGATGAAGATCGAAGAAGATAACAGCGAAGAAGAAGGAGAAGAAGAAGAAGAAGAAGAAGAAGAAAAGAAAGAAGAGACCTGGTAAAATTCTCGACCAAGTAAGTATTTGTACACAGATCTTTCCCCCAAATTGGTCTTCTTCAATTATTTCCCCTAGAATTTCTCTACTTCAATTATTTCCCCCACAATTTCTCCTCTTTAATCATTTCTCTGCCTCACAGAGTCATAGTCAGTCATCACTGTTTCGTTCGAAACAAACGTGTTTCGTTCGAAACACATGGAAACTTACGAATCTTGTCGAATCTCTGGAATTTCGAGATTCCCATGATGATTCGTGTCGGTGGGCCACGAAACCGAAAAGTTTCGGTTGTTTCGACCGAAATGAAACGAAATTTAGTTCCTTGCTTGTAACTTATTACTTATATTATGAAAATTAGTTGTAATAAATTTAATTAGTTGTTATAAAGTTAAGTAAGTAATATAATATAAGTTTATTATTTTTTTTTTAAAAAAAAAGTTTATTATTTAGCAAATATTCTTAGAAATATAAAAGTTAGTTGAAGTTATATTATTATTAGTTACTCCCTCCGTCCCACTTTATGTGTCCCTTTTGGGGAATTCAACTATTTAAGGGGATAAAAAGAATCTATACCTAATTTCCAAAATTGCCCATAATCATTGCACTTTCTTTTTTTGTTTTGTTTTGGTATTGATTGCAAGGAAGGGTACTGTGGGAAACTAAGTAAAATTTGCATGCTTATTTATGAAAGTGGACAACAATTTTGGGACATCCCAAAAAGGAAAGGAGGACACATAAAATGGGACAGGGGGAGTATTACTTATATTATTAGTCCTGATCAAAATTAATTTTAAAATGAATACATTTTTGTTCAACCCAAAATAAATATATAAAAAATTAGTCATACATTTTTATGAATGGTATACCTCCAATTTATAAATATTCTTATAAATTAAAAAAAAATTAAATTAAATATTATGTATTATGTATTTTGTGTAGCGGGAAAAAATAAAGATGACAATTCACAACCAATTGGAAAAAAAGACGGCAACGAGATATTGGTTGGATGTAAAATTGTTGGATGAACAACCATTTGTATTTTGGAGATGTCTTATTAGCTCCTTATGTGCTTATATGTAACTTTTCTTTTCTATGAATGATGTTTTCTGTATTCTATGAACTACTTGACAGTAAATTGACGCCTAAATTATCATGTATTTTCAATTTGAACTATATATTATTAATATAACTACATATATAGACCTCTCAAAGGTTCAATTAATCAATTATAAGCTTTATATGTGCATACAGTTTAGTTTGAAGTTATGTTTCCACAAGTTTCTTTGTGTTTCCAGTTTTTTCCGGTGTTTCCACATGTTTCCGAAACGCTTCCGAAACGTTTCCGTTTCCGGGAACACCGAAACACTACACCGAAACGAAATTTTGATCCTTGTATAGAACTAGGGGACAACATAGCCGAACGACGGCTCTCCTCGTTCTGAACGTATGCAAAAGCTTCCCTGAGTGCAAGTAAGGGTTCCATCCCAAGAACACGGCTCCTGACTTGATCAAACTCAGAATTTAGACCAGCAAGAAACTTGAAGATTCTTTCACTCTCTATATACTCCTTAAAGCTAGTTGCATCCGTGGAACAAACAGGGTGATAATTTTTCAAGTGATCAAGACGTTTCCACATAGTGCTCAGAGAAGTATAATAATGGAGTATAGAACGTTCACCTTGAACCTCAGCCTCAATACGCCGTTTGAGTTCATAAACTTCAGCCACATTACCCTTGCGAGCATAAGTCTGTGCAAGAGTCTCCCAGATGTCAAAAGCAATCTCCATCTCGAGAAAGAAAGCAGCTAAACTAGGCTCCATAGAATGCACGAGCCAACTCATAGCGAGATAATTGTCTATTTCCCACTTCCCATAGGTGGGATCCTCACGATTAGGTGCCTTGAATGTGCCATCAACATACCCAAACTTGGCTCTACTACGGAGCCAAAACGTGGCCGACTGAGACCACGAGAGATAATTCTCACATTGAACAATTCTGTGGTAATCTTAGATCCACTATTCTCGGTAATAAGGGAGTGCTTCTCATTGTCTATAGGAGAATCTCTACCAAGCTTAGTTTTGTCACTTTCCGTTGACATGTTGAAGGTAGGTCGCAATTACCCAAGAGATTGATGGTCAACAAGGCACCCTAATTCAGGTAGAGTTAATTATAATTAATCAGTGGCCCATTAGAGGACCAAGAGACACACAGGGGCTGAAGTAAAGTGCAAAACAACTCCTGTGAGGCTCGACAAGGGAGAAGAAAGAGGCAAAAAGCTGCGGCTAGGCTGGGTTGGCCAGGGAGTGGTCTCGGCTGGGTGGGTGGGGTTGTCGGCTAGGCTGGGAGGTCCAGTGGGGGTCTCGGTGATGGGTTGGTGTAGCCTAGGGGTTGCGCCTAGGGTTTTGGGGCCAGGGTAGAGCCGCGGCTAGGGTGTGTGGCTTGATTAGGGTATGTGGTGGTTGGGTTTAGGTCGGCTGGTGGTCGGCTGATGGTGGTGGTGATCTGGTGGGTTGGGGCTGAGGGTTTAGAAGGTGTAAGGAGCAGTGGTAGTGGTGGGTGTTGGCTCTGATACCATGTTGATAAAGAATAGAGCCAAACTTAGAGAGAGAGACAAACGTGTCTCTTCTTTTATTCATCCAACAAAACAGAATGAAAAAATAATTACAAGAAGGTCCTTGATAAAAAGAGAAAATAAATTACAAGACATAAGAAATAATAAATCTCAACAGTTTCAACCTCCAGTCTGGAAGAAAAAAGAATCTTCTATTATTTGCAACCTAAGCATGTATATGGCTACAAGGACAAATGCACGATACGACGATACAGGAAATTATAAAAAAAATATAAGACATGGACACGACGAGGATACAAGAAAATGACAAAAATGCATTCAAATGTCACAACCAAGATTTATAATCATGATTCTTTAGTTTTATAAGGTGTGATTGCAGAACTATTTCTAATTTTGGAGCCATATTTGGATTTTTTTTACTCTTTATGTTTTCTCAATTGTAAAAGACATATTATGCTTTCATGGACCCTATTTTGTTCCTATGTCCAAATATGATATTGTCGAGGAATGGCGAAAGCGTGTTGTGTTCGACGCGGTGTCAGACATGGATACGTGACCCTTCTAGTTCTAGGTTGTCCCTGCTTTCTAGTTCGCAGCAAAAATATCTTTATAATGGATTCTAATGGTTTGGTCTGTCATGATAATTTGATTGTCAATATGCGTGTAGGTACCCTTTGGAGCTAAGGAAGGTGAAGTCAACAAAAGATAAGGTATACTCATCAAGAATCTGTAGCATGAATGTCAAGAGCTTATTATGTCCCGTTACCATCAATACCTTATTGTTGTTCTTGTTGGTGTCAATGGTGGCAGTAATACTGGTATCATTTTACTCGATTGTATGCCTTGTTTTTGCATTTTCCTCTATTTATATATTTTTTCCTTCGGAATTTGTCAAGTCTGTTGACTTCTTTTGAATGTCAAACTTTTTTGTCATTATTCTTGCTAGATTTAATGAGGGGGTTACTGGCACAGTCAATAAGTTAGAGTAAAATTCTTCTAATACCATATGGTGGTCCTTGTTTTGCAGTTAAAAAGGGCTTCTCTAGAGAAATCTGATGGTACTGTTAGTGACGAAAAAGTTCGTCCAGTTGAACTAGAGATGTGCGATGGAAATGACAAAGATGAGAATTTGGAGGACTACGAAGTAGTTGACATGGAAATTGACACTGGTGAAATATCTCTTCATACGGAAAGAAACATAACTGTTGATGGAAGGCCTGATGAATCTAGTTCGAAGTCGGCTGTGCAATATTCTGATTTACCAGAGGTTTGTTATTCAAATGGAAATGGTTATCTCTTGCATCTATTCTCTTCCAGTTAGTATTTTTTGACTTGTTTAACTTTCAGATAGTAAAGCCTTGTGGACGCATCAATTCCTGCATGGTTGTGGGAAGAGATACATTGTATATCTACGGGGGCATGATGGAAGTTAAAGACCGTGAAATTACACTTGATGATTTGTATGCACTTAATCTCAGCAAACTTGATCAGTGGAAGTGCATCATACCGGTATGTTACAATTTTCTCTTACACATATACTATCTTTACATGTCTGTCCTACACAATAGACCATGAACCAGGTTACCATGGATTCATATTATCACTTACGACCCACATATCTAAAACTTGGAATTAAAAATAGACAGGTTTGTACCTGTAGTGACCAGTTAATTTTACATATGAAGTATACCCTAGTTTGTAAATTACATGCACTTGACATGCTCACCACCTGTACTAGAACTTCTTGTTTCATTCTCCATAGTTCTAATTGTTTGGGCTTCGATTTCAATGGATGCTTGCCCTTTGCCACTTTACACATCGTACTCGGGCCTTAGTCTAATAGACCCTTCCCATTTGTTAATGATCTCCAGAAAGTGGTCTCTTAAAGATTAAGGCCTCGTTTGTTTTCCGGATAGGATTGGGTGGATTGGACTATTTAGTCCAATCCTGGTCTATACTGTGTTTGTTTGAACCTTTTCGGTATAAGTTAACTCAACATAATATTTTGTCTGGTTAAATATAGTACTGGTTAGGAGGGATTAAATAATACCAAGTAGAGCGTGGTATTAAAAACATGGGGATAACTCATTAGTGGGGTTATTGTCTCAAATGACAAGAATACCCCTCATATATAAATAGAGAGCATGACCTGATTCATGTGAATCATTTATTTGCCAAAAACATTAAGAGAGAAGGAAGAGAGAAGACAGAGAGAGGCGGAAGAGACTGCCTGAATCACACCGGAATCGCTTGGAATTTCATCTCTTTTGTCAAGATCACGTTGGAAAAGGGTGCTAAACCTTCTATTGTAGGTTTTTTTGTCATATTTGTTCTTGTGTTTTTTGAGATTTCAGAAATTAGGGTTTCCTAGAATCACCTAAACTGGTAGAAATTAGGGTTGTGACTTCCAGTGCCTTTGAAGCAGTAGCGGCAGATATTGTGCTCAGGGGGAGTGGGGGTCAGCGATCACGAGGCATTGGATATTCCGCAGATGATGTTGTTTATCTGTCGATGATTCCATTGATGGCACAACGGGTATATTCAGTTTGAGCTTGCTGCTTGGGCGATTAGAGGGTGTTAGTAATGATAGTCTTTGGTTTTGGTTTCACATGATTTTTTGGTTTAGATAGTAATGATAATTTTTTTGAGAATTGCTCTGTGCAGCATCGGGATTCTATCTTGTGCCTTGTCTTTAGATTGGGGATGATGCTGCAGTTATATAGCAGGCTCTCTAGGAGAATTTCTCAATATGCATTCTAATGCTTGTTTAAATGCTTATTCTTTGAGTCAGTGGGGGGAGATTTTGGCATAGCACAGTGATGTATGTATTTTAATCCAGCCTTTTGGCTTTTATTTATTAGTAAAAATTGCTGTCCAAAATTGTAGTTATACGCTTATAGCAGGCTATGTAGGAGAATTTGTGAATTGCTTCAATTGGAAGATGTTTTGTATGTGCTTTGATGTTAATTTATCACCTTTCCCCTCTTTTAACAGATTTATAACTTCTTTATATTCTCTCTCTCTCTCTCTCTCTCTCTCTCTCTCTCTCTCTCTCTCTCTTTTCAACCAGATTTCAGTAAAAAAAAAAATGAAAATATATTAGTGGATGTTATAGAACAATGCTTAGTGGAAGTTATTTTAGTTTCTTAATGGCAATTTAGTTTTTTTTCCTCTTTCCTAAAATGATATTTTTTGAAAAGTCACATATTTATCCATGTTTATACTATGGTCATCCAATCGCAGGATTGGACTATTTCGATTTTATGCCCAATACAATTCAGTACGTATCAAACACATTATAGAAATTATACTCCACTATTTTATCTTGTAGTTAGTTATCATGGGATAACTAAACACTTTATACAATACCTCCTTATTCTATCCGGCAAATGAACGAGGCCTAAGTGCTTGTCATTTTCAATAAAATAAGTGGATTAAACAAAGTAAAGCAAGGGTTGATTGCACACATGTCTAGAACAGAACTTTTCAATTATTAGGAGTTGCTCACCATGCAGCATGTTTTGGATTAAAAAAAGCCATTAACTTTTAGTTCCTGTTAAGTTCTATGGTCAATGGGGTACATCTATTTGCTGTATGTTGGGCTGACTAGTGAGAGAGCACAGGTTGGAGTTTGAGACCACCCACTTTCTTCAAAAAATGCTAATTATTAGGCTGTTTCCAGTCTACCTCTCTGAGTGCCCTGTGTAAGTGGGACCAGCAGTGAGTAATGGCCATTTTTTATGTCTATAACTACCAACTTATAGTTCTCAGTGTCTTAAAGCTGAGAGGACAACAGGCAGGAAAGAAAATATTAGAAGGGATTTGTTATATGGGTGATGATACAACTTAATCATGCTAATACAAAAATTCAGGACCATTTGACCATTGGAGCTTAATAATTCTTTTGCTGCTAAGGTAATTAAGAAGTTTGAATAGATACGTTCAGCCTGATTATTTGAAGCTACTATATGATTAAGGGCAGATGAGGGAGGTGTCTGTAATAAATAAACAAGCAGTAAGAAATTTGAAATGCAACACTAGGTGTGGTTATTTCATGGATCAAAATTTCCTTTTGTTTCCATCGAAACGGCCAAACGTTTTCGTTTCGTGGGTCATGGAAACAAAACAGCCAAAGATTTTCGTTTCGTGGGTCATGGAAACGAAACAGCCACGGAATCGAGATTCCATGGATTCGATCGAAACGACTTCGTTTCCACCGAAACATGACATTCGAAACATACCTATGATTCTACCGAAACATTTCAGTTCTTCTTCTTCTTCTTCTTCTCGCCTGGGGTTTTCTCTTCTTCTCTCTTCGCTGCCTCTCCAGTCTCTTTGTTTTCTGGGCTAGGCTTACGGATTCTGCTATATGTGCATATCTATATATACTAGGTACGCATGGCATGTGCCAGTTGGAAAATTATGTTACAATTGTAAACATGCTATAGTTCTTTCTAGCAAACAAATTTTAAAAGAAAAATGCTATTTTGATGGCATAGGGAGGGGGTGGTTCGAACTTCGAACCAACACCTTGGACGGGACTTAAATGCCAAGCTCTTTGCCACTTGAGCTATACCTTACTTGATATTTGGATCCCAATTTTGATTCTCAAATATGTTGATAGGCGTGCCACTTAATTCAAAAATTTGTTATTATAGTAATCTATAGTTTCCAAATCAGAATCCCAAGTTTTGTTCTCCAATGTTTTGATAGGTGTACAACTTAAAACAATTTTCAACAAATATTGAATAATCCCAATAAAATTTAATAGTCGCTGTTAAAATATAAGAATTATGACTAAGGGCATTTATGTAACTTTTGTTTTGTGTTTTGTAATATATATATATATATATGTGTGTGTTGGCTAATCGCTCAAGATTAAGCCTTCACTTTCTTCTCCTACATCTGTCTCTTAACATGGTATCAGAGCCAATGTTGATCCCTATCCTTAATCACCATTAGCATCCAACTAATCACCTACCACCCACATCACCTACGTGTCTCCAGCTACCACCATACCCTGGGCCAACCCAACACCAGCCCAGCCGAAGGGCCCTATCAAACCTACACCCAGTCCAGCCGAGCCTCTCCCATACCCTAATCTACCTAGCCGAACCCACCCCAACCCAGCCGAGCCCTCTCGAACCCACACCTAGTCCAGTCGAGCCCCTCACATGCCCTAACCTACCCAGCCGAACCCAACCCCATCCCCACCTGTGCCACACCATCCTAACCCTCGCCTAACCACCTACATGTCCACACAGCCCAGCCGAGCACATCAACCCTTGATTTGATTGGTGTTTTCTCGTTTTTCCGCAGCTCTTTATCACAGTGGACAGACTCACATTGACCCAGCTTCGATTGGTCAGTTTTGATTGGTGTGTTCTACGTTCGTGTTGTCTCGGTCCCTATATATGTTCCTTGTGTTAATGTTGATTTTGGTTTGTTGGTATTAATTTCTTCGTTTGTATTCCGACTCCCATCCTTGTTTTCATTATGGCTGATTCGACAAAGACTATATCTTCGTCTGATGTAGTAAGTATGCAGATTGCCACCACTAAGTTGAATGGGTCCAACTACTTATTGTGGGCTCAAGCTATAAAGGTTGCTCTTGGTGGTCGAAAGAAACTAAAGTATATTGAGTTTGGACCCCTGCCAAGGATAGTAAAGATTATGAGGATTGGGTTTCTGAAAATTATATTGTTATGTCTTGGTTATGGAACAATATGGAACCGTCTATGTCTTCCAATGTGATGGTTTTACCTTCAGCCAAGGAGATTTGGGAGTCTATTCATGAGATGTTTCCTATGGACCAGAATGTTTCTCTCAAGGCTATGATGTTTATCATAACTTGCTCCTTCTCCAACAAAATGAGAAATTGATCAGTGAGTACTACAGTTCATTCCGGGGTTTATTGGATGAGTTGACCACTATCACCCGGTTACCAGTGATGTGGAAGTGATAAAGAACAGCGTGAGGAGTTTTATGTCTCTAAATTTCTTGCTGGGTTACATTCTAATCTTCAGTCCGTTAAGTCACAAATTTTGGCAGAAGATGGTAGCATACCTTCGTTGAGTAATGTGTATTCTCGTGTGCTTCGTGTTACTACAGACTCTTTTTCATCTTCTGATTCTAGTGTTAAAAGATAATTCTGCACTCGTAACATCTACGGAACATCGTGGTGCCTTTCGTGGCCGTGGCAATTTTCCTAGTAATAATTGTGGTCGTGGTGGTCCTGGGTTTGGTAACTCTACTCCTGTTTTTAATGGTAATTGTGGTAGAGGGGGACCTTCGGGCTGTGGTTATGGTTTTGGTAGAGGTCGTGGTTTTCTTCATTGCACCCATTGTGAGGGTGACAATCATACTGTGGATAGGTGTTATGATCTTTATGGTAAACCTCGAGAAACATCTCCTAACCCAGCCTTGTTCTCCTCTGATAGTGCTTCTGGGTCTTATCATGAAGTTTGTGCTCCCACTCCACCTGTTGTGACATCTTCCAATGAGTTTATCACTCTTTCTTGGGAGGAGTATAATGCCTTAATTCAACAGCAACAATAGATGTCCGTGTCTGATAAGGCCGGTTTTGCTCAGTCAGGTAACATTGCATGTTTCTCTTCTTTTGCTTCTGCCCCATGGGTTATTGACTCAGGTGCTTCTGCCCATATGATTGGTAAGTCCAATGTGTGTTCTCATTTGATTAACTCATCTCCACAGTCCTTAGTCGTTTTAGCTGATGTAAGTTCTTGTCCTATAGTTGGTCATGGTTCTGTATCTCCCACTTCATCTCTTCATTTATCCTCTGTACATTATATACCTGCTTTTCCATTGAGTCTTTTGTCGGTCAACTTACTAAATCCCTCCATTGTTCTGTAACCTTTTATCCGTCTTGTTGTGTTTTTCAGGACCTCAACTCGAAGAAGATGATTGGTGGGGGCGTGAGCAGGATGGCCTTTATTATCTTGTACAACATCTAGCAGATGATAATGATAAATTGGTGGCTTTGCAAGCAACTGTCTCTCCACATCAGTAGCACTGTCGTCTGGGTCATCCATCATTGCAGTCATTGAAGTTGGTTTTTCCGTCAATTAAGTCTGTGTCAAAATTAGAGTGTGAGGCTTGCCAATTAGGTAAACATCATAGGGTGTCTTTTCCTCTGTGTCGAACTCACTGAATATTTCTCCTACAACTGTTAAGAATTTATTAGTTGCTCTCTCTGTTTTCCTCTCATGATGATCCATGGGTGTACGGTGATGATGGTGATTGTTAAAGGGTAGTCTTGTATCTATGTAATAATATGTATATAGTGTCCCACATCGGTTAAATGTAGAATTTGTCTAATAAGCTAAGCCTATATGTATTACACCCTTATGTATTCCCTTTTATTCATTGAATTTCAATGTCTCTACTTTTACATGGTATCAGAGCAACCGATTGTGGGGTTTGCTCATCTTCTTGCTGATTCAAAGTTGGGATTGAGAGTTCAATCTGTGTTGCCGGATTTCCGTAAGTAGTTCGAGAGTGCTCTCCATTGTTAGAGAAACCACAAGCCCTAGGAGTCATCTCCCACACATAGCCGCAGCCCATCGGCAGCCCCAAAACACCAAACCCTAACCACCGATTGCACCATCCACCAACCCACCCCCTGGCGACCTTCGCCTGACTCCGGCGACCTCCGGCAGCCCATTTACAGCTTCGGTAGCCCTTGTTTGGTGTGTCTCTAGGTTTAGGTCTGTTTTTCGTTCAGTTTGTGGCTATGTTTGCTTCAGATTTGGGATGATTTATTCGTATTTGGGTTGATTCTGTCCTGATTTGAGTTCCTAGTTTGTTTCTCTTGTGCCTTGCTATAATAATGCAGTCCACCAATCAGAAGTTGAATGGTTCTAAATTCCTTCAATGGTCTAGGGCTGTTACTATTGCTCTCATTGGTTTGGGTTTTGATGATCACCTTACCGGGGCTGCTCCTACCACTGATGAAAAGGCCACTAAGCAATGGAGACAAATGGATGCTCATATTGTTACACTTCTTTGGAATTCTATGGAACCGCAAGTTGCGGATATGTGGTTATTTGGGCACGTGTGAGGAGATTTGGGAGTGTGCTCAATTCCTGTACTCTAGTGATTTGACTCAGATGTACGACCTTTCTTTTCAGTATTTTTTAGTTGCAGAAAAGTGATTTGCCAATGACTGATTATTTGGCTTTGTTTAAACGGCTGGTTGGAGATTTGAATAGCGTCCTTCCTATCACTACCGATGCGAAGGATCAGCAGAAGTAGAGAAAACAGATGGCAGTGATGAAATTTCTTGCAAGATTGAAGTCTGATTTTGAGCCCATTTAATCTCAAATTCTTAGTGGTGCCACTCTTTCTCTCTTGCATATCAGCGTGTTCTTAGGAGCACTTCTCGAGATCTGACTACCCCCATCCCTGCTGTTACCGATCACTCAGCTCTTCTTACTCAGGCTCCTCCAATTGGGAGGGGTGGTAGTTATCCCCGTCATCAAGGTGGAGGAGGACATCGTTGTGGACGTGGGGGTCGTGGCAGAGGCCCACCACGTCATTGTGACAATTGCAACAAAGTTGGTCTTACTAGGGAAACTTATTAGGATCTCATTGGTCGTCCTGCAAGATTTTGCCAATACTGTTGTTACTCCTTCTACTCCAGTTGCAGATGATCATTTCTCGGTCTCTCGTGAAGAGTTCTCTCAGTTCCTTCAGTTCCAGGAGTCTTGGCAGGCATTTGGTCCTAGTACCTCGCTGACAAGGTATTCCTACTGCCTGCCTCACATCTCGTTCTGCACATTGGGTAATTGACTCTTCTGCTGCCACTGATCATCTCACAGGTATATCAAATTTTTTTTATCTCTTGAACCATCCTCCTCATTACTTCCTGTGACGTTAGCTGATGGTTCCTCTATCCCTGCTAAAGGAATAGGGACTGTCCAACCGTCCCCGTCTTTGTCTTTATCATCGGTTCTTTATATATCTTGTTCTCCTTTTAATTTAATATATGTTGCTAATAAGAGTCTTAATGCCTGTGTCTCTTTTTTTTCCTGATTATGTTCTTATTCAGGAGTTGATGACTCGAAAGACAATTAGTTTAGGGCATGAGTCTGATGGTGTCTACTATTTGGATGGTTCATCTCCACCACCTACCTCTCCCACTACTTGTCCTGCTACTATATCTCCTCACCAAGGATCAAAATTTCCTTCTGTTTCCATCGAAACGGCCGAAACGTTTCCGTTTCCTAGGTCATGGAAACGAAACAACCATGGAATCTCGAAATTCCATGGATTCCATCGAAACAACTTTATTTCTTTTGTTTCCATCGAAACAATGGAAACATAATTGTTTCCATCGAAACAAACCTATGATTCCGCATCGTTTCATTTGTTTCCAACAAAACATACTTGTTTCCATCGAGATAATCATGTGGTTGTGTACTTGTCATATGAACAACCATTTTATTTTAGAGATGACTTATTAGCTTATTATGTACTTGCATGTATCTTTTGCATTCTATGAAGTGTTTTGTGGATTCTATGAAGTGTTTGACAGTAGATTGGTGACTTAATCCTCATATATTTTCAATTTGAACTACACATTTTTAATGCAGCTCTACATATATAGACCTCTCAAATGTTCAATTAATCAATTATTAGCTTTATACACGCATATAGTTAAGTTTGAAGTTATGTTCTCCCATGTTTCTCAATGTTTCCAATTTTTTCCACTATTTCCACATGTTTCCGAAATGTTTCCGAAACGTTTCCGTTTCTGGGTACACCGAAACAATAGACCGAAACGAAATTTTGATCCTTGCTCCTCACCAAATTCATTGCCGCCTCGGACATGCTTCCTTGGCCAACTTGAAGCTGCTAGTCCCTAGTCTGAGTCATTTGTCTTTATTATAATGTGAGTTGTGTCAGTTGGGGAAGCATCACCGTGTCCAATTTGCTCCCCGGGTCAATAAAAGAGTGTCTAGTCCATTTCACTTGGTACATTGTTTCCTATTCCTGTTAGTCCCCGTGTTTTCAGGTGCGTTTGTTTTGTCCATCAGCTTACACTGGGTACTGATTAGTTAAACCCGTGTGCTATCAAATGTGTTTTTATTAGGGTACTCTCGATAGTCCTACCTTACGCCGTTTCTTTGTGTCTGTTGATGTTACGTTTTTTAGTCAACTCCATATTATTTTGAGTTTCATTCCATGACTGGTCCTGATTTTTTGCTTCCCTTACCTCTTTCTGTTCCTCCGGCATCTCCTGTTCTTTCCACTCCAGAGATTTCATCCCGCTTGGATTGCCCTAGTTTGCAAACATACACTCGCCGTCGTCCGATTGTTGATACCATTCCGAATTCTGCTACTCTGCCAACTGCCTCTGTGTATTCATATCCTCCTCTACCCGAATCTGACCTTCCAATTGCTCTCCGGAAGGGCAAGCTATCTTGTACTTCTCATCCTATTTCCAATTTTGCATCTTATGATCATTTGTCTCCTGTTTTCTCTTCGTTTGTTGCTTCTTTGTCTTCTGTGTTTGTTCCTAAGACTGTTGCAGAGGCTGTTACCCATCCCAGATGGAGACAGGCTATAGAGGATGAAATGTTTGCCTTATGGGATACTGGTACTTGGGACTTAGTTCCTCTTCCCCAGGGAAAGACCGTTGTGGGATGCCGTTGGGTTTACACTGTTACAGCGCATCCTGGTGGCGCGTTAGATCACTTGAAAGCCCACCTTGTTGCCAAGGGCTACACCAAAGTTTATTTCCTTGACTCTTCCGAGACGTTCGCTCCTGTGGCTAAGATTACTTCTGTTCGTCTCTTCATCTCCCTTACTACAATGTTTCATTGATCCTTACATTAGCTGGATGTCAAGAATGCATTCCTCAATGGCACTTTATTGGAAGAATTGTATATGGAGCAACCACCTCAATTTGTTGCCCAGGGGGAGTCTAATATGGTTTGTAGGTTGAGAAAGTCTTTGTATGGCCTAAACAAGTCTTCTCGTGCCTGGTTTGGTAGATTCAGTGATGTAGTTGCTGAATTTGGACTCCAAAGATGTGGTGTTGATCATTCAATCTTCTATTGCCATACTAAAGTAAGTAAAATCTTGTTGATTGTCTGCGTTGATGATATTGTTATAAGTTATAACTAGAGATGACTCCAAGGGTATTCTGGAATTGAAGTTATTTCTATAGAATACATTTCAAACCAAGGACCTCGTATAGCTTAGATACTTTTTGGGTACTGATGTTGCTAGATCGAGTGAAGGGATTTGCTTATCAGAAAGGAAGTATGTTCTTGATCTCCTGACAGAGGCAGTGATGTTAGGATCCAGACCTGTGGATTCTAACACGAAGTTCTATCAGATCAAGAAGAGTTATTGGAGGATACTGAACAGTATAGATGTGTAGTTGTTAAACTTAATATCTCTCTTTTACTAGGCTTGACAATGCCTTCGCAGTAAGTGTAATTTGCCAGTTCATGAGTTTTCCTCGAACCACACATTGGGATACAGTGGTACGGATTTTGAGGTATCTCAAAGGAGCTCCAGGTCGTGGTTTATTGTATCTGGATCATGGTCATAACGGGTTGAGAGCTACAGTGATGTTGATTGGACTGGATCCCCTAGTGATGGGAGATCCACCACAGGATACTGTGTTTTAGTTGGAGGTAATCTCGTGTCATGGAAACGCAAGAAGCAGACAGTTGCTACATCAAGTGTTGTGTTAGAATACATGGCTATAGCACACACTACGTGTGAGTTAGTGTGGATGAAGCATTTACTAGAAGAGCTTGCGTTCACCCAATCTAGTCTTATGAATTTCCTTTGTGACAACCAAGC
Source organism: Hydrangea macrophylla (assembly GCA_033977485.1). NCBI lineage: Eukaryota > Viridiplantae > Streptophyta > Magnoliopsida > Cornales > Hydrangeaceae > Hydrangea > Hydrangea macrophylla. Next base: position 64,771,393 of record CM066987.1, on the reverse strand, counting down.
TGCCGTTCATATTGCTTCTAATCCGGTATTTCACGAAAAAACAAAACACATCGAGGTTGATTGTCATTTTGATCGGGAAAAGCTTCTAGAAAAAGTAATCCAATTCGTGCACGTGAAGTTCGCGGACCAGTTAGCAGATTTGTTTGCAAAAGCCTTAGTTGGGACTCGTGTTAAATATATTTGTAACAAGCTTGGTGCATATGATATGTATGCTCTAGCTTGAGGTGGAGTGTTAAAGGGTAATCTTGTATCCATGTAATAATATGTATATATTGTCCCACATCGGTTAATGTAGAAGTAGCCTAGTAAGCTAAGCCTATATATATTAGCCTCATGTATTCTCTTTTATTCATTGAATATATACAAAGTTACTTTTACAGTGATGATGAATGTATGTAGGAATGTGGGCTTTGTAATTCCATGTGTACCTAGGGAGTTCAGAGGTGTCAGTAGAGAGAAATGACAGAGCAGGAAAATGCCAACAAAAGGACGCGCGAATGACATGCATTACGAGTCAAATTAAGCAGGACGAATCTAATTGGCACCCAAGGAAATTACTGAACAGGACAAATAGAGTTGAAATCTTACCAAATTGACTAATTAATTTGAGATGGCACGCAAAAGAGGAATTCCCTCTTTTGTAATGTTAGTAGGTTAGTAGATATGTATATTAAATTAAGTTTCTCAGTGTGTATATATATGTTTATGTGGATATAAATTAGGGTTATCTTTATATTAATTAAGTTAAGTTTAATATATGATAAGAATATGTGTCTGTAAGTGTGTTCTATATTCTATGAAGTGTATGACAATAGATTGGCGACTAAATCCTCATGTGTTTTAAATTTGAACTATATATTATTAATGTAACTGCATGTATAGACCTCTCAAAGGTTCAATTAATCAATTATTAGGTTTTTTTTTGTGCATACAGTTGAGATTGAAGTTATGTTTCCTCAAGTTTCTCAACATTTCCAATTTTTCCAGTGTTTCCGCATGTTTCCGAAATGTTTCCGTTTCCAGCAGACCGAAACGGATTTTGATCCTTGGTTGATTTAGTATTTAATTGAATAATACCTTAAAATGTGCTAGAGAGATATTATTGACCATTTCTATACGGCAACCAGTACGTTATACATTCTCAAAGTTATGCACTTTTTTGGTTTCTTTATAGTCCTACGACAAAATTTAAGCGAAAATATTGTCCAATATGTTTATTAAGAGGTAGTTCTTCTAATTTGGTGGGAATGAGTGGTGAGCTTACCTTGCAGATTGTGCAGATTGTGAACTGCTGCAAAATTCTAATCCAATTTATTGTAATATAATTATCCAAAACCTGTCTACAACGTACTGGTGCATGCATGGACAGCATGGAAGGCTGCTTTTTTTTCATTAGCTAAAGGCAGTGCCATATTGAACTTCTTTTGTTGCCTTCAAAGATGAGCTCAAATGAAACTAAGGAAGTTGTCTCTCTCAGTGAACTCAGACTCACAGCGGCACTACTGAGAGACACTTGAGAATGCAATATGTTTTACTTTCTCAACAGTTTTATTCTAAGCAACAGGGTTAATATCCTTTTAAAAAAAATAAAAAAATGACAATAATTTTTTGAAAACAATATCCTTGACCCTTGATATCGCCCCCCTCCAACGATGGTTACATATTATATTAGTGGGAAAATAGTTCTAATAAAACAAGCTAATCTTCTCTTAAACTGTGGACTTCTCGAAACGATTCTGCTCCCCTCCTTCCCCCTTCCTTTTGGGAAAATGTCTATTCCTTTTGAAGCACGTAGATATGATATCACATCTCTAATAAAAGTTAGTTAGAGTTGATATTGGTGAAATTCCATGCATTTTTGAACTAACATCATCGAACTAGGCAATAGCTGTACTGCCGTAGCGGATTTTAGACCTTTTGTTTGATGTTATTCAAACAACAAACATATTGTAAAAAGTAAGCCATATTTAGAAAGTCAAATATTTTTTGTCTGCTTTAAGTGATCTTGTTATCCTTATTTGACCTAGGCATCTCAATCAGAATGGATAGAAGCCTCGGAGGATGAAGATGAGGATGAGGATGAAAATGATAGTGAAGACGAAGAAGGTGATAGTGATGATGATAGTGAGGAGAATGATGATGACGATGATGATGTGGAGGTGACTCTCTTCACTCATGGTTACAGAGAGTATAATTATCTACTCTCTCTCTCTCTCTCTCTCTCTCTCTCTCTCTCTCTCTCTCTCTATTTTCTCTTGTCAAATGTGAATCAGAACATGTAGATACATGTAGATATATCTATGGGATGACAATTGTCAGGGTCTGTTCTTTTCTATTCTATATGAGGATTGGATATCTCTGCATTTTGAAAGGTCAATAGCAAATTAACACGGTGTAAGTGACACTACAATAGGAATTGATGCTTTTATTGATCAATGCACCATGCCAAATTGCCATTGAGCCAATGCTAATGATGTGGAAATATATGGTGAATGTTGATTTTTTATATGTAACAGTACCTGTGTATCTCTCTCTCTATATATATATATGTGTGTGTGTGCGCGCGCGCACGTGCATACAGATGCACACACAGTGAAAGAGAGCAGAGATAATCGACATGGATGCGTATTCTGGTTTAGAATCAACAATCATGATCTGTGTCAATAAGTTTGAGTCTTTCTCTACTCCTATACATGTGAAGGCTAGGAATAATGGCGGTGGATCACTTGAAATGGGAGATGCTGTTGCCATAATTCGAGGAGAGGGAAAGAATCTCCGGAGGAAAGAGAAAAGGGCCAGGATAGAGCAAATCAGAGCCAGTCTTGGCCTTTCTGATATCCAGAGAACACCAATGGTACTTTTCTTTATAGATACGATAATTAGGAAAATCTTGATTTTCCAGTTCATGAAAGCTTGTTTTACATTCTGAGCTTCTTACATAGCAAACAAAATTTTCTTACATGGAGACTATAGCTAATCTGTGCATTTTCCACTTGAATGTTTCTTTAGGCTCTGTTTGGTTCAAGAATTTCGTGAAGGAAAGGAAAGCAAAGGAAAGGAAAAGAAAACACGAATGAGAGCGCTTCTCTTTATTTGTAAATAACTAAATCGGCAAACCAAACAGAGTCTTAAGATCCTTATTAGTGATTTTGTTTATGTTGCTACTATCAATTAATTGCTTGCTCATTATTTGCTGAAGCCTGGAGAAACCTTGAGGGACTTCTACAAACGTACAAATTTGTATTGGCAAATGGCGGCACATGAACACACACAACATACTGGAAAGGTTTGTTTCTCTTTGTAGTGACGACTCGATTTTCTCTAATAATAATTGTAAAGATAAAGAGTGATGGGAATCTCTTGTATTCAACATAATGAAAAAAAATAAATAGTACAAGCCTTTATATAGGCGAAGCCAAACCTAAACATTTTACACACTAAACAATGTGGGACAACCACATAACTACACTTTACATATTTACCCTTTAACTCTCCCCCTCAAGCTGGAGCATACATATCATAAGCACCCAGCTTGTTACAAATATATCACACGTGTCCCACCCAATGCTTTAGTAAACAAATTTACTAACTGGTCTGCAGATTTAACATGAACAGTATTAATCCCTTTTTGTAGGAGCTTTTCACGAACAAAGTGACAATCAAACTTCAATGTGTTTCGTCCTCTCATGAAACACAGGATTAGAAGCAATATGAACCACTGCCTGGTTATCACAAAATAGGTTCATAGGCTCAGACTAAGTGAACCCAAGTTCCTTCAACAAATGCTTCATCCATACTAACTCACAAGTAGTATGCGCCATAGCCCTATATTCTGACTCAGCACTAGATCTAGCAACAACGGTTTGTTTCTTGCTTTTCCACGATACAAGATTTCCTCCAAGTACACAGTACCCTGTAGTAGACCTCCTATCATTAGGAGATCCGGCCCAGTTTTCATCTGTTCTCAAATTGAATGTGACCATGATCCTTATACAACAAACCACTGCCGGGAGCCCCCTTGAGGTACCTCAAGCCTCGTATCACTGCATCCCAATGTGTAGTTCGAAGGGAGTCCATAAACTGACTAATTACACTAACTGCGAAGGCAACATCAGGTCTTGTGACTGTTAGGTAATTAAGTTTCCCAACTAAGCGTCTGTACTGTCCTGGATCATCAAGTAGCTCCCCCTGATCTGGCACTAATTTGGAATTGGGATCCATAGGAGTATCCAAAGGTTTTGATCCCAACATTCCTGTCTCAGTTAGCAAATCAAGAACGTATTTTCTTTGAGATAAGCATATCCCTTCACTAGACCTGGCCACCTCAATGCCTAAGAAATACCTAAGCTGTCCCAAGTCTTTGGTCTGAAACTTGATTTATAAGAAAGATTTCAACTCATGAATTCCCTTAGAGTCATCACCATTAATGACGATATCATCAATATAAAACAATTAACAGTATCTTCCGCGCTACTGTGTGTCTATAGAAAACAGAATGGTCAACACCACATCTCTGAAGACCAAACTCAGCAATTACATCACTGAACCTGCTAAACCAAGCACGAGGAGACTGCTTCAAACCATAAAGAAATTTTTTTAATTTGCAAACCAGATTAGACTCCCCCTGAGCAACAAACCCAGGTGGTTGCTCCATGTAAACCTCCTCAAGAAGGGTACCATTTAGAAACGTGTTCTTAACATCCAACTAATGAAGGGGCAAATGATAAGTAGTGGCCAGTGAGATGAAAAGGCGAACAGAGGCAATCTTGGCCACGGGAGAAAAAGTCTCTGCATAATCAAGTCCATAAACTTGAGTGTAGCCTTTGGCAACAAGGCGTGCCTTCAACCGATCCAGAGTGCCATCTAGATGAACCTTAACTGCATGCACTCAACGGTAACCAACCACAGATTTCCCTGGTGGGAGCTGAACCAAGTCTCAAGTACCAGTTTCCTTAAGGGCACACATCTCATCCTGCATAGCTTGGTTCCAACCAGAATGGGTGCCACTGCAACATTCTTAGGAATAGATATGGTAGATATGGAAGCAACAAATGAAGAAAATATTGGAGACAAATGATCATAAGACACAAAGTTAGAAATAGGATGAGAAGTAGTACAAGAACGCTTACCCTTCCTGAGAGCAATGGGAAGGTCTAAATCAGTTGGTTCTGGAGAAGATGGCAGATCTGAGGACATGGTAAGCAGAGGCGGAGCAGCGGAGTCCAATAGAGTCTCTGGAGGTGGACGATGAGTATAAACTTGCAAATCAGGCCGAGACAAGCGGGTGGAAGCATCATGAGTAGGCGGTGTAGTAGTCGGAATAGGGGCGACAGGAAGAGGAACAGGAAGCATAAAATCCGGATTAGTAGCCGAGTGGGACTCTAAATAAAAGGGTTTAGACTCGAAGAATGTGACATCGGCAGAGACAAAGTATAGATGAAGGGAAGGACTGTAACAACGGTACCCTTTCTGAGTCCTAGAGTATACCAAGAAAATACACCGAATGGCTCGTGGGTCTAATTTGTCAGTACCGGGAGCCAGCTGATGAACGAAGCAAACACACCCAAAAACACGAGGAACGACTGAGAAGGGGTAGTCAACAGGGAACAAGCTTGAGTGTAGTGTGCGGCCATTGAGAATAGAAGATGGCATACGGTTAATCAAATAACATGCAGTGAGTACAGCATCCCCCCAAAAAAATTTTGCAACACGCATTTCAAATAACAGGGTGCTTGTGACTTCTAATAAGTGCCTGTTTTTTCTCTCGGCAACACCATTTTGTTGTGGGGTGTGTACACAAGAAGATTGATGAATCATGCCAGCATGTGTCATAAAAGTGCTAAAAGGGTCAGAATAATATTCCTTTGCATTATCACTTCGAAGAACACGAATGGTGACACCAAATTGAGTTTTAATTTCAGCACAAAAAGCAAATTGAGTTTTAATTTCAGCACAAAAAGCACTAAAATTAAAAAATAACTCGGAACGATTTTTCATTAAATAAAGCCAAGTTATTCTTGTATAATCATCCACAAAAGTAACAAAATACCGATGCCCCTTTTTGGAGGTTATACGGTGTAGACCCCATACATAAGAATTTACTAATTGAAAAGGACTAGACGCTCTTTTGTTGACCCGGGGAACAAATTGAACAAGGTGATGCTTCCCTCACTGACACGACTCGCACTCTAAAGACTGTAAAGAGCTTAAACTAGGAACTAAAAGCTTCAAATTAGCTAATGTAGGATGACCAAGGCAGCAGTGGAGAAATGGTAGCAGGACAGGCAGTTGGGGAAGGAGCAGGGACAAGATCACCATCAAAGTAATAGAGGCCATTGTTAGAGTTATTTGTTAGAGTTACTTTTTATGTTCTTGTTATTTTGTTATTACAGTGAGGGTCATATTGTAATATTTCTTTCTTTAATATTGTTTAATATATATGAAGGGGTGAGACAATATGTCAAATCCTAAGCTTTACCAAAATTTTATGTCTGACATGGTATCAGAGCCAACCTAAAAAGGATCCTCCACCACCCATCACCACCAATCCCCGCTGCCGGGCCACCCAAACCTGCGCCTACCAACCCTAACCCTACCAGCAAGAGCCGCAGCCTACCCAGCCTTCCTCAGGCCTGCGCCACAGCCTACTCAGGCCCTCAGGCCTGCGCCGCAGCCTCCCAGGCCTCCCCAGCCTGCGCTGCAGCCTGCCAAGGCTTCTCCACCCTCAGCCGACCACCTATGGCTCTCTAAATCTTGCGCCACCCACCAGATACTCCACCAACACCTTCTGAATCTCACTTCTCACTCAAAATCAATATAATCCACTGGTTAATTAACGTTCCAGTTTCCGCAGTTTTTTAGGTCCATATATAGACCTTTAAATTGACCTTGTTGGTCTTCCAATACCCAACTTCCCTCGTTTTCCTTCACCTTGTTGTGGGTTTTCCATTTGTTATCTGGAACTATGACCGACTTTGACAAGCCAGCGGGGACAAGTTCCACTACAGTTTAGACTGTGGTTCATCCCTTGGATCCCAATCTAAAAATCACTATCGTTCCATTCAATGGCCAAAATTACTTGAAGTGGTCACAGGCGGTAGAACTTTATTTGAAGGCACGCGGGAAGAGGGTCATCTTGATGGGCGTATTGTGGCCCCTTCCACTACCGATCCCGGTTATGACAAGTGGGAGATTGAGAATTCTGTTATTATGTCTTGGCTCATCAATTCCATGGTTCCTGAGATTGGTGAGAGGTTTTATCGAATGAAGACAGCTAAGGCTATTTGGGACACCGTTGCTTCTACATTCTCTCGAAGGGGGAATTATGCTCAGGAGTTTGAGCTTATCCGCTCCATTGATCGTTCTGAGCAGGGTGAGATGACAGTCACCCAATATTATACCTTCCTTACTACTAGTTGGGACAGAGTAGATCATTTACAGCCTTTTCAGCCCGTTTGTACCACTGATGCAGAGGAGTACCGAAAGCTACTTGAGAAACAACGGGTCTTCAAATTTCTTCAAGGGCTTCATTCCGATTACGATGCTGTTCGTAGTCGGGTTCTTGGGATGGATGTTCTCCCTCCCCTTCAGGAGGCCTTTGCTTACGTTCAGAACGAGGAGAGTCACCGCTCAGTTATGCTTCCGCCTGTTTCCACTGAGTGCTCAGCTCTACTTTCTGTCCCACCCAGAGAGGGGACCCAGCAGAATACTCCTTCAGACCGGCCTGTCGTGATCTGTGATTATTGCCATCGGCCTCATCATACTCGGACTAATTGTTGGAGCCTTCACGGACGTCCCTCTAGTGGATGAGGAGGTCGTGGAGGTGGTCGTAGCGGAGGACGTGGGGGTCGAGGAGGCCGAGGAGGTGGTTCCCGTGCCCATCATACTACTACTGATACTGAGACTCCAGCTAGTGTTGAGACTGCTCCAACTACTGATATGTCCCCTTTATCTCCTGCCCAGCTTGACACTCTCAGAAACTTGATGTCCAGGTATACTTTATCTCCAGCTGCTAGTGCCTCATCCTCTTTTGCACAATCAGGTAATATTGTCGCACCTGCAAGAGCTTTCCTCTCTCTTTCCTCCTCTCATTGGATTATTGATTCAGGGGCTTCTGATCATATGTCTCGTTCTTCTGATCTTTTTTGTGATTATAAGCCTAGTTCAGGTCAGGACAAAGTTAGAATTGCTGATGGTACCTTTTCCTTCGTCTCGGGGAAAGGTCTTATTCGTGTCACTCCTCTATCCTTGAGCTCAGTTTTAAATGTTCCTAGTTTCTCTCATAATCTTTTATCTTTGAGTCGTATTACTCAGGACTTGAATTGTTCAGTAACCTTTTTTCCCTCTCATTGTGTCTTTCAGGATCTTCTCACGAAGAGGGTGATTGGCAGTGGTAGAGAGACACAGGGGCTGTATATTCTGGATGAGGGAGAGCAGAATCTGGATGAGGGAGAGAAGATTGCTAATAATTCTGTCGTTTTGAAGAATAAAGCTGCAGATTTGGTGCTTTGGCATAGGAGATTAGGACACCCATCCTTGTCTCCACTTAAATATATGTTTCCATCTCTTGTTACGAATAATAGTATTTCCAATTTCAAGTTTTCTTGTGATGCATGTGAACTTGGTAAACATTTTCGAGCTTCTTATGCTCAAAGCAACAATAAAAGTTATGTTCCTTTTGCCTTAATACATTCTGATGTTTGGGGTCCTTCCCGTACTGTGTCCTTGAAAGGTCATAGATGGTTTGTATCTTTTATAGATGATTGTTCTCGTACTACATGGTTGTATATGATGAAAGAAAAGCGGTAAGTTTTTTCTATTTTTCAAAGTTTCCATAAAATGGTGTGTACCCAGTTTGGGGCGGTTGTGAAAATCTTAAGGTCTGACAATGGGGGTGAATACATTGATTCGGGTTTAAGTCAATATTTTAGCTCTTATGGTATTATTCACCAGACTTCTTGCACTGACACTCCACAACAAAATGGTGTTGCCGAGCGTAAAAATCGTCACCTTTTAGATGTTAACCGCAGCTTACCTTATCAATCGCCTACCTACCCGTGTGTTGGAACAGAAAGCACCTCTTCAGGTTCTTTCCGACTCTTCATTTTCTTCATCTATTCCTTCTCGTGTATTTGGTTGTGTCTGTTTTGTTCATAATCACAGTCCAACCCGTGGGAAATTAGACCCTCGTGCTATTAAGTGTGCGTTTGTTGGTTACTCACCCACTCAAAAAGGTTACAAGTGTTACCACCCTCAGTCTAGGAAATGGTTTGTTACTATGGATGTCACATTTGATGAGTCACAGTCCTACTTTCTTGACTCTCCGGTATCTCTTCAGGGGGAGCCGAGGTGTGAAGAGATGCCAGTTTTACCTATGGTGATTGAGATGGAGACAGAAACGGAAAAGGAAAGTGAGGAGACAGAAAAGGAAAGTGAGAGGAGGGTGCCTGCTAAGGAAGTAGTAATTGAGGAACCGAGGGTGAATGAGCTGAGGGTATATTCCAGGGGAACATGGAGTAAACAAAAGATCAGAGAGACTCCAGAAGTTACTGCTCCTGTTTCTTCCCTGCCATTGCCATGTCCTCTTAGTGATGAAGATTCAGGTAATTCCTCTGATACACCCTCTCTTAACATAGATGATTTAGATGTTCCTATTGCTGTTCGAAAGGGTGTTAGATCTTGTACTCAACATCCTATATCTAACTTTGTATCTTATTCTCATCTATCTCCTTCCTATAAAGTCTTTCTTTCCAGAATTTCCTCTGTTAGCGTTCCTAACCATGTTCAGGAAGCTCTTGCTGATCCCAAGTGGAAACATGCCATGATTGAAGAGATGAATGCTCTTCGAAAGACTGGTACTTGGGATTTGACCATATTGCCTACAGGAAAGAGGACTGTGGGGTGCAAGTGGGTGTACACTGTGAAGCACAGGGCTGATGGTTCTATTGAGAGATATAAAGCTCGGTTGGTAGCAAAAGGGTTCACTCAGACCTACGGGGTGGACTATGAGGAGACCTTTGCCCTAGTCGCAAAGATGAATTCTGTTAGAGTTCTCCTTTCTCTGGCAGCTAATCAGAATTGGCCTCTTCACCAATTTGATGTGAAGAATGCCTTCTTGCACGGTGACCTAGAAGAAGTTTACATGGACATCCCTCCAGGGTTCGAGGACTACAAGACAAATGGGAAGGTGTGTAGACTTAAAAAATCTCTGTATGGTCTCAAACAGTCACCAAGGGCCTGGTTTGAGAGATTTACGCAGGCTATGCTTTGGTTTGGGTTTACACAAAGTCATGCAGATCACACATTGTTCATCAAACATTCCTCGTAGGGTAAGACCACTGCTCTTATTGTGTATGTTGATGATATTGTTCTAACTGGAGATGATCTGGAGGAAATGGATCGATTGAAGAAGCAATTAGCCACTGATTTTGAGATAAAAGACTTGGGGGCCCTAAAGTTTTTCCTTGGGATCGAAGTTGCTCGATCCAAACATGGAATCTTTATTTCCCAGAGGAAGTATGTCCTGGATTTGTTAAAGGAGACAGGAATGCTGGGCAGTAAAGCGTGTGATACGCCGATAGAGCAGAATCAGAAACTTGGTGAGGACAGTAGTGGGGAGTTAGTTGACAGGGGGAGTTATCAGAGACTTGTTGGTAAGCTCATATATCTCTCTCATACTCGTCCGGATATTGCCTTTTCTGTTAGTGTCGTCAGTCAGTTTATGCATTCTCCACGACAGTCACACCAAGACGCCGTCTTCCGAATCCTTCGATATTTGAAGGCTGCTCCAGGGAAAGGCTTGTTCTTTGCAAAATATGACCACCTAAGGGTGGAAGGGTACACTGATGCGGATTGGGCTGGTTCCATTACTGATAAGAGGTCTACCTTAGGGTACTGCACATTTGTGGGAGGTAATCTTGTTACCTGGAGAAGTAAGAAGCAGAATGTAGTGGCCAGGTCAAGTGCAGAAGCTGAATTCAGGGCAATGGCCCAAGGTATTTGTGAATTATTGTGGATTAAGTCACTACTCAAGGATCTGAATGTTGATCAGACAGAGTCTATGAAACTTTTTTGTGACAACCAAGCGGCCATTAGTATAGCCCATAACCCTGTTCAACATGATGGAACAAAGCATGTGGAGATCGATCGACATTTCATTAAAGAGAAGATTAGTAATGGTACTATCTGTGTTCCCTTCGTAAAGACTGGTGATCAAGTGGCAGATGTTCTTACCAAAGCTATTGGGAGTCGACCTTTCCACACTATCCGAGACAAGCTGGGAATGAGAGATATTTTTGTACCAGCTTGAGGGGGAGTGTTAGAGTTATTTGTTAGAGTTACTTTTTATGTTCTCGTTATTTTGTTATTTCAATGAGGGTCATATTGTAATATTTCTTTCTTTAACATTGTTTAATATATATAAAGGGGTGAGATAATTTGTCAAACCCTAAGCTTTACCAAAATATTATGTCTGACAGCCATTGACTCATGCCTGACGCCAATCGTCTTTTGAGTCTTCAAATCTTGAATTAGAATAGAATCAGGTGAAAAAGATGCACAACAGTTAAGATCCTTAGTCAATTGACCAACAGATATTAAATTAAAGGACGAACGAGGTGTAAACAAAACAGAAGACAAGGATAAAGATGAAGAGGGTTGAGCTGTCCCAATTCCTTCAACAGGAGTCGAGGACCCATTCGCCAAAGTGACTGGGGGAAGAGACGATAACAACCGGATAGATGTAAAAAGACTAGATATACCTGTCAAATGATGACTAGCGCCATAATCAATTACCCACGGGGAAAAACCTGAAGCAATGCAAGCAGTATGTGTACCTCCATGCTGAGCTAAGGAAGCAAATGAGGTGGATGCCTGGTGGCTGAAGAGACTGGCCTCTACCACGGCCAGGACGACCACCTGAAATTCCCTAGCTCGTCCCAGGAGCTGGTGGAGTATGAGTAATAAGAGCGGAGCGATCAACAAGCGCAGGTGAGGGAGGAGGGTTCCGAGAGGTGCTCCGTAGAACACGCTGATATGTCTCGGCAAAAGTAGTCCATGATCAACGAAGGACCCAAGATGAACAATATATGAACTAAACCCGAAGGAAAGAGGCAGATTGGAACCAAAATATGGTCAATCTGAACTTAAACACAGTAGATCTGAAGGAAAAATATGGTCACACCGAGGGTGGCAGGGGGCGGCGAGGGTGGCCGGTGGCGAGGGGGCTGCCGGAGGTGGTGGGTGGCTTGCGGCTAGGGTTTGGAGAGGGGGGATCTGCGATGGTCTCTTTTTTTTTAACAGGACGGTAATGAAAAATAAAAAGAAATCTCAAAAGAGATTGACTACCCGAACTTCTCGATCACGATGAAGGTGGAAGAATAATGAGCAATCCCAGATGCGGAAGGCTCTGATACCATGTAAAGATAAAGAGTGATGGGAATCTCTTGTATTCAACATAATGAAAAAAAATAGTACAAGCCTTTATATAGGCAAAGCCAAACCTATACATTTTACACACTAAACAATGTGGGACCACCATATAACTACACTCTACATATTTACCCTTCAACAGTAATTTATTTATTTTGTTTCTTCCATTTTCCTCTCCTGATTATAGTCTTGTTTCCTAGTTACAAATCTATGTGGAGCCCAATTTGGGTATCTTAGATCTAGGATGGGAAAAAGTTGGTTCAACCACCTGACCTAAAGCTGATCTACGTTTTAATGGGTGTGGAACTCTCGAGTTGAACACAACCTAGAGATGAATGGAAATTTAACTTCGAACTTGAATATGTTAAGGTTGTACCTAAAAGCTATTTTAAGGCGTATAAATCAAGATCAACTTTATCATCTAGGGCTTAAAGTCCTTGCTTTGAAAACATTTAAAATAAGGGTAAAGATTTTCGACCTCCCATGAGGTTAGTCATATATCAGCAGCCTCCTTTAATATTAAAACTTTGTATCAATGACCTCCCCTCTAATAACAGAAGTGGATGGAATCTTGTGATGTCAGCAATTTTCAAGATGAATTGACAAGTTTGCCCTCATATATGTGTTATGAGGCACAATACCTTTGTTAGATTTAATATCGTTTATTGTCTGTAATAAGGGAGTTTTGTACTTTGTTCTAACTCTCTCTCTATATATATATAAAATTTACATTGGGTTGCTAGTTAAGCAACCCCAATCTCTCTAATCTCTCACGTCTCCCCTCTTCTCTTACTCTTATTCTTCAGTCTAGATTACAAATTTGACTTGGTATCAGAGCAAGCGTAGATCCAGTATTGTTTCTTCTAATAGTCCTCGGAATCAGTCGAGAAAAGAGAAGAAAGAAGACGACTTGCTGACGTCACATTTTCGGTGGTGACGTCATGTTGACGTCATCTTTCCGGAGATGATGTCAGCATGTTCTGATGAAAGGAACATACCTTGTGGATCGTATGGACATTGCGAGTCTGATGGTGATTTTTCCAGAATTTTTCGATCAGGGTTTTTGTTCCTTCTGCTTCATCACGATGGTTATGTTTGTAAATGAGATGGGAATATATTTTGTACATTCAACATACTAAGAAATAAAGAGTACAAGCCTGTAAATAGGCTAAGTCCAACCTACACATTTTACACACTAACCGATGTGGGACAACCACATAACTACACTTTTACATATTTACCGTTTAACACTCTTTGTTACAAATATATATCACACGTGTCCCACCCAATGCTTTAGTAAACAAATCTGCTAACTGGTCAGCAGATTTAACATGAACTGTATTAATCACTTTCTGTAGGAGCTTTTCACGAACAAAATGACAATCAACTTCAATGTGTTTCATCCTCTCATGAAACACAGGATTAGAAGCAATATGAACCGTTGCCTGGTTATCACAAAATAGGTTCATAGGCTCAGACTGAGTGAACCCAAGTTCCTCCAACAAATGCTTCATCCATACTAACTCACAAGTAGTACGCGCCATAGCTCTATATTCTGACTCAGCACTTGATCTAGCAACAACGGTTTGTTTCTTGCTTTTCCACGATACAAGATTTCCTCCAACAAGTACACAGTACCCTGTAGTAGACCTCCTATCACTAGGAGATCCGGCCCAGTCTGCATCTGTGTAACTCTCAACTCGATTGTGACCATGATCCTTATACAACAAACCACGACCCGGAGCCCCCTTGAGGTACCTCACGACCCGAATCACTGCATCCCAATGTGTAGTTCGAGGGGAGTCCATAAACTGACTAATTACACTAACTGCGAAGGCAACATCAGGTCTTGTGACTGTTAGGTAATTAAGTTTCCCAACTAATCGTCTGTACTGTCCTGGATCATCAAGTAGCTTCCCCTGATCTGGCACTAATTTGGAATTGGGATCCATAGGAGTATCCAAAGGTTTTGATCCCAGCATTCCTGTCTCTGTCAGCAAATCAAGAACATATTTCCTTTGAGATAAGCATATCCCTTCACTAGACCTGGCCACCTCAATGCCTAAGAAATACCTAAGCTGTCCCAAGTCTTTGGTCTGAAACTTGATTTGTAAGAAAGATTTCAACTCATGAATGCCTTTAGAGTCATCACCAATAATGACGATATCATCAACATAAACAATTAATAGGATCTTCCCCGCTACAGTGTGTCGATAGAAAACAGAATGGTCAACACCACATCTATGAAGACCAAACTCAGTAATTACATCACTGAACCTGCCAAACCAAGCACGAGGAGACTGCTTCAAACCATAAAGAGACTTTTTTAATTTGCAAACCAGACTATAGACTCCCCCTGAGCAACAAATCCAGGTGGTTGCTCCATGTAAACCTCCTCAAGAAGGGTACCGTTTAGAAATGCATTCTTAACATCCAACTGATGAAGGAGCCAGTGATAAGTAGTGGCCAGTGAGATGAAAAGGCGAACAGAAGCAATCTTGGCCACGGGAGAAAAGTCTCTGAATAATCAAGTCCATAAACTTGAGTGTAGCTTTTGGCAACAAGGCGTGCCTTCAAACGATCCCGAGTGCCATCAGGATGAACCTTAACTGCATATACCCAACGGCAACCAACCACAGATTTCCCTGGCGGGAGAGGGACCAAGTCCCAAGTACCAGTTTCCTTAAGGGCACACATCTCATCCTGCATAGCTTGGTTCCAACCAGAATGGGCAAGTGCCTCGGCAACATTCTTAGGAATAGATATGGTAGACATGGAAGCAACAAATGAAGAAAAAATAGGAGACAAATGATCATAAGATATAAAGTTAGAAATAGGATGAGAAGTAGTACATGAACGCTTACCCTTCCTGAGAGCAATGGAAAGGTCTAAATCAGTTGGTTCTGGAGAAGATGGCGGATCTGAGGACACGGTAGGCGGAGGCGGAGCAGCGGAGTCCATTGGAGTCTGTGGAGGTGGACGACGAGTATAAACTTACAAATCAGGCCGAGACAATCGGGTGGAAGCATCAGGAGTAGGCGGTGTAGTAGTCGGAATAGGGGAGATTGGAAGAGGAACAGGAAGCATAAAGTCCGAATCAGTAACCGAGTGAGACTCTGAATAAAAGGGTTTAGACTCGAAGAATGTGACAACGGCAGAGACAAAATATCGATGAATGGAAGGACTATAACAACGGTACCCTTTCTGAGTCCTAGAGTATCCCAAGAAAATACACCGAATGGCTCATGGGTCTAATTTATCAGTCCCGGGAGCCAGCTGATGAACGAAGTAAACACACCCAAAAACACGAGGAACGACCGAGAATGGTGACTCAACAGGGAACAAGCTTGAGTGAGGTGTGCGGCCATTGAGAATAGAAGATGGCATACGATTAATCAAATAACAAGCAATGAGGACAGCATCCCCCCCAAAAAAAAATTTGGAACACGCATTTCAAATAACAGGGTGCGTGTGACTTCTAATAAGTGCCTGTTCTTCCTCTCGGCAACACCATTTTGTTGCTGTGTGTGTACACAAGAAGATTGATGAATCATGCCAGAATGTGTCATAAAAGTACTGGAAGGGTCAGAATAATATTCCTTGGCATTATCACTCCGAAGAACACGAATGGGCACACCATATAGAGTTTTAATTTCAGCACAAAAAGCACAAAAAATAGAAAATAACTCGGAACGATTTTTCATTAAATAAAGCCAAGTTACTCTTGAATAGTCATCCACAAACGTAACAAAATACCGATACCCCTTTGTGGAGGTTATACGGTGAGGACCCCATACATCAGAATGCACTAGCTGAAAAGGACTAGACGCTCTTTTATTGACCCGGGGAGCAAATTGAACACTGTGATGCTTCCCCAACTGACACGACTCACACTCTAAAGACTGTAAAGAACTTAAACTAGGAACTAAAAGCTTCAAATTAGCTAATGAAGGATGACCAAGGCGGCAGTGGATCTGATGAGGTGAAATGGTAGCAGGACAGGCTGTTGGTGAAGGTGCAGGGACAGGATCACCGTCAAAGTAATAGAGACCATTGGACTCATGCCCGACGCCAATCGTCTTCCGAGTCTTCAAATCCTGAATAAGAACAGAATCAGGAGAAAAAGATACACAACAGTTAAGATCCTTAGTCAACTGACCAACAGACATTAAATTAAAGGACGAACGAGGTATAAACTAAACAGAAGACAAGGATAAAGACGAAGAGGGTTGAGCCGTCCCAATTCCTTCAACAGGAGTCGAGGACCCATCCGCTAAAGTGACTGGGGGAAGAGACGATGATAGCCGGATAGATGTAAAAAGACTAGATATACCTGTCAAATGATTACTAGTGCCAGAATCAATTACCCATGGGGAAGAACCTGAAGCAATGCAAGCAGTATGTGTACCTCCATGCTGAGCTAAGGAAGTAGATGAGGTAGATGCCTGGTGGGCTGCCTGATACTGAAGTAACTGAGAGTATTCCTCGCGAGATACGGAAACTGTATCCGTAGGAGCAGTAGCAGGAGAGTATCCAGAATCAGAGATGGCGGCATTCGCAACCTGGGGGGGACGACCATGGAGCTGCCAGCATGTGTCTCTGCTATGCCCATCCCGAAAACAATAAGTGCACTGAAGAGTCTGGCCTCTACCACGGCCAGGACGACCACCCCGAAATCCTCCTCCACGTCTTCCACGATTAGGGCCACCACCCCTACCAGGAGCTAGCGGTGTCTGAGTAATAAGAGCGGAGCGATCAACAAGTGAAGGTGCGGGAGGTGGGTCCCTAGGGATGCTCCGTAGAGCACGCTGATATGTCTCGGCAAAAGTCGGAAGAGCATCACTACCAAGAATTTGAGACCGAATAGCCTCATATTCAGGTTTAAGACCAACAAGAAACTTCATGACCAACATCTGTTCTCTCTGCTTCTATTGTTCCTGAACACTGGTGGTAGGGGGCATAACAGTATTTAACTCCTCATGCAACCGCTTCATAGCAGCAAAATAATCCGTAACAGACAAATCATTCTGCTCGAGCTTGAAATACTGAGAGGACAAATCATACATCCGGGTTAAGTTGCTGGAGTAAAGAAGATGAAGATAGTCCCAAATAGCTTTACAAGAGGCCAAGTGATTACATAGATCGGCAACCTCGGGCTCCATAGAGTTCCATAAAAGGGTCAAGAGTTGAGCATCCAACCGTTTCCACTCCCGAACAGCCTTGTCATCAGTGGCGGGAGGTGACTCAGTAAGATAGGTATCATGGCCTAAGCCAGTAAGAGACATAGTAATAGCGTTGGTCCATTGAAGAAAGTTGTTGCCATTCAACTTGCGAGTTATGAGTTGGGTGATAGATTTAGACTCCATGATCAAGGAATGACCCAAGATGAACAATATATGAAGTAAAACAGAAGGTAAAAGGCTGGTTGAAATCCGAAAATGGTCAAACGGGGCTGAAACACAGCAGATCTGAAGGAAAAAGGTGTAACGGAGACTCGCCGGAGGTTGCCGGAGGTCGGCGACAGTCGCCGGAGGTTCGCCGGGGTTCGGCGAGGGTGGCCGGAGGCAGGGGGGGCAATCCTCAGCGATCAGCTCCACTGCTTCACCATCGGAGTCCTCTGCATCAGTCTCAAGTGGCAGTGGTCGTGGATCTGGGTGGTCGTGATTTTTGTGGTAGTTCTCGTGGTGTTTTTGGAGGTGGTGGTCGTACTGGGGCCGAAGTGTGATCATTGTGGCAATACTAATCACACGGAACCTTATTGTTGGACTAAATATGGTAAGCCAACTTATGCAAACCAGGCAATTGATAGTACCACTCACCCACTCCCCCCCTACTCTACCACAACTCCCTACTCCCCTCTGGACCAGCAACTACCAGTTCCAATTCTTATGACGCACTCACTACTCAACTTGGCTAGCTTGTCCAGACCTTGCGTGCAATTCTTCCTGTCAACTTGCTTTCTGTTAGTTAAGTAACTAAAACTCTCAACTGTTCCATAACCTTTTCTCCCACTTCCTGTGTTTTTCGAGACCTCAAGAGGAAGAAGATGATTGATTCGGGGCATGAGAAGAATGGCCTATACTACCTGGATCCTGGTGCATCAACTCCATTCTCTGCATATGCTTTGAGTGCAACAGTGTCACCTCTTCAATGGCATTTCTGTTTGGGTCATCCATCATGGCCAAACTCAAGTTGGTTTGAGTCGGGTTTCTAGTCTAGATTGTGAGGCTTGTCAGTTGGGCAAGCATCATTGTAGTTCCTTTCCTAGAAGTAGTTCTAGTTGTATCAGAAGAATTACCTGAATCATCATCACTAAGAGAGAATGGCAGTGGTGGAAGAGGAGCAACAGGCTCTGAAGTCTCTCTAGTCTTCCTTTTACTCCATGTCCCCCTCGAATAAACTTTTAGCTCCTTTCCTCCCTCAACTCCCTCTCTCTCTCCTTCAGTCTCTCGCTCTCTCTCTCTCTCTCTCTATTCCAACTCCCTCACTCTCTCTTTCAGCTCTTTCTTGTTCCACCTCAATCATCATAGGTAACATAACAGGCATCTCTTCACACCGTCTCTCTCCCTGAAGAGATGGCTGAGGGTCAACAAAGTAGGACCGAGACTCGTGAAAGGTGACATCCATCGACACAAACCATTTCCTAGAAGGAGGATGGTAACATTTGTAACCTTTCTGTGTAGGAGAATAGCCAACAAACACACACTTAATAGACCGAGGATCTAACTTTCCACGGTTAGGTGAATGGTTATGAACAAAACAAACACAACCAAAGACACGAGGTGGAATGGATGCGGAGAGGGAAGGATGAGAAAGAACTTGAAGTGGTGTTTGTTTATTTAGGACACGAGTTGGGAGCCTATTAATGAGATAAGCAGCTGTAAGGACTGCTTCACCCCAGTAATTACGAGGAGCATTAACCTGGAAGAGTAAGGAGCGAGCAATATCTAAAAGGTGGCGATTCTTGCGTTCGGCCACACCGTTTTGTTGGGGAGTGGCAGTGCAAGAAGTTTGGTGAATGATACCGTGAGAAGAAAAATACGCACCTAAACCAGAATCAATATACTCACCACCTTGATCAGAATGCAAAATTTTTACAACCACCCCAAATTGAGTATTTACCATTCTGTGAAAGTTTTGGAAAATATCAAATACTTCTCGTTTTTCTTTCATAATATATATATCCAAGTAGTACGAGAGAAATCATCAATAAAAGAAACAAACCAACGATGACCCTTTAAAGACACAGTACGAGAAGGACCCCACACATCAGAATGAATTAAAGTAAATGGAGCAGAACTTTTATTATCACTAGTAGCATAAGAAGCTCGAAAATGTTTACCAAACTCACAAGCATCATAAGAAAAATTCGAAATACCAGTATTTGTGACAAGAGAAGGAAACATATGCTTAAGTAAAGAGAAAGAAGGGTGTCCTAATCTCCTATGCCAAATATGTAGGTCATCAACTTTATTCTGGATAACTACGGTATGATGAGCCAATTTCTCCCCTTCATCTAAAATGTAAAGACCATGCTCCTCTCTACCACTGCCAATCGTCCTCGTGATAAGATCCTGAAACATACAACGGGTAGGATAAAATGTTACAGTACAGTTCAAGTCTCCAGTAATACGACTCAAGGACAAAAGATTGTGAGAAAACTGAGGAACATGTAAAACAGAAGTCAAGGGTAGAGAAGGTGTAGCATGAATTAGACCTTTCCCGGTAACAGAGGAGAAAGTGCCATCAGCTATTCTAACTTTATCTTGGCCTGAGGAAGACTCATAGTCAGAGAAAAGGTTAGATGCAGGTGACATATGATCAGAGGCGCCGGAGTCAATAAACCAAGGAGAGGAGACAGAAGAAAGAAATGCTCTTGGTGATGTAACAACATTACCTGACTGGGCAAAGGACGATGAGGAGCTTGTAGGTGTCGGAGTAACACATCGGGCCATCAGTGTCTGAGAGTCTCAAGTTCAGTGGCAGAAAAGGTGCTGGAGTTAGCATCCGAAGTGGGTGCAAAAACACTAGAAACCGGAGCTGTAGGCTCAGGAACAGCAGAATGATGTGCACGGGCAGCCTCCCCACGGCCACCACGACCCCCTCCTCGACCTCCACGACCTCCCCGACCACCAGGTGGTTTGCCATGGAGGCTCCAGCAGTTAGCCCGAGTATGATGGGGCTTAAAACAGTAGTCACAAATCACAACAGGGCGATCAGAAGAAGTCGGATGCTGGATTCCATCTCTAGGTGGAACAGAAACTAAGGCAGATCTCTCAGTAGCGGCAGAAGGAAGCATGACACAGCGACGACTCTCCTCATTCTGAACATGAGCAAAGGCCTCCTGAAGGGTGGGAAGTGTATCCATCCCAAGTACCCGGCTACGAACTGCGTCATAGTCAGGATGAAGTCCCTGAAGGAATTTAAAGACCCTCTGTTTCTTTAGTAGTTTCCGATACCCCTCAGCATCAGTAACACACACATGCTGATAGGCCTGTAGATAATCAATTCGATCCCAACTGGTGGTAAGAAACTGAAAATATTTGGTGACTGTCATGTCACCCTGCTCCGAGCGGTCAATGGAACGAAGCAACTCAAACTCCTGTGCATAGTTCCACCGTCTAGAGAAGGTAGAAGTAACAGTGTCCCAGATCGCCTTAGCAGTCTTCATGCGATAGAAATTCTCCCCAATTTCAGGGACCATAGAATTAATAAGCCATGCCATGATAACGGAGTTCTCAATTTCCCACTTATCATAGCCTGGATCTGTAGAAACAAGGGCTCGAACACGCTCGTCAAGGTGGCCCATCTTCCCACGTGCCTTCAGATACAATTCCACTGCCTGGGACCACTTCAGATAATTTTGGCCATCAAAGGGAGTGGGAGTAATTTTAAGGTTGGGATCCAAAGGAGGAACCACTGTGTGATTCGTGGTCGGTGTAGAAACATCCGGTTTATCAGCCATTGATCCGGATATGCAAGGAAAACCCAACAAAAAACTGAAGGAAAATGGAGAAGATGCAACTCACAAAGGTCTTAAAACAGATCAAGGGTCCATAAAGGACCTAACAGGCACAAAAAAAAAGGAACAAAACAGTTTCTAAATCAGTCCAGGGTGAGACTAGGGTGTGCGCAGGGGCTAGGGTGGTTGGATGGTGGGCTGCGCAGGCTGTGGGGTGGGTTTAAGGTGCGGCGCATGCTGTTGGGTGTGCTGGTGGGCAGCGACGAAGGCTGGTGGTGGTTTGGGCAGCGGCGAAGGTTGGTGGTGGTCAGGCGAGGGCTGGTGGAGGGTAGTGGTGGTTGCGGCAGGCTGGTGGTGGGTAGTGGTGGTTGCGGCAGGCTGGTGGTGGGTTGTGCTGGTAGTTTAGGGTTTGTTTTTGAGTGTATCATCCATGGCTTTGATACCATGTAGAAAATAATATTATTGAATCTTAGGTTAGAAAAAGATCTAACCCACATTATAATACACAAAGAGAAGAAAAAAATAAAATTACACTTAGACCCCTACTAACAACTAATTAACATCACGAACTAAATAATAACACACTCTCTCAACACTAGTCGTCAGTCTGAGTCATTTGCTTTAGTTCATACAGACATTTGGGGACTATCTCGGTTTTCTAGTTTAAATGGTTTTAAGTACTTTGTTTTATTTGTTGATGATTATTCCCGTTCGACTTGGTTATTTTTAATGAAAGAATGATTTGAGTTGCCTCATATTTATTTTCGATTCTATAATGAGATTTTGTTCAATTTGGTAAACGGATTAAAATTCTTCGTTCTGATAATGCTTTGGAATATACGCAATCTGTTATGGAATTCTTTTGTGTTGATCATGGCATTTTACATTAGACTAGTACTCACACCTCTCAACTAAATGGTGTAGCGGAACATAAACATAGACAATTGGATGTTGCTCGCACCTTACTCTTTAATATGCACGTGCCTCGTCATTTTTGGCATGATGTTGTTCTCACTGCATGTCATCTTATTAATCGTATGTCATTGGTTGTACTCCATCAGAAGTCTACTTTCTCATTATTATATTCTCATACGTCCTCCTTTCAACTAACTCCCCGTGTTTTCAACTGTGTGGCGTTTGTTCCTTAGAAGCACGAAGCGGGGGCAGGGACGGGGGCGGGAGCGGGGGCGGGGGCGGGGGCGGGGAAGCGGAGATACATAGAAGAGTCTGAAGTTCGGGGCGTCTAGGAAGCGTCTATGTTAATTAAATATTATATATTTATTAACCTTGAAAATTATACAAGAAACAATTATGATTCTTTTAGAAATAATTTGGGGTAAAACAATAGATACATATTAGTTGTGATGTTATTTTCAAATGATTAAAAGTAATATAAGAATATAAATAATTGTGGTGTGCCGTACTTGCAAATTTATGGTTTTATTGTGGCTCTTTTGTAAATAATCTTAGAGTTAGGGTTAAAATAGTAGTTTAAATATATTCTGTGGTGCTATTTGCAAAAAAGTAATAATATTATTCTTCTAATAATGTATAATAGAGTTTTAATATTTTTAAAAAGTTAGGTATCTAATAATAATAAACTAAATTGTTAAGTCCTTGAGGACAATATATATATAGATACAAACATTAGGGTTTCTTATTAGTGTTGAGGACAGCAGCCACTTCTCTCAATCTCTCGTAATACAGCCACCAAGAGAGAGAGAGACGAAGGAGAGGAAGGAAAGAAGACGCAAGAGACAGAGAGAGAGACGAAGGAGAGGAAGGAAGAAGAAGACGCACCTGGCATAGCGATATCTGATCTCAGGCTGATTGCTGCTCTCTCTGCTCCAAACTTTAGGCCATGGCAAATATCTGATTGAGGACCAGCGACCAGGTTCTTCTTCTTCTTCTTCTTCTTCTTCTTTTTGTTAGGGTTTACAGCATCGATTTTTTCATCTTGATCTTCATTGTTTCCCTCATGGCTGCTTCTGCTCGAGTGGGAATCGCGAATCTATTGTGAGAGAATCGCAATTCTATCGCGAATCTCACTAAGAACCGCAGAATCGCGGTTCTTAATGAGATTCACAGGTCATATGAGCGATTCCTGCTTCTATGGTTTGTTCACATCCTAGATCATGGCCATGATAAACTGTCCCTTCGTGCTCGAAAATGTGTTTTCCTTGGTTGTTCCAGAACTCAAAAAGGTTATAGGTGCTACAGTTTTGAAACACGTCGCTACTTTTTAAGTGCTGATGTCACCTTTTTTGAGTTCATTTCATTTTTTTCTTCCCCAAGTAAAAACTTGTCTAGTGATCTCATTGTTTGTCATGCAGAGCCATCTTCTGTTCCATCTCATATTCTTCCTTTGCCTGTGTGTACTTCTCACTTGCAGGTTTATCAGCGATCCAAAGATAGGCCTATTGTTTCTTAAAGACCGGATGCGGTCCTACCAGTGACGATTTGCCTGTTGCTCTATGACGAGCTAAACAGACATGTACTCAGCATCCTATTGCTCACTTTCTATCTTATAATCGTTTTTGTTTGCAGTCCTTTGCCTGTGCCTTATCTGTTGGAAGTTTTTTATTTTTTATACTTCTTTTCTTTTCTTAAGTCTTAAGTACCATTATGTAATTTCTCTATTATTCCATTTAATGTAAAAGGGGTCTGACAAGTTGTCAACCCTAAGCTTTGTCAAAATAGTATTCAACATGGTATCAAAGCCATCCACAATCAATCCCAAACCCTAACCACTGCACTATTCACCGTGACACTGTTCACAGTACTATTCATCGGCACTGTTCACAAGTTACTGTTCATCGGCACTGTCCAAAGTTAGTGTTCACCGACACTATTCACAGTTAGTGTTCACTGACACTATTCACGGGATACTGTTCATCGACTTCACTATTCATCCAATCTGGCCTAGTTTTGTAGACCCTAACCACCCACCCAATCCTAATCGCACCCAGATCCTGGCCGAATATCATCCCATTTGTGCTGGTTTGATCGAAGTTTAGTTCTTCTGTTTCGTTGGTCCTTGTATGGACCAGAACTCAGTTTTTTATTGCGTTAATTCCACCCTAAATGGTGCTATGATTTGAGAGTGTACGTGCTTTGGTCTCGTTGGTGAGTCTCCATCTTCTCTGTTTATCTGTGATTGTTGAGGGTTTCTTTTTTTGTGTTATGGAATTATAGGTGACACTACTAGTTAGTTCACTGTCTGTTTATAGATGCCTAAGGTCGAGAGCCCCTTTGTTGCTCCACCAAAAAACCCTAACCTAAAAATCACATCATCTTTATAGACGCCTAAGGTCGAGAGCCCCTTTGTTCCTCTGCTTTTCAAGAAAATGGTCATTGAACGAAGCAGACACATCCAAACACTTTAGGAGGAATAGGGAAGAGTGAAGAAGGGTTGGTAAGAAGTTCTGTAGGAGCTTTCTTACCAAGCACTCGAGTAGGCAAACGATTAACGAGGTAGGCAGCAGTCAAGACTGCCTCCCCAATAGGACTTAGGGATCTCCATAGAGAACAACATAAACCTAGCAGGCTCTAACAAGTGACGGTTCTTTCTTTCAGCAACTCTGTCTTGTTGTGGAGTATTGGTGCATGACGTTTGATGTATCATGCCGTGTTCAGAAAAATAGTGAGTGAGACCACTGTACCGAACAATTTTAATAACAGTACTGAATTGGGAACATATCATCTTATGAAAAGATTTAAAAATAGAAAAAAACGTCACTCTTTTCCTTCATTAAATATACCTAAGTTGTGCGAGTGTAGTCATCAATAAAAGTTACAAACCAGATTATAGCCATTCAAAGTAGTAATATGAGATAGACCCCAAACATCAGTATGAATAAGTGCAAAGGGAATAGTACTTTTATTGATACTTGAATTAAAAGTTGCACGGTGGTGTTTTCCGAGTTGACAAGCCTCACAAGAAATCTCGGAAAGACAATTATTGGAAACTAAGGAGGGAAATAAATAACGAAGTAAATAGAAGGAAGGGTGCCCTAATCTTTTATGCCACAGCCACAACTCTTGAGGAATATTTTGTCGCTGTGAAGTATGAGCAGTACTCGTCAATCTCTCATTTTCAACTCCATCAGGCAACAACAGATAGAGACCATTCTTCTCTCGACCACTGCCAATCACCTTCTTCGTGGAGAGGTCCTGAAAGACACAGTAAGATGGAAAAAAAGTGACACAACAGTTCAAATCACGAGTTAAACGACTAATTGAAAGAAGATTAGTTGAAAAATTAGGAACATGAAGAACTGAAGTTAAAGCAAGTGAATTAGAAACATTAATGACACCTTTACCAGAAATAGAGGACAAGTTGCCATCGGCAGTTTTTATTATCTTTCCTTGAACATGGATTATAAGTGGAAAAAATACTAAGAATTCCGGTCATATGATCGGAAGCTCCAGAGTAAATGATCCATGGTTGTGGAGAATTAGCATGCAAAGCACTTGAAAAATTAGCATAATTACCTTTCTGGCCAAAAGAAGTAGAGGCACTAGCGGAGGTGTCTAACTGTGTCATTATGCGCCTCAATGTCAGTACTACGGATACTACCTGGCACAGACGAGGAAGTAGGAGCTGATAAGTCCTCCTGATAAGTAGACTCTAATCCTGTAGTCATGTGAGCTCATGGTCCACCACGGCCACCGCTACGGCCACCACCCCGTCCTTTTGACATAGGAGGGCATCCGTGGAGGCTCCAACAAGTCTCGCGGGTATGTCTACGACGGTTGCAATGATCGCACCAAAGTTTATCCTTTTCATCACTTACCTCATATCCAGAATCCCTACGCTGATTTGGAGGGTTGCCCCCTCGATGACTAGAAGAAACCAAAGCAGATCTGTCAGTAGATGACTGTAGAAGCATAACGGAGCGTTGACTTTCCTCATTCTGAACATAGGCAAACGCTTCCCAAAGAGATGGCAAAGGTTCCATACCAAGTATAGGTGCATAGGTGCATCCTGTCTGTCTGATCAAGTCTCAGATCTCTCAGCAATAATCTAATCCATAAAAGTTCACACACCTTGGGCCATAGCCCTGAATTCAGTCTCGACACTAAATCTCGCTACCACATTCTGCTTCTTACTCCACCAAGTAACAAGATTTCCTCCCATAAAGGTACAATGCTCTGAAGTGGACCTCCTATCAGTAACTGAACATGCCCAATCAACATCAGTGTATGCTTCTACTCTAAGGTGATCATGTCTGCCAAAAAATAAGCCCTTCCCGGGAGCCGACTTTAAGTACTGAAGAATCCGGAACACGGCATCTAGATGAGATTTGTTGAAGCTTGATATACATTGTTGGGTTCATTCTCTAGCAGCTTAAGCTTTTGGAGTAGTTGGTAACTCAACATGGTATCAGAGCCTTGTTTGTGGGAGGTCCTGGGTTCGACTCTCCATCCCCGCTTTGTTGTGCATATTTGCACTTTGTTATTTGTCTCCACTATGATGGAGTTTGGTTTGTTTGCTCTCCACGTGCAAGTCGGGGTTGCACGTGAGGGAGGGTGTTGAAGCTTGATATACATTGTTGGGTTCATTCTCTAACAGCTTAAGCTTTTGGAGTAGTTGGTAACTCAACAAGATTCACGTGGAGTGTACATGAACTGGCTGACCACACTGACAACAAAAGCAATGTCAGGACGAGTATGAGCCACATAAATATGTTTACCCACTAACCTCTGATATCTCCCTTTGTCAACCAACACTCAATTGCTATCATCACTAAGCTTCTGGTTCAGTTCTATCGGAGTGTCACATGCTCTGCTTCCAAGCATTCCAGTTTCTTTGAACAAATCAAGAACATATTTTCTTTTGGAAATGAAGATACCATGCTTGGATGTAGCCACTGTAATTCCCAAAAAATAATTCAGTGCTCCTAAATCTTTTATTTCGAATTCTTTGGCCAGGTATGTCTTCAACTGTTGCACTTCTTCTAGGTCATCCCCTGTAAGCACAATATCATCAACATATACGATGAAAGCAGTGGTCTTACCCTGTGGGGAATGTTTGATCAACAGTGTGTGATCCGCCTGACTTTGTTTGAAGCCATATCTACGCATAGCCTGAGTAAACCTCTCAAGCCAAGCCCTTGGGGATTGCTTGAGACCATATAACGACTTCCTGAGCCTGCACACTTTTCCCGCTGTCTTTGAGTCCTCAAAACCAGGAAGCACATCCATATATACTTCTTCCTCAAGATCACCATGTAAGAAGGCATTTTTCACATCAAACTGGTGAAGAGGCCAATCAATTGGCTGCAAGTGAGAGAAGTATCCTGACTGAGTTCATCTTAGCAACTGGTGCAAATGTCTCCTCCCAATCCACCACATATGTTTGAGTGAAGCCCTTTGCAACAAGGCGGGCTTCAGAACCATCTAACCTGTGCTTCACTGTATACACCCATTTGCACCCCACAGTTCGTTTTCCCTTAGGTAACTCTATCAATTTCCAAGTGTCATTCTTATGAAGAGCTTTCATCTCTTCAATCATGGCAAGTTTTCACTTCGAATAAGTGAGAGCATCCTGAAAAGGGTTAGATACACAAACAGAAGAAAATTTTGAAATAAAGGCTCTATAGGAGGGAGACAGGTGAGAGTAGGACACAAAGTTAGTTATAGGATGTTGAGTAGAAGACCTAACACCTTTACGAACAACAATGGGTTCATCTAGATCATCAGACTCAATAAGAGATGGTGTATCAATACCTGGATCTTCATCAGTTGGAGGGAATGGCAGTGGAAGAATAGGAGAAGTTGCCTCTTTAGCAGGGGAAGGAGAAACAATGTCTCTAGTCTTTCTTTTACTCCATGCTCCCTTGGAATAAACAACTCCTCTTTCTCCTTTGAAGCGGTTTTTTCTCCCTCTAACTCCTCCTCCTCACACTCTTTCTACCTTTTTTCTCTCTCTGACTCCTTCTCACACCCTATAGCTCCCTCTGACTCACCTTTTTTTGTGATAGTCTCCATTTCACCCTCAACAATCATAGGCAACGTGAACACATGTATCCTGGAAGCATGTTCGGGCCCGAATGTGCTCTTGGGAAGTGATTCCAAACTGATCTGGGGGGGGGGGGGGGGGGGGGGGGGGGGGGGGGGTATCCACCACTGAGCTTCAATGTCAAAGCTATACAAACAATCGTGCATTATGTCAGGATATATTTTAATGTTGCACCAGTAATTATGTTTCGATATTTTTCGAAAAGTTTATCTTTATGAGATCAGTTTGGAATCACTTCCCAAGAGCACATTCTGGCCCGAACATGCTTTTGTGATGCAGAATGCACGCTCTTGGCTAAAACAGGAAGGAAGTGCTTCAGCGAAAACGTGATGTCGGAAGCCAATTTGGGCACTTTATGAATCTTAATTTTAATTCCCACCGTGCCATTTTGACTAGGACTTGTGCTTCTGCCTAAGTGCAAAACTCACAGCCAATCTAAATGGGCCCTGTGATTTTATCTTTCTTTTATAGATAAAGCTATGCCAAATTGTACTTTATGGTTTTTCTTGCCCCAGCTCTCTTTAGTACTTACTTGAGTTAGATTTTGAGTAGAGATAGTGAGGAAATTGCAGCATCACAATTTTGGTTTAATTGATCACCTCCTTGATGTGAAACCTGATTACAGAAAGCAATTAGGGAGCGGAAAAAGAAGAGAAAGAATTATTGTCGCTTCGAGTTATAAATTGGTCTGTTTTGGTAGCGTAGGTGACCATTGATTGCATCTCTATTGCGCTGGTCAATCTAACTTTGTGGTACTATTGTGCGTGGCCTTTCTCTTAAGTTCC
This sequence comes from Hydrangea macrophylla, assembly GCA_033977485.1. Taxonomy (NCBI): domain Eukaryota; kingdom Viridiplantae; phylum Streptophyta; class Magnoliopsida; order Cornales; family Hydrangeaceae; genus Hydrangea; species Hydrangea macrophylla. The sequence goes on along the minus strand of CM066987.1, from coordinate 64,742,193 downwards.
AGTTATAGGCTTTTGGTTATGGGTTCCTGGTTCAGTGTGGGATCTGAGTTTGATCACATACTGGCTGATTAAACAGCACAAATTTTTTTTGCCAACTACTGTGAAGATTCATTAGAAATTCTCTGAAATGTCTTTTTGGCCAATTAAGTGCAGGACAATTATTGAAGGCCTTTAGCAGTCATATTTGGCCTAAATTGTCATTAACTGAAATCGATGGAAAAAACAAGGGCCTTAAGTGAAACAATTAATTTAGAGGGCCCAAAATGAAAATTTGGGGAAAATATAGGGTACTGAAAGGTTGTTTAACCTTAATTTTAAGAACATTTCATATGTTTTTTGAAAGTGTAATGGAAATATGGAATCATTATCTATTTCATGTACAATTCTTGTTTGTCAAAAATTAGTGTTTCACATTAACAAAAACGAGAGAGAGACGATCGGATAGAGGGAGATGAAAGGAGAGGGTCTTGAGAGGCTACTGCCGTGAAAAAATGAGAAGTAATGTTTTGACAAAATCGACGCTGTTAAGGTTTTAAACATATCCTAACAACCAAAAAGGCTGCATTTTGGTCACAAAAGAGTTTCTTTCCATGTACCGTCGTGTCGGTGTCGTGTCCACCTAAGAATTGCAAAACAGAAACAGGACACTTATTATTTAGTCCGATTCATGTCGGGCAAGTAATCGATATCGGATATGCGTTGGACACGGGTATGGGGCCATTTTTAAAGTGTTGGTGCTTCCTAGATTGCAATTGACCTAAACATTAATGGGCCAAATTGCTACTACTGAAATATGAGGAACCAAATCAGTGTATAGTTCAAGGGTTCAAATGCATTTTATTCTCTCTCTCTCTCTCTCTCTCTCTCTCTCTCTCTCTCTCTCACTTCTGGGCTCACTTTAGACTCTAGCAAGGGCGTTGATGTATTCCTTCTAGTATGTCTTACATTATATATCTGGTACACATACAAGAATTTCTCTTACGCTCTTTCTCCCCCGAACAGTGAATGCTAAATGCTCGAATTTTGTATCTCAAGATTCTCAGCTCAAGGAACTTGACCTTGGATTAGCCATAGTAAGCATATTGTAAGAATGCTTTGCATCTTATTAAAAAAAATGATTGCTTTGTAGAAAATAAACCGATAGACGGGATTTTGAATCTTTGGGAATCGAAGTGGCAAGGATGCAGGGGTGAATATCATTGGCAATTGGTGTAAACACCCAGGAAAGGTCCCAACTTCTCCGCTACGGCATCCACCACTTTCAAATAGATTTTGTTAACAACAGGAGGGCTATGAAGAAAATTACAAATAGGGCCATCCTCAACCCACCATACCAAAATGAAAATTTTGAATCATTTCCCTTACCCACTCTTGAGAAAGCTCCTTGTCTAACAACAGAGGATGATTTAGAGATACCTCTCCGTACATGAAGGGGTTACTCAAAATAAAGTCAAAAGCTTGATCAGTGTTATACTGTTATGATACTTGTTCCTTAGTACACTAGTCTGCAGGGAGCTTCAGCCAATTTCTGAGAGAAGGGGTAGGTAGTGATTCCTAGCTTTTCTTAGATCCAAGCCCTCCTAGAGATATGAGCATACACACATTGTCTCAATTAACCAAATGGACTTTTTTCTTAGCCTCACTGCTCCCCCACAAGAAGTCCATGTTAATAGTATCAATAGCATTACAAGTGTGTGCTGGGAGAAAAGTGGTTTGCTTAGTGTAGGAATGCATTGCTAAGGTAACAGGTTGGACTATATTTAGCTTTCCATAAAGGTTCTCTTTCCAGCCTACCAATCTGGAACGCAGCCTTTCTATAGTATGGGATAATTTATTTGTGTGGTCCTGGGCCACCACATCACATTGACCAATGAGAGGTAGACATTTGGTCAAAAAGTGAACCATGACAGCATTATGCTTTCATTTAGCATGCTAAATTTTTCATTTTATGCGTCATAAAGCTACCATAGTTCAATTTTTGACCAATTGTCTCTATCTCATTGGTTCGGACCACAATGTCACCCATATGCCGTGGTGGTCTAGGGCCACAGTTTCTCATAATATGGTCAAAGTGTGCCCTGCTAATTCTACTATATATATGGGCATTCCTGTTATATGGTCATCCTTTCTGTATGTATTTACCGATACAAATGTATATTTGTTTACTGATATCATGTGTTGGCATTGCAGGAGCTCCGTAAGGATGGTTTTGATCTTGCAGAAACTCGATACAAGGAGCTTAAACCAATTCTTGATGAGGTAACTTTTTTTGCTTCATATATTAAGGGGTTATGTTTGACTACTGAAAAAGATTAAACGTGTTGACATTAATATGAAAACATTTTGTATTTGTGTACCCACTGTAGTTGGCCATTTTAGAGGCAGAGCAGAAGGCTGAAGAGGAAGAAGGGGCTGAAACCAGTAATTTGAGAAAAAAAAGCAACAAGAAAAACAAACATTTAGTGTCAAAGTAGTTTTTGAGCTTTAATATATAGCCCTCTACAGATGTTACTAATTTAGTTGGTGGATAATATTTATGTTTAAAAGGTTATTTTAATCCCTGCACAGTACAAGATCAAATGTGAAAACTGCAGTGTGATGTTTTAAATGGGATGTGTACAATTCTAAGATTTTGCGGAATTGGTGTGCTTTGATTTCGTCATCTTTTAAAAAAAAAATTTTCTGAAAGAGCTCTGGACAGTTCAAGATTTGGTCTACCCAGTTTTACAAGGGTGATAGTGAAGATTTGTTCATAGTCTACTAAGTTGTACATGGGTGGATGAAAAAAGCTACAGTAGTTTTTTTGTGCATCAACATTCCTTGGGAAGGTTTCCTATTTAACTTCTTGCACATAGTTATTCTACACAAATAAGTAGCTCTCTGCAATTGCGATACAAGATTAAGGCGCTGAAGTAATTCGTTGTACTCTGAAATTTATTTGAAAATGGTTAGAATAGTGGTACACTTCTTAAACTTGTGTCCAAAATTTTAGTTTCAATTGATGTGGCAATGAGACCATTTAGAACATCTTTCATTCAATTGACCTTGTTACAATTGGAGGGGAATATTTTCTCTGCATCACTATTTCTTTTCTTTTCTTTTCTTGGTTTGGGGAGAAGGCGGCTCAAATTTGTTTTTCAAATTTTTTGCCGGTTAGTTGTATACCACCGATCACTGCAACAACATATGATGAGAGTGTTAAAGCATTTGGGAAGAACAAAATTGTACCAAACACGGGAATCAACAAGGAGTACTTAATTACTCTGAAAACAGATTAGAGAATCATGTATAATCTAAGCACTACATATTCCTCGTTCCAAAATATTATCATGATTTCCCATTGGAGCATTTTCAGGAAGCTTCTCGAAAACATAAAACAAAATTTGAAACTATTAACTTTTTTGTTTTTCTTTTGAGAGTATTTTTGCTGACCCATTGTTTATCCATGTTCATTGGGTGGCACGTGTTTCATTTCATTTCCATTTTGCCCTTGTATTGTTAATATAATTACTGGAATGTGACACATGTCACCCACTGGAGGTCTTGGTGAGCAAAAATACTTTCTTTCTTTCTTGGTTGTTGATTTTTAATGCATATAATAGTAAAGCTGAATTATCGATCGAGCTTAACTTTGGGGCACGAATCCTACCAAATTTGGTTTCTTTGTTCCTGGTGTGCCAACTAAGGGCTCTTTTCGTAACGATGCTGTTTTTAGTTTCCAATGTTTGTTTTTATTCTAGTTGTCTCAAAATTGACTGAGAATTCACTTAAAAGATGAAAATAAAAACTGACACATGTAGAAATATCCTTCCAAGTATATACTCCCGAGCAGAGAATTACAGGGCTCAGCCCTTACCTTACTCCTCCTGTCTGTGCCTAGTGCTCAGGTCGGGAAGACAAGCTAGCTTTTGACCAAGTATACCAAGACATGCACAATTCCTCGAAGTCAGGGATTTTAATCCTTATCATTATGGAAAGAGTTTTAACAAATCTTTTCGAATTCCAAAGAAATTCCCAGTCCATAACGGATCATTCAAAATCAAATCCCTATATTGGATCTCACATGGCAGGTAACAATCCTATGTATGCAAGATTACCAGGTACGCTTACGAGGGATCTTCTCTTCCTCTATTACTCAATTTTTGAATACATGTATTTGTATATTCTCTCAAACTCCCAAATCCGATTGCTAACTTAATGATCGGAGGGATTTTGGTGGCAACACCAAGGTCTTCTTGTAGACACATTTCAACTAGTCCAAGGCGAGACAATTTCGTGTAGCAACAGTTTGGCACTGTCTGTGGGAAACAAAAGTTTCTTCGGTAAACAACAATAACTTCTGATCACCAGATGCTCATTATGAACAAAAAGTAGAAAACATTCCCGAAGATTATCTTTTCCGATGAAGATTTGCTATTGGTGCAAATCCCACATGACACCCTGGTCGTTACTCTTAAGATCTCCAATTTAGAAGTCACAGAGTCCTAGTCAACAGTGGCAGCACAGTCATTGTCATCTTTCTCTTAACTCTGGAGAAAATGGACATTGACAAACGTAAGATCATTGTCTGCCCATTCCGCTACGGGCGGAAATAGGACACGTGGCACGCCATCAAGGCTTATCCAATTCAATAAAAATAAACGCAGCGGAAGAGAAATATAAAGAAACTCTTTAAAGCAAAGTTCATTTGAAAACATTAAACTATGAGTCCGTAAAATCCGAATAAAATCGAAGAGTTAATTATATTTCAAAACAAGAATATGTTAGTTAATAGGGACCCCAAAGGTACCCTAAGAGCCAATTAGAACCTTTAAAAAAATTCCGAAAGACGTAGCTAAGAGTAAGTGGGCAGCGGTCATTTCGACCGGTCGAACTGTCCCCTTCGACTAGTCGAATAATACCTGGGCAGAATCCTTCTTTGCTTGATGGATTTTGCCGAAGTATCACTCAACCAATTCAAATCAACACTTCTACAACTCATGTAAGACATTGTAAAACATTCCAAAAATAAGAATTTGATAAGTTAAGCATCCAAAACCTGAACTCACGAGTTCGGATACGTTTCAAACATAACCAAAAGAGGTTTACCACATATTACAACATTACATATCCGTTCTGAGGTGTCTAAGTTAAGAATTGGTCCTACTTTCTTAAAAACTTATACTCCCTCCGTCCCATATTAAGAGTCTCTTTTGGGAATTCCAACTTATTTAGGGGACAACCTTGATTTTGGTGAGATTTTCAACTTTCCAATATTACCCTTCTTAAAATTCAAAATTATAGTGTCACATCAAAAAAAATAAAAGAGGGAAGAATTAGATATAATAAAGGACAAATTTGGAAAGTGTGCATTAAAGTGCTTTGACTTTTCAAAGAGGACTCTTAAAATGGGACATCAAAAAATGGCATCAAGGGCTCAAAACATGGGACAGAGGGAGTATTACAACAATTCGAATACTACGAGTATTCTGAGATTACAAACATAGTTTCCCCTACAATTCATTTACAAAGAGGGAGAGACTAGATTCAGATGCTCCCATGGCCTCACTACTTGCGTTTCTTCTTTCCTTTCTTTCTCTCACCTGCAATGGAGTAAATCTTCACTGCTCAGTTATTGCTGAGTGTACAATTCTAACAAATGCATATATGACAATTTCATTGCTTTAAACTCATAATTCATATCAATTAGTCTCTAGGGAGAGAGATACACATTCATTCGGAAATGAATCCAATGTCGTGGAAGGCCTTCTCCTTACCACCCATCCAGTGCCCTGGCTGGGCTGGATCCCAAACTATGCACTATAGCCGTCGCTACTTAATTCTCAAACATGGAGAAGCTTTACCCTAGCATGAAATTGTATAACCTCCCCTTTGACCCACATAACATATAGCATGCTCACATAATCACATAGATGTGCTTTTCACAATATTAACGAGCCTAAACTAACACATGAATTTTGCCCGGATCATAATATCATATTTGATTTTCAAAAATAGAATTTCTTATATAACAGAAGTTAGGAATTCATACCTTAAGCTACGCTCCTATAATTTCAGGAGGATCTCTAGAACACCAAATCCATGCTAAATGTCTGATGACAAAAAGATGCCTACAAGTTTTACATGGTTTTTTCCAAAATTCCAAAGTTAGGTTTTCAGAAATTTATTGCCAAACGTGGCCTAATAAGTATCAAAACAAAGGTCTTACCTCAAGGAGTCCGAAAATATAAATGAGGAGAATTTCTGAAGGACGAACGGTCGTTGTTTGGTGTCGCAAAGCCCGAAGCCAATGAAATCCCCTTCTCTCTCTCTCTCTCTCTCTCTCTCTCTCTCTCTCCTCTCTCTCTCTCTCTCTCTCACTTGGTTAGGACATTTTGAAAATTAAAATATCTCATCATTTCCTATATATAGGCAAAACTTCCTGAAATTGTGTTTAACTCTCCACGAATTTTTTGATCTTCCAATTATTCCACAACTTCTTAAACATCTAAGTTATCGATTCACGAGTGAAAATCTTGTACAATTATCGCAGCACATGGCATTATGGATGGAAACTTAATGTTCATCATAATGTCTTAACAATATAGATTTTTAACATCATATTGGGGTTCATATCATACTTAACATGCTCAAGTCTATAATGTCTTCACTAAGCCAATATATCAATATAACAGGTAATGTGCAGCTAGTACATCATATAGTATAACATACGAAGGCTTACGTGCAACGCTACCTCTTTACATGACCATTATAGCAACACAATCGAATAAGTACAATCGACATAGCTTGTAGAATAATATACGGGAACACATTCTATACAAGGTACAACATAGTACAACATAATGTACAATAGTAATTCTCAGGGTACAACATGCGATAACTTAATAATATCATTAAGAATAACATGTAACTTTATAGGACAAAATAGGAACATGTAATCGATGTACTACATAATCAGTTACTAGTGTGCCTAAGGAACTTCTAATCGGTTATACCATGAAATCGGTTACGGGTGCGTTACAAGTACCTCTAATGAGTTCGATTGTATAATCGGTTACAAGGGCGTATAAGGTACTTCTGATCGGTTAGAAGGTCTAACCGATTATAGGGCCAAATAGGGAACTGCCCGAACACAATTTCTATCTTTCTACCGGGGCCCTCTCTTTTGGAATTTCATCTACAGAACCAAGAAAGAAGAGTGGAATTAATGATTTGAAAAAGAGAGGTCGGTCTAGCCAAGGATTGAGTCCTTTTCTTTTGGATCTGCTACTCGACCCGTATTCTGTTACAGGTTTTCTAATCAGTTAAAGGGGTCCCATCGATTACAAGGGTCATGCTCAACGTCCTGCCTGCGTGAACCAGATTTTTGGCCATTTGATAATCCTTCATGCATCTCTCATCTATGGCTACAAGAATGCTATATGTATACTGAATGTAAGTATGCTATACTCACTGGAGCTAGAAGAACATGTGTGAGTGGTGTGCGGCTGCTCCGAGCTCTACTGAGCTTTGGCTATAGCTTTCAAGATTCCTCTTTCCTCTCTATGCACCTTCTCTAGCTTCCTACAGTTCTCTGGGCCCTCTCTTTATTTTTTGATTGGGAATCCTATCATGACTTATCCGCTATGCAACTCTTACAAAACAAGTTATGACTCCTGACAATTTGGTCTCTAAGTTTTTGGATAATGCTCCGTGTGTAGTCCCTTACCCACAGCTTAGCTAGTGTTCACCATTAACTAGAATCTAATGACAACCGTCTCAAGTAGTGCCTCTGTGTGTCGGTCACCCTCTAACACGTCTCATTGATTCCATCCATAAGAAGTTCGTATCTAGTAACCAATGAATAGTTTACCCTCTGTATGGAATGATCATTCATAAATGAATGACATAGAGTACTCTATTCATTTTACAATGAACTTGTTAATGGAAGACCATGGGAGTTATATAAATATAAATCCCTCTCCCACTAGATTTTTGAAAATAAGGATTTGCTTTTTGAAAAATATTTTTTCCACATTACCCATAAATATCGAATATTTACTAATTTGTCAAAACATATTTTTCTTTTTATTTTGAAAACAATTTTCATATCCAGGCAACCATTATATCTAATATAATAAATAGCACCACGAAAACATAAAACAAAATAAAACAAGACACATAATTGTGCATGCATCTCTCATGGTTCTATCTTCTATAGATCCATCTCTTGGTTTTTGCTCCAAGCTCCATCATCATGGTGATTGGACAGCAGCTTCATCTTCACGAACATTCCTATTCTAATTATTACATCAATTTCCTATACCTCTTTCAAGGTTTACAATTGATCTAAGAAATAGACTAAGACAAAGGCGAGGGATACCATTGTACTTGTAGTCATAATGTCATTTACATTGCCTTAATAAAACCAAAACTTTAAATAAAATTTAAAACATGAAGTCAAGAAGCCCTTTAAATTGCCTGAAGTCACAATACCTCATGTGTAATCATCGTGACGTGCCTCATGTGAATGCGTGTAGACACCCCAATTTTGACCAACCATCGAATTTTGGGGATTATTACCTCTAAAACCAATGACGATAATGTCGGGCGAAATTCGAAAGTCTTTAAGGGTAATTCATTCTCTTCGAGAGGCCTTTCAATCTCCAAGGCCGTAAAATTCAAAAAGAAAATAGGGAAACTGGGTGTTAGGAAGATTTCGGGTGTGAAATACGCATGGAAGATTATTATTAATTAGTTTAGAAAATTAATAAAAAAACCTTTTCTTTGTTTTATAAAGAAAATGTATTTTGCTCAACTGAATTTGAAAAAAAAAATAAGAGGAAAGGAATTTTGAAAAGAAAAGAAAAAGAAAAGAATTTTGAAAAAAAAAAAAAGAAAAAGAAAAGAAAAAGAAAAGAGAAAGGGAAAAAAAGAAAAGAAAAGAATTTTGAAAACAAAAAAAAATAATAAAGAAAAGAAAAGAAAAGAAAAAGGGCAAGTAGCGGTCGCGGAGGCACTCACTGAGTGCCGCGCCTGCACTCTTTGAGTGCCATGGACAACTCATCGAGTGTTGACACGCGAATATTCTTGTGTGCTCTTGTGCAATACCCAAGTGTAGGTAGACGTGCAAGTAGTAACTGGTAAGATCAGGTCGATCCCACAGGGAAGGATGGGAATTAAATTACTTAGATTAGACTCAAACTGAAAAGAAAAATCAAGATTTAATAATGGTGCAGAACACAAAGTTCCACAAACTAAGACTACTAACGAAAGCAATTCAGATTAAACTAAAAAAACTAATTAGCTAGTTAAAGCAATACTCTAAAATAGGATTTAACTTTAAGAAAAAAGTGTTGGGATTACACGAATCCACAGTAATCTAACCATCTACCATGCAGTTACTTTGGAGTACTAAGGAGTATATTACCCACAGTTTTTCGTATTTCTCTGAAAATAAAGAATCCATAGCCCTTTCATGACCGGGACTATATCATCACAGTTAACTTGAAACACGTGAAAGCGGTTAATTCAATAGTTAAGACTCGCACCTACAATGGTGTTAGCATTGAAGGTGGTTTGCAAAATATATTGAAAGAAAATGCCTTAGGGCCTTGATTTAAAAACTGTTTTGACAAACTGAGCATTTGGGGACCATATGATAACAAATCTCTGAAACAGAAGGTCCTGGAATACTGCAGGGAACATCCTCAAGAATCAGAGAGTTCGATCGATCGATGCGCGTTCGATCGATCGAAAACCTTCATCCCTCAATCGATCGAAATGTCTTCGATCGCTTGACTATCTCTGGTTCGATCGATCGAAATACCTCCGATCGATCGAACACAGGATTTATTCTGCTGCATGGCAGAGGCTGGAGATCACTGTTTCATCGTGTTCTCCCAACCCTAGGACTACTCAGACATCGTCTGGAGTATCACAGACTGGTTTTTAACATATGAAAACATTAATGCGTTGTTTGGATGTGAGTTTTTCATGAAAACTATGAAACTAATGATTTTAACTTATCTAGCATGCAATACTACGAGATTGAAGATTAAACTACAGGTAACTACGTGCAGAATGGAAATGAAACAATAAATAAGTAACCTGGAATGAAAGATTCGTATTAAACTATAAGAATCCGAGCTCACAACGTAAAACCTTGAATAAAAACCTACAAAACAATGTAAACTCTCTATCTCTTTCTCTAAAAACTGATGAAAAACAAAGGTCGGCTCCCTAGAGACGTATACAATGCTCATATATGTAGAAAACCTAAAGGCTAGGGTTAAAAACCCGCAACTGCTGCGTACGCGAAAGTTTCTGAAATACCATGTTCGATCGATCGAACATTTCTCAATCGATCGAACACCTGGAACTCAAGCGCTTCAACCTTCTTTAAGCGATCGAACCTTCGATCGATCGAACTAGCTTCGATCGCTCGAACTTCAAACTTTAGCTTTGAATTCTTTTGTTTGCACTCCAGCTTTCCAATTGTCCTAATGTTCATCTCTCTAGTCTACACAGTAGTGATCTGCACAAACAATAGCTAAAACAATACAACTTATCATAGATTAATCACATTGTATGAAAACTAGCCTTGTAATGCAAATTGCAGATAAAACGGAAAGTTGTGATTAAAACCAATGCAATTCTTCCTTTTAGCGCGGTTGTATTTTACAAATACCCCCGCTTTGCACAACCCCCAACTAGCTTATTGCTAGTCCCTAGCGATAAAGCAAAAATAAAAACTACTACACTAATACTATCACGACTAAGAAAAACCAAGGAAAACTAAAAACAACCTAAACTAAGAGAGAGAGAAAATTCCTAACTCACTATCGCAGGAATCGCGGTTGCATTTAGCAAATGCAACAAGCCGTTGAACCCCTAGGCTTCCCTAGTGGACGAGTGCTGTCTCGTGAGGGTTTGCAGTGAATATACCCACAAAATTCTCCAATTTTAAGCTCAAAAAGATTTAGAATAACTTGTAGAATTCCCCCTCCATTAAACTGTTACTTTAACTCCACAGAGATATACTATCCTCAATCAACCCATGAAAGAAATCCACATGCTCCCCTATATCACTAAGTAAAATATAACATATGTATCACCATCATGCACCTGTGTGTGTGTGAGTTTAGCAACCATACGTCCAACCCTATTAAGAGTTATTTAGACTATTACACCTTGAAAAACTCGCAGTTTCAGCTCAACTCTCACATTGGTCACACTCGCAAAGAACATCTCTTAGAAACTTGCTTTACAATGACCGCACACCATATGAAAGCTTTGATAAGGATGATATTCTGGGTGCTAATGCTTCCATACTTGACTCTATGAAAAACGGACATTTAAGAGTATATAGTCTCATGAATAGAACACTACTTACTAGAGGAGCGAAATACCGTGGACCACTCAATTCACACTTCCATATTCAAATTAATTGTTGAGAATCTTTAAGACTTTGAATTTCAGCTTTTAGTTAGTAGGTGAGGGTGTTGCAAAGAAAAGTGTGCCCTTCAGTATGTGATGGAATTTCAACTTCTCTTTTTATTCTTTTCATCTCTCAACCCAATCTCCCATTCATTTCATATGCTCTTTTTTTTTTTTTTTCTTCTTCTTTCATTCATCATTCATCTTTTTTTTTTTTCTTTTTTATTGTCCCACAACTACTTCCTTCCATTTCACATACTTTGATGACTCAATCTTAATAAATGTAAAGTAAAGCTCATTGAGGTCAAGGTATAGTTTACGGACTTGGCTTCTTATAATCACATTGGAAATATTTAGTTGGTGTGGGATCAGAGATGAAAACAATTCAATGAATGTAGGTGAAAGATATATTAGGTTAAAGAATGTGTAAACGATGGCTTAAATCATTTTCTCAACTTTCAATTTTTAGTACTTCAGTGTTCATTGAGTGTAATTGGTAAATCCTGAACGTTCTCCTCTAACAAGCAGTCAAAACCTTTAAAGAAAACTGAGACATTTTCAACGAATGTACTAAGTATACACAAGAAAAACCATCCGATATTGTATGAGAATTCCCTCAGAAATGACGATTGGCTCAATAGCTCACTAAGGGTTATTAGCTTCCACTACTTGTTCTTTTGGCACAATAGTCATATTAACTCAATTTTCAAGTTTTCTACATAGCTGCCAATTAGTGCATAAAAGTATTAGGTACATAATAGCTTCACAAATGCAATCCATCTTAGTGATAACAGAAAACGTGTGAACTTGATCCATAAAAAGATGAGAATACTACAAATGTGTCATTGCCTAATTAACAAGCAGGAGAGATTATTCAGAGTTATTCTATCAATAAGATTCAATATTAAAAATTTTCAAAATTTTACCAGACCGCATTCTAATTAATTTTAAGACATATCCAAGTGCAAAATATGATCATTCCAGGTGTATACCTATCTATTAGTATCCCCTACCCCCAACTGAAAACAACAAAGTCCCCAGAAGTTGATTTTCAATAAATAAAATAGATGTGTATCACCTGTATAGAGCAATGCAATGATAACAAGCAACCTGGCATAGACATATAGAACACAATCTCCAAAACAACAAGGATCAATAGATAAAGATACAACACTAAAAACCATGATCCAAACAATACAAACCACTGGACTGGAAAGGAATATAATAACAGCAGTGATAAATAATGTTCATACATAATCAAACTAACCAAAATAAAGAACTGCCCAACCATAATACACCCACCAAAAATAGTACAACAAAAATAAACAGATAATCAAAATTACAATAACACCACCCCCTCCCCAGAAAATGCTACGCGGCTCCCGACGGATCATCATCAGCCACGTCAGAAGGAATGTCAATGGGAGTAGGTGGTAGCGGTGCAGTAGCAGGTGCAGCGGCAACAGAAGTGGGTGGAAGATCAGCAGTAAGTGGAGCAGAAAGTAATGGATCGGCGGCAACAGAAGAAGTGGATGGGCCTATAGTAGTAGAAGCAGGAGCAGCAGAAGATGATGGATCGGCAGCAGGTGGTGCAGACGGGGTAGTCAAAGGATGAGGAGCAGAGTGAACAGCTTGATTGACCCCAATCTGAATCAATATAGACTCTAGCAAGGTCTGTATCTGATCCATCCGGCCCTCAAGTCTAATCCTGGCCTCTCTCTCCTCCAATAGCAGCTCATAAACTGTCGGGAGAGGCACAGAGGAAGAAGACTCTCCCTGGGCCTGAGTCTGCGACCGCTGTCGCAACTCGAACTACTGAATAGCAGCAACTGGATCCTCCTCCTCATCGTCTGAATCAAGCTCCTCAGCCTCTGTGGGCGTCCCTGAAGCTCCAGCCTCTGTGTCTGTCCCACCACGCCTCTTTTTCCTCGCCCCCACCTTCGCCTTCCCTTTCCCCTTTCGTTTCCTCTTCTGTGCGTCTGAGCGGCGAGCCGCTGCCTCGCCGAATCGGCTGGGGGAAGCACAAAGATCGTCTCTAGCAAGCTCTGGAAAACCGGCCTGAGCCATAACTCTGTGAATCGCCCAAGCACCTTTCAGGTGCTTCTTGGAGGCGATGAAGCGGGTGGGATGGACCATAAAATCGATATAAAGCCGTGATAAGCAGACCGACTGTCCTGTCCCCACTGCAAATAAAACTCACGCATACCAAGCCGCGATCTTCTCTCGATAGGAGGTCATCAGGAGGCAATTGCTGAGGGCCAGGTGGAGCATGTGGTAGTCATCGGTAAGGAAGTGGTCCTCAATCAAAGCCTCGCCATTCCAAGAAGGAACGGCGCCTCCGATGAGCTCGCGGATAATGGCAGATGGTGGGGTCTCAGGTGTGTCAGGCCGATGGGGGCAAATATAATCTGGTACCTCTGGTACCCCCAAGGCGGCCGGAACTATAGCGGGACTGATGACAAACGCCCGTCCCCGGAAGAAAGCATGATATGTGAACGGTGCATCCGGATCGCGTATCATCGTCGCACACGCACCTCGTACCCATGACACATTTACTCTCTTGGCAAACGAGAGTAAATGGAACTAGTGGGGCATGGAGCGAATCCGTGTCAGGAGCCACGGGTACTCCGACCAAATAGACTCGACACGACGCTCAATCATCACCTTCCGCGCTCGGAAATAACGCTCGTACCATCCCCGATCCTCATCATTCCGGAACCCATGTGCGGGTACCGGATCAGGTATAGTGAGGCTGAGGGGCTTGGACTTTTGGTAGCCAGTTACCGGATTCATCGTGGCAGCCCTGAAAAGAGAACACAACACGACACAGATTAGAACAGGGAAGAAAAGAAAAAGAAACTGCTACTGCTTTAGTTCGATCGATCTAACTTAGTTCGATCGATTGAACTGGAGTAGGCTTCGATCGCTTGAGCATAGTTCGATCGATTGAATATGTCGGCTTCGATCGATCGAAACCAGTTTGATCGATCGAACACAACGATGTTCTGCGATCGCAAAAACGAATGGGAAAATGAAGAGCGAAAGAAAAAAGAACAAAAATGGGAAATCCTAAAACCAAGGGGACACCCCCTTGGGATTTTTCTACCAAAATGAAAGGAGAAAAAGTTAGGTGGGCCTTACCTCGGTACAAACACGCAGTGGAGGTGAGATGATGATGAGGGTGATGATCCAAGCCCCCAAAATGAGGTGTGTGGATGCTAGAGATGGAGAAATTGCCGAGTTGCCCTCTCTCTGTGTTCGAGCGCTTGCGTGTGTGACAGTGAGGGAAATGAAAAGGTGTGCTGAAGACGCCTCGTTTAAAAACGAGGTTCGATCGATCTAACTCAGTTCGATCGATCGACAACAATACTCTCAATCGATTAAATAAAGCGTTCAAGCGCTTGAACATGCAGGGTTTTCGATCGATCAAAATAGGTTCGATCGATCGAGCACAAAAATTACAGAATTCTTTGGAAAAATGAACCAAAACACCCCCAACTATCAGAAACAAATCTGGACATGCAGAGATACTTAAAAGCAGTTCAATCACAGACATGTAGGCCAGAATGGGCATCACCAAAAGATAAAATTGCAAAGATTTCGTAATAAAAGATTCAAAATGCAGTCAATTTGCAAAATTTTAACTTCCCACGTGATCCGTAGACCTTATTACATAGAAAAAACTACAATAAAGACCAAACTAAAAATCATTTGCCCAGAATTACACTTCAATTGAGAAAGGATGAAAATGACAAAACAAAACTGAAGTGAATCACTAAACTGCCAACACGAAAACTTCTTCATCCTCTATTGCTTCGAACACCACCAGATCTTCGAGATTAGACTCCAAACTTGACAATTCCCGTTCCCAAAATAATCTGAAAGCGGCAAGAGTATCATTCAGCATGTCTGGAGTCGCTAGGGAATGAGGTGTGCACAAGAGAGGAGACTGCGGTGGAGACATAGATAATGGTGTGAAAATTCGCAGTTGTTCTTCCTCTTGCGGTGGGGTGCCAGGGGACTGTGTGCGAGCCCTATGGAATAGCTGATGTGGAAGGAACACCGGAATACCATTGAGAAACATAGTGACAATCCTGGACAAGGAAAAGACAAAAGACAAACAAACAGATATTAAGATAACGGAACAAACACAAAACAAGGAACATAAACAAAATAAAAAGAAATTGTGACTAAGTTCCAACCTCACTATTGGCAAAGATTCCCAATATGCACTAGCTGGTAAGGGGCATTGGAGCCTGAATAGCAGAAAGCTCAGGTACACATAGCGGTATGGGACTAACTCGGGAACAAGGAAGTCGTCAACAAAAACAAAAACTACATTGTGACGTTCCGGGATGACATCCTGGAGGTTATGATCTTCCCATGGCTCCCACATATCATCATTTTCCCATTATGCCATGAGTGCATCATCCACCATTCTCCCCATGTACAGGTCTTCTTCCTCATCCATATCATAGTCATCATGAAATTTCATATTTTCATATGGATTGATGTCAAGGATGGCCGGTGGGTATGGAAGGTACCCTTGGGCAGCATCAATGAGAGAGTGAGCTTTAGGGTCTTGATGAAGCAAGGGGCAGGGTGTGAGTACACCCTCAGTCTAGGTGCCACAACGACATTCTGAATCAGCCCATGAACCGATAGAATGAACATCGTCACCTCGCATTTATGCACCTGCAATTGAGTGGTTTAAGGTAAAGCGGATTAGAATGAGATCACAAACACTAAAAGAAAGAACAAAGAATTAAAAACAAAAGAGAAAAACTAAAATGCAGGGAAAGATAAGGAATACAACAACAATATGGAACTCCACTTTGGATTTTAAGTGGGAGAATAGTTGGGCTCATCCAGCTGGATGTGCTCAACTTCTGTTTGAAAGTTCTCCAAGAACGGTTTCAACCTTTGTCCATTGACCTTGAAACAATCATCGTTCTTTGGATTGACGAGCTCAATCGCCCCGTGTGGAAAGACAGTTTTTACAATGAACGGGCCTGTCCAATGGGAACGGAGCTTTCCTGGGAAAAGGTGGAGGCGAGAGTCATACAGCAAAACTTTCTGCCCCGGCTCAAATGATTTACGAAAGATCGTACGATCGTGGCGAGCCTTCAACCTTTCCTTATGCAGCTTTGCAGAGTCATACGCATCTCGTCGTATTTCCTCTAGCTCTGTAAGTTGGAGCTTGCGTAACTGACCTCCCTCTTGGATATCAAAGTTCAATGAGCGTGTCGCCCAGTAAGCTTTATGCTCAATTTCAACAGGGAGGTGGCAAGCTTTCCCGTAAATCAATCTATATGGGGACATACCTAGATTCGTCTTGTAGGCAGTACGGTATGCCCATAAAGCATCGGTCAGCTTGTATGCCCAGTCCTTTCGGTTGGAGCTAACCGTCTTTTCGAGAATATGCTTGATTTCGCGGTTAGCCAATTCCGCTTGCCCATTCGACTGTGGATGATAAGCAAGAGCGATTTTATGGTGGACTCCGTATTTCTTGAGAAGTGACTCCAAAGGCCTATTGCAGAAATGCTTGCCTTGGTCACTTAGTAAAGCTTTCGGAGCTCCAAAACGAGACAAGATATGCTCTCTTAGAAAGGACATGACCGTTCTGTGGTCATTGCGTTTCGTTGGTATCGCTTCAACCCATTTTGACACATACTCTACAGCAAGGAGTATGTATTCACAGTTATTAGACTTGGGAAATGGGCCCATAAAATCTATGCCCCAACAATCGAAAATCTCAATTGTGATGATAGGGGTTAAAGGCATAGAATTCCTTTTAGAAATAGTTCTAAGCTTTTGACAGCGTTGGCATGTCTTGCAAAAGGAATACGCATCTTTGAAAATTGTGGGCCAGTAAAAACCGCTTTGTAGAACTTTTTGTGCGGTCTTCTGTGAAGCGAAATGGCCACTGCATGCCTCAGAATGGCATGATGCTAAAATTACGATTATATCCTCATTAGGGACGCAGCGCCTGATAACCTGATCAGCACAGTACTTGAAAAGATATAGGTCATCAAAAAAAAAAAATGACGCGCGAACGAGAGGAACCGTTTTCTGTCTTGGTGTGACCAATGATTCGGGGTTTCTCCCTTGACAAGGTAGTTCATGATATCAACGTACCAAGGCAGACCACTTACTGCCAGTAGCTGTTCGTCTGGGAACTCATCCTTAATGGATTGGGGTTCAGTATTGTCGACAAAAGTCAACCGTGACAAATGGTCCGCAACCACATTCTCTACTCCTTTCTTATCTTTGATTGTTAGATCAAACTCTTGGAGTAAGAGTATCCAGCGAATGAGCCGTTGTTTAGCGTCTTTCTTAGACAACAGATACTTGAGGGCCAAGTGATCTGTAAAACAAACGATTGGTGACCCTATCAGATAAGACCTAAACTTATCCAAGGCGAATACTACAGCCAGCAGCTCCTTTTCAGTAGTTGTATAATTCATTTGAGCTTCATTCAAAGTTCGGCTGGCATAGTATATCACATATGGCTTATTGTCCTTTCTCTGGCCTAGGACCGCGCCAATGGCGTAATCACTAGCATCGCACATTAATTCGAAAGGCAAACTCCAATCGGGTGCCTGTATTATAGATGCGGAGGTGAGGAGCTCTTTTAGATACTCGAAGGACTTTTGGCAACTCTCTGACAACTCGAATGGTGCATCTTTGACAAGAAGTTGACAAAGAGCTCGAGAGATTGCACTGAAGTTCTGGATAAACCGACGATAAAATCCCGCATGCCCCAAGAACGAACGGATGTCTCTCACTGTATGGGGGACAGGTAGATTTGAGATTATGTCGATTTTGGCTTTATCCACTTGGATTCCTTCATCGGAGATTATATGGCCGAGGACTATTCCCTTTGTCACCATAAAGTGACACTTCTCCCATTTCAAAACTATGTGTTTATCCTCACATCGCATTAATACATGCTCGAGATTGTTGAAGCAATCTTCAAAGTTATGGCCAAACACTGAAAAATCATCCATGAAGACTTCAAGGATGTGTTCGACCATGTCACTGAATATGCTTAGCATGCACCGCTGAAAGGTAGCTGGTGCATTACATAAGCCAAACGACATTCGACGGTAGGCAAATGTACCAAATGGACAAGTGAATGTGGTTTTCTCCTGATCTTCAGGAGCAATTTCAATTTGGTTATATCCACTGTATCCATCCAAAAAGCAGTAATACTTGTGACCTGCCACACGTTCTAGCAATTGATCCATGAATGGCAAAGGAAAATGGTCTTTTCGGGTCACAGTATTCAACTTTCTGTAGTCAATACACATCCTCCATCCAGTGGGGACACGTGTTGGTACCAATTCACCATCTTTATTTTGGATGACCGTTATGCCTGCTTTCTTGGGAACCACTTGGGTTGGACTAACCCAAGGGCTATCAGATATCGGATAAATCATCCCAACATCAAGTAGTTTGAGCACTTCCTTTTTAACTACTTCTTGCATATTGGGATTCAGATGCCTTTGCATTTGTCTTGAAGGTCTAGCGTCTTCCTCCAGATATATCTTATGAGTGCATATGGATGGGCTTATGCCTTTGAAGTCAGCAATCGTCCATCCCATAGCATCCTTATGCTTGGTTAGCATTTGCACTAGCTTTCCTTCCTGTTCATGAGTTAAAGCAGATGAAATGATCACAGGATAAGTTTTTCCAGTCCCTAGGAATGCATATTTTATCTCTTTGGGTAGCTCCTTTAACTCTAACTCCGGAAACTGAAAACTAGAAGGCATTGCCAACTTAGTTTTAGGAGGCAATTGTTCATATGGCATTACCCACATGCATTCTGCTCTATCCTCCTCTATCGTATCCATCATAAGACACGTCTGGTTCAGGTCAGCATCCAATGGAGTTGACTCTGCAGGCTGATAGATATCGCCAAATTGAGTCATCACAACTTCCAAAGGATCCTTGTAGTCGACCAAGTCAACTTCATCTTCAATGACTGTGTCAATGTAATGAATTTCTTCCTCATCATCGTATTCTTCATGTCGGGGATTAGAAAAAATTTTGACATTCAATGTCATGTTCCCGAATACGATAGTCATGATACCACTTCTAATCTTGATCGTGGCATCAATAGTGTTGAGGAATGGACGTCCAAAGATAACCGGGATGTGTGCACCAGATTAGACACAGGTTCTGTATCCAATATCACAAAATCGATCGGAAAGACAAAAGAGTCTATTTGGACGAGGACGTCCTCTACCACCCCTCTAGGGTACTTCATAGGTCTGTCTGCCAATTGCAAAGTGACTCGGGTGGGTTTGAGTTCACCCAACCCTAGCTGTTTATAGACTGAATATGGCAGCAGGTTCACGCTTGCTCCTAGATCGAGGAGTGCGTTATCTATCCTTTGATTCCCAATTCTACATGAGACCGTAGGTGTACCGGGGTCTTTGAGTTTTGGAGGCAACTCATTTTGAATGATCGCACTTGCTTGGCACGCGACATAAGCATGTTTCTTCACGCTTTACCTCCTCTTGACCTCGCATAGATCTTTGAGATACTTAGCGTGGGCCGGCACTTGCTTGATAGCATCTAGGAGTGGAAGGTTAATTTTGACTTGTTTAAACAATTCCAGAAACTCCTGATTCTTCGTCTCATTCTTGGGTTTCTTCAACAGTTGAGGATAAGGTGCAGGAAAAGGGCATTTCGGTGGTTCATCCTCAACAGACTCCTTTCCAGGCCTTTGCTCAACTTCTTAGTCTACTCTAGGAGCTTCAATGTTTGCCTTTATTGCCTCGTCATGAGTAGACGGCTCCTCCTCTTGAGTAGATGGTTGCTTAAGCTCATTATCCACCACTTCCTCCTCGTTGTACACTTCGGGTGTAGACAGAGGCATGCTTTTTTCTATGATTTTTTCGCTTCTCAGTGTAGTCACGGCTTTAGCATGTTCTTGGTTGTTAGGACCATTGTTATGTCCCTTGGGATTCGGAAGTGGTTGGGCAGGGAATGTTCCTCCTGAACCCTCTTGCCGTGCATCTATCCTTTCTAACGTGACAGACATTCTACTCATCATCTGTATGAGTTGCTACGTTAGATTAGCATTAGCAAGTGGCTCTTCTTCTTGTACCTTCTTGTGCGGTGGCACATAGGTATTAGTCTGTGGTGCATTGGAGGGTTGAGCTTGGTTGTAGTTATTAGTTTTGTTTTGATTGTATTGATGGGACGGCCTATTGTTTTGCCCTTGATATTGATTGTTGTTGTAGGGCTGCTGTTGATATTGATTTTGGGTCCCAGCATTATTTCTCCAATCAAAACCGAGGTGATTCCATCTATTGTTACTTTGAAAGTTATTGTTGGAATTCCCCGCCCCTCGGAAACCGTGCATGGCATTCATCTCCATAGGGGCTTGCTCTTGAAAATACGGCACATTAGGACAATACTGAGTTGTATGTCCCAACATGTTGTATGTGCCGCATGGTTCCTCATGCATACCCTGCCTAGAACTATCTCTTTTCATGCTTAACTCCTCTACCTTCTTTGCCAGTTCTGCATATTTAGTCATGAGGTGATCTTCACTAGTTAGTTGGTATAGGCTTTTCTCTTCTACACAGGATATCTGTGAGTGTGAGACATTGTCAGAATTTGACCATTCATGAGCGTATTCGGCTAACCATTCAAAATGGGCTTCAGCCTCTTCGGTGTTTTTACGCAGAAATGGTCCAGAACTCATAGTTTCTACCAACTTCTTCGTTTCACCATTCAATCCTTGATAAAAGAAGCTGATAGTTTGCCATTTCTCAAACCCATGGTGTGGGCATGAGAGAAGCAAATCTTTGAAACGTTCCCACATTTGTGTGAAGGTTTCATTGCTCTTTTGTTTATAGGAATTGATTTGACGTTGAAGGTCTGTGGTCATGCGAGTAGGATAGAATTTTTTTAGAAACGCGGCGCTCATCGCATGCCAGGTGAAAATTGAATGAGGTTTGAGGGAGTGAAGCCACGCCTTTGCTTTATCCTTCAAAGTGAAGGGGAATAACATTAGATGTGTCACCTCCCTAGGACAATTTTGCGAGAATGTTTTGCAAACATCCTCGAAATCAGTGACATGTAAGTATGTCTTCTCACTTTCCATCCCATGAAAGGTGGGAAGCAGTTGGATCATCCCATTGCGAAATTGAAATTCGCCATTATGCGGTGGGATTTGAATGCAAGAGGGCGTAGGTGCTTGTTCTGGTTGCATGAGATCGCAAAGAGGACGTAGCACCTCATCAATTGGTACCACAACATTGTCACCATGTTCACTCTAATTATCATCCATTGATTCAGTTGGAGTGGCTATCGGGTTAATAGAACTATCAGAGTCAGAACGGTAGAAAGGATTTTCAAAAATTCCTTCAATAGAAGTGTTGGACATGAACTAGGAGAGTTCCTATGGTGAGTGTTTACCAATAGAACTGAAAAGAAAAGAAAACAAAAACAGAAAGAGATAAAGAGAGACTGAGGTAATCTAAATATTAACTCGTAGCCTTCCCCGGCAACGGCGCCAAAAACTTGACACGCGAATATTCTTGTGTGCTCTTGTGCAATACCCAAGTGTAGGTAGACGTGCAAGTAGTAACTAGTAAGACCAGGTCGATCCCACAGGGAAGGATGGGAATTAAATTACTTAGATTAGACTCAAACTGAAAAAAAAAATCAAGATTTAATAATGGTGCAGAACACAAAGTTCCACAAACTAAGACTACTAACGAAAGCAATTCAGATTAAACTAAAAAAACTAATTAGCTAGTTAAAGCAATACTCTAAAATAGGATTTAACTTTAAGAAAAAAGTGTTGGGATTACACAAATCCACAGTAATCTAACCATCTACCATGCAGTTACTTTGGAGCACTAAGGAGTATATTACCCACAGTTTTTCGTATTTCTCTGAAAATAAAGAATCCATAGCCCTTTCATGACCGGGATTATATCATCACAGTTAACTTGAAACACGTGAAAGCGGTTTAATTCAATAGTTAAGACTCGCACCTACAATGGTGTTAGCATTGAAGGTGGTTTGCAAAATATATTGAAAGAAAATGCCTTAGGGCCTTGATTTAAAAACTGTTTTGACAAACTGAGCATTTGGGGACAGTATGATAACAAATCTCTAAAACAGAAGGTCCTGGAATACTGCAGGGAACATCCTCAAGAATCAGAGAGTTCGATCGATCGATGCGCGTTCGATCGATCGAAAACCTTCATCCCTCAATCGATCGAAATGTCTTCGATCGCTTGACTATCTCTGGTTCGATCGATCGAAATACCTCCGATCGATCGAACATAGGATTTATTCTGCTGCATGGCAGAGGCTGGAGATCACTGTTTCATCGTGTTCTCCCAACCCTAGGACTACTCAGATATCGTCTGGAGTATCACAAACTGGTTTTTAACATATGAAAACATTAAGGCGTTGTTTGGATGTGAGTTTTCGTGAAAACTATGAAACTAATGATTTAACTTATCTAGCATGCAATACTACGAGATTGAGGATTAAACTACAGTTAACTACGTGCAGAATGGAAATGAAACAATAAATAAGTAACCTGGAACGAAAGATTCGTATTAAACTATAAGAATCCGAGCTCACAACGTAAAACCTTGAATAAAAACCTACAAAACAATGTAAACTCTCTATCTCTCTCTCTAAAAACTGATGAAAAACAAAGGTCGACTCCCTAGAGACGTATACAATGCTCATATATGTAGAAAATCTAAAGGCTAGGGTTAAAAACCCGCAACTGTTACGTACGCGAAAGTTTCTGAAAATACCATGTTCGATCGATCGAACATTTCTCAATCGATCGAACACCTGGAACTCAAGCGCTTCAACCTTATTTAAGCGATCGAAACTTCGATCGATCTAACTAGCTTCGATCGCTCGAACTTCAAACTTTAGCTTTGAATTCTTTTGTTTGCACTCCAACATTCCAATTGTCCTGATGTTCATCTCTCTAGTCCACACAGTAGTGATCTGCACAAACAATAGCTAAAACAATACAACTTATCATAGATTAATCACATTGTATGAAAACTAGCCTTGTAATGCAAATTGCAGATAAAACGGAAAGTTGTGATTAAAATCAATGCAATTCTTCCTTTTAGCGCGGTTGTATTTTACAAATACCCCCGCTTTGCAAGTGCCAATCACTGTAACAGTCTGTTTAATTCAAATGCGTATTGAACAACCAAAGATTCCATTGCACATAGGAAATCACCCCGAATTTACCAGATTAACCCTTCCTAAGTGGTCTATATAAGGAGATATACATCTTCATTGTAAGGGGTTGCAGAATTTGTTAGTGAATTTTGAGAGAATTAAGAGAATTTTGAGAAGAGCTTCAAGACCTTGGAATGGAAGATCTTCACAAAACCCAAAAAATATGAGGAAATTTAGAGGTAATCCTATTTCATTTTTATCCTAATTCAATCACAATTCATTGAAAAACTTAGGATCTTTACACCTTTTCAAAAAGTCTCTTCTAATCCCCCTTTCATCAAACATGCACCACTTGAATTATGATCGAATTTTCATTTATACTTGTTGATTTGGATCTAAATAGCTATGGATTTAATGTGAAATAATTCTAAGTGAAATTTGATTTGGATCATCAAGTTGGTTTAGATTTCATCTCTCTCTGTTTATGCTCTTCTCTTGGAAATCAATGGGATATTCAATATCCCACTTGAATTCCTTGACTTTGATCTCTTAATTTTCTATAAATTGATGATTTATAAGAGAATTAAGATTGATCTTGACTATATTCATGTACAATTGGTGGATCCAAGTCTTATATTCATGACTTGGGTCTCCCAATTAGAAGTTTCATGGAATCCTCTTCATATTTCATTAAAATTCACTTGGATTAGTGTTCTTAGACTCCAAGGACCATTGATTTGAGAGGAGAATCAAAAAAGATAAGTCATGATTTCTCAAAGGTCATCAACTTGAGAGAGGAATTGGGCTTAGAATAAGCCAATTTTCATGCTTTAGTTGTTGGATTCAAATAGGATCAAGTGTTTAAGCATATTCATGAGGTTGAACAATGTCAGACCCCGGAGTAAGCCAAAAATAGGGAAAATAAAAATTTTCCTTTATGGGTCCGTAGACACGTGACTAGTTTGTTAACCGTCCTGTCCTTCTAACTCCGCACTATACAATCATAAGGGAAAATGCTAGGGCATAAGCACGATCTAAACTTATCAGAGTATAAATACAGCAGCGGAAATTAAACAAGGGTTACAACGTCTTCAATCTTACTACAAGAGGCCATACTAAATAATTTACATAATCATAAAACTTGAGAAACTGTCTATCAGGTCTTGGACAAGGCATTATTCTCCTTGGCTCCACGGTACTGCATCCTGAGCTCTTCTATCTATCTCCAAACCTGCAACACTCTGGGCATACGAATGCCTAGGGCGTAACATGTCGTCAGCCTTGGAACAAGGCTAAGTGAGAGTCTCAACTGCACAATAATCAGTAAATACAGAACATCTCTCAACTCACGTCATAGTTTAGTACTTTAAGGTATGGTTAATCTCTTATCAAAAGATGCATTCTCACCACGGGCATAGCAGAGGTCTCAACAAGATAGGTAAAAAGATAAACATAGCATCATAGAATACGTTTTTCCTTATTATAAACTCGTGCGTGCAAATGCATGACCAATAAGACTCACTCCCAACTCTTTTCAAAGACACTTGCTTTTTTTTAAAACAGATACTTTTCAAAACCATTTTATTTTAAAACCAAAACTTTCCAAACCAAAATCATTTTGAACCAAATCATTTTTACTCATCAACTCAATCTCGTCATTCACTTTCTCTTTCTCATCCACTTGACAACACGCGGTATATCAAGGATGATAAACATGGTATCATAGCCAATTCATACTCATCCCTTGATAGGCCACCGG
This sequence comes from Hydrangea macrophylla, assembly GCA_033977485.1. Taxonomy (NCBI): domain Eukaryota; kingdom Viridiplantae; phylum Streptophyta; class Magnoliopsida; order Cornales; family Hydrangeaceae; genus Hydrangea; species Hydrangea macrophylla. The sequence continues at coordinate 64,716,824 of CM066987.1, read as the reverse complement.
ATGTCTTCACGGCGCACACTATCTGTAAACAATGAGACTGGCACATGGGAAGTCTTCAACCATGTGTATACTCTCAGCGGTCGTCTATACGGCTGAGAAGTATATTAGAGCACTAGCCGGACGTCTTCACGATACATGAGACATCTTCAACCACGTATGCGCATCACCGGACGTCTTCAACGGCGAGAGGCGCGCTAGGAACCCTAACCGTTCATGTCCACCCGGCTCGTCAGCCGTTGATCCATAGGATCCACAATTCACATCTCTTCTCATTCACAATCTTATCAAACACCTCTCTTCCTCATGCAATGCATGGTAACACATATCATGAAATGCAAGTGACTCCACTACCGATACCCATATGCAAAACCACTTTCATTCTCTTTATTATTATAATAGCATGAGTATTTATTCCAGTCAACAACATCGTAAAACGTGCATTTAACAATTTACAGCAGAAACGTAACATATAGAGCATGGATCTCATAACATGGATTTGATACCGATAAACATATAGATAAAACCCTTGACATGCTCACGTATGCGATAGCACTACCATAACATGTTTTGCATAGTCTTACAATTATCAGAATACATGTAGCATTATAAATCAACATATTATTTGTACAAAACATCATACATGTAACTTTAAATCATCTTATATTAGTCTTATTAGGATTAGAGTGAGGTTAGGAAACTCACCTCGAGTCACCGATCCTCGAAAAGCGGATAACCGTCAAGTTCTACAACAATAAATAGAATAAACAGTAATAATGTATGAGTACAACTATAGGGGCAAAAATGGTAATTTTACCAAATGAGGTCATAAACCTCAAGGTAGTGATCTACGTGTTATTCTAAGTCCAACACCATTGACTAGACTCAAATTGGAGTCCGTCGCGTTTTACGAGGTAATATGCAGGGCTTACTACACTAATGCGAGCCCTAAAAGACAGACTGTATTTTCGACCGAGTCGAAAAGTCACCAAACTTTACGGGAATGTTCTAGACATTATTCTAAGACTCTGGGAATTGACCGCGTAATTTTCGGAGTCCTAGATTATTTATTATGAATTATTGAAGATAATATATACTAGAAAATACCAAAAACGGGATTTAAATACATAATTATAATTATACAAAGAAATCAGTACTTGGAAATATTTTTATTAAATACTAGATATTAAAATACACTACCAGTATTTATCTAATAATTTTCGGAGCTCGTTTGGTATTTTTAACAATTAATATACTCATAAAATAGCTCCTTATTAATTATTAAAAATTTTGGACTGTAATATTATAGCTTTATAACTTACATTGTGTAATAAATAGTCCTAGGGTCATTACCCTAATTTTCTAGAATTTATAAATACATATAGGTATTTATTAACTATTTAAAACTGATATTTATTATTTATATTAACCATATAAATAATAAATATATGATATATATAATATAATAATGATATATAGAATATTAAAAATAATATTCTATAATATAAAACCTTAATGGTATTAATTATAAACCATCTACAATTATTAAAACAATTTAAATCATTTTAAACTAATTAAAACTAATAATAATAATGATAATAATAATAATAATAATAATAATAATAATACAGTCTCAGACCCGACGGGTCAAACCCGAACCGACCCGATACTAAACGGGTAACCTGGATATAATCTCAAGGAAATCCAATCGCGTGACTCGATGGGTTCGACCCGACCCGACCGACTCCTAAACGGACTACCCATATGAACTCACAACAAAACCCAATCCAGAAACCTAATCGGGTCAAACCAAACCCGGAACCGTTATCCAAATACACACACAATCTAAACCTACCCATTAACCCAAACCCGAACTCGGACTTGACCCAACCACAGACACAAACTAACCCAGCCCGCTAGTCCAAACCCAGACTGAACCCGACCCAAACCTAAACCATCTATACTCACATCCTGACCCTACCTAATAACCCGGAACCCGAACCCATACCCACTCACAAACTGACCCAGCCTGAAACCCACTCGGGTTGTACCTTACCCACACCCGAAACCCAATCCTACTCACGACTAAACCCATTCCGTTTACCCGAACCCGACCCAGAATCAGGCCGACGTCAAAACGACGTCGTGCTACTTAAGTTAACCCACGGGTTAACTTAACCCGGCCCGAACCAAAACCCTAACCCATCTTCACACACATTCTAACCCTACCCTAACTTAAACCCGACTCGGCCCAGACCCGGGTGGTATAACCCGTTTCCCCTTCATCTTCTCCGGCGAAGCAACGCCGCCGGAAAATCGGGCATCGCCAGAAAAACTTCTAACACTCATAACTCTCTCATTTCTTAATCAAAATTGGCAGGACAAACGGGGAAATGATCGGAATCTGGTCCTCTACAACATAGTAGGAGCTAGGGGAAAAGTTCATTCGTTTAGGCCACCTACCAATGGATTATTCTTTCGGCCAAATCTGAGAATAATGGCTTGCATGGCCTATCAAAAGGTCCCTAAACCAAAAGCTGTTCATAGGGGATCTTTCTGGGTTCAAAGGGGTTACAATGGTATAGATTTTTAGGGGCTTTGGTCATAACTTCTAAATCAAGCTCCAAAGGTGGGCTTCCATGGCTGTCGGAGCTCATGCAGAGCCTTAGGCTCTGTTTGGGGCCGTGCATGTGATCCTAGGTACTCCTAGATGATATGCAGAGGTCAAAAATGAAAGAGGGTAGTTGAGTTTACCTCAGGAGTTCTCAGTTTCTCTCTAGCTCCTCAAATCATCTATCTCTTCTTTCAACTTTTTCCTTCTTTTCTGCGTGAATGTGTGTGTACATAGTGAGAGATAGGGAGAGCACAGGGAGAGAGTGTGGTGTGTGTGCTGGGAAGAAATGGACAGAGATAGTGGTGGTGGGGTACACAATGTAGGGGGTGTATGTATACACGAGGGTGAGGGAGATTGTGCTCTCTCTCTCAAGCTCTCTCTCGGGTCTCTCTCTCTCTCTCTAAACCATCTGCATAGGCAGATTGTGGGGTGGTGAGGGTGATAAATGAGGGAGTGAGGCGGGGTGTGTATACATATAGAGAACATGTGAGGGGTGTTTGGTTGTGTATAGTGGGTGCACAATGTGTACCCACATGTGTAAGTAGGTGCATGCCCAAGGGTAGACCATCAGGGTGGGGTCCACTTGGTTCCTAAGTACAGTGTGGTTCCCACTCACAGGTTAAGCGCAAAACTGTGAAAATATAGATACAAAAGTATAAGCTTACAGGGCAGTGCATGTGCCTATAAATATATAACAGTCCGTCTATAAATCCTTAATGAAATCATAATGTCAAGGTTACGACTATTCTAATAATTACTAGGTTAGAGATGATATTATAGTTCTCAAGACGGTTATTATGGACCCTATCCAAAAGTTCCTAGTTAAGGAAATTCTATTGGACCTTCTGTAACTGTTAACATAGCGATGTCATCACTTCTAATCTTACGTGGAATTTCTAGGAAATTTTGGGTGCTACATCTCTACCCACCTTATTTGAGGATTTCGTTCTCGAAATCTAGAGTTTGCTAGGTCTTAAAATGTACAAAGTCTTATTCATAAGGTTAGTCGTTCTATACCAACTCAGGCGCTCTTATCAATCTAAATGGTCTATCAGACCATACGTTGTTGTCAACTGTTCTGGGGTCTGATTTCCTGGAATTACCTCAGCTCCTTCTCATAATTTCTCTCGAATGACCCAATCATCTTGTAATATCATCCCTATATAAGATTCATAGTTCTGGCAGTGGGCATGGTACCTTCAATCTTCCATTCTGTTCAGTGCTGTGATTGATTTACTGATCTGCGAGCTCTGTTTCTGGGTCTCCGTGGTGGTGGAGCATTGTTCTGAACTTCTTGTCCGCGGCAATCTTTACGTATATGACCAGTCTTTCCACAATTGAAACACCGCACCTGTTGCCCTGTGAGTTGTTTCGGTGCTGCGCATTCTTTGGAGTGGTGTCCGGGTGTTCCACAGTTGTAGCAGATATCACGTTGCTTTGCCTGTGTCTGAACGACTGTCTGGCTAACTCTTTTGTCACTGATTTGCTGTCTCTTGTTATGATTCTGTGTGCGCTCAGAGTTTCCTCTGGTGATTACAGACTGCATTCGGGCGGTTGTCTGTGACACTTGATTGCTTCTTCGACTTCCTCCTGGATTGGTTGCCTGGAACCAGGTATCTTTTCCTCCCTGTTGGTGGATCTCTAGTTTCTTGCTGTTCAGAGCTATGTTTTCCAGTTGTGTGGCTAATTCGACCATTTCTTCGAATGGTTGGTCAAGGTATACTACTGCTGTCTTTTGAATGTTCGAGTTAAGTCCTTCGTAATATTGCAGTGTCTTATTTCGCTGAGTATCTACCATGTACAGAGCAAATCGTGATAGTCTCTCAAATTTCGCCGTGTATTCTTGCACCGTCATGTTACCTTGAACTAGTTCTATAAATTCCTTTTTCTTCTTGTTTCTTTCCGTCCTTGGGAAGTACTTGGCTAGGAATTTCGTTTTTGAATGCTTCCCATGTCATTCTCCTTGTAACATCTTCACCCACTATAGCTTCGACAGATTCCCACCAGTCTGCTGCCGAATACGTCAATTGAAAAACAGCCAGCATCTTTTCTCCGTCTCGTTGCATTCGAGGGCTTGAAACATTCGTTCTATATCACGAAGCCATTGCTCAGCTTCCCATGCTTCTGTCATTCCGGTGAAAGTTCCTGGTTTAAGTGCATGAAATCTCTCAAGCAGTTTATCTCCTGTCTGACGAGTATTTTCGCTGTTGATGACGCAGTCCAGGTGATCACTTGCTTGCTCCACACGTTGAACAAGAGCTCCTATCAATCCTGTTGGATCCACTGCTGGAGGTGTCACATTTGTTGTTCCGTTGGATGAATTCTGAGTATTCCGTTTCCTCTTAACCATGGTGTACGCTAGCAAGGGTTATACCTACGAGTTAACACCTATTTGATCAATACCTTATCTTATCTCATCTAATCATATGATAAGTAACAGTATTGAGTCAACAGAGATTTCTAGCATATGACAGTTGTCACAACTACTACTAGGATCAAGGGTATGGTATTCCCATCCTTGGTCTTTCTAGACTCTAGGTTGAGCTGACTGTTTCTGAGATCCATTTCAGGAAATTTGTCAGTGCTTAAACATTTATTGACCAATGGTCATTCCTATATTCTTATTAGTAATAAACATATAAGAGGTAAGAGTAGCAATTAGTTAAAAGTAAGAATTCATCTCATCCATACTATTATAGCTAAGTTAAGTTACAAACAAACTACTACTGATCAGAAAATAAAAGGGTACAACAATAGTACGAATACTAGTTCTATCAATCTGGAATACATCAAAAGAAGTGGAATAAAAACATAAGATGAACTAGCTAAGGATCCATCCTCCATCTCTCTCAACATCAGAGTCTGAGGTCACCTCTCCTAAGTCACTGGATGGTGGAAAGTCAATTGGAGGGATACCTATAAATGCATCCCAGGCTGGCTCTAGGGGCCAATCAGGGTCCTCTATCATCTCAGGCTCCGCTAGTGGGTCTTCATCTGGATCATCATCTGAGTCATCATCAGAACCTACAGGGGTAACAAAGTGTACTATGTCCTCTTGTGGCTCGTCCTGGTCATGGATTGCAAGGTTTCCAAGGGCATGAGGAATCTCCTCCATCTCAGCAGACAGCAAGCGCGGTGCTACCACTCTATGATATGCTAACTCTGGAACAGGTCTCTCACGGAAGAAACAACGTGTGCACTTCCTTATACTCTGGCGAACTCTATGCCTGATGGTGTTGCTAACATGACTAAATCCTTGAGGGGCAAACTGTCTCTCCAAGGTGACCCTGTTCTGTCCATCCGCAGCATCGTACTCTATCTGGTGCTCCTTGCTAGCCTGCCCAACACAGAAAACTAACTTAGTACTGATGCTAATTAATGAAATATCTTAAAGTTTCATAGCGATAATGGGATACCTTTCTTAATTCTATTTAAACCTTGAGTTATTGCCAAGTGTTCCAAGTCTGACTCCCTGAACCTACATTAGTTCCTATTTTTATATTTTACACTGTGACTTCTATGGCTTAACTCATCGCGGGGGTTTATTAGTCATTCTTATAGATTAAGAGTATACAAGCTTAAATCAATTTACTGATGACAAACAAGCAATACATCAATATGGAAATATATATATCAGGTTAAAGATAATTTCTATAGATAGATTTAAACATAGTGCAACATAGTTACAAAAACATTTACATTAGAGAGTGCGTACGCTAAGTACGTACATAGTAGGGAATAGTGCCAACAACAGATACATGAAAGGCGTACACGTTACTACTACTACGTGTTACATGCTTGAGTACAGCTATATACACAAAAGATAGACTTATCAGTCCTATTACAAAGTCCTTCAATCATCCAGATTCTCGACCTTCGACTTTCCCTTCTCAGCTATGTCTTTCTTGGGTGGTTTCTTGCCCGCATTCTTAGTTGGGTCAACATTGACTGCGGAATCAGCATCCTCCACAGAAATGGTCTCCTTTGCCGGGACTCTTCCATCATCATCCTCCTCCCTATCAGTCCCCATGACTGACTCAACGGTCAAGGGTGTATCAGCTATGGACTCCTCTGGTACAGGGGGTGGCATAGCAAAAGATGGTCCTACGGTTCCTGGTGGGGGTTTCAGCTTAACTCGAAAAGTCATGACTCGAAGGGTATAGCTGTCATGGGTTATCCTGGCTGCTTCCTGATGGACAAGTCTAAGGGTGTTTTCTCGGTAATGTGCCTCTCTCTGCAGAATCTCTGGGTCCTTAATCCCCAACACATGTACATCATGCCACATGTTTTCCTCTAAATGCCACTGAGTACTCCGTCGAATCCTTTGCCGGTACAACACTGGGTCTGCAGGTTCCATACGATTTGGGTAAACCCAATGTCTTCCAAACCCGTCTTGGACATAGAAGGGTTCCATGCTAACCTGTCCAATATAAACTATCATAGGGTTAGTATCTTCATAAGTGGGGAAAAAGATCTAATGGTTTATAACTTAAAGTGCATAGGACAAACGGTAAATGCCTAACCTAGGCTCTGATACCACTAAAAACCCTGTCACGCCCCGGAGTAAGCCAAAAATAGGGAAAATAAAAATTTTCCTTTATGGGTCCGTAGACACGTGACTAGTTTGTTAACCGTCCTGTCCTTCTAACTCCGCACTATACAATCATAAGGGAAAATGCTAGGGCATAAGCACGATCTAAACTTATCAGAGTATAAATACAGCAGCGGAAATTAAACAAGGGTTACAACGTCTTCAATCTTACTACAAGAGGCCATACTAAATAATTTACATAATCATAAAACTTGAGAAACTGTCTATCAGGTCTTGGACAAGGCATTATTCTCCTTGGCTCCACGGTACTGCATCCTGAGCTCTTCTATCTATCTCCAAACCTGCAACACTCTGGGCATACGAATGCCTAGGGCGTAACATGTCGTCAGCCTTGGAACAAGGCTAAGTGAGAGTCTCAACTGCACAATAATTAGTAAATACAGAACATCTCTCAACTCACGTCATAGTTTAGTACTTTAAGATATGGTTAATCTCTTATCAAAAGACGCATTCTCACCACGGGCATAGCAGAGGTCTCAACAAGATAGGTAAACAGATAAACATAGCATCATAGAATATGTTTTTCCTTATTATAAACTCGTGCGTGCAAATACATGACCAATAAGACTCACTCCCAACTCTTTTCAAAGACACTTGCTTTTTTTTTTTTAAAACAGATACTTTTCAAAACCATTTTATTTTAAAACCAAAACTTTCCAAACCAAAATCATTTTGAACCAAATCATTTTTACTCATCAACTCAATCTCGTCATTCACTTTCTCTTTCTCATCCACTTGACAACACGCGGTATATCAAGGATGATAAACATGCTATCACAGCCAATTCATACTCATCCCTTGATAGGCCACCGGACGTCTTCATGGCGCACACTATCTGTAAATAATGAGACTGGCACATGGGAAGTCTTCAACTATGTGTATACTCTCAGCGGTCGTCTACACGGCTGAGAAGTATATTAGAGCACTAGCCAGACGTCTTCACGATACATGGGACGTCTTCAACGGTGAGAGGCGCGCTAGGAACCCTAACCGTTCATGTCCACCCGGCTCGTCAGCCGTTGATCCATAGGATCCACAATTCACATCTCTTCTCATTCACAATCTTATCAAACACCTCTCTTCCTCATGCAATGCATGGTAACACATGTCATGAAATGCAAGTGACTCCACTACCGATACCCATATGCAAAACCACTTTCATTCTCTTTATTATTATAATAGCATGCGTATTTATTCCAGTCAACAACATTGTAAAACGTGCATTTAACAATTTACAGCAGAAACGTAACATATAGAGCATGGATCTCATAACATGGATTTGATACCGATAAACATATAGATAAAACCCTTGACATGCTCACGTATGCGATAGCACTACCATAACATGCTTTGCATAGTCTTACAATTATCAGAATACATGTAACATTATAAATCAACATATTATTTGTACAAAACATCATACATGTAACTTTAAATCATCTTATATTAGTCTTATTAGGATTAGAGTGAGGTTAGGAAACTCACCTCGAGTCACCGATCCTCGAAAAGCGGATAACCGTCAAGTTCTACAACAATAAATAGAATAAACAGTAATAATGTATGAGTACAACTATAGGGGCAAAATGGTAATTTTACCAAATGAGGTCATAAACCTCAAGGTAGTGATCTACGTGTTATTCTAAGTCCAACGCCATTGACTAGACTCAAATCGGAGTCTGTCGCGTTTTACGAGGTAATATGCAGGGCTTACTACACTAATGCGAGCCCTAAAAGACAGGCTGTATTTTCGATCGAGTCGAAAAGTCACCAAACTTTACGGGAATGTTCTAGACATTATTCTAAGACTCTGGGAATTGACCGCGTAATTTTCGGAGTCCTAGATTATTTATTATGAATTATTGAAGATAATATATACTAGAAAATACCAAAAACAGGATTTAAATACATAATTATAATTATACAAAGAAATCAGTACTTGGAAATATTTTTATTAAATACTAGATATTAAAATACACTACCAGCATTTATCTCATAATTTTCGGAGCTCGTTTGGTATTTTTAACAATTAATATACTCATAAAATAGCTCCTTATTAATTATTAAAATTATTGGACTGTAATATTATAGCTTCATAACTTACATTGTGTAATAAAATAGTCCTAGGGTCATTACCCTAATTTTCTAGAATTTATAAATACATATAGGTATTTATTAACTATTTAAAACTATTTAAAACTGATATTTATTATTTATATTGACCATATAAATAATAAATATATGATATATATATAATATAATAATAATATATAGAATATTAAAAATAATATTCTATAATATAAAACCTTAATGGTATTAATTATAAACCATCTACAATTATTAAAATAATTTAAATCATTTTAAACTAATTAAACTAATAATAATAATAATAATAATAATAATAATAATAATAACATAGTCTCAGACCCGGCGGGTCAAACCCGAACCGACCCGATACTAAACGGGTAACCCGGATATACTCTCAAGGAAACCCAACCGCGTGACCCGATGGGTTCGACCCGACCCGACCGACTCCTAAACGGACTACCCATATGAACTCACAACAAAACCCAATCCAGAAACCTAATCGGGTCAAACCAAACCCGGAACCGAAACCTAAATACACACACAATCTAAACCTACCCATTAACCCAAACCCGAACCCAGACTTGACCCAACCACAGCCACAAACTAACCCAGCCCGCTAGTCCAAACCCAGACTGAACCCGACCCAAACCTAACCCATCTATACTCACATCCTGACCCTACCTCATAACCCGGAACCCGAACCCATTCCCACTCACAAACTGACCCAGCCTGAAACCCACTCGGGTTGTACCCTACCCACACCCGAAACCCAATCCTACTCACGACTAAACCCATTCCGTTTACCCGAACCCGACCCAGAATCAGCCCGACGTCAAAACGACGTCGTGCTACTTAAGTTAACCCACGGGTTAACTTAACCCGGCCCGAACCGAAACCCTAACCCATCTTCACACACATTCTAACCCTACCCTAACTTAAACCCGACCCGGCCCAGACCCAGGTGTTATAACCCGTTCCCCTTCATCTTCTCCGGCGAAGCAACGCCGCCGGAAAATCGGGCATCGCCGGAAAAACTTCTAACACTCATAACTCTCTCATTTCTTAATCAAAATTGACAAGACAAACGGGGAAATGACCGAAATCTGGTCCTCTACAATATAGTAGGAGCTAGGGGAAAAGTATATTCGTTTAGGCCACCTACCAATGGATTATTCTTTCGGCCAAATCTGAGAATAATGGCCTGCATGGCCTATCAAAAGGTCCCTAAACCAAAAGCTGTTCATAGGGGATCTTTCTGGGTTCAAGGGGGTTACAATGGTACAGATATTTTGGGGCTTTGGTCATAACTTCTAAATCAAGCTCCAAAGGTGGGCTTCCATGGCTGTCGGAGCTCATGCAGAGCCTTAGGCTCTGTTTGGGGCCGTGCATGTGATCCTAGGTACTCCTAGATGACATGCAGAGGTCAAAAATGAAATAGGGTAGTTGAGTTTACTTCAGGAGTTCTCAGTTTCTCTCTAGCTCCTCAAATCATCTATCTCTTCTTTCATCTTTTTCCTTCTTTTCTGCGTGAATGTGTGTGTACACAGTGAGAGATAGGGAGAGCACAGGGAGAGAGTGTGGTGTGTGTGCTGGGAAGAAATGGACAGAGATGATGGTGGTAGGGTACACAATGTAGGGGGGTGTGTGTATACACGAGGGTGGGGGAGATTGTGCTCTCTCTCTCAAGCTCTCTCTCGGGTCTCTCTCTAAACCATCTGCATAGGCAGATTGTGGGGTGGTGAGGGTGATAAATGAGGGAGTGAGGGGGGGTGTGTATATATATAGAGAAAATGTGAGGGGTGTTTGGTTGTGTATAGTGGGTGCACAATGTGTACCCACATGTGTAAGTAGGTGCGTGCCCAAGGGTAGATCATCAGGGTGGGGTCTATTTGGTTCCTAAGTACAGTGTGGTTCCCACTCACAGGTTAAGCGCAAAACTGTGAAAATATAGATACAAAAGTATAAGCTTACAGGGCAGTGCACGTGCCTATAAATATATAACAGTCCGTCTATAAATCCTTAATGAAATCATAATGTCAAGGTTACGACTATTCTAATAATTACTAGGTTAGAGATGATATTATAGTTGTCAAGATGGTTATTATGGACCCTATCCAAAAGTTCCTAGTTAAGGAAATTCTATTGGACCTTCTGTAACTGTTAACATAGCGATGTCATCACTTCTAATCCTACGTGGAATTTCTAGGAAATTTTGGGTGCTACAAGCAAATCCTTAAAGATCGTCATTAAGGTCTTCTCAAGGTCAAATACATAAAGGATCTTAATGTTTGATTGTTGTCTTAGTGGTCATAGTAGATACTTGGTCCAAATTCTCTTAAAATTTTGGATCAAGTTGAATTCAAATAAGAAATGACAATTCAGCAATGGTGTAGTGAGTTCATTGACAAGCTGTGATCAAGGATTTTTAATTAAATCATGATCCATTGGATTTGAATGAGATCAATTGGAATGTGTCCATTACACCTAGGTTTACCACTACAATATTTGTATTTTTCCAATTATACGGTTAACATGGTTAGATCAGATGTTTATAGTCTAGTCATTCTCTGTCTAGAATTCTAGAATAGTGAACCTATTTTAAAATGTTTGGATCAGAGCCTTAACCATGTATTTTCGGTTCTAAGTTATTTTTCCTATGAACTATAATGCATTGACTACATTCTCTAAGAAATTGGAAAGGTTTAAGATTATTCTGCTAATTTTAATAAATCATACAAAATCTCTGGACAAAGAGTTTATAAATTATGAGTGATGTCTGGTCTTGGTCCAATTCCCAGAGATTGGACCATTTGATCCTTGATTTTCTTTTTATATTAGATACTAGACTCATAGAGGCATGTCATACTCAAAATTCACTAAGATCAAACCATAGAAACTGATGATGCTATTTTTGGTACTGGTCGAATTTAAAAGAGCATTTTAAAAGCATAGAAGAAAGGGAGAGAGAAATATAGGCAGTGTGTTTGTATGTGGTTCAGCCCTATTAATGAAGGAACCTATGTCCACGTGTGTGTCAGAGCACTTCCATCAAGTACAAGAAATTATTGTAGGGACCTTGGTGATCCAACAATGGTGACTAGAACTACCAAGGGTCGGCCATGTAGGGATGATATTAGGGTTTCTTGGGGGAGGCTTGACAATACAGAAAGTTAGGATTTCTATTGTAGAGAGATTTATCATATTCTGATCGGGATCCCCACTAATGGGGGTAAGAGGACTCTTTTATCAGAAGAAGTGTACTCCCTTACAAGGCATTTTTGTCTCTTTTGGAAACTGTTGACAACTTGTAATGATAGTTGTATATTCGGAAGGTTTCTAGTCTGATTAGGAAATGATTGATGCAAATATGGATGGTTTCCTAGCTGATTTAGGAAACTGCTAGAGTCCGAGCAGTTTGGGATGCGCCTCTGAGTTAGCTGAGTTGGACCTAAACTGTATTGTAATTGGACTGGGTATTCCGACCCATAGGTTGGGGTCAGACCCGATCAATCGGTCGGTCTGTCGTGGTCGAACCCGGAACACTAGAAGTCGAATCTGGAGTTTGGGAGCTTAGACCTGGAGGTCGGGAGGTTGAGAGGTCAGGCCTGGAGTACTGGAACTCTATAATTTTCGGCGTATCAGTTGCCCCCCCATTTCCAAGGTTGGCCTGATGCTATATCGGGTCAAGTTTAGAAATCTGTAGATTCTGCTTATCACTGTCTGATGTTTGCAAAGTTGGATTTTCTCGGGGAGTGATGTACCTTCTGATTTAAAGTCTGCAGATCTTGGTGAGTTAACCTTATATCAGTAACGCTTCAAGAGCAGTAATATTGAGATTGCTCGAAAAAGTTATCTTGGAACTTCTGAGTCTTTTGAATTGTCGGGAATTGGCTTAGAGTTAAGACTTAGCCTAATTCAGAGTCTTTTGAGTGCTCGGGAATTGCCTAAGAGTTGAGACTTAGTGACACGAAATAAATTTGTGTGCTCTTGTGCAATACCCAAGTGTACGTGATCATGCAAGTAGGAAAACTGGTAAGACCATGTCCATCCCACAGGGAAGGTGATAGAGTACTAACTTAGACTAATCTCAAAACGAAAAGTAAAAAAATTAATAATTTAAATGAAGTGTAGAACACAATGTTCTACAATTACATACAACTCTAACGATGTAATTAGACTAAACTAGCAATTTGGCTAATAACTAAGCAGTTTTTAAAATGGGTTTTTACTTTATAATAAAAAGCTGTTGGGATCACACGAATCCACAATGACCTAGCCATTTGCCATGTACATTCATTATCATTCAAAGGAGTACATCCCTCTTCAGTATTCTGTATTTTTTTTAAGATAAAGAATCAATAATCCTTACATGACCGGGACTATCTCATCATAGGTGATTTAAAATACTTAGAAAATAGTTTAAAATAATGGTTTTGACTCGCACCCTCGATGGTGTTACCATTCAAGGTAATTTGCAAAAGTCATTGAAGAAAAGGCCTTAAAGCTTTACGTTGAGAAACTGTTTTGACAAACTGAGCTTATCTGGACAATTTGATAACAAATCTCAAAAACTGAAAGGCTTGGAATACTTAAAAGGATCATCTCAGGACTTCTCATGTTCAATCGATCGAAGCGCTCTCGATCGATCGGACTACATCATCCTTCAATCGATCGAAATATCTTCGATTGCTTGACTGGTCTCTGGTTCAATCGATAGAAATGTCTTTGATCGATTGAACATAGGTATTCTCTAAAGTGCATGGCAGACGCTGCAGATCACTGTTTCATCATGATCTCCTAACTACTGAACTACTCAAACATGATTTGGGTTGCAGAAAATAAGTTTGTAACGTTAAACATGGTTAAGGTTGCATTTGGTTGTGTTTTAAACATAAAATCAATATAAATCTATTGAGTGACAACTAATATGTAGAAATCTATGTTGGAAAAGATTAAAACTAGGTAAACTACTTACAGAATATAAAGAGAACATCTGTATAAAACCTAGAGCGCAAACTTGTGTTAAACTTGCAATGCAAAATCAATCTTATCTTCGAAAATCCAAGAACAACCTACAAAAACATAAGAAAACTCTATATCTATATGAAACTGTTGAAAAGTAGGCATCCTTAGGGATGTGTTTACATCGTATATTTATAGAGATAACCTAAGCTAGGGTTATAATATGCGTTCTGCTACGCTGTCCGTAAAGTTCTGATAAAACCATGTTCGATGGATCGAACTATGTTCAATCGCTTGAACTTCACATTCCTCAACTGCTTAAGAATCCTTCGATCACTTGAAACCTCAATCGCTCGAGCCTTTGTCGATCGCACGAGGCTGTCTTTTCAATTTGACATGTCCTCTTCGCACTTGTGCTTTACCCTTTTTCTTGTAAACCATTCCTGCTCATAACAACACAGCAAATCTGTGCAGAATAACATCTAAGATAACAAAATTTATCACGGAATCATCTCATTGTATTAAACTACACATTATAACTCAACTACAAATAAATTGGGAATTGTAAACTAAATCATTTTATTTTCGTATTATAGCGTAGGTGTATTCTACAAATACCCCGGCTTGTCACAACCCCCAACTAGCTTATTGCTAGTCCCTAGCGATAAAGAGGTATAAAAGACAAGTTAAACAAAACTAAACTACAACGACTGAAAGAAAAACAAAAATGCATAGAGAGAAAATCCTAATTCACTTTTGCAGGAATCGCGATTACATTTAGCTTGTGCAACAAACCGTTAAACCCCTAGGTTCTCCCTAGTGGACGAGTATTGTCTCGTGAGGGTTTGTAGTGAATTTACCAACAAAATTCACATTTTAAGATAAAAAAAGATAAGAACAACTTCGTAACCACTCTCTCTCAATCAACTGAAAAGTTTGCTCTAAACAACATATTATTCTCAATCAAACCATGAAAGATGTCAACATGTTCCTCATGCCACCAAGACAATTATAACATATGTAGTATATTCATGCATCCTTATGTGTGTGTGTGTGTGCGCGTGTGTTCAATAGTTACACATCTAGCATTATTTAGAGTTGTTTAGACTTTCGTGTTTTCGGAATTCATAGTTTTGACTTAAATCTCACATAGGTTTTCACTCATAAAAGGATCCATCTCTCAGAAACTTGCATAAACATGATGCTTAGTGTATGAAAGTTTTGACATAAGTTGTTGGTATGGATGCTAATACTTTTGTCCTTGACTCTTGAAAAATGAACTTTTAGAGAGTGTATAGTCTCATGAATGGAATGCCACTTACTAGAGGAGCGAACTACCGTGGATAACTCAATTCTCACCTATATGTTCAAACCGAATTATTAAGAATCCTTAAGACTTTGTTTAGGTTTTACATATGGTAAATAGAAGTAGTAGGTAGAAGTACGCATGCCTTAGCATGTGATGGAGTCTATCTATTGTCACTTTATTTTTTTCGAATCTCCAACCATCTTTTATTTTGTATCTTTTCTTTTCTTTTCTTTACTCCTTTGTATTCAATTATTTCGTTTCTTTCCTTCTCTTCTTACTCTTTTTCATTCACTTTATATATATGTATACTCCCCACAACAACTTCTTTTCAATCACATGCTTCGACTAATTAATCATAAAGACAAAGTGGAGTTCATTTGGGTGAAGGCATATAATCGGGATGTTCGTGTTTTCATGGAAAAATCGGCAGTATTCAATTTACATAGGGTAAGAAGTAAGAAGACTTTATGAATGCAGGTATAGATGTGTAAATAGGCTAAGGAGTAGTTAACCGATGGCTTAATTCATTTTTTCAACTTTTCAGTTTTCACATTTCGACGTTCATCGAGTATTAGTTGGTAATTCCTTAACGTTCTTCTCTAACAAGTGGCCAAGTCAAGAAGTAATGAGACTTTTTTCAATGAGTTTTTAACTCATGAGCAATAAAAGATATCTCAAATTGTGTGTGATACTCCCTCAGAAACAAAGAATGTTTTCAAAAGCTTACTAAGGGCAATTCGTCTCTACTACTTCTTCCTTAAGTAGTCATTTTAAACTCCTTTTCAGGTTCTCTATGTAACCATCAACTAGTGTGTATGGTTATCGTATACATGAATGTTTAGCATGTGCAATCATCCTAGTGAAATTAGAAAAATGTGTAAACAAAATCCATAAAAGGACCTGAATAACCTGAATGTGTCATTGCATATTAAATAGCTAAACAGGAGAGAGCCAGAAGTTTTTCTATTATTTAAGTTGAAAATATTAAGATTTGTACTAAAAATTTGAAAATTTACTGAAGTTGTATGTTACGTGATTTTGTAATGAAAAGCTAAGGTGCTAAGTGTGAATGTGCAGGTGAATGCCTATATACTGTCCACCCCCAACTGAATACAGCAATGTCCTCATATGTTGATTTTCAAAACGAAGTAGATAAAGTTCACCTGATTAGAAGCAATATAGCAACCGACAGTAGTAACAATCTATTTATAGCCATACAATCTCCAAAGACCAATGTCAATAGATATGACAATATATACATGGTCCATAAATGATAAAAACAACCCATCACTATAAAGCAACAAAGCAAAATAATAAATAGGCAGTGACTGAGTGTGCAGGACAAAAGTACTAATAACAGAGTGAAGAGAGAAGAAAAATAGAATAAATATAGCATAAACCCTCTCTATCGCATCTAAACTATCTAATTGATGTGAATCGGGTCATCCGAAGCGGGATAAAAAATGTCGACTGGAGTTGGAGGTAGCTGAATATCGACATCTAAAGTAGTGGTCCCCCCTCCACCCTCAGCAACCGTAGGAGCAGCTGTCGGGTCACTCACAGCTGGGATATAAAGTGTAGAAGATGATGGTGTAACCTTGACCAGAGGTGGTAGATGTGGTGGCTCAGTAGTAAGAGGTGGTGCCGAAGAAGACAGAGCAGTAGAAGATGGTGCAGCAGGGGAATGTGGTGTATGAAGTGACTATGCTACCCCCAACTGAACCAATAACGCATCCATCTGAGTGAGAAGCTGATCGACCTTACCCTCGAGTCACAACTTTGCCTCTCTCTCCTCGATGAACATCGTATGGCAACTGGATCAACATTATCCTCAGAATCACGCTCCTCAGCCTCAGATGGCGTCCTAGAAGCTGCTCCCTCTGTGTCAGTACCTCTTCATATCTTCTTTCTCTTGCCTACTTGCTCTTTACCTTTTTCTTTTCGCTTTTGTTTTTGGGCATCAGAACGCTGTGCGGCTGTCTCGCCAAACCGACTAGAAGCATTTTAAATTTTATCGGTGGCTAATGGAAGTAGCCCTGACTGGACAATAATACGATGAATGGCCCAGGTGCCTTTCAGATGGCATTTGGTAGCAATGTAGCGGGTGGAGTGTATCATGAATCAATATCGAGTCGAGGTAAATAGACTCTCTGTCCCGTCCTGACGGTGTAAAGAACACGGGCATACCAAGGCACCAACTGCTCGTGGTAGGATGTTAATAGAACGTAATTGTGGAGAAGGTGATATTTATCGGTGAGGTGTTGATCCTCAATAAGTGATATGCCACTCTACTTCTGAACAGCTCTACCCCTAATTTCATGAGCGATAGTTAAGTACCTCAGGATCAGTAAGTAAGTGGCGCAGCGGGGTTCCTGATCATCATAGCACACACCTCCCAGACCCAGGAAATATTAACTCGCTTTGCCTAAGTTAATATCTTAAACCAGTGCAGTTTGTCCTTGATTCATGCTAAGAACCATGGGGCAGATAGCTAAACGGACTCTAATGGTCTTTCAAGCATACCCTTCCGAGTTTAAAAATATCGGTTAAACCATTATTGATCTTGTAGGTTTCGAAACCCGTAGGCGGGGATCGGATTCGGGATGAGGAGATCAAATGACTTCTCTTTGTGATAGCCTGTAGTAGGATTCATCTAGAAGAAAGAAAATAATGAACTAACGAAACAAAAACAAAAGAGCAACTGAAAAATAGAAACTGTCTCTGCAATATTTTGATTGATTGAATTAGGTCACGTTCGATCACTTGAAACCAGCTCGATCGATCGAGCACAGCAAATTTGCGAACCAAACAACAAAAAATCGTAAAAACAACAGTTGGATTATATGGTCTTAAGGACATTGGGGGGCACCCTCTCTCATTATCTAATGAACCTAAACATAGGGGGTTCATGAGAACCTTACCTCGGGATACGCATAGGGAAAAGGGTGAGATGATGATGATGATGAGGTTGGGGTGATCAGGACCCTAAATGAATGTGAATGAGAGGCATCTGGGATGGAGAGGATGAGAATCGTCTAGTTCTCTCTCATTCTCGAGCGATTGAGAGTTTGTGAGAAATAAGGACATGTGTTGAAGATGCCTCATTTAAAAACATTTTTCGAGCGATTGAACAAGTGCGATCGATCGAGAAGTCAATTGATTGAGAATTTATCAATCGCTTAAGAAGAGAAGAGTTAGCTCGATCGATCGAGAAAGTTCAATCGATCGAGACAAAGAAAATTCAAGGTTCCTGCTATGCACAACCTGTTTAACAGAAATTGAACTAAACATATACAAATATAATATATTACTACACATAGTATGTAAGGCGTGAAATACTCATCATTACTATATAAAGTTTCAAAATCCAATAATATAACATTCTTGAATTGCATCCAATTGTAGCACAAACCCCCAAATTGGTACTTAGACCTTATTACAACTAAAAATAAGATTAAAAAGAAATAAAGCTAGTGTCTAGGACTATAACTACAACTCCATAGAGGTTGATCAACAAGAACGAGAGCTGAAGTTGGCTGTTGTTTCTTTAGTTGGAATGATCGTCTTCCATAGCTGCATCACCATAGTAATCTTTAATTCCTCAATATTGGAATCCCAGGTTGATAGTTCCCGGTTCTAGAAAGATCTGAAAGCTTCGAGAATGTCATCTAGTGTGGCTAGATTCTCTGAAGAACTAAATGCACAAGTGAGAGGAGATTTTGGTGATCCCGATGGAGACATGGATAAAGGAGTGTAACTCCTCAACTCTTCTCCCTCTTGTGGTGGAGTTTTAGGATACCACGTGGGTGGCCTATGAAATAATATATGTGGAAGGAAAATCAGTGGGGCATTGAAATTCATAGTGATATTCCTAGACAAGAGAAACAAAGACATGAACAAGAAAATAATTTTAGAAAAATGAAATTGAGATTAAAAAGAATAAAAACTACTGAAAACAAGAAGCTACAATAAGAAAAAGTGTGACTTTGACCCAACCACATTATTGGCATGAATGCGCTGTGTGCACTAGCTGGCAGAGGGTATTGAATCCGATAAAGTAGCAAGTAGCTTGAATGCACACATAGATAGGGAATCAATGCACTAACAATAAAATCGTCATCGAACATGAATACGGTGCAGTGATTCCCAACCACGACATCATGCAGGTCATTAATGTCCCATTGTTGCCACAATTTGTTATTTGCCAGCCCAATATCATCCCCGTCCTCGTCCTCCTCTTCATCATCAGAGGGGAATATCATGTGTTCAAAGGGGTTGAAGGCAAGACGGGCGGGTGGAATAGGGACATACCCATGGGATATCAATGAGTTCATCTGCCCCTGGTCCTTCATATGGTGAAAGACAAAATTTCTTCAGCGGTCCAAGGTGGATTTGGGAACTCAGGATCCCCCTAAGATCCTAGGAATAATTTATCTAGTGTCTTCGATATCGCTCATGATCGAAACCTACAGATGAGGTAAAGATGATGGTATAGTGAATGAGGATGCATGGTCAACAAAAAAAAATTAACTAAAGATAACCAAAAGAAAAGCATAAAATGTAAGGTTACAACAACTATGATAGACTCGTGGTGTTTTAACCAGTGGAATAATCAGGCATAACCAATTGGATGTGCTCGACTTCTGGTTCGAAGTTCTCCAAGAATGGATTCAACCATTGGCCATTCACTTTAAAGTGCTTGTCATTTTTGGGGTTAATTAGCTCAACTACTCTGTGTGGAAAGATAGATTTAACAACGAATGGTCCTGTCCACTTGGAGCGGAGCATTCCTGGGAACAGATGGAGGCGGGAGTCGTACAACACAACTTTTTCCCCAGCTCAAAGGGTTTACAAAAGATAGTGTTATCATGGAGAGCCTTCAATCTCTCTTTATATAGCTTTGCATAGTTATACGCATCTCTGCATATTTTTTCAAGTTCAGATTTCTATCCTCACACCTTAAGAAGACTCTTTTGAGGTTCTCTAAACAATTCTCAAAACTATGACCGAACACAGAGAAATCGTCCATGAAGACTTTGAGTATTTGTTCAACCATGTCAGTAAAAATACTTAACATGCACCACTAAAAAGTAGCGGGTGCATTATAAAGGCCAAATAGCATTTGACGGTAGGCGAATGTACCGAATGGACAAGTGAACATTGTTTTCACCTAATCTTTAGGAGCTATTTTGATTTAATTATACCCACTATATCCATCCAAAACACAAAAATACTTATGACCTACCATGCATTTCAACATTTGATCCATGAATGGCAAAGGAAAGTGGTCTTTTCGGGTCACCATGTTCAATTTTTGATAGTCTATACACATCCTCCATCCAGTGGGGACGCGGGTGGGTACCAACTCGCCTTCTTTGTTAGGAGTTATGGTAATGCCTGCCTTCCTCGGGACAACTTGGGTCACCTAACCCAAGGACTGTCAACTATAGGATAAATTATCCCAACATTGAGTAATTTCAAAACCTCCTTTTTAACTACTTCTTGCATGTTGGGATTAAGACGCCTTTGCATCTGCCTTGAAGGCTTTACGTCTTCTTCTAGATAGATTTTGTGCATACATATGGATGAACTTATGCCTTTGAGGTCGGCAATCGTCCATCCTAATGCACCTTTATGATGTTTTAACAAATCAACCAACTTAACCTCCTAGTTTAATATCTAACGTAGAGGAAATAATTACAAGGTAAGTTTTGTTAATTCCTAGAAAGGCATATTTGAGCTCCTTAGAAAGATCTTTTAATTCTAAATTAGGGAATTGAAGGTTTGAAGGCATTACAAGTTTTATCTTTGGTGGCAGTGGCTCGTAATGTGCCACGCACATACATTTTGCAATAACTTCCTCTATTGTATCCATCATCAAGCATGTTTTAATTAAATTGGCTTCCTGTGGGGTATAACTGTCAGTCTTATAGAATGCATTACTCACAACTGCATCCACAGGGCCAGTGTAGCTAAAGAAGTCAGATGTGTCTTCTACAATCATTTCGATGAGGTTAACTTCTTCCTCATCATCATATTCCTCAATTTTGGGATTTGAGAAAATCTTAACATTTAGTGTCATGTTCCCAAACACGAGGGTCATAATACCTCTTCGGATGTGTATTATAGCATCAATTGTGGCTAAGAAGGGACATCCAAAAATCATCGATATTTGTGCGCAAGGATTGGAGACAAGTTCAGTGTCCAGAATCACAAAATCTATCAGGAATATGAATGAATTAATGCATATAAGGATGTCTTCTAGCACTGCTCTTGGGTATTTAACTGATCTATCTGCCAGTTGTAGGGCAACTTGGGTAGGTTTGAGCTCATCTAATCCCAATTGTTTGTAAACAGAATATGGTAGTAGATTTACACTCGCTCCAAGGTCTAGGAGTGCATTATCGATTCTCTGATTGCCTATTATGCATGACACTATAGGTGTACCACGGTCCTTAAATTTAGGGGACAACTCATTTTGAATTATTGCGCTTGCTTGACAAGCAATATATGCATGCTTTTTCATGCTTTGCCGCCTCTTGACCGTGCAAAAGTCTTTTAGTAACTTAGCATATGATGGTACTTGTTTAATATCATCGAGGAGTGGAAGATTAATTTTCACTTGTTTGAATAGTTCTAAGAACTCCTGATGTTTAGACTCATTCTTAGGTTTCTTTAATCTTCGACGATAAGGCGCGGGGAAAGGCATTTGGGAACTTCTTCACTTGCAGGTTCCTTTCCCGGCCTTCTTACTATTTCCTCAACTTCTATTGGAGCTTCCTTGGTTGTTTTAGGATTTCCACTATCAATAGGTGTCTCCTCCCTGTTCACCACTTCCTCTTCTTCATCTTCTATTTCCTCAATAGTAGAAGGTAGGATGTTTTTCTCAACTATTTTGCCGCTTCTTAGGACAGTCATGGCTTTAGCATGTTCCTGATTGGCAGATCCATTATTATTCCCCTATGGATTTGGAAATGGTTGGGCAGGGAACATTAATTCCTCTTGTCTAGCTCCCATTCTCTTAAGATTAGCAATCATCTTGGTCATCAATTAAAGTAGTTGTTGCACCACATTTGGGTTGGTTAGTGAATCCACTTCTTGTACCTTCTTATGCGGTGGCTTATAGACATTAGATCGTTAGAGGATTGAGCTTAATTATAATTATTAGATATATTTTGATTGAATTGTTGAGGTGGCTTGTTCTGTTGGCTTTGAAATAGATTATGGTAGGGCTGCTGTTGATGTTGATTTTGATATTTTTTTTTGTGTAGCAGCTTCATTTTTAAAATCAAAACCAGGGTGATTCCATCTATTATTATTAGCTTGGTAATTATTATTATTGTTATTTTAGGAATTCCCTACCCCTTTGTATCCCTGCATGGCATTCATCTACATGGGGTTGTGTTCTTGAAAGTACGGCACATTAGGATAGTACGGTGTAGTGTGTCCTAACATATTACATGTGCCACATGGTTCTTTGAGTAAAACTTGCCTAGAACTCTCCTTTCATTCCCAACTCTTCCACTTTCCTAGCCAACCCCTCATATTTAGTCATTAGAGCATTCTCAGTTTTTAATTAGTAGATACTCTCATCATCTCTTCCTTGTGTTTTTGTTCTTGTGACATCTTCTTGGTTGGTCCATTCGTGGGAATGTTCGGCTAACCAGTCGAAGTGTGCCTCGGCTTCTTTGGTGTTTTTACTCAAAAATTCACCTGCACTCATGGTTTCTACCAATTTTTTAGTTTCTCCATTAAGTCCTTCAAAGAAAAAACTAATTGTTCGCCATTTCTCATACCCTTGATGTGGGCATGAGAGAAGCAAATCTTTAAATCGCTCTAATGTTTGAGTGAAGGGTTCATTACTTTTTTGTTTATATGAGTTTATTTGGCATTTAAGATCAGAGGTCATGCGTGTAGGAAAGAATTTTTTTTAAGGAAGCAGTGTCCAACGCATGCCATATGAAAATAGAATTTTGTTTGAGGGTGAGTAACCACGCTTTCGCTTTATCCTTCAGGGTGAAAGGAAAGAGCATTAAGCGAGTGACATCCACATGACAATTTTGGGAGAATGTTTTACAAACATCCTCTAAATCCTTGATGTCTAAGTTTCCATCCCATGAAAGGTTGGAAGGACTTGAATCATTCTATTATGAAATTGGAATTTGCCTACTTGTGGAAGAATGAGAATGCAAGAAGGTATGAGTGCATGTGTGGGTTGCATGAGTTCGCACATGGGACGCAACGAATCATCAATGGGTATAACCCTATTCTCACCATTTTTGCTTCTATCGTCAGCTATTGAGTTTGAAGGAGTGGCTACGGGATTGATAGAGCTAGAGGAATAAGATGAATAGTGTGGATTACCGAAAATTCCTTCAATGTAATTTTCAGACATGAAAGGGAAAACCTAAGAAGATTGCAATCTAAAGAACTTAAAGAAAAAGAAAAACTAGAAATCGATGAAGAGAGAGTGAGGTAATCTAAGCAATAGTTAGTCGCCTTCCCCGGTAACGGCACCAAAAACTTGACACAAAATAAATTTGCGTTCTCTTGTGCAACACCCAAGTGTAGGTGATCGTGCAAGCAGTAAAACTAGTAAGACCAGGTTGATCCCATAGGGACGGTGATAGAGTACTAACTTAGACTAATCTCAAAATGAAAAGTAAAAAATCAATAATTTAAATGAAGTGTAGAACACAAAGTTCCACAATTACCAACTACTCTAACGAAGCAATTAGACTAAACTAGCAATTTAACTAAAAACTAAGCAAATTTTAAAACGGGTTTTTACTTTATAATAAAAAGGCGTTGGGATCACACGAATCCACAATTACCTAGCAATCTACCATGCACATTCATTATCGTTCGAAGGAGTACATCCCTCTTCAGTATTCCGTATTTTTCTAAAGATAAAGAATCAATAGTCCTTACATGACCGGGATTATCTCATCACAGGTGATTTAAAATACTTAGAAGACGTTTTAAAACAATGGTTTCGACTCGTACCCTCAATGGTGTTAACATTCAAGGTGGTTTGCAAAAGTCAATGAAGAAAAGGCCTTAAGGCTTTAAGTTTAGAAACCATTTTGACAAACTGATCTTATCTAGACAATTTGATAACAAATCTTAAAAATAGAAAGGCTTAGAATACCTAAAAGGATCATCTCAGGACTTCTCATGTTCGATCGATCGAAGCACTCTCGATCGATCGGACTACATCATCCTTCAATCGATCGAAATATCTTCGATAGCTTGACTGATCTCTAGTTCGATTGATCGAAATGTCTTCGATTGATTGAACACAGGTATTCTCTACAGTGATGGCAGAGGTTGCAGATCACTGTTTCATCATGATCTCCTAACTACTAAAGTACTCAAACATGATTTGGGATGCAGAAAATAAGTTTGTAACGTTAGCATAGTTAAGGTTGTGTTTGGTTGTGTTTCAAACATTAAATCATTATAAAACTATTGAGTGTCAAGTAATGTGCAGAAATCTACGTTGGAACAGATTTAAACTAGGCAAACTACATGTTGAATATAAAGAGAACAACTATATAAAATTACCTGGAGCGCAAACTTATATTAAACTTGCAATGCAAAATCAACCTTATCTTCGTGAATCCAAGAATAACCTACAAAAACATAAGAAAACTCTTTATCTCTCTATATGAAACTGTTGAAAAGTGGGCGTCCTTAGGGACATGTTTACATCGTATATTTATAGAGATAACCTAAGCTAGGGTTATAATATGCATTCTGTTGTGCTGTCCGTAAAGTTATGATAAAACTATGTTCGATCGCTTGAACTTCACATTTTTCAAGTGCTTGAGAATCCTTCAATCGCTTGAAACCTCAATCGCTCAAGCCTTCGATCAATCGAGGTTGTATTTTCAATTTAATATGTCCACTTCGCATTTGTGCTTTACCCTTTTTTTCCTGTAAACCATTCCTGCTCATAACAACATAGCAAATCTGCGTAGAATAACATCTAACACAACAAAATTCATCACGGAATCATCTCATTGTATTAAACTACACATTGTAACTCAACTACAAATAAATAGGAAAATTGTAAACTAAATCATTATATTTATGTATTATAGCGCAGGTGTATTCTATAAATACACCCGCTTGTCATTTAGCCTAATTCAGAGTCTTTGGAGTGCTCGGGAATTGGCTAAGAGTTAAGACTTAGCCTAATTCGGAGTCTTTGGAGTGCTCTGGAATTGGCTAAGAGTTGAGACTTAGCCTAATTTGGAGTCTTTTTTTTAAGTTAGCTCCTACGATGGTTATTTTTTGCCCAGTAAGCCTTCGTCAAGGTTGTTGATAGAAAAATTTGACCATGTTGGGTAAGCCGACCTAAAGTGTATTGCTTTAAGGTCATTTTTTAAGCTCCCAGGATGGTTATCTTCTGCCCAGTAAGCCTTCGTCAAGACTATTGGTTGAAGGATTTGACCATGTTGGTAGAGCCGACCTAAAGCGTGGTACTTTAGGGTCTTTTTTATGTTAGCTCCCAGGATGGTTATCTTCTGCCCAGTAAGCCTTCGCCAAGGCCGTTGGTAGAAGGATTTGACCATATTGGTAGTGCTGACCTAGAGCGTACTACTTTAGGGTCTGTTTTATGTTAGCTCCCAGGATGGTACCTTCTGCCTAGTAAGCCTTCGTCAAGGCCATTGGTAGAAGGATTTGATCATGTTGGTATAGCCGACCTAAAGTGTGCTACTTGAGGGTCATTTTTTACTCCTCTATTATGGGCCAACCTAAGAGGCTTTAGTCATCTCTATCGTCGGTTTGGGCTTAATTTGTCACGCTCTGGCGTAGCCAAAATAGGGAAAAGTTTAAAATTTCCATCTTGGACCCTGAGGCACGTGACTGGTTACATTACTGAATTGTCCATGACCAAATGCTAATAATAAATATCATAAAAAAAGGATAAGACCAACATCGGCTTACAAGGTTATATTACAATAGAAGGCCACCTTACTAGATAACGATTACATCATCGTAAAAACATCAGAGTCTTATGGCTCTAGGGCCTTACAAAAGCGATTACAAAAGATATGATAAGTCTTTTGATAGAGATTACAACCAAAAATATTTACAAAAGACAGCCACTAGTCTTATCTCTAACTAACAGCCATCTTCGGTGTACTCTTCCTCCATGTTCTCCGCTTGCATAGCATCATAACCCGTGCACTTGTCACCTGGATAAGCTGGATATGGAAATGTCCAGTGACATGAACGTCGTCAGCTTATGAAAGTCGAGTGAGAGAACTAAATCATATAGAACTTATATTTTTACAAATAAACAAGATACGTTTACTACTTTTAATATTTCTTTTAGGACTTTTGCGTTCTCGCCATCGAACTATGACCACTAACGTACTGAACTAAGTATTCAAAAAGAATATGAATAACCAACTCGACTCATCTCGACATCCTTAATGCCACAACTATCCATTACTATTCGCTGACACCATTCACTAACAAAAATACCTCTCACTAACCATCTAGTCATGAAGAATCAAAATGTTGAGGAGTTCAAGAACATCCACTTTGCCACGAAGAATCGAAAGGAGTCTTAACTCTACGAACTATCACCTTGTCACGAAGAATCGAAGTGTTCATCATATCCATTTCATCACGTAGAATCGAAGGACATACAACTTTTACAACCATCACTTCGACACGAAGACCGTATCCGTTTCATTAATGAAGGATCGAAAGGATGCACAACTTTCACAATCGTCATTTCGCCACGAAGACCGTATCTATTTCATCATGAAGAATCGAAAAGATACACAACTTTCACAACTGTCATTTCATCACAAAGACCGTATCCGTTTTATCACAAAGAATCGAAAGGATACACAACTTTCACAATCGTTAATTCGTCACTAAGAATCAAGGTATTCAACTCAATTTTTACTTTGTCACGGAGAATCGAAGTGTTCAATTCAATCTTCACTTCGTCACAAACAACCGAAGTGTTCAACTCACCTCATCACAAAGAACCGAAGTGTTTACCTTACCTCGTCATGAAGAACCGAAGTGTTCAACTCACCTCGTCATGAAGAACCGAAGTGTTCACCTCACCTCGTCACGAAGAACCGAAGTGCTCAACTCACCTCGTCACGAAGAACTGAAGTGTTAAGCTTGACACAGAGTTCCAGATTTACCCAATAACTAGACTGACATGGAGTCCCAGCTTTACCCAATAACTAGCTTGACACGGAGTCCCAGCTTTATCCAATGATTTGCCTGACACAGAGTCCCATCTTTACCCAATAACTAGCCTGACATGGAGTCCCAGATTTACTCAATGACTAGCCTGACACAGAGTCCCAGCTTTACCCAACAAACTAGCTTGACACAGAGTCCTAACATAACTATATTGAGTTTGACACAAAGTCCCACTCACAGTGCTGAGTCTGACACGAAGTCCTGACCCACCATACTAGTAAGTCATCATACTAGGCCTCACGTGGCCACCAAACTGACAAATATATCCTTTATACACCATTTCGGCCTCCGCGGCCTGGTTTAGTTCCCCAACACTTAATCTCAGCATAAGCTGCTCCCGACATTACACAGTTGATACTCACGTCACTTATTTCAAGTTCAGGCTCCTTAGACAACTTCTGTATTAATCACCATTGATACTCTTTTAATCATTCTAATCTCATAGCACATTTCCCTAAGCTCCACCCTTACACAAACTCATGTACATGCTCATATCCTCAGTAGTACATTCATGACACAATAAACCAGCAATACTTATGATGGAAACTTACCCAATCACCATTAATGCGACAATCATGCTGTACAACATACTTAAAACTTGGGTATGAACTTTCAATGGTCATTACACTAAGTTCATAACAACAGAAAACATAGCATGTAGCTCGTGGATCTATAACATGGATTTGATAGCAATAAACATATAGATGAAACTCTTAACATACTCATCTACGCGATAGCACTATCGTAGAACAAGATATTCATAACAACACAGGTACAGAAAAACAAGCATCATCAATAAACACATCATACAATTGGCTGTACAATATGCCAGGAATTAATTTCACTATCTCGACTGAATTGATATGATTTATTTGGGCATGATAAATTTCTTTGTAGATCAAACTCAAAACTAGAACATTATAGGTAATTGGATCATCTTCATGTAAAAAAAAACTAGCTTCAATTAGATTTTTGAGCTGCTCAAAATATTTATTTTACTAAACTACAATCTGCTGGAAGTTTCTGTTTCATAGATTTATAGCACTGCATTTTACGTGCATTCACCTGTGAAGGAATGATTTTTAGACCAAGCTATTGAAGAACAATTTGTAGATATATGAGTTAGCTTTCTTCCCAAATAAACCTAGCCTCATTCAGATTTTTGAGCTGCTAAAAACATTCATTTTACTAAACTATATTTTGTTAGAAGTTTCTGTTTCCCAGATTTATAGCATTGCGTTCTACGTGCATTTCACCTATGAAGGATTGATTTTTAGACCAAGCTATAGAAGAGTTATTTGTAGATAAATGAGTTAGCTTTCTTTACAAAAAAAACCTAGCCTCATTCAGATTTTTGAGCTGCTCAAAACATTCTCTGCTGGAAGTTTCTATTTCCTTGATTTGAAGATTTGTCTTGCATGGCATGGAAATCTCAAAATAACATCTAGCACTTACTAAACATTACTACATACTACATATGTTCTAAAGTGAGTTAGAAAACTCACCTAAACTTAAAATTGAGCTTGGGCTTTGGATTTGAGTTTAGGAAGCTTGAACACAAGCTTCAAATGATGGAATCTTCTTCTTCTTCCTCCTCTTCTAATCCTCTTACTTTTGGGATTCTTTGTAGGTCTTTTAAGACTTCTTATTACAGATTCTAAGTCCCCATGGTGGTGTTGATGTAAGTATATGAGTATGTATAAGTGTATGGGTGTATGTT
This sequence comes from Hydrangea macrophylla, assembly GCA_033977485.1. Lineage (NCBI taxonomy): Eukaryota > Viridiplantae > Streptophyta > Magnoliopsida > Cornales > Hydrangeaceae > Hydrangea > Hydrangea macrophylla. The sequence continues at coordinate 64,687,279 of CM066987.1, read as the reverse complement.
TGTGAAGAGTATACAAAAGAAAGAAGATGAATGCTTAGGTTTTCTTCTAATCCTCTAGCCTCTCCATGGAATTCTCTTCCTAGCTCTCTCTCTATCTACATGCAGATTATAGTGCCAAAGAAAATGAGATGCAAAAGCATATGGATGCTTTTTAGAGGTGGTGGAGGGGTTATGCATCACCATTCATGCTTGCATGTGCACATGCAAGGACAAGTGTTCCACATGTGGACAAGTGTCACATGAGATGGTGATATGTGTGTAGGGAGGCTACATGTGCCACAAGCGACCGTCCATGTGGGGCCCACCTTGGGTTATGTGCCACTACCTCAATTTGCATGCAAATATCCTTGGTATGCTTGTCAGTCTCGATTTATGTGCAATCGGGTATCATTTCTAATGTCCGGGTCCGAGTACGGTATTAATAGAGTCTATTTATGGTCGAGTTGATGTGGTGCTTACAGTCTAATTAGTAATTGTATTATACTGATGTAGTCACACAAATAAAATAATAATATGATAATAGACCAGATATAGAAATTCATAAAACTCATTTTATTAAACATAGAGAAATTACAGGTACTACAACCTCTGCCACCTGTTATAGGATTTCATCCTCGAAATCAGAACTAGCTAGTACTAAATAGGAACAGAAATTTCTCTCGCATTCCCATTCCAGCTCCCAAGAAGCTTCTCCTTCGTCATGGTGCTTCCACTGAACCTTTACTAATGGAATCTCTTTGTTCCTCAGCTTCTTGATTCCATAATCCATAATTCTTACATATCCTTCGACGAATGTAGCATTGTTGTTCATCTTGATATCTTTGAAATCAATCTCGTGTGCCGGGTTATGAAGACATTTCCTCAGCATACTCACATGAAAAAGATTATGAACTCTCGACATCTTTGGTGGTAACACCAATCTATAGGCAACTTCCCCACACATTCTAGAATTTTAAATAGTTCAATGTAGCGCAGTGATAGCTTTCCTATCTTCTGTCCAAACCTTACAATGCTTCGAACCGGGGAAACTTTCAAATACACATGATCTCCAACTTCAAATTCTAGATCTCGATGCTATTTGTCTACATAGCTTCATGTAATTGCTTTGCGGTACTTTCATCCTTTTATTTTGTCTGTCTGTAACAACCCTAAAATTTTTAAGTATGTAAATAATTATTTTAATTAATTTTTTTTCCATTTAGCAATAATATATGAGTGTGCCTATGTAAGACATGTGTTTGAAAGATTTAAGTGTTTGGTGGATGTATCAATTAAATCACGAGTGAGCGCGTTTAGTTTGGGTAGAAATATACAGTTTAGTCCTTGAGTGTAGGGTCAATATGTATTTAGGCTCTTTGACTTTCCTATGTTATAAATTGATCCTTAATTCATGTTTTAATTTAAAAATTGATCCTTTTCCCCAATATGGTCAATTTATTTATGACGAATTTACCCTTAACAGAATATATATATAAATATATATATAGATAGTTACCAATTTGCATTAATAAGGGTAGATTTTATTCCCTAAAATGAAGTTGTGCATTCAAATTTCATTATTGTGTATCCTTCTTTCTCTCTCTATCTATATCTCTCTATATTTCTCTCTGTTTTTTTCTCAAAGGAAAACACTTCTCTCTCTAAACCACCATCTACTTAGTTTAAATATGTATATATGTATATATCTCTCACGATCTGTGCATATGATTGAAATATGTATAAGTGGGTTATTGCATATGATCATGAAATACATCTATATATATATATATGTGTTGTAGTAATCAATCCAGAAGACATGCATCATATGTGGGGACCAATTGTGATTGGTAAGTATAAATGAAATGTGTAATGGATAAACATCATGTTTCGTGGAAGTTCAACCGAGCACCATTGCCGGCTCCGGTCACCCATCATCACCATCGGCCATTATTTTCCGGCGCCATCACCGACTGTCACATCTTGTCCGACCATAGAGAAAAATAATAAGTTTTTGGTACATATTTGTTTACGTTTACATTTTGAGTTTTGAAGGTAAGAAATTTTATTTTATTTTTTGGTGAGAAATTTGTAATATTAAACTTCATCAAAGTTCCAGAACTAAGAATTTCTCATCAAAAAGTGAGAAATTTGCATTAATAAGTGACAAATTTATCATTAGAGCATTCAAAATTTTTCATTAGTACATTACACATTTCTATCAAAAATTTTAGAAGTGGAAATTTCTCACCATGATTGATAGGTTTCTTACTTATGGTCAGTGATATCTTTTAAGTGAGAAATTTCTTATTATGGTTAGAAGAGAATTTCTCACTATAATATATAGCGTTTTGTATTATGGTATTAAAAAATCTCTCACTTGTGGTATGTGATGTATTTTAAAGTGAGGAATTGCTCACTTTTTTTTTATAGAGAGAGATTATGTTATTATTGAGGAATTTCTATAGAGAGAGATTATGTTATTATTGAGGAATTTCTAGAACCGAGAAATTTGTATCAAAATTCGTATTATGTTATTATTCAGGAATTTCTCACTCTGTGATGTATTTTAAAGTGAGAAATTTCTCAATTGTGATGAAAATTCAGATTTATTATATATACATATAAATATATATATATATATAGAGAGAGAGAGAGAAAGAGAGAGAGAGTGTGTGTTATGAGAGAGAGAGAGTTATATGGGTTTTAAATTTAAAAACCCTTAATTGTAGGAGTGGGGGTATTTTGGTCCTCAAAATAGGTGAGGGACTGATTTCTAAGTTGACTTATACAATGGATCTATTTCTAGAAAACGACACATTAAAGGACTGAAATCTAACGGACCCTAGTTTGGGAGTCATGTTAAAAAAAAAGTGAAGGGTTGATATGTATTTTTGTTATATAGTGTTTATAGGCCCGCGAATGTGTTAAATAATGTAATTAACATTAAAACTTAGTATCGGGGTCATGGGTACCCATTGGGCTACTCATTTTAATACTTTGTACTGCATTCTGGGCTCATATAGGTCTCTTTTGTGAGCCCACAAGAAGAAAAACGGGATTGATATATTTATGTGTGTTTATTTGACATGTGTTGTGTGTGTAATGTACATATCTACTTATGTTAAAAACCCTAGCCCCCATATTAAAATAAAAAGGGAAGAGAAGAAAAAGAGCGAGAGAGAGAGAGAGAGAGAGAGAGAGAGAGAGAGAGCGAGAAGAAAAAGAAGAAGAAGGAAGAAGAAGAAAAGGGAGAAGAAGGAGAACGGTCCCGGGTTCGTGGTCACGTGTGGATTGTGGGGTATTCGTGATTGCCATTTTTTATCAACTCGGTGAGTTAAACTTTGTGTATTCATATATATATATACACGTATGTATATGTATATACGGGAATAATTAAATTAGTACGTACATGTTTAATTTAATTATTAGGGTTAAACCTTTGTATTGGATACGTTGTTATTGTTGAAGTAATCTAGATATTTTCTTTTCCCCTTCATGTGATTTTGCGATCATGACATTAGAGTATTCAAAAGGGTTAGGGGAATCGTTAGTTTGATAAAAACTATATGTAAAATTTTCATGTTTGTTAGAAAATATATGTGAAATTCGTTTTATGTGTAGTTCACACAGTTGCAGAAATTTAGAAAATTATTAGAAAATCGTGGTTTTGAACTTAAATATTCTGTCCGCGTTGGCCTGTAGGAAACGCGATTCTGCACATTTTTCGTGTTTTGAGTTTTCCTTGATTCTGCACCGTTTGGGCTGTAGATTTAAATTTCAGTAGCAGTTTTTAGTACATTAAAATGTACGACATTGGAGAAATATGATTAGTTGTGTTTTTTTTATTCATTCGTATGACTTAACAAAAATTAATTATAGATACATGAATTCTCATATAATGTTGATAAAAAAAAAGGGTAATAGTCATTAACGTTGAGTCCGATGAAAATATTGTGGAACGACTGTTATAATACTTTACGATGTGAGAATTTGAATTTTTATTATGGGTTTCACGTAGGCGGATATTGAATGTTGGTTTGAAGTTATTATACCTGAAATAACTGGCCTTATTGTGTGGTCATTTTGAGAAAAATGAGTAAATTAGATACGTTGAATAGTATATTGAGGATGTTGTAATTTGATTGGAAATTTTTTAGGGAAGATTGTTATGGGTTAATTGATAAAACCCTTCATTGTAAGAAATTGGAATGCATCTAAAAGTTAGAGATGTGATTGGATGATAAGACGGAACTATTTGATAAATGTGAAATTCACAATTATTGGAGATAATACGAACGATAAGTGGTAATTGCAACATAGTTCTTTAGTGTTCACCGCTCCCCGTTGTTGTGTTATTATTTTTGGTAGCTCGCACTCTTTTGCCAGTGGCTTCGTGATCAAGCTGGCTTAAGACTTGTTGAGTGTACTTTTTTGTCAGTGGCTTCGTGATCAAGCTGGCCTAAGCCTTATGCTCGGCTTATATTGTATAGACGTCTTGACATATTGACCAGCCGTCCGTTGTGTATACCTGGTTTGGTTGATACCCCAACCAAACTGGCACCGGAGTGGGTGTTAGTAGTATGTCTGGGCACACATGGGATATATGTGTGGGCTGTACCATGGAGGGTGGCCAAGGGGTGAACCAGGGGAACACAAAGATAAATTTAATGCTAATAAATAATGAAAATGGATTATTTCATAAGACTAATAAGCGTGGAATAATGAACGCGACATTTAAGTGATAATGTGGACGGCTTATGTATGGAATTATTCTCCTAGTTTGTGATCATTCGATTTACAGGATGGTGGGCCCACTAACTTTTATGCAGGGCTGGCTCACCATAGATATCTGAGGTAAGTATAAAACTCGTAGTAACTTTGGATTCTGGGCAAGAAACTACTTGCCATCACATAAATGGAAACTACTCTTTTGTCCAAATATGTGTGTGGAACTACCTGTCTTGGCCCAATAGTGTTGTAATGTGGTTTGTATTCTACGGGTTCAGGTTGGAGCCCTCAGATTTTAATATTTTTGTTTAACTCATACCAGTCATGTGACTGACCCGAGTGTATTATGCATTTGGATGCGTTTCTATATGAAACGTAGTCGAATGTATGTGCAGGTTTAGTATTTGGAGATTTTATTTGGAGCTTCTGTTTGGGTGAAGAGATGGTCGCGGTGTTATTTAGTATTAGAGTTGTACTTATTTTTTTGTTGTACTTTATTAATTTCTTGGCATTATGGGCCATGTTGTATTTTATTATTTTGGGGTTATAGGACGATTGTAGTAGCTCTGATTCAAGTTTTGTAAAAGTGTGGATTTCTTAATTATTTTGTTATGGCAACAGAATTCTCTTTATTATTGTAAATTGTAACTTAGAATTTTATCATGGAGATCTCAATGAAAATGAGTATTTTTTTGTTACTTAAAGTTTGTGAATTATTTTAAAGAGGAACATTTTTCAGCAAAGTTTACTATTTCAAATGTGTGACAAGTTGATTGGTTTTCACTCTCAGATTTTTGGGCAATTAAATACTGGTTGGGATATTATTGAATGAGTATTTGGTTGTCAAAAAAATCGGGGTGTGACAGTTTGGTATCAGAGCTTAAGGTTAGCTTAGTGAGTCTAAGTGATTCTCAGATCGTGGTTTATGGGTTTGTCAGAGCTTTAGGTTTGCGAATTTCTTTGGGATTGGGAGTATGTGCTACTACGTGTTTCTTGTTGCTATGTGCTTTGTAATGTGAATAATGTCTTTATATTTTAGTAGTAGTTTGTGAACCGTATGCTCGTACATATTGATTTGCTTCCTCGCTTGGTATTAATTGCATGTTATTTTTGAGACCAACTATGAGCATATAGGATAATGGTTAAATTTGCATATTAGTGCATGTATCTTGTATTGGTATATTGGGGTTGTATCGAGGGGAGTTCTATTTTCGTTTATGGAATAGTTATGTGGGTGAATACGATTGACTTGAGAAATTTTGTACGGCAATTGGAGGCAAGAATTGGATTTCTGGATTTCTTATGTTATCAACTGGTTTTCTAGCCTTCTCATCTCTATTGATTATTCTAATTTTCTGAAGCGGATTCTATTATTATTGGTATTCTGGGATTTCTTATCTATCAACGGGTATTTTGGATTTCTTATTATGAAGCTGGTGTTATCGGCTGATATTCTACTGCTGCATCTATCGTATCTCTCAACATGGAATTTCTATGCCTTATTATTTTTTCGGGAGTGTATATTGAGCGAGAGGTTTTCTTATATCTACAACAGCTTATTAATTTGGACGGGTATTCTTATTCATAGTGAAAGGTTCTGAAAGATCTTGAAGCTATACATTTGAGTTGTAAGTATTGGGTATCCCGAGTAGTAGGAGTCCGGGACATGGTAAGAGGTAAACATGAGCATGTAGTTAAATCATTGAGTAAATGTGAGCATGTTACATGCATAGTTATATTCACAATCTTTGCATCAAACTTTATGTTGTTGATTACCTTTTGACGATTAATTATACGAGAACAAAGTATATATTTGAGGGTTTCCTTGTTTGGATTAGTCACTCGGCGTACTTGGTCTCGTATGGTTAAGAGTTAAAACGTAATCAAAATTTTGTATGAAATTGCGTGCTTAATTTTATTCATAATTGTTTTGTACATATAACGTTGCTACAAATTTCGGGACGAAATTTCTTTAAGGAGGGTAGAATGTAACAACCCTAAAATTTTTAAGTGTGTAAATAATTATTTTAATTAATTTTTTTCCATTTAGCAATAATATATGAGTGTGCCTATGTAAGACATGTGTTTGAAAGATTTAAGTGTTTGGTGGACGTATCAATTAAATCATGAGTGAGCGCGTTTAGTTTGGGAGTTATATTTTATTAATTTATATTTGTTAAATAAAAAAGTGAAGGGTTGATATGTATTTTTGTTATATAGTGTTTATAGGCCCGCGAATGTGTTAAATAATGTAATTAATATTAAAACTTAGTACCGGGGTCATGGGTACCCATTGGGCTACTCATTTTAATACTTTGTACTGCATTCTGGGCTCATATAGGTCTCTTTTGTGAGTCCACAAGAAGAAAAACGGGATTTATATATTTATGTGTGTTTATTTGACATGTGTTGTGTGTGTAATGTACATATCTACTTATGTTAAAAATCCTAGCCCCCATATTAAAATAAAAAGGGAAGAGAAGAAAAAGAGAGAGAGAGAGAGAGAGAGAGAGAGAGAGAGAAGAAAAAGAAGAAGAAGAAGGAAGAAGAAAAGGGAGAAGAAGGAGAACGGTCCCGGGTTCGTGGTCACGTGTGGATCGTGGGGTATTCGTGATTGCCATTTTTTATCAACTCGGTGAGTTAAACTTTGTGCATTCATATATATATACACGTATGTATATGTATATACGGGAGTAATTAAATTAGTACGTACATGTTTAATTTAATTATTAGGGTTAAACCTTTGTAATGGATACGTTGTTATTGTTGAAGTAATCTAGATATTTTCTTTTCCCCTTCATGTGATTTTGCGATCATGACATTAGAGTATTCAAAAGGGTTAGGGGAATCGTTAATTTGATAAAAACTATATTTGAAATATTCATGTTTGTTAGAAAATATATGTGAAATTCGTTTTATGTGTAGTTCACACAGTTGCAGAAACTTTAAAAAATTATTAGAAAATCGTGGTTTTGAACTTAAATATTCTGTCCGCGTTGGCATGTAGGAAACGCGATTCTGCACACTTTTCGTGTTTTGAGTTTTCCTTGATTCTGCACCGTTTGGGCTGTAGATTTAAATTTCAGTAACAGTTTTTAGTACATTAAAATGTACGACATTGGAGAAATATGATTAGTTGTGTTTTTTTTATTCATTCGTATGACTTAACAAAAATTAATTATAGATACATGAATTCTCATATAATGTTGATAAAAAAAAAGGGTAATAGTCATTAACGTTGAGTCCGATGAAAATATTGTGGAACGACTGTTATAATACTTTACGATGTGAGAATTTGAATTTTTATTATGGGTTTCACGTAGGCGGATATTGAATGTTGGTTTGAAGTTATTATACCTGAAATAACTGACCTTATTGTGTGGTCATTTTGAGAAAAATGAGTAAATTAGATACGTTGAATAGTATATTGAGTATGTTGTAATTTGATTGGAAATTTTTTAGGGAAGATTGTTATGGGTTAATTGATAAAACCCTTCATTGTAAGAAATTGGAATGCATCTAAAAGTTAAAGATGTGATTGGATGATAAGACGGAACTATTTGATAAATGTGAAATTCACAATTATTGGGGATAATACGAACGATAAGTGATAATTGCAACATAGTTCTTTAGTGTTCACCGCTCCCCGTTGCTGTGTTATTATTTTTGGTAGCTCGCACTCTTTTGCCAGTGGCTTCGTGATCAAGCTGGCTTAAGACTTGTTGAGTGTACTTTTTTGCCAGTGGCTTCGTGATCAAGCTGGCCTAAGCCTTATGCTCGGCTTATATTGTATAGACGTCTTGACATATTGACCAGCCGTCCGTTGTGTATACCTGGTTTGGTTGATACCCCAACCGAACTGGCACCGGAGTGGGTGTTGGTAGTATGTCTTGGCACACATGGGATATATGTGTGGGCTGTACCATGGAGGGTGGCCAAGGGGTGAACTAAGGGAACACAAAGATAAATTTAATGCTAATAAATAATGAAAATGGATTATTTCATAAGACTAATAAGCGTGGAATAATGAACGCGACATTTAAGTTATAATGTGGACGGCTTATGTATGGAATTATTCGCCTAGTTTGTGATCATTCGATTTACAGGATGGTGGGCCCACTAACTTTTATGCAGGGCTGGCTCACCATAGATATCTGAGGTAAGTATAAAACTCGTAGTAACTTTGGATTCTGGGCAAGAAACTACTTGCCATCACATAAATGGAAACTACTCTTTTGTCCAAATATGTGTGTGGAACTACCTGTCTTGGCCCAATAGTGTTGTAATGTGGTTTGTAGTCTACGGGTTCAGGTTGGAGCCCTCAGATTTTATTGTTTTTTTTTTAACTCATACCAGTCATGTGACTGACCCGAGTGTGTTATGCATTCGGGTGCGTTTCTATATGAAACGTAGTCGAATGTATGTCCAGGTTTAGTATTTGGAGATTTTATTTGGAGCTTCTGTTTGGGTGAAGAGATGGTCGCGGTGTTATTTAGTATTAGAGTTGTACTTATTTTTTTGTTGTACTTTATTAATTTCTTGGCGTTGTGGGCCATGTTGTATTTTATTATTTTGGGGTTATGGGATGATTGTAGTAGCTCTGATTCAAGTTTTGTAAAAGTGTGGATTTCTTAATTATTTTGTTATGGCAACAGAATTCTCTTTATTATTGTAAATTGTAACTTAGAATTTTATCATGGAGATCTCAATGAAAATGAGTATTTTTTTGTTACTTAAAGTTTGTGAATTATTTTAAAGAGGAACATTTTTCAGCAAAGTTTACTATTTCAAAAGTGTGACAAGTTGATTGGTTTTCACTCTCAGATTTTTGGGCAATTAAATACTGGTTGGGATATTATTGAATGGGTATTTGGTTGTCAAAAAAATCGGGGCGTGACACTGTCAGTTTGTGGATGAAATGTGAAACTTAACTTCAGAGACATTCTCATTGCTTTCTGAAGACTTTCCCAAAATCCAGTGGTGAACCTTGAACCTCGGTCTAATACGATTGACACCCATACTCCATGTAATCGTACAACCTGTTGTGAGTATAATCAACTCATCTTCTCGACGAAATAGATCATATTATAGGCAATAAAATGGGCTGATTTGGTCAGTCGATCAACAACTACACAATAGCATCATGGTTCAGCTGAGATCTTGGCACACAATAAAATCCATGGTGATATGCTCCCATTTCCATTATGGGATTGGTAGCGGTTATAGTAATCCTGGAGGTCATTGGTGTTCCGCCTTAACTTGCTGACAAGTAGGGCACTTGGATACATATTCCGCGACCTCTCTCTTCATGCCTTCCCACCAAAAGTTTCTCTTTAAGTCTTTTTACATCTTAGTTCCACCAGGGTGTATGGTCTCCTTGACTTATGTGCTTCATCCAGAATGTCCTTCCTCAAACCATCCGTGTCGTGTACACATAACATGTCCCTACATCTGAGTCATTCGTCTGTTGTAATATTCCATTTGGTCGGATCCTTTGCTTTTGCCATCTCGAACCATTTCCTTAATCCTTTGTCCTTCTTTTGAACTTCGAGTATTCAATTAATGAGGGTTAGCTGCACCATAAGACATCCAAAAAGGTCATCCATCACCTGGCCTTATAGTCCAAATGTCGAATTCTATTAAAGCTTCTAAGGCTTTCCATTCCTTTATTAAAAGTGAGGCGATTAACCTTTGGGGTTTCTTGCTCAGAGACTCTGTGACTACTTTTGCTTTACTGGGGTGGTACTGCAAATTGAAGTTATAGTCCTTAAGTAGCTCCATCCAGCGCCATTGTCCCATGTTTAGCTCCTTTTGAGAGAACAAGTATTTCAAGCTTTTGTGATTCGAAAACAAGTCAAATCTTCTCTCCATAGAGATAGTGCCTCCAAATCTTAAGTGCAAAGACAATTATAGCCAATTCTAGATCGCACGTAGGGTAGTTCAACTCATGTGACTTTAATTGTCTGGATCCATAAGCGATCACCTGACCATTCTGCATAAGTACACATCCTAATCCTTGATACCATACGTCATTATAGATAGTGTACTGTTCACCACTCTTGGGTATAGCTAGCACTGGCGCTGAGGTTAACCTCTCCTTTAGTTCCTGAAAGGCGCGTTTGTGCTTGTCCTTCCACTTAAACGTCGAATCCTTCTTTATTAGTCCGGTTAAAGGAGACGCAATCCTTAAGAATCCTACCACGAATCTCTTGTAGTATCTAGCCAATCTGAGGAAACTTCATACCTCTGATGTGTTGTTGGTATACTCCAACTAGAAACTACGTCCGTCTTTGTTGAGTCCACTGAAACTCCGTTTTGTGAAACGACATGGCCCAAGAGCTTAACTTCTTCTAGCCAACACTCATACTTACTGGATGTAGCATAGAGGCAATTTTCTCTAAGTGTCTAGAGTGAAATCTGTACATGCTTCTCGTGCTCTTCTTCACTCTTTAAATAAATGAGGATGTCGTCAATAAACACAATGATGAATTGGTCCAAGAAGGGCCTGAACACCCAATTAATCAAATCCATGCATACTGCCGGGGCATTAGTTAACCCACAAGGCATAGCTAAGAACTCATAATGCCCATATCTTGTTCTAAAAGCTGTTTTAGTATATCTACCGGTTGTAGACACCCCGGTTTGACCAAACTATTAAACTTAAGGGGATTTACCTATGGAGATCAATGATGAATATGTCTCGACGGAATCAAGACTCTTACAAGCAATCTGACTCTCTTCCTAGAAGAATCTCGGTTCAAAATCACCCTTTTCAGCCAAAAGACCAAAATTCTCATCTACTCGTCACCTTGTAGACCATGAGTTTTGAACACGTATAGGAATACGGCAATGTTCTCGGAAGCATCTTAAAATCATTTTCAAAAGGAGAGGAATTCAGCATGAACCCCGAAAGGAAAAGTCAATAGTTAACCCAGTGAAAAGTCAACGGGTCAAAAGGGAGTCAATCGTAAAATTTTCGAATTTCAAGATGAAAAGTCTTGATAATTGTTCATTGGGTCTCCCTTATGCTAGAAATGATTTTTTAGAATTTTTAAATGAAAGGAATTATGGTAAAATTGAAAGGCTTTTAAGAAGAATCGTGCAGAAAATCGAAATTTTGCCTTCGGAGGGAGAGTTGACTTTTTTTCCTTAAGGATTTTGATTTTCTAGATATTTTTATTGAATCCAAATGGGGGGTATTTCCTTAATTACATTTAATGTCTTAAGTAAATACATAAATTAAATGGCATTTATTTAAATGACATGAAATGAAATTAAGGTGCTGAATTGCTGTGAATAGTGCTGGATTGCTGTGCAGCGGCACTCAAAGTGCCCGAACGGTAGTCAGTGAATGCCGCTGCGGCACTCACGGAGTGCCGTTCGGCACTCAACGAGTGCCGTTTAATCTCATCGAGTGCCGGCCTTGGCTAATTTGCATTTTAAAGTCAAAATTCTTTTTCAATCTTTGATCAAATGAATGCACCAAACGATGCCCTTTTTTGTGTACGTGTTTACTACTCCTAGGTCATGCAAACCATGCTCTCACCATCCCTAATTGACCTATATACCCTTATCTTAGCCCCTAAGATAATGAAAGTTTATAAAAATCCCATTTTCTCTCATTTTTGGGGGTTGGAGACTTGAATCTTGAGAGAGAGACTTGAATCTAAAAGAGAGAGGCTGAATTTTGAAGATAGAGTTTGTTCTTAGAGAAATATAGAGAGAGAAACCCCAAGACCCCATAAAAATCTTACCCAATTCATCCAAATTCCTCAAATCTCCATTGAAGAACCTTGAAGCTTCAAGGAAGAAAAAGAAGAGCATTGCTTGTAAGGCTTGGATCTCTCCAAATCAATCAAATCCTGAGAAGATCTAGAGGTTAAATCCTTATCCCTATACTTATTATATATAATTCAATCACAATTCATAGATCTAGGACTTCTACACATTTTCAAAACCTCTCTTCCCACCTCATTTCATCACACACCACATAGAATTGTGATTGAATTCCTACTTGCTTTCATTGATTTGGATCTAAATAAGAGCCTTAGGTTTAAAATAAAACTAGTTTGTGAAGGGATCTTCACTTGGTTTTCTTCAAGTAAACTTTGATTCTATTTCTCTTTGTCTCTATTTTTCTTTTGAGATCCATGAGATCTTTAATATCTCATTGGATCCTCTTGAGTTTGATCATCTATTCCCGTATGATCCTATGATTTATATGGAGACTAAGGTTGATCATGGTCATATCTACCCATAGTTGGTGAGATACAAGTCTCAACCCATGACTTGGACCTCCATACTATGAATCTTATGAATTCATACTATATTCCATAGAGGTTTATGTAGATCTTGAGTCTTAGTCTCCAAGGACCATTAACTTGGGAGGAGAATTAAACCTATGTTCCTCAAGGATCATTTGTTTGAGAGAGGAACTAGATGTAGATTTTCATAATTCATAATATATATTTAGAATAAGTGGAACCTTAAGATTCTCTTGCTAGATCTCCAACTATGAGATCTATGATAAGAATCCATCAAGGTTAAATCTATGAACATCTTCCTATGTCATTAATTTGTCCCAATAATCACAACCGTGCTTGGTTCTAGTCCTTTGTAGGATCATGGATCAAGTTGGTTTTAAGGTATGAACATTAATTCAATATTGGTGCAGTGAATCCTTAAATCCTCTGTGATCAAAGATTTTTCATTAAATCATGGTCCATTGGAATGGGATGAGACCAATTGGAGAATGTTCATAACTCATATGAGTACCTCTGTGATTGTTTTTTTTTATAATATTCCATACTTAGGATGGTTCGGTCTTATGATTTCCAAGCAAGCAACTCTCTGTCCAAAATTTCAGAACAGCAAACCGGTTTTAAAATTGATAGATCAGAGCTCTAACCACGTTTTCATGACCTCCAATAATTTTGTTCTAAGAACCTTAATGTGTTAGGAAGGTTCCCTAAAAAGAATGAAGAAATTCGGATTTGTTTGTTATTTTTAAAAAATCATACAAGATCTCTGGACAGAGAGTTGCAAAATCCTGAGTGAGGTCTAGTATTTTCCATATTCCCGGAGATCGAACCGTTGAAACCTTGATTTTCTTTTTGGGTTAGAAACTAGACTCACAGAGGCATAACATATCCAAAAATCAGTAAGATCCAACCGTTGGAAGTAGTTTATTTCTATTTTTTTAAGATCTGGTCTGCTCTCTGTAATTCATAAAAAACTGCTACTGTTTTTGTCTAATCTTATTTATTTTAACTCAAATGGTCTCCTAATGTCTTGGAACCCAAATCATGTTTTGAATAATGATAATTTAGCTTAAATCCAGAGGCTAAATGATCCAAATTAGTGATTAAATTCATATCTCATTCTTGTTCATAATCATTCATTCATTCATATACATTGATGCTTATAATTAGAACTATTTCTTGGATAAAGTTGGACTTAGTTGAAAAGTTGGACATAGTTGAATCTAATTGAACATTACTTAGGATTAATTACTCTTTGATATTATATCTTGTCTAACGCATGTGTACTAACCTTGGTTTTGTAGCGCATTTGAGTTACAACTTCTCATCCCTTCTCTAGTTTAATTCATTTCTTTGATTTTGAATTGATTTTCAACTCCATGTGCGACACTTTAGACTAGGTCTTACCTTATGTGTTTATATGTGATAGAGACCTTTTCTTAGGATTTCTATTCTCGCATGCATTGCACGTTTAATATTCGCGGCTGGATCCCGGGTATGTTCTCTAGTTCTCTATTGCATATCATGTTGTTTGCTAGTTGAATTATGTGACTTACGAATGATATTTTACCGTTAGCAATTTTACACCCTTTCCAACATGCTTGTGTTATGTATACCTATATATGTATTAATTGAGGGCATGCTTAGATTAATAACTTGATTAAAAAGGATGTTGAGTAGAGGCCTATCGCGAGATAGGATGAAAGGGGTGTTTTAGTCCGCCGGGCTCCTTCCCCTTTCATTCCATAATCCCCGGACCCAGTTTATCTTTGGTTTCGCAAAAGATCAGTTTGCTTTAAAATGGTTTCTTAATTTTTCCTTTTCAAAATTAAGTGGCGACTCTTTGAAATTTGAAAGAAAAGCTGTGGGTAAAAAGAAGAAAACCTGCGATATCCACAGCGACTCATTTGTTTTGAATTTGAAACTTTTAAAAGAATTTTAAAAGCTGTGGATAAAAAAAAAAGATAAAACTGCGATATCCACACCGGTCTAACAAGTAACTGATGGTAACCAGATCGTAAATCGATCTTTAAAAAGGTTGTCGCTCCTTGAAGTTGGTCGAATAAGTCGTCTATCCTAGGGAGTGGGTACTTGTTCTTGACGGTGACCTTATTCAACTTTCTATAGTTAATACAGAGTCGAAGATTACCATCCTTTTTATTAACAAATAGTATTGGGGCTCCCTAAGGTCGTGCTTGGTCTAAGGAACCCAAGATCTTCCAATTATTGTACTTGCTTCTTCAGCTCCAGCATTTTCATAGGGGCCATACGATAAGGGGTCTTGGATAATGGCGTCCTTCTGGGTACTAGCTGAATGCAAAAGTTGATCTCATGCTTAGGTGGTAGTCCGAAGATGTTCTTGAAGACATCTTCATAGTATCGAACTATCGGAATCTGAGTGATCGTTGATTCTGAGCTTGTGGTTTCCATAGCGGCTAAACGACTTATAAGAAAGGCATCAGTAGTTGGGTTACATTGGAAACTAAAGGGTGTACCCCTAGGTACTGAAAACGTGATCAACTTTCTAGCACAATCCAACTTCGCATGATACTTAGTAAGCCAGTCAAATCCTAGGATCACATCGAATTCCTTCATTAATAGAACAAGCGGGTATGTTCCTATCCTCCAATGTTAAAGTGTAGTCCTTGCACACTTTTCCTAGCTTTCTGATCACTCCCAAGGGTGACACCACATTTAGAGCTACCTCGAGTGCTTGGGGTACTAAACCCAATCGTCGTACGATCTCAAAGGCAACAAATGAATTTGTAGCACCAGCATCAAAAGCACTTTAACTTGACTTGCATTTCCTTTTCATCATAGCTGACAGCCTCGAGTATGATAACATTAAGTCAAGCTTTGCCAGTTTGACCTTGAGTAGTAGGCCCATGATAGTTTACTCTTGGTGCCTTGCAATCCTTGCTCATGTGCCCTCTTTTGCGACAGGTGTAGCATATAACATTAGCTCAAATTTTAGTCCAGGGGGCTGTGCAATCTCATGCTATATGCCCAGGATCCCACAATTGAAACATCTATCCATATTGTTCCTGGAGGTTATGGTTGGTACTTGTGGTGCCAGTGGTGCTGCATGCTTATCTCGGGGAAAGATGGGTCCTGGTTGCTTACCACCATTCCATGGGCGTTTGTTTTCTTGGAAACGGGTCGGAGGTCTTCCCGTTGGTCCATTCCTGAGCTGGGGTGGCTGACTTGTCATCTGCTTATATGCTTATGTTCCTAATTGAATATCTATTAGTTACCCTCCAGTCCTAACTTTGGTTACGAGATATATAGATGACATGAGGTATAGCTAACAATTCTAATATGAGTACATAACACATTAAGTATATATTTCATAAAGTAGAGGATATAAGTCTTCGTAGATAACTTTAAATATTTACATAAAAAGGCGTACACGCTACTACTAGTTCATGTTACATGTCTGGGTGCATACTATATACACAAAAGATGGGCTACTAGCCCTAAGACAAGTAAAACTCTAGATCCTAGGAATCCTATCCCAAAAGTCCTTCGTATCTGACTCGTATGGTGGATCATGATCCTAGATTGAAATCTCCCCAGGTGGAACCCAGTCCAAGTATGGGTCAAACTTATCAACCATCTCATCTTCGTCCTTATCCAAAGGTTCTATCTCTGCATCCTTAGAGTCATCCTCAAAGTCATCCTTAACCTCTGGCTCTCCATCCTCCATGACTACCATCGCTCCCTCTTCACCAGCATCCTTTGTTGGGTCAACATCCTCTATTGGGTCAATACCCACTGCTGGGTCAATCTTCTCATCAACCCTGTCCTCCATATCCATCCAAGATGTAATAAGGTGCCATGCTAATCATAAAACTATTATAAGGTTTATATCTTCATGGATGGAAAAAGGTCTAAAGGTTTTATAACTTAAGTGTGTAGGACAATCGGTGTACATATCTTAACCTAAGGCTCAGATACCAAAAATCCCTATCACGCCCCGACGTAGCCAAAATAGGGAAAAATTACAAATTTCTATCTTAGACCCTGAGGCACGTGACTGATTGCATTATCGAATTGTCCACGAGCAAATACTAAGAATAAACATCATAACAAAAAGGATAAGACCAACATCTACTTACAAGGTTATAGAACAATAGAAGGCCACCGTACTAGATAACTATTACATCATCGTAAATACATCAAAGTCTTATGGCTCTAGGGCCTTACAAAAGATATGATAAGTCTTCTGATACAGATTACAACCAAAAACATTTACAAAAGACAGCCACTAGTCTTCTCTCTAACTAATATATCCATAGCTATCTTCGGTGTACTCTTCTTCCACGTTCTCCGCTTGCGTAGCATCATAACCCGTGTACTCGTCACCTTGATAAGCTAGACATTGGAATGTCCAGTGACATGAACGTCGTCGCTGAGAGAAAGAACTAAATCAAATAGAACTTATATAGTTACAAACTAACAAGATACGTTTACTACTTTTAATACATCTTTTAGGACCTTCACGTTCTCGCCATTGAACGATGACCACTAACGTGCCCGACTAAGTATTCAAAAGGAATACGAATAACCAACTTGACTCATCTTGACATCCTTAATGCCACAACTATCCATTACTATTCGATGACACCATTCACTAACAAAAATACATCTCACTAACCATCTCGTCACGAAGAATCGAAATTTTGAGGAGTTCAAGAACATCCAATTTGTCATGAAGAGTTGAAAAGAGTCTTAACTCTATGAACCATTACCTTATCATGAAGAATCGAAGTGTTCATCATATCCATTTTGTCACGAAGAATTGAAAGGACACACAACTTCCACAACCGTCACTTCGTCACGAAGACTGTATCCGTTTCAACAATGAAGGATCAAAAGGATGCACAATGTTCACAATCGTTATTTCATCATGAAGACCGTATTTATTTCATCACAAAGAATCAAAAAGATACACAACTTTCACAATCGTCATTTTGTCATGAAGACCGTATCTGTTTCATCACGAAGAATCGAAAGGATACACAACTTTCACAATCGTTAATTCATCACGAAGAATCGAGGTATTCAACTCGATATTCACTTCATCATAGAGAATCGAAGTGTTTAATTCAATCTTCACTTCGTCATGAAGAACCGAAGTGTTCAACTCACCTCGTCACGAAGAACCGAAGTGTTCAACTCACCTCGTCACAAATAACCAAAGTGTTCAACTCACCTCGTCACGAAGAACCAAAGTGTTTACCTCACCTCGTCACGTAGAATCAAAGTTTTCAACTCATCTCGTCATGAAGAACCGAAGTGTTTACCTTACCTCGTCACAAAGAACCGAAGTGTTCAACTCACCTCGTCACGAAGAACCGAAGTGTTAAGCCTGACACAGAGTTCCAGCTTTACCCAATAACTAGCCTGACATGGAGTCCCAGTTTTACCTAATAACTAGCCTGACACGGAGTCCCAACTTTACCCAATAAGTGACCTGACACGGAGTCCCAGCTTTACCCAATGACTAGCTTGACACGGAGTCCTAGCTTTACCCAATAACTAGCCTGACACGGAGTCCCAGCTTTATCGAATGACTAACCTGACATGGATTCCTAACATAACTATATTAAGTTTGACGCAAAGTCCCACTCACAGTGCTGAGTCTGACACAGAGTCCCGACCCACCATACTAGTAAGTCATCATACTAGGCCTCACGTGGCCACCAAACCGACAACTATATCCTTCATGCACCATTTCGGCCTCTGCGGCCTGGTTTAGCTACCCAACACTTAATCTCAGCATAAGCTACTCCTGACATTACATAGTTTATACTCACGTCACTTATTTCAAGTTTAGGCTCCTTACACAACTTTCGTATGTGATCACCATCGTTACTCTTATAATCATTCTAATCTCATAGCACATTTCCCTAAGCTCTACCCTTACACGAACTCGCGTACATGCTCATATCCTCAGTAGTACAACCATGACACAACAAACTAGCAATACTTACAATGGAAACTTACCCAATCACCATCAGTGCGATAATCATGCCATACAACATACGTAAAGCTTGGGTATGAACTCTTAATGGTTATTACACTAAGTTCATAACAACGAAAAACATAGCATGTAGCTCATGGATCTATAATATGGATTTGATACCAACTAACATACAGATGAAGTTCTTAACACACTCGTCTACGCGATAGCACTACCATAGCACAAGACATCTATAACAACACAGGTACCGGAGAACAAGCATCATCAATAAACACATCATATAAGTGGCTGTACAATCTGCCAGGAATTAATTTTACTGTGTCAACTAAATTGATACAATTTATTTGGGCATTTTAAATTGCTTTGTAGATCAAACTCAAAACAAGAACATTATAGGTAATTGGATTATCTTCATGTACAAAAAAATCTAGCTTCAATTATATTTTTGAGCTGCTCAAAATGTTTATTTTACTAAACTACATTCTGTTGGAAGTTTCTGTTTCCCATATTTATAGCACTGCATTGTACGTGCATTTCACCTATGAAGGATTGATTTTTAGACCAAGCTATAGAAGAGTTATTTGTAGATAAATGAGTTACCTTTCTTCACACAAAAACGTAGCCTCATTCAAATTTTGAGCTGCTCAAAATGTTCATTTTACTAAACTACATTTTACTGGAAGTTTCTGTTTCCTTGATTTGAAGATTTGTCTTGCATGGCATGGAAATCTCAAAATAAAAACATCAAGCACTTATTAAATATTACTACATACTATATATGTTCTAAAGTGAGTTAGAAAACTCACCTAAACTTGAAATTGAGCTTGGGCTTTGGATTTGAGCTTAGGAAGCTTGAACACAAGCTTCAAATGATGGAATCTTCTTCTTCTTCCTCCTCTTCTAATCCTCTTACTTTTGGGATTCTTTGTAGGTCTTCTAAGACTTCTTATTACAGATTCTAAGTCCCCATGGTGGTGTAGATCTAAGTATATGAGTGTGTATAAGTGTATGGGTGTATGTTTGTAAAGAGTGTACAAAAGAAAGAAGATGAATGCTTAGGTTTACTTCTAATCCTCTTGTCGCTCCATGGAATTCTCTTCCTAGCTCTCTCTCTCTCTCTATCTCTCTATATGCATATTATAGTGCCAAAGAAAATGAGATGCAAGAACATATGCGTACTTTTATAGAGGTAGTGGAGGGGTTATGTGTCACCATACATGCTTGCATGTGCACATACAAGGACAAGTGTCCCACATGTGGACAAGTGTCACATGAGGTGGTGACATGTGTCTAGGGGATTGCATGTGCTATAAGTGGCCATCCATGTGGGGCCTACCTTGGGTTATGTGCCATTACCTCAGTTTGCTTGCAAATATCCTCAGTATACGTGTCAGTCTCGATTTACGTACAACCGGGTATCATTTCTAATGTCTGGGTCCGGGTATGGTATTAAGTTGAGTCTAATTACAGTCGAGCCGATGTGGTGCTTACAATCTAATTAGTAATTGTATTATACTGATATAGTCATACAAATAAAATAATAAAATGATAATAGACTAGATATAGAAATTTATAAAACTAATTTTATTAAACATAGAGAAATTACAGGTACTACATAATTGGAGACCCAAAATGTATGGATTTTTGGGATTTCTTTTACTCCTCTATCGTGGTCCAACCTAAGAGTCTTTAGCTGGATCTATTATCAGTTTAGGCCTAAGTAGAGTTCTACCTCAGGTTAACCAGGGGCTTTTGTCATATAGTGGTCTTTTTGGTGCCTTAGAGTTACCAAGGACTTTTGCTATGCTCCGGGAATCGGCTAGGAATTGAGGCCTAGGCAATCCGAGTCTCTATAGGAGCTCTTTGACATAGTCTGTGGAGTCTTATTCCATGGTTATCCAAAAATACCATTATAGTTGGTGTCACGCCCCGACGTAGCATAAATATGGAAAGCGTTTAATTTCCTTTATGGACCCGTAGGTCGCGACAGTTTGAAGGATCGATTCCGTCCCAAAACATCGAACAACAAAAACTATTAATCAGAGTAGGGCAACTAGGGCTTATAAAAATTTTCTAACTTATTACATCCTATGGTACGGGGTTTACTAAGGCACAGACCGCCTTGAAATAAAACAATAACTTAAAATCTATTACAGTCATCCTTATTACAAAACCAAAGCATATCTTAAAGCACACAAGCATATAAAAGTAAAATCTCTTCTCAGCAGCTGATCTCAATTAGCATAATCATAAGGTTCATCCTGATTATAACCTGCAAAGCCTGAACACGAATGTCCAGGACGCATCAACGTCGTCAGCTTCAAGAAGCTGGTGAGTATTAAAAACATAACTTTGAATGTAAAATATACTCATTTACCTTTTTCCCATTTCCATTTAAAACCACAAGTTTATATTTAAGATAAAGAGCTCGTTTAGAAAACAACCACAACATTATTTAAAAGATAAATTCACACATATGTGACCGTGTATGAGAACGATGCACCATCTCATCTGACCGACTCTTTTCTCTCGACAAAACCCAACAACCCACTATCCTACTCCTGGTATCTTTGAAACACTAAGATAGCCACACTTTAGCAACGGGGCGCCAGGGAGTGTCCAGTTTGCCTCACACTTTGGTCCGGGGTACCAGGGAGTGTCCAATGCCTCACACTTTGAATACCCTAACCGCCATGCAAATACCGGGGCAACCCCTCACACAGTATCCAGACTCGAGTTATCAGGGAGTGTCCATAGGCCACACTTTAGCACTTCCATGGGTGCCAGTGAGTGTCCAAGTTCGGCTTCACACACTTTAACGCTTCCATGGGCGTCAGGGAGTGTCCATATTTGCCACCTTCGTATTTCAAAGACACCCTCTTCCGCATTTTCAACCACAATCACAACCACAACCACAACCACAACCACAACTACAACCACAACTCAAACTCATACTCTTTCCACACTATCATTACTCTTTTCCACACTACCATTACTCTTTTCTACACATACTGATACCCACATGCATGTACCACTGACCTCACATGAATGATATGCACTTGAACATAGGCAAAATACTGAATTAGAAGAACAACAAGCGTACGGGGATTGATAAGTCATACTGATATGTTTTAATCTTCAAAATATAACCAAAAAGAGCTCTGATTAACAAAATTTCCCAAACAGAACCTTAACAGTATATAAAAGTTGAACCAAACAGTCCATAAACACAAAACAGATAAAAACTACAAACTGTCAGAACTCGCGCGCGCGGGCCGCTCGCGCGAAAGGTCGCTCGCGCGGGCCGCTCGCGCGATATAACCTTTTTTTTCTTTATTATTATTATCTTTTCTGTCTGCCTGAGGAAACCAGGGTCGCGCGCGCGGATCGCTCGCGCGAAGGGGTTCTCGCGCGACCCTCGCTCGCGCGACCAGCCAAATTTTCATTAATATATATAAACTCTTCTGTCTGCCTGTGGAAACCAAGATCGCGCGCGCGGTCCGCTCGCGCGAAAGATCGCTCGCGCGGGCCGCTCGCGCGATTTCTCGCGCGCGCGATCGTGGCGCGAGATGAAGCAGAGGCTTCATCTTCTCCGCTGGAACTGCCCTGTTTTAGCAAAACAGGGGTCTTTTTGACCCATTTTGATTCTGCGACCAAATATGACTTATAATATATGAATCTCTTCCTTTTCTCACAAGGATTATGAATACGTAATCGATTTTAACTAATTTTCATCGTAGCTCTCGGATTTCACGTAAAACCTAGAGGTGACAAAACTTTAAATCAATGATACGTCGTAATACGGATGAATTAAGCCATAGTATTCGAACCACAGCTTATTGGGACTAAGATCTTTCATTTCCAATTCACAGAATCGATTTTGGTTAAGTTTGAAAAATTACCATTTTTGAGCTTCAAGCTTTCATACGAAAATTAAAAAATGGTGTTCTGCAAATTAGACTAAACTAACAGTAAATAAATATGAAATTACATTCCAAGTGAGTTTAGAATACTCACTGTGATATAGATTGAAGAAATTGTTGAGAAAGAAATATAATTACGAATTTCCAAATTCCAAGCTTGGCTATGGAGGATTGAGCTCTTCTCTCTCTCTATGGAATTTGAAGAACTCTCTGCACTCTCTAAACTCTCTGTGAATTCTGAATTGTGCTGTGATGGAAGTGCAGAATGTGTAGTGTGGTTGGGTGTATAAATAATCAAATTCCCACTTGGAAAACATTTGCCTAACATCCCACTCATTCTCCATTAATCTCCATTCATTACAAAGAAAGTGCAGCAATGAGGTGTATCCACTGCACATAATTCTCCACTGATAAAAGCAAGGGGTAGGTGGAGATGGTGTGGGTCAAGGTGTGTTTGGGAATTCAAGCTTATGGCATAAGGACAACACACATACTACAAGCATTTGCCAAACAAGGCCTAAGGAAAAGCATCAGCAATAATAATTTGGTATAAAGAATTTTGTCCAATCAATCACTTCCAAATTTCTGTAGAAGTTTAGCACTGCGCGGACAGTTTTAAACCTAAACTGGTATTTTTGTGACACGGTGTTTATCACAAAAATACAGAAAATTTATTTTAACTTAGAAAGTGATTTTCTGGTTTCATAAAAAATACTGATTGAATCCAAAGAAATTATTTTCACCGTTTTGAAATACAGATTTGAAATTTAACACAGGTATTGCTAGTTTTTTTTTTATGAAAATTGCATTTTGACCCCAAAAGTTCTTTCAATTATGAGATTAGTCAAGAAATAAATTCTTCCCATAAGAATTGAAATTAACATATAAACAGACAATATATATTTAATTTTTAAATATGATAATGCAAATATGATAATGTAAATTTTAAATATGATAATGCAGAAAAATGCAGGTTATTACACCCTTCCTCCCTTAAACAGGATTTCGTCCCCGAAATCAAGACTAACTAGTCATGAAACAACTCCGGGTATTTCTTCCTCATATCAGCTTCTACTTCCCACGAGGCTTCATTCTCGTCATGGTGATTCCACTGAACCTTCACCAACGGGATATCCTTATTCCTTAACTTCTTGATACTCTGATCCAGAATCTTCACAGGTCTCTCCTTGTAAGAAACGTTATGACTCGTCTCAATGTCGTCATAATTAACCACGTGCGAGGGGTCTCGTATGTATTTCCTCAACATACTCACGTGAAACACGTTGTGAACCCCAGACATCTTCGGTGGTAGCGCCAGTTGATAGGCCACTTTCCCGACACGTTCCAAAATCTCGAATGGTCCGATGAATCTCGGAGCTAGTTTCCCTCTTTTGAGACCAAAACGTACCACTCCTCGGGTCGGTGAAACCTTAAGGAGTACGTGATCTCCAACACTAAACTCCAGATCTTTTCGGCGTCGATCAGCATAACTCTTATACCTGCTCTGAGCGGTTCTCATTCTTTCCTTGACCAAAGAAATCTTCTCGTTGGTTTCTCTAACCAAATCCGGTCCCAACAATTCTGTGTCCCCAACCTCTGCCCAACACAATGGAGAACGACATGGTCGTCCGTACAGTGCTTCGAACGGAGCCATACCGATACTCGTATGATAACTGTTGTTATAGGCAAATTCAACCAAAGGCAATTGTGTCTCCCAAGATTCTTCAAAATCAATCACACAAGCCCTAAGCATATCCTCCATGATCTGATTAACACGCTCAGTTTGCCCATCTGTCTGAGGGTGAAAAGCAGTACTCATCTTGAGTGAAGTTCCCATAGCTTCTTGCAGACTTTCCCAAAATCCAGAAGTAAAACGCGCGTCACGATCTGACACAATCGACACAGGTGCACCGTGAAGTCGCACCACTTGTTGTATGTATATCCGGCTCATCTTTTCCACCGGGTATGTCATACTGTAAGCGATAAAATGAGCCGACTTCGTCAATCGATCCACAATTACCCAAATAGCGTCATGATTCTGCTGTGATCGAGGCAATCCTACTATAAAATCCATCGTAATGTGCTCCCACTTCCAACCAGGAATAGGTAGCGGTTGCAACAATCCTGACGGTCTCTGATGTTCGGCCTTGACTTGCTGACACGTCAAACACTTGGATACAAACTCGGCCACATCCTTCTTCATGCCTTCCCACCAGAAATTTCTCTTCAAATCTTTATACATCTTCGTTCCTCCCGGGTGAACTGTATACCTTGATTTATGTGCTTCTTCCAAGATATCCTTCCTTAACTCTCCATCACCTGGCACACATAATCTATTCCTGCACCGATACCCTTCATCGACTCCTACTTTCCATTCTGTCGGGTCTTTCTCTGACATCTTTTTGAACCATGTCTGAAATTTTTCATCTTCTTTCTGAGCTCCAATAATGCGGTCAATGAGAACAGGCTGTAGGATAAGACATCCGAAAAGTTGTCCTTCTCCTTCTTCAGCACTCTGTACATCGAACTCCGCCAACGTCTCCAATGCTCGCCATTCTCTAACCATTAAGGAGGCGATCATCTCTCGAGTCTGCCGGCTCAAAGCATCAGCGACCACATTAGCTTTACCAGGGTGGTATTCCAACGTGAAGTCGTAATCTTTGATCAACTCCATCCATCTGCGTTGCCTCATGTTCAACTCTTTCTGTGTGAACAAATATTTCAGACTCTTGTGATCGGAGAACAAATCAAACTTCTCACCATAGAGATAATGTCTCCAAATCTTGAGTGCGAATACCACTGCCGCCAACTCCAAATCATGAATGGGATAATTCAACTCATTCGGCTTCAGCTGCCTGGATCCATAGGCGATAACTCTACCATCTTGCATAAGTACACACCCTAGTCCTTGATATGATGCGTCACTAAAGATAGTGAACTTCTCATCAGGCTTGGGTATTGCTAGTACTGGTGCGGTAGTGAGTCTCTCTTTCAACTCTAGAAAGGCTCGCTCATGCTTCTCTGTCCACTTGAACTTCAAATTCTTCTTCGTCAATCCAGTCAATGGTGCGGCTATTTTAGAGAATCCCTCAACAAATCTCCTGTAATAGCCTGCGAGTCCAAGAAAACTCCGAACTTCTGTAGGGTTGCTTGGCCTAACCCAGTTGGATACAGCATCGGTCTTGGACGAATCCACAGAAATTCCTTGAGATGACACCTTGTGTCCCAAAAATTTCACTTCTTGCAACCAGAACTCACACTTACTGAACTTGGCATACAAGTGGTGGTCCTTAATCGTCTGCATCGTAATCCGTAGATGTTGCTCGTGTTCTTCTCCTGACTTAGAATAGATCAAAATATCATCAATAAAGACGATGACAAACTGATCTAAATAAGGCTTGAACACTCTATTCATCAGATCCATAAACACTGCCGGGGCGTTCGTCATTCCAAACGGCATCACCAGAAATTCATAATGACCATATCGGGTTCTGAAAGCAGTCTTAGGTATGTCTTCTTTCCGTACCCTCAACTGATGATATCCCGACCTAAGGTCTATCTTGGAAAATATCGTAGCTCCTTGTAGTTGATCAAATAAATCGTCGATCCGAGGCAAGGGATACTTGTTCTTGATAGTCACTCGATTCAATTCTCTGTAGTCGATACACAGCCTGAGCGTCCCGTCCTTCTTCTTCACAAATAACACCGGTGCTCCCCAAGGCGATGTACTTGGACGTACAAAACCTAGGTCCTCGAGCTCTTGAACTTGTCCCTTCAATTCTAGTAGTTCTGTGGGGGCCATTCTGTAGGGAACCTTGGTAATCGGTACGGTACCCAGTATAAGCTCAATACAGAACTCTATACTTCTTTCGGGCGGTAATCCAGAAATGTCTTGAAATACTTCTTCAAAGTCCTTGACTACAGGTATAGATGATGCTGTCACCTCTGTACTGACGACTTCAATGTTGGCTAAACATCTGGTGAGGAACATATCTCCCGAAGTGTTACATTGAAAATCAAAGGGTTGATTCTCATTGTCGGGGAATGTAATTCTCTTCCTCGCACAATCCAACTTCACTTGATTCTGAGAGAGCCAATCCATTCCTAGGATTATGTCAAACTCCTTCATCGATAGGACAATCAACCTCGCAGGGATTTCTCGGTCTCCTAATCGTAAGGGACAATCCTTGCACACGTGTCCTAATTTGACTGCAGCTCCTAGTGGCGAAGTAGCCTTCAAAGCTTTCTCTAAGCGATGAGGTAAGATACCCAATCTCCGAATTGTATTAACAGATATGAATGAAAGAGCAGCACCCGTATCAAATAATACTTTAACATGGGAGTTAAATAGAGTCAATGTACCTTCCACTGCTTGCTGATTAGGTTGAGCTTCTCCATTATCCCCTTCTTCATATACAGTTCCGTCATATCCAGCGGCATCAGGAATAACAGTATTCAAGCGGGTCTGACCCTGTTGTCCATAAGTCGCTTGCTTAGGAGCAGTGCAGAACCTGCTGATGTGACCTGGTTCACCACAGTTGAAGCAGACTATTCCTGGCTGAGCAGCACGCCTTGGTGCCTTGCAGTCCCGAGCCAAATGACCAGAGTTGCCACAGTTGAAGCACTTTACACCACTACTTCCTTCTCCTACTCGGGGTTGAGTCGGGTAGGTAATAGTTTGTGCCTTCTTGCTCCCATCAAAATTCCTCTTCTGCCCTTGGGTACGGTTCATTGGTGGTCTATTCCCAAAATTACCCCTCTGAGGCGGTCGGAATTCAAATTGTTTACGGTTTATTTTGGCATCTTCTTCCAGATCGGTAGCCAGGCCGACTAGTCCTTCAAACGACTTATCTAGGTGGCCGAGAATCAGGCGACGAATCTGCGGGGCCAACCCTTGGTTATATTTCCGGATCTTCTTCTCCTCAGTATCAACCATGTGAGGGGCAAACCGTGACAGCCTCTCGAACTGAGTAGTGTATTCCTACACCGTCTTGGTTCCTTGCGTCAGATCCATGAATTCCTTCTCTCTTCTGTGCCTCTCCGTAGCCGGGAAGTACTTCTCTAGGAATCTCCCTTTGAACGCCGTCCACGTCATCCCCATCGCAGCTGTGTTTCCGATAGTGGCTATGACCGAGTCCCACCAATCTGCAGCGGCGTCGGTTAGTTGAAATGTAGCCAATCTCCTTTTATCCATCTCGTTGCATTGGACAGCTTCGAACATGCGGTCCATCTGTCTTAACCATTGTTCCGCCTTCCAGGGATCCGTGGTACCCGCAAACTATTCGGGTCTGAGCGTACGAAATCTCTCCAGCAGCTTATCTCCAGTCTGGCGATCTCGTTGGTTTTCATTCGCATTACTAACCCTCTCGAGACGTCTGATAAAAGCTTCAAATATTCCCGTGGGATCGGCAGCCTCGGGCGCTCCTTCAATCAGATTTCTGTTCCTCCTTGGTCTTCCAGCCATTCTATGCATGATAGTGGTAGTAGAATGAGAAACATGTATGCAACAGTACTATGACGACAATTTTCAAAGGAGTATATATCACTATATCACATACTCGTATTATATACAATAAAATTTAAACACGTATTAGGGTTGTCTAATAGCAAAGAGGTCGTATTCTTATTCTTATTCTCCAGACTCTGGGCTGTGGGCCATGCTGACTGTTCCGAGATTTGACTCAGGAAGTTCGTCAGTGCCTAAGCTATTTATGAAGGCTATGGTATGCTTTAACTCCTTAGAAACTCGGCTACTATCTGTCTGTAGGGGCATCATAAGTTATGGCCATCTCGGCAAATCCTAAATGGATACGTCTGAAGATATATGGCGACTGCTATCATTCTTGTCGATGTGACAAGACAATCGTGTAATCATCTCTATGACAAAACCAACCTGGAATTTAGTTTCTGAACTAAGGATAATCCGTACTAAACTAAAACTGGAACTTGGTTGTTCGGTAAATATGAGCTTGGTAAATCAGACTATTCTTAGAGAAACTTAGTTGTATAGCTTAGTAAAACTTAAAGGTAACCTGTGTCACTAATCTGTGGCGTGAATAACTGAGCCTGGTCAATCTAGAAAAACCTTCGGCTCTGATACCACCAAATCCTGTCACGCCCCGACGTAGCATAAATATGGAAAGCGTTTAATTTTCTTTATGGACCCGTAGGTCGCGACAGTTTGAAGGATCGATTCCGTCCCAAAACATCGAACAACAAAAACTATTAATCAGAGTAGGGAAACCAGGGCTTATAAAAATTTTCTAACTTATTACATCCTATGGTACGGGGTTTACTAAGGCACAGACCGCCTTGAAATAAAACAATAACTTAAAATCTATTACAGTCATCCTTATTACAAAACCAAAGCATATCTTAAAGCACACAAGCATATAAAAGTAAAATCTCTTCTCAGCAGCTGATCTCAATTAGCATAATCATAAGGTTCATCCTGATTATAACCTGCAAAGCCTGAACACGAATGTCCAGGACGCATCAACGTCGTCAGCTTCAAGAAGCTGGTGAGTATTAAAAACATAACTTTGAATGCAAAACATACTCATTTACCTTTTTCCCATTTCCATTTAAAACCACAAGTTTATATTTAAGATAAAGAGCTCGTTTAGAAAACAACCACAACATTATTTAAAAGATAAATTCACACATATGTGACCGTGTATGAGAACGATGCACCATCTCATCTGACCGACTCTTTTCTCTCGACAAAACCCAACAACCCACTATCCTACTCCTGGTATCTTTGAAACACTAAGATAGCCACACTTTAGCAACGGGGCGCCAGGGAGTGTCTAGTTTGCCTCACACTTTGGTCCGGGGTACCAGGGAGTGTCCAAT
Organism: Hydrangea macrophylla; assembly: GCA_033977485.1. Taxonomy (NCBI): domain Eukaryota; kingdom Viridiplantae; phylum Streptophyta; class Magnoliopsida; order Cornales; family Hydrangeaceae; genus Hydrangea; species Hydrangea macrophylla. Next base: position 64,657,547 of record CM066987.1, on the reverse strand, counting down.
GCCTCACACTTTGAATACCCTAACCGCCATGCAAATACCTGGGCAACCCCTCACACAGTATCCAGACTTGAGTTATCAGGGAGTGTCCATAGGCCACACTTTAGCACTTCCATGGGTGCCAGTGAGTGTCCAAGTTCGGCTTCACACACTTTAACGCTTCCATGGGCGTCAGGGAGTGTCCATATTTGCCACCTTCGTATTTCAAAGACACCCTCTTCCGCATTTTCAACCACAATCACAACCACAACCACAACCACAACCACAACCACAACCACAATTACAACCACAACTCAAACTCATACTCTTTCCACACTATCATTACTCTTTTCCACACTACCATTACTCTTTTCTACACATACTGATACCCACATGCATGTACCACTGACCTCACATGAATGATATGCACTTAAACATAAGCAAAATACTGAATTAGAAGAACAACATGCGTACGGGGATTGATAAGTCATACTGATATGTTTTAATCTTCAAAATATAACCAAAAAGAGCTCTGATTAACAAAATTTCCCAAACAGAACCTTAACAGTATATAAAAGTTAAACCAAACAGTCCACAAACACAAAACAGATAAAAACTACAAACTGTCAGAACTCGCGCGCGCGGGCCGCTCGCGCGAAAGGTCGCTCGCGCGGGCCGCTCGCGCGATATAACCTTTTTTTTCTTTATTATTATTATCTTTTCTGTCTGCCTGAGGAAACCAGGGTCGCGCGCGCGGATCGCTCGCGCGAAGGGGTTCTCGCGCGACCCTCGCTCGCGCGACCAGCCAAATTTTCATTAATATATATAAACTCTTCTGTCTGCCTGTGGAAACCAAGATCGCGCGCGCGGTCCGCTCGCGCGAAAGATCGCTCGCGCGGGCCGCTCGCGCGATTTCTCGCGCGCGCGATCGTGGCGCGAGATGAAGCAGAGGCTTCATCTTCTCCGCTGGAACTGCCCTGTTTTAGCAAAACAGGGGTCTTTTTGACCCATTTTGATTCTGCGACCAAATATGACTTATAATATATGAATCTCTTCCTTTTCTCACAAGGATTATGAATACGTAATCGATTTTAACTAATTTTCATCGTAGCTCTCGGATTTCACGTAAAACCGAGAGGTGACAAAACTTTAAATCAATGATACGTCGTAATACGGATGAATTAAGCCATAGTATTCGAACCACAGCTTATTGGGACTAAGATCTTTCATTTCCAATTCACAGAATCGATTTTGGTTAAGTTTGAAAAATTACCATTTTTGAGCTTCAAGCTTTCATACGAAAATTAAAAAATGGTGTTCTGCAAATTAGACTAAACTAACAGTAAATAAATATGAAATTACATTCCAAGTGAGTTTAGAATACTCACTGTGATATAGATTGAAGAAATTGTTGAGAAAGAAATATAATTACGAATTTCCAAATTCCAAGCTTGGCTATGGAGGATTGAGCTCTTCTCTCTCTCTATGGAATTTGAAGAACTCTCTGCACTCTCTAAACTCTCTGTGAATTCTGAATTGTGCTGTGATGGAAGTGCAGAATGTGTAGTGTGGTTGGGTGTATAAATAATCAAATTCCCACTTGGAAAACATTTGCCTAACATCCCACTCATTCTCCATTAATCTCCATTCATTACAAAGAAAGTGCAGCAATGAGGTGTATCCACTGCACATAATTCTCCACTGATAAAAGCAAGGGGTAGGTGAGGATGGTGTGGGTCAAGGTGTGTTTGGGAATTCAAGCTTATGGCATAAGGACAACACACATACTACAAGCATTTGCCAAACAAGGCCTAAGGAAAAGCATCAGCAATAATAATTTGGTATAAAGAATTTTGTCCAATCAATCACTTCCAAATTTCTGTAGAAGTTTAGCACTGCGCGGACAGTTTTAAACCTAAACTGGTATTTTTGTGACACGGTGTTTATCACAAAAATACAGAAAATTTATTTTAACTTAGAAAGTGATTTTCTGGTTTCATAAAAAATACTGATTGAATCCAAAGAAATTATTTTCACCGTTTTGAAATACAGATTTGAAATTTAACACAGGTATTGCTAGTTTTTTTTTTTATGAAAATTGCATTTTGACCCCAAAAGTTCTTTCAATTATGAGATTAGTCAAGAAATAAATTCTTCCCATAAGAATTGAAATTAACATATAAACAGACAATATATATTTAATTTTTAAATATGATAATGCAAATATGATAATGTAAATTTTAAATATGATAATGCAGAAAAATGCAGGTTATTACAGTTGGGGTCGACTAGACTATTGGAGACAAGAGGTCAGGTCGGGATCACCGAGCCTTGACCATTGTAAGTTGGAGGTTGAGTCGGGATTGCCAGATGTGACCACTATAAACTAGAGTTCGGGTTTATCGCTCAAGACTGGAGGTTGGGTCGGGATTGCCAAACCTGACCACTATAAATTAGAAGTCAGGTCGGGATTGACAGACCCTAATCGCTTGAGATTGGAGGTCGGGTCGCGATTTCTAGATCCTGACCGTTGTAAACTGGAGGTCGGGTCAGGATCGCCTGACCCTGACCGTTGGAAGCTAGAGGCCGGGTCAAGATTGCCAGACCTGACTGTCAGAGGCTGAGGTCGGGTCGAGATTTTCAGACCTGACCAATATGAACTGGACGTCGGGTCGGGATTGCCGGACCCTAACCACTCGAGACTGGAGGTCGAGTCAGGATCACTTATCCCCTGACCATTGTAAATCAGAGGTCAAGTCAGGATTACCGGATCTGACCACTATGAGCTGGAGGTCGGGTTGGGTCGGGATTACCAGACCCTGATCGCTCGAGACTGGAGGTCGGGTCAGGATTTCCAGACCCTGACTGCTCGAGATTGGAGGTCGGGTCAATGTTGTTAAGGTTATAAGCAGATCTTACACCGATGTTCTAGCCCATGTCCCCGAGCCTCCTTTCCAGATCTCTGATCATTGTCTATACTCTACCTACTTCACTGTTTGTATAGTTAGTTAGGCTAGTGAATGGAACATCTTCCTGATTAGGTGGGACTATCCGCTGTATGGCCACAAGTCGTCAATTTGTTATTGTGAATGACTCTCTCCTTTGTTGAGTTGAGTGAGTGCAACAATAATCTTTTCTGGTGCCAGGACTGCTAGAAGGGCTGCTTGTTTGGCAGAATTGCTCGAACTGCTGGGCTGCTAGTTTCCCAGAACTGCTCGAACTGCTGGGCTGCTGGTTTCCTAGGACTGCTCAAACTGCTGGGCTACTGGTTTCCCAGAACTGCTCAAACTACTGGGCTGCTAGTTTCCCGGGACTGCTTAAACTACTGGGCTGCTTGTTTCCCAAAAGTGCTCGAATTGCTGTGTTGTTGGTTTCCTAGGACTGTTCGAACATGTTTTCAACCATTGTGTATCAGTCACAGGATTTTTTTTGAGGAAAAACTGTCATTTCCCACAAATGTCGCCAATCTAATGATGCAATTATTGGTACTAGTCAGATTTATTGTTTAAGAGCATACTAAAAGCATAGAAGAGAGGGATAAAGAAATATAGGCAGCGTGTTGGTATGTGGTTCGGCCCTGTTAATGAAGGAACCTATATCCACGTGTGTGTTAGAGCACTTCCACCAAGTATAAGAAACTATTGTAGGGACCTTGGTGATCCAACAATGGTGATAGGAACTACCAAGGGTCGGCCATGCAGGGATGATATTATGATTTCTTGGGAGAGGCTTGACAATAGAGAAAGCTAGGGTTTCTATTATAGAGAGACTGATCATATTCTGATCGGGATCCCCACTAATAGGGGTGAGAGGAATCTTTTATAAGATGAAGAGTCCTTCCTTACAAGGCATTTTTGTCTCTTTTGGAAACTGTTGACAGCTTGTAATGATAGTTGTATATCTAAAAGGTTTTCTAGTCTAATTAGGAAATAATTGATGCGAATCTAGATGGTTTTCTAGTTGATTTAGGAAACTGCTGGAGTCCGAGAAGTTTGGGACGTGCCTCTGAGTTAGCTAAGCTGGACCTGAACTGTATTGTAATTGAACTACATATTTTGACCCATAGGTCGGGGTCAAACCCGGTCGGTCAGTTGGGGTCAGACCTGGAACACTGGAGGTCGGGAGGTCAGACCTGGAGCTCAGGAGCTTGGACCTGGAGGTCGGGATGTTGGGCCTAGATTACTAGATTACTGGACAATTTTGGGTGTATCAAGAACTATGAGTTTTCTATTTTTGAGAGTCTAGTCTCTTCTCTATAAATTCTAAAATCCCGAGACAGATTTGGTAAATCTTGCCAACAATGATCTAAATGATTTTCTAATGCTTTAAGGCTTGAATCATGTCTTGAATAAGAATAATTAGACTTAAATCCAGAGGATAAAGGATCCAAATCAATAGATAATTCATGTCTTGTTCATTCTCATACATTTATGGTCATCATGTTTAGAAGTAGTACTTAGTTTTTAGGATATTAGGTTATAGATTGTAGAAATAAATTGTGATTGGTTGAACTTAGTCATGAATTATTAATATGAAGAGATTCCATATACTTCTCTTGGTTATACTTGAAATCTTACTTTCAATCGATCGAAGTCCTTTCAAGCAAGTAAGCATTTTAGAGTTCAAGTGATCGAACCTTGTTCAATCGATCAAAACCCTACCGATATGAATTTATTACGTGTTCCCACTTTCAATCGATCAAACCCCTTTTTAATCGAATGAAACCTGGTCAAACTATTCTCGAGTGATCGAACTACTTTTGATCGATCGAACGTGTAATTATCAAAATCCCAAGTTTTATGCAAAAATAGCCACCTTGCACCCCATCCCCTCTATATATACTATGTGTTCGTGTGTAGGTGTGGTTGGAGAAACAAAGAAGAGAGAGAGTATATGCTTGTGCTTATATATATACGCACATACATACATCTGTATATACACACATACTATATATGTATATATAGTCAGAAAGAGAGAGAGAGAGAGAGAGAGAGAGAGAGAGATAGATAGATAGACGAGAAGGAAAAGAGAAGGAGGAAGAGAGACAGAGACGAAGAGAGGAGCAGAGAGAGAGGAAGAGGATGGCATTGGAGGCCACCAAGCTTTAGAAATTTCCAAACACGCCCTTATGATCATTCGATGAGTTCTAAACTCAATCGGTAGCTAAGTGATAATGTTTTACATGTCTTGGATGTTTAATTAATAATCTAAACACCCCCTAGCACCTCTGGACGTTCATTGTCCAGAATTGCTAGAGAAGACAAGGTTCGAGCAATCGAACTAGGTTCAATCGATCAAACTATGCTGAGTCTCAATCGATCGAGACCACCTTCACTTCAATCGATCGAGAACACTTCAATCAATCGATCATTTCTTTCTTTAATCGATTGAGGTGACTTCATTCTATCGAATCGAACAGAACATGGATGTTTCTTTTAAGTTATAATTCATAATGCTTAGCTGTTTATTGATGTTCCATGTTCCTGTTATGTGATATTATGGATTACGAAGGCAATGGGATATGATAACGAGATTGAGATAATATGGTGAGTAACCTAGTCGGGTTTGGAACGTTAGTAATGATACAATGCGATAATCAGATGTGGTTCGAGGTATAACGATAGTAACATGGGATAACCTGGTGACTGAGTCAATGGGTATTAGTTACTTGTAAAATAAGTATGTCAGTATTAGGGATCAGTTGTGAACACATCTACATGGGATATGAGCATTATGTATTGTGCTCACAAGTGTTCTTAAAAGCGGTGAATAGTAAGAGATCTTAAAAGCGGTGGATAGGAGTACTTATACATATGGATTATGAACGGATGGTACTCGCAAGTGTCTTAAAAGTGGTGAACAGTAAGAGTTCTTAAAAGCGGTAAACAAGAGTATTAGTGAATCTATAAACTAGTAGTTATCTTGGGAGCTATGGGTGTACAGTACTCGCAAGAGTTCTTAAAAGCAGTGAACAGTAAGAGTTCTTAAAAGTGGTGAACAAGAGTATTGATGCATCCATATACTAGTCGTTATATGAGAATGATGTATAGTGTTTGCAAGAGTTCTTAAAAGCGGTGAACAGGAGCACTAGTATGTCGTGATAATATAATCAGTTCGTGGTAATCATATAAAAATGGATACAGTCAGTCTTAGAATTGGAAGACGATAAGGGTTGATTAAGTCTGAATAAAAGAGGAAAAGATATTATAGTATCGATATTGGACATTGTTCATAACTGGTAATTACTTTATTTCTATGAGACTATGTTAGTCGGTTCCTACCCAGCTTTTAATAAGCTGACAGCATTTATGCCTGGATATTCCCTATCCAGACTACCCTATCCTTAATAATGCAGGTAATGGAGCTTATGACGATAGCTACTATCCTGAAGGGGAATATGCATAGGGTGGCCCCACAAATGACGAGTATGCCAGGCAAGATTACTACGCTGACAACTACCCTTACGCCAGTTGAAGATCTGAAGATAGATAGTAGTTTATATTACTACTTTATATTTCTATTGGACTTTAGTATGTTAATGGGTACTTGGGCATATGTTGTCTCCAGACTTATTGTGATCTTGAGGACCACTCTGATATTGTAATAGATAGAATTGTTATTATATATTCAGTTTGTTTACTGTTCTTGTTGCTTTTAGTTGGACTAGTATTGTGTGGTGTGGACTATTAGTGACTTTTACCCGTCATTCCCTATGGTCCCGAAAAGGAAACTTATTTTTCTCTATTTTTGCTACTCCGGGGCGTGACAAAGTATTTAGTTGTTTAATTCGGGTACGAACTATAAGGCTACCACATAAAAGGAAAACTACCCATTGTCCCGTTATGTGAGTGGAACTACTTTCCTGCTGGATCTCTCATATGTTGTCATTGTTTTGATGGTTTAAGGGACTGTGACCAATCCCTAAGACTGTGTGTGACTATTATTATTTTACTCATACCAATTATATGACTGGCCTGTTTGAGTTTCTCAATCAAGTACATTCTGGATGGAGCATAGTCGATCATCATTTGCAGGGTTAGTAAAGTTGATTGGAGGCATAGCACGTGTTGATCAAGGGGTGTGTGGAGTTTTACTGCTTATCAGTTTTAGTAGACATTATTTCCATTTGGGAGTTTATTTATTTTATTTTATTGGCATTGTGGGTCACAGTTTGAACTACATGTATAAATTGGACTTTATTTTTTAGTGTAAATTTTGGGACTTCGGGACGATTGTGGAAGCTCTGTCCAGGTGTTGACCCTGTTGTAAAGAAATTGTATTTTTTACATTATTAAAAAAATGATCTTTACATTTATTTTAATTTCTGATGGAAGTATTTCGGAGAACAGACATATTAGTAAGTTGTTGCTTTCTAAAAGGAAAAAGAAAAAAAAGAAGGGGAGGGGGGGGAGGCTGTTGATATTATTAACACGTTATTACTTTTCACTATAATTTACTATTTTAAAAAGGTGTTGGTACTTTCACTCCAGTGTTTTAGGCGGTTGAGTATTGGTCAAGGTATATACTTGATTAGATATTTGGCTTTCCAAAATCGGGGTGTGATAGTTTGGTATTAGAGCTTTAGGTTAACCTAGATTGTATGACTAGGTGATTCTCGGATTGTGGTTAGTAGTTAATTTGTATAGCTCTAAGTGCATGTCATTGCATGATAACCGAGTATAACTGCATGATATTGCATGATAATCATATGTGTTAATATAAATTCTGGCATAATGGTTGTTCGCTCTTATTATTTTGCTTTGGGAGTGCGTGCCAGAGGTGTTTCAAGCTCGATTGTGTGTGTGTGTGTGTGTGTGTGTGTGTGTGAAGGCAAATGTGATTTTTTCTAATACTTTATGCGAGTGATGCACTATCTGACTTCTATCATTTTGGTGATTGATAAAAACTAGTAAGAAAGTACCCTAGTTAAAGGTTCTTTGACAGTATTGAAGCACACAAGTCAAATTATGTTATGAAGATGTGGAAAGCAACCAAAAACAAGCTTTAATGGACGATTAGACTACCTTGAAGAGAAAAAACATTCTATTGATCAAAAACTTGGACTAATATTAATGTAAGGGCTTAAGAACAGTTTATGAGTTGAACTAAAGCTATACAAAGATGAAAAAGACAAAGGAAAGCTTTGAGAAAGATGTAAAGTGTCTTGGTATGCTTTTGGATTTAGTTTTGGGACGCAGGGTTTTTTTTCCTCCAGAATATGTCCTGTATTTATAGGGAAAGTCCATATTTCTAGCAGTTTGACCCCAAGCGATCTTGGGGAGCCACGCCAAATGAGCCTTAGCCACGTTGATGATTCTTGGAACTTCCACATTCTTTCATTGGTTGGTGTGGATATCGCATTCTTACTCTTACCCACAGCTTCTTAAAATTCTTTTTCAATTTCAAAATACAAAACACAAGTCGCCACTTAATTTTTAAAAGGAAAATTAAGAAACCATTTTTAAAGCGACTAATCTTTAGGAAAACGGAGATTTCTAGGTCCGGGGATAATGGAATGAGAGGAGAAGGAGCCCGGCGGACTAAAACACCCCATCTCATCCTATCTCACGATAGGCCTCTACTCAACATCCTTTTAATCGAATCATTAATTTAAATGTGCCCTCAATTAATACATAGGTACAGATATACATCACAAAAGCATGTCAAAAGGGTGTAAGATTGCTAATGGTGAAAATATCATTCAAAACCACATAATCCGAATAGCAAACAAAATGATATGCAATGAGAAACAAGAAAACTTACCCAAGATCCAGCTGCAGTATTGAAACGTGCAATGCATATGAATAGAAAGACAACCTAAAAAAGAGTCTCTAACACATACCTACACATAAGGCAAACCCTAATCTAAGGAGTCGCACATGGAGTCAAAAATTAATTAAAATCAAAGAATACGATAAACTAGAGAGGGTTTGAGAAATCATACCTCAATAGTGCTACAAAATAGAGGGTTAGTTCACAATAGTGTGAAATTCTAAATAATATCCTTGAACTTCTAACTTAAATCTATTAATTATGAAAGATTTAACATACCTATGAATTCCTTCTAATTAGTTGGAAATGCATCACTTCTATAGATATCCAAGTCACAACTACAAGCCAATGTAATGTCTATATAGAGATGGTGTAGTCCCAACATGATCATAAGGAACTCACAATCAGTTTCAACTAAGTGCAATTTAATCTTAATGCAAAGCAAGTCCTAATTACAAATATTAACCTACATGGATGAATGCATGTGAATACATGAACAAGAGTAAGTTATTGAGATGTTCATTGGTTTGGATCACTTATCCTTTGGGTTTAAGTTTAAATAAACATTATCAAAACATATTTTAAGCCCTATGTCATAGAAAAGTCATTTGAACTTTTATTTACAAAGTTTATCAAATCTGTCACCAAATTCTGAAAATTACAAAGAACAGACCAGAACTTCAAAAATAGAAATAGCATGTTTCCCATGGTTTGATATCAATGAATTTTGGACACAAGATGCCTCTGTGAGTCTAGTTTTGAACCCAAAAAGAAAAATCAAAGATCAACAGTTCAATCTCTGGGAATTGGGCGAACACTAGGCATCACTCAGGAACTTACAACTCTCTAACCAGAGTTTTTGTATGATTTCCTAAAAATAGTAAATAAATCTGAAAGACTCTAACCTTTTTAGGGGATCTTATTAACACATTGAACTCCATAGAAAAAACCATTTGTAGTCAAGAATGCTTGATTAAGTGTTACTGTTTTGAAATTCTGAACAGATAATGGCTGCTTCACAAAACTCATGACCAAACCACTTTAAACGTGAAATCTCATTAAAACAAAAATTGCAGTGGTAAGACTTTATGTTATTGACACTCTACAATTGGTTTTATTCAATTCCAACGGAATCTTTGATCAAAGGTGGTTTGTGAATTCACTGCACCATTGTCAAGTTTCATTTGTGTTGAATTTAGCCGTGGGGATTGGCTTAACCCAAATTACTTCTGCTACCATTTGATGGTCATTGGAGGCTAAAGACGTTCATCCCTATAATTTCGATGGAGTATGAAGAAACTTCATGAAATCTCAAAATAATGAATCTAAACCATGCAGATAGATTTAGACTCATTGACCATACATATTAATATCAACCTTAACCCTCTTGTAAATCATGAGTTTACAAGAAGATTTAAAGGATTCCAAGTCAAGGGATTCAAATAAGATATTGAAGGTCTCATGAATCCTAAGAGATGAACACAACCAAAAAGAAAGTAGAAACCGAGGCTCAAGTAATGTCTAAGTTAACTTCGTGATTTATTTAACCTTAAACCCTAGCTTAGTTTGATCCAAACCAATAAAAATGAAAGTTCAATCACAATATTAGTGGTGTGTGATGAAATGAGGTGGGAAAAGGGTTTTTGAAAATGTGTGAAAGGTCCTAAAGAACTCTATGTATATTGTGATTAAACTTAAATTAAGACTAATTATTCTAGAGTTTACCTCCAATTATCCTCAACTTCTTGGTGGTTTTAGGATATTCCAAAGGCTAATCAAGCTCTTCTTCTAGCTCTTGCAATCCCTTAATTTTCTTAATCTTCTTTTAGATTCTTTAACTATCAAAATTTAAGGATAAAGAAGATTCAAAATAAGATTCAAGTCTAAAAAAATGAGAGAGAAAGATAGAGATTCTAGAATCAAAAAAAAAAAGGGGGATCCCTTGTAATGGGATATTCATCCCCTATATATAGGCAAATTTTGGAGAGTTATTTTAGTAAATTCGCAGCAAAAACCCTGATTCCGGACGTCCTTTTTGAAGGTACAAAATGCACTATCTTAAGACAGATTTCTTAAAACTACGGCACTCAACGGAGATGGAAGCGGCCCGAAGCGGCACTCAATGAATGCCGATGCGGCACTCCCTGATTGCCAAAGCGACATTCAGTGAATGCCGATGCGGCACTCAATGAATGCCACGAACTACTCCGTAGACTGTCGTCTTTATAATTTTGTGGCATTTAAGGATATTCGCAGCATTCAGGTAATGCCGCAGCGGCTCTCACTGACTGTCGGTACGGCTGTTGGTGAGTGCTGCAGCGGCATCGTGTGACTATCGTAGCACTCCCCATCTACCATTTTAAACTATTGTCCTATTTTCCTTCTTGTTCCTTCTTTCTTTCTTTTTGTTTGAATCGAAGAGCCTTTCGAAGAGTTTGAATCACCTTTAGAAGCCCTAGATTAGTCGAACTTCGTCATCATCAGACATGGAGGTAACGCTCCCCTTAATTTGACATTTGGTCAAAATTGGGGTGTCTACAGTTTGTCCCTCTTCGATAGAGCTTATGGAGCAACGTCTTTCATAAGTGAATGTCGAAGCCTGTGTGAAGACAAGCCTTTGACCAAACTGTCGAATTTAGGTAAAACAAAATGCGTTGTAAAAGAAAATTGGCGCGCTGCAAGGTTCTAGTTGGTCATACTCAACAGTGATCTGCCTACGTATCCATTCAGGAATCAAACCGAGGTGTAGTTCGGGCAAGGGTCAAACACACACAAGCATAAGTAGTCATACAGATGAATGTACATATCCTGTCATGATGCACATGCTCATGTAATGACGGTTGTCAATGCAATTTCATGCTCTACAAATGATATGATTCGAGATCGTGCAATCCATGCCATATGCTTACTTAATGCTCGTGTTTACTCAAACTTAAAGATGAGTTATTCTTAGAATTCAGAGTTTCTATAACTAACGGGTTGATCCTTTTCAAGATACATGGTCGTCTTGGCCAAACGGACGAGCGCAGATGACTGGGCAACGCTTCGCGACTTAGGCCCCGGTGTCAATGCATGTTTGCTCTGAAAAATCCGCAGCCCTTTAGCCTCGTCGAATATGCTTATTGTGAAAATATGCAGCCCTTCGGCCTCGTCGGATATGTTTGCTGTGAAAAATCCGCAGCCCTTCAGCCTCGTCGTATATGTTTGCTGTGAAAAATTCACAGCCCTTCGGCCTCGTCGGATATGTTTGCTCTAAAAAATCCGCAGCCCTTCGGCCTCATCGGATATGTTTGCTCTGAAAAATCTGCAGCCCTTCGACTTCATCGGATATGTTTGCTGTGAAAAATCCGCTGCCCTTCGGCCTCGTCGAATATGTTTGCTCTGAAAATCCGCAGCCCTTCAGCCTCGTCGGATATGTTTGCTCTGAAAAATCTGCAGCCCTTCGGTTCCGTCAAATATGTTTTCAAATTTTAAAATCAAGAGTCTATCAGACTCAATTTTTTTTTTTAAATTCAAAATCAAGAGTCAATCAGACTCAAATTCTTTTAAATTTCAAAATTGGGAGTCAATCAGACTCAATTTTTTAAAAATTTCAAAATCGGGAGTCAATTCGACTCATTTTTTTTCAAATTTCAAAATCGAGAGTCAATCAAACTCAATTTTTTCAAATTTTAAAATCGAAAGTCAATCAGACTCAATTTTTTAATTTTTAAAATCGGGAGTCAATCAGACTCAAATTCTTTATCAAAGTTTAAAAATCGAGAGTCAATTGGACTCAAAGAATTCAAAATTTTCCAAAAACATGAGCCCATTTGACCCAAAACAATTCAAATCCTAAAATCGGGAATTGGTTGATCTTGGGGATCACTTTTTGGGGACTAAAGCGTATAAGGTGGGCAAATTCTGTGGTTCAGATTTCAAATTTCAAGACCCAATTTGAATTTTTGGGAAAAAACCAAAGGCCTTTTAACCGCCTTATTCACGGCACATGCTTAAAAATGCAGCAGTCTATGACTGTACGACACTCTTGAAATGCTGCTGCGGCACTCCACCAACTGCCGCGCACGTTTTTCAAGTACAGCCCTGAGTAGGCAGTTTGCTTATACGCAGGTTTTTCATCTCATTTCATTCACTTCTCCAAAATCTCTTCCTCTCAGATTCTTGTGGAGATTTTTTTAATTTTCCTTGCAGCGATCTCTAGGATCCACAGGTTAGTTCCTCATGATCAAAATCTTGTTATGCTCTTTATTTTTATTATTTTCTTGGGTTCTTTGAAAGTTTTAACTCCTCTTGATCGGTTATTCGATATGGCGAGTGGTTCGGGTAGTAGGAAGAAAGCGAGGTACAGGGCTACTCCTTACCCTGATTCTACCTTTCTACTCTGAGATCCGAGCAAGCACTTGTCCGGCCGAGCGTTTCGACGAGAGGTATACACATTTCTCATCTCTTTTCTTTCAGAAATTCTAATGAACACAACGTATGATATCATGCTTTCCCTTTCAATTTATTTAAATGTACTTTTTGAATGCATGTGCCTTGCTTTTCGTGCTTCTAAGTGATTTGATCGCTCTTCTCATACTTTTTCAATTTTTGTGTTCTTTACTCTATTCCTTTCAAGTTTTCTTCATAAACCTTATGAATGAATGTGTGACGACAAAACTTTACATGAATATGAATGCTATGCTTATGGAATTTTTTTTTTAGCGTTCCAACTGCTCTTTTATTCGTTTATTATTTATTTTCATTATTGCTTACTATTTTTTTATTTCTATTCTTTTCTTATTCTTTTCCTTCCTTTTGGTTCATTCACTAATATTGGACTAGCTCCAGCCCGACGTACTGAAGGGGCATGGCAGCCTGGCTTACGGCTTTGCATGGTACGAGTCTCTAAACGAGACTGTATAGGGCTTCATTGATGTTGCGGGTTTTGGGGACTTCATCAAACTCTTGAAGAACTGCTCCAACGATCTGAGGCAAATTCACGTTGTCTCAGAGCGATGGTAGGACACCACCAACTCATTCCATTTTGATTTTGGGGAGATGACGATGACCCTCTTGATTTCTCTATAATCACTGGGATCCCTTTTGGGGGGGAGTGCCTGAGGTACCCGGATACGGTGACAGAGTGGGACCAGGTGTAACCATTGCTAGAAGTAGTCCCTGAACAGCCCTTGGTCATGGCCAAGTGGTTTCTTAGTGCCTTCAGAGGCCAGGAAGGCTTCACATATGAGCAGATGACACGCGGGTTCATCATGTACATGTTAGGGTGCTCTCTGCTGAGCAACAGGGGCGACCGGATCTCTGTGGCATTGGTGGCATCCCTGGAGCACATGGGTTGCATATATGAGTATGACTAGGCTGGTGCAGGACTGGCCATCCTGTACAGGTATATGGGAGATATTTCTCGAGATCGCCAAGCCTCCACTGGCGGCTTGGGAGGGCATGGGAGGTACATTTCTTTTCATTCTCTTCTATTTAACTTTTTATTAATTTTTCTTTAAAATGTGCAACTCACCCTTCTTTTCCTCTCTCTTCTTCTTCTTTTTTATTACAAATTTGGTCCCACGAGTACTTACACATGATGTCGTCTAGGACGCGACAAGAAGATGCCCTCATCATGCCTCAGGGGCTAAAATGTTAGAAGGAGCAAGTCGGGCGGAAGACTGGGGCTCGTGACTTTACGGTGTTTAGGAATTTCCTGACGAACCTAAGAGAGCCGCACGTCTGATGACAACCATGGGTTGATGTGCTTCCCATTATCACCCTGGGGATTATAAGGAGATCGGCCGAGTATGATCTAACGAGGTTGTTGCTAGATGGCCCAGATGCCCAGGAGTGGTACTTGGGGGAAAGAGTGCACGCCCCGGCGTAGCAAAGTTCGGGAAAAGTTAGATTTCCTACTTTGGACCCTTAGGTACGCGACTGGTTGAAAGATCACCTGATTGTCCACGATAACATTCTAACAGAAATATATACTTAATAAAGGTTCATGCAATGGCTAAAAGCAACAACGGAAGTAGAAGTCTTACATAAATATTAAACATATATATTAAACAATCATAAAATCCATCCCAAATTTAAACAAATATAAATAGAGGTCTAGGAGACGTCTGCCCAAAATATATTACATCGTAGTATCTCGAACAACATAAACATAACAACAGAATTATAAAAGAGCCGCAACAACGTTGGCTCCCAAATGCTAACTAGCAAAGCCAAAGTCTTCCTCATCGCAAGCATCATCATAATCATGGTAGTCTCCATTTACCTGTCCATCACCTGCATCACCATACTGATAACCTGGACATAGGATGTCCAGGGTATAAACACCGTCAGCTTGCGAAAGCTGAGCGAGTACAACACTCACAAAGAAACAATAAGGAATTAAGAATAATACTCGCAACTATTGTCGTGTAGTGTAAACGTTAACCCAACCAACCATTCACTAAATCAAGAACCCCAAACGCAAAACCACGGATACAAGACCATGACAAGAAGGATAGAACAACTCAACAAAACTGAACATGAACCAATCTCAAGAATAGACATAATCCACTGAACACAAACCCATAAATCACTTACTCTCCCCAAATACATCATTTCCTACTTACACAAATTACCGGCGTAAGCCGTTGGTTAAAGGATATACGTGCTCTAAAGCCGCTTGAATGGCATACCCTCATCGGGCATATGTGCTCTAAAGCCGACCATATCAAGATATCCAATGAGTATGCATGCTCTAAAGCCGCTTGAATGGCATACCCACATTGGGCATACGTGCTCTAAAGCCGACCATATCAAGATACTCTGTAACCATTCATAATACCATCAACACATCACTTCCACCAACTATGCTCAACTCAACCATGAACTCAACTATGCGACTGAAAGAACGCTACCAAGGAAAGTTGGGTCTGAGCCCAAAATCTCAACAACAACGGAACAACAAAATAATAGCAACCAGAACCAAGACTGACCATGATATGACAAGAAACGAAAACACGCCCTCAAGCATTATTCATCGGACGTTAGCGTCAATTTAATGTTCTCGCACAATTTATTAATTTGCCATTAGATTATCTACCCCAATGTCGTTGTCGCAATCCTAGCATCGCACATGCTCATAAAATGCTGAATAATAATAATTAAATATTATGTGCCCACAAAATCCAAGGTACACAAGATCCATATTCCAAAATTCACCATACAATTTTCAAATAAATCACATAGGAACGATTAATCATATTAGCATACATTTATTACCAATTTCTTATGATAGCATATATCTATCTGATAAAATTATAGTTGAGTGTTTTTAAGTGAGTTAGAGTACTCACCAGAGCGTCTTAGCAATAAACAAAAAATCCTGGTAGAGACAAGAATATCCATACAGCGAATAAACACAATAATGCTTAAGAAATGAATACTAAAAATAAGAGATAATAAAATATGACAAAAGTGTGCCTAAACCTTAAGATGATGATCCACACATCATTATGAGTCCAACGCCATTGACTAGACTCAAATCGGAGTCCGTCACTGAAAAGGCTAGGTTCCTATGCATGTGTGGTACCTAACCGCACGCTGTATTTTTTTACTGATTCGAAATGTCACCAAACCTAGTGGAACTTCTTTAAATATTATTTTAAGATTTTAGAAACAAACGGCGTAATTTTCGAATCAACGGTCTAATTACTACGGATTTCCGACAAGAAACATAGTAAAAGAATTAACCGAAAAATGGTTTATTATTTCCAAAACCATATAAAACTATAGCAACATCCCTTAAAATATTATACCTTAGAAAATGTTACTATAGAAAATGTTACTAATAAGTTTTCTCAAAGTTACAAATAAGGATAATATATAAATTAACTATTTATCCTCATTAGGCAAAATATACTTAATTAAAATCCCATTGTAAAATCTAAAAATGTATTACTAAATCCTATGAGGATTCCAAGGATCTTTTTAAGTATTTATTTATATAAAAACCTTACATTACAAAATAATACACTAAAATATTTCAACAATATGTAATTATTAAGAAATGTTTTAAAACATTCTAAACCATTTACTAGATCAAGCGTAGCGACAATTGGCAAACGATTACATGAAATTCGAGCCGAGAGTTATTCAATTAGTCGACGTACTTAAGGAAACAATACATACATAGCATTATAATCGTTACACAAGTAGTTGCATCGCAAAGAAATGGCGAAACAACACACAAAAGCTTTATTTAGTTAAGGACAGATTTTGCCCAAGTTCGTCGACCGATCTTGCAGAAATTCTAATTAAATCTAGAAAAATCGTATGAGTGCCTATCTTATGTCAAACGAAAGCTAATTCAATGAAGTTTCATCTAAAAATAATTTCACAAACTCAGAATGACTTTAAATTGGCCGAATTCAGTCTCTGTCCAGGACAAAACTTGCCTCTATCCAGTTTCGTCGACCATTCTTGTAAAATTGATAACTAAATCTTCCGAGATCGTATGGACGTCTATCTTATGTCAAAAGAAAGCTATTTCAATGAAGTTTAATCTAAAAATAATTCCACAAACTCAAACATAAAATATCATGTCCGAAAATCTGCTGAAACAGACTCCCCTGTGCAAAACAAAATCTGAAAAGTGTGATTTCTTGATTTCCAATCATTTTCAAGCACATGCAATGCATTTAATTGATTTATGATGACATGCAAGATGATTTTAAGCTAGACTAAGTAGTCAAGGATGTATACTAAGCCATGGATGATGTTAGATCATCCACAATTCCAACATGCAAGCTAAGATTTACAAGAATGAAGGAAATCCAAGCTAGACCTTCAACTTGGATGAAGATGATGATGAAGAACTTAGATTCTTGAATAGATTGTAGTATAGGAGTATATAGAGAGGACAAGGATAAAGTTTAAACTCTCATGTAAATATGTATATAAACATAGGATAAGTAGTGAGTGATACTCACAAAGCTTGAGAAGTGTTTGGATGATGATCAATTGAAGGAAATTGGAAGAAATGAAGAATATGGTGATGTTCTTCAAGATATGAACTTCAAGGCTTCAAAAAAAAAACTCCAAGAACTCATCCATGCAACTCCTTAGATGCTCCAAGAACTTGAAATGGTAGGAGAAAAGGGTGCCAGAGGCTAGTAGAGGTCTTGATTCACTTAGAAATGGGACATTCAAGAGAAAAATGAGAAGTTCTCTTGGTTTTTCTCAAGAACAAAGGGGCTGGGATTTAGTGTGTGTTTAGTGTGTGTAGAGATTAGGGAATGTGTGAAAATGAGCTCCCAAATGAAGTATAATACCCATATATAATGGGGGTTTAAGTGGGACACATGTCACTTAAAGATTTGGCCAAATGTCATTAATTGAGTGGGTCCAAGTGGACGAATTAAAATGTACCACGCGTAAGTCGCGGGTCCCACGTGAAATTAAACTTGAATAACGCAAACTAATCCCAGTGTAGGTGTGTGACCTCGATATACACGTAAACAGACTATTACGCGCACAGACAGAAAATGTCACCGGGACTGAACGAATAATTAACTGTGAGTATCAATCAATATTACAGATATAAAATTAAATGTATTAAACCAATATAATAAACAAAAGTTGTGAAAAGGCAAAATTAGACAATTAGTCAATTTATAACTTGTCAAAACTTACAAAATGAAATACAACCAAACTATATTTATTTATATCTAGACAGAAAACATAAATAATACATGGGAAATACTGGTATTAAAATATGGGTGTTACAGAGAGTGACCAGGCAGTCGCTAATGGCCCCTAGATATTTCATGCCATATCCCCCACCTGATTCTATGGGAGCTACTGAGACGCTTCAGGGTAGTCCGCTCATAGCTGCCCTGAACGGATTTACTATTTAGGATTTTCTGGAGCCTCCTAATGGGTATGAGGCTTTCAGCATTGCTAAGTTGATGAAGAACTTCCCTCTAATGGAAGTGACTCAGGTGAGTTCCTTTCAACTTTTCAATCTTACTTTTAGTCCTTTTCATCATTTTTACATAATTTACTTTATCTTCTATGCAGCCTGTTTCTAGCGCATCCCAGACTCCAGCTCTACCGCCATGGGATTGGAGCATTAGGACAGTCTCTTACGGCGAGTAGGGTACGACCATGGTCCCTCGATATCATGTGGGTGCTCCCACCATTCAACTTTAGTACGATCACATCTCGCGGGACTATGCAGAGGAGGGCCTGCTCTGCGCCCACAGCGTGAGAGAGTGGATCCACGGTCGAGAGTGGAGTGTAATCTCTGAAGACTGACTTTGACTTTACATTTTTTTTTCTTCTTTCTTTTCTTTATCTTCTTTTTTTTTAAAAAAAATGTTTCTAACCTTTTTTTGCTTTTTTGATTCAGGCTGATGGGGCGCGGGTGAATGCAGAGGCTCAGGCGAGAGCCAGGGTAAACTCTTGCCACCCTTTTTATTTATACTTTTCCATCTTAGCATTTTCCATTCTAAAAACCAAAATTAGTTATTCACTTTCTTTCCTCACTCGGGAGGAAGAGAACAGAGCTCTGGTCCTGTGAGTGAGAGAGCTTGAGCAGCAGCTCTAGTTTGGAGTGGGTCCCAGCAGAGCTTATGGAGGCACCGAGCGAGGTGGGGGAAGAGGCGGAGGAAGAGGCGGAGGCGGAGGCAGAGGCGGTGGCATCGAGAGCGATTCGTGGTCAGAGGAGGAGCCTCTCAGCTGCGTCACCCATTAGAATCAAGGTCGGGGCCGGGGTTGATCTTACTTTCCTTTTTGGTTTTCTGAGATACACATTGATCGGCGACGAATAGTTGCCGTTTAAAGTCCAAAAAATGCACTTTGTTAACCTATTTCATGTAGTTATTAGTTGTTTTTTTAATAATTATTCTAAATTTTGTACGTTTTGGAGCTTTAACTTGAAAATGCACAAAAATCCAATGATTAGTGGCTTTGGAAGTCATTCTGGGCTCAAATGGTGATTCCGATGAAAGCTGAATGTAGTAGCAGCCTCGGAAAATTACATTTTTGACAAGGAATACTTCAAATTTTAGAAATTTCTCCAGAAATATAAAATGTAGATCTTCAAATTACAGATGCGTGGCAGCAAATGGTGAGTCAATACGAGGTCTGAGTCAAAAGTTATCGCAATTGTACGATAGGTGCACATAGCAGCAAAAATTTGAGAAAAGTTAGAAAATGGCCTGGTCACTGGAGCGACCCGCATGCGCGACCCGCACGAGTGACCCATTGAAAAATTCAAAGTTGCATATTTTAAGGTCCTGAAGAGCCTTGTGCGATCCAAATTGGCTGAGTACGTCTAGAAACGTAAAAACAACAGTTTTAGTGCGATTTAGCTTAGGAAAGCTTCCTAAATCATTCCAAACTCTATATAAATCCTATTCTAAATCAATTTTGTAATTACAAATCATTACACAATAATATACACATTCATATACAACAAAAACTTCAGCCATTAAAGAGAGAGAAGGAAGGAGAAGAAGAAGAAGACCAAGGATTCCCATGGCCTCCTCCATCAACAACTTGCTTGTTTTCAATTCTATGGCCAACTAAACTTAGATCTAAGGTTTCAATGAAACCCTAGCCAAGTAATAGGGTGTATTTTATATTTTTCTTTTAGTTTTATTATGCATGGATGATGATTACATGTTTAGAGGATTTGAAGCAAAAAAATCGTACTTCTATTGATTAAATCGTTACTTTCAAAGTTTATTCTTGTCTTAGATCTATTTTGAATGTGATCTGCTCAATGATCTATATTTGTTGCACTTGTATGAATTATTTACATGTAATGGTGCTTATTTGAATTGTGATATCAAGTAGACGAATAGTTCATGCCTAGGAAAGGCGAATTGTGTCGCAACCCTAGTTTAGTGTGAGACAATCCGTGTTAACCGAAGATGAATTATGTTGGTGCTTGAATTGTAGTTATCTTCTTGACAGAGGAATTGGGCTTGTAGCTATAATTCCCCATTATCATCCAACGTAATAAGCTAATTGAATGCATAAATACCCTTATTATGAAGCTAGTGGTGGATTTGCAATCCTATGTTCACTTTAAATATCGTTTAAAACAACTTTTAATTGCTTCCATAGTTTACATTTATTTTAATTGTTCTTAGTTTAATTAAAATCACAATCAAAATCCGTTTTTCTTAATTAGCTAGATTTAGGTTTTAAAATTAAAAGTTCTTTAGTAATTCAATCTCTGTGGGTTCGACCTTTACTTCCAAACTACAAATCCTTAGAAAGTAAAGCATACTTTTATATTATTATTCTGACGAGATCAATGTTTGGCACCGTTGCCGAGGATTGCAAATTACTACCTTTATCTTTAAAATCTTAGTTTAGTTAATTCGTAAATATTAGATTAGTTTTTATTTTTCTTATTTTCTATTTTTGTTTTAAGTTACTAATTTTTCTTTTTGTTTTGTAGTTTCTCAAGTAATCAAATTCTAACGTGTCGGAGTGGAAAAGCTTAGCACACCAAAGGAGCTTACGCAATTAAAATAAAATAAAATAAATATACATTGCTTCATTTAAATTTCGCATCAAATCACTGTAAGTCAGGGCGCTGAGACGCAATTACTTGCATTAGGTTAGGTGTGGAGTGAGCACTGCATTAGCTAGGAAACCTGAGGCACTGGGCTTTGACGCGAATCACTGCATAAGGATAATTACATGCATCATAGTAGTACTGTGTGCTTGCGTGCTTGATTACTTACGTAGTTATTTTCATTTTTGTTAAGTCAGTCGTTGTTTTAGTCTATTTATTTTAGTATATGTTTGGTACACGTTCAAGTAAACCTAAATTACATCCGCTTAATCTTGAACTTGAACGCAGTCTTAGAGTCCTTAAGTCTTCAACTCAAGCTTCTAGAGCTCGGTTGACAATAGACGACGAATCGACACCAAAATCATCGTCTTTATTTGAGTCCAAAATAAGAAGTACCCGTCAAAGACTAAAGAAACCACGTGTTAATATTATTGGTCCTATTCTAATGGCCGACTTAGGTAATAACAAAAATAATGGAAATAACCCTAATATACCTCCATCTCCTCCGCTTAAAGATTATTTTATTCCTACGACTTACACGCAACAAAAATGTATCGACTTACCGGAGGCGACAGCATCTCACTTTGAGATAAAGTCGCCCACCATCTCGCTACTACCTTCATTCCACAGTCGTATAGATGAAGATCCTTCTCAGCAATTAGGAGATTTTCAAGACATATGCTCTACTTTGAAAATTCAAAACTTAAATGATGATGAATTAAAATTGCGGCTCTTTCCATTCTCTTTAAAAGATAAAGCGAAGTATTGGCTCCAATCTCTTGAGCCAAACACAATTAGAACTTGAAAAGCCTTACACAAAAGTTTATCCCTATTATGCGTACAAATCAAATAAGAAAATCCATAACAAACTTTGTGATGCAAGATGGGGAAATGCTTTATGACTCGTGGGAGAAATTTAAAGAATTATTACGTTCCTGCCCACATCATCAGGTCCCTAAGTGGCAGTTTGTCTAGGTCTTTTACGAGAGACTTATTCCCTCTGTCCGTAATACTGTCGATGTCATTTGTGCGGATACCTTCCTACACAAAAGCGTCGACGAGGCCTGAAATTTTTTTGAAACATTAAGCGAGAACTCGATGCATCAGGCCGCGTCGGTACGTTCTGGGGGATATCTTCCGCAACCCAAACGTGAGGTGAAGTTTGAGTCAAGTCATTCAATTAAATTTCAAGAACTATCTAAAAAACTTGACCGACTCTTAACAATGAACCAAACGACAGCCCCACCCGCTCATGAAATTTGTCAAATATGTTCTGATCCATCACATTCTATACTTACATGTCCATTGGCGTCTCAATTTCTGGAATTCGTGGAGCAACACATTAACTCTATTCAATAATTCCCACAAAATAATTCTAATTCTAGTACTAATAATCCGGACGCACCATGGCAAAGACACCCTAACTTTTCATTGAGAAATAGTAACAATAATAATGAGATGACAAATTCTGTAACGCGTATAGACCCTAACATTATCAATATACACAATCCAACCCTCTACCTCCTCCACCTCCACGTAATAATGCATTTGAGGAGAAAGTGTTGGCCTCACTTGAAAGTTTTGGTCCAGTGATCCAATTAGTACATTCTCATACGCAGTCCATTGCGAAGCTGGAGTCCCAAGTGGAACAAATTGCTAACACGCTAAATCGTTTAACTGAGAGTAAGTTGCCAAGTCAACCTATTCCAAAACCTAAGGGACAATATGATGTGAGTGGTACGAGTGCACAAGTAAACGCCGTCTCAACTAGGATGACGGCACGTGAGGAAGAGGTGATAGAAATTTTGAAAAAGAATGTGAACGATATGAACATTAACTCTAATAAAGAGAGGGATGAGAAAAATAGAAAAGAAAATGCAACAACCCCGACGACTTATATTCCAAAATTGCCTTTCCCACCAAATGTCGACGAACCGTCACACTTTCCAATAAAAACGTCAAAAGCTGAGGATATACTTGAGGTATTCAAATAAGCTAAAATAAATATCACATTCCTCGATGCAATAAAATAAATTTTCTCTTACGCTAAATGTCTGAAAGACCTATGTACTCAAAAGCGTAAATTGCGTAGTCACACCCCTAAAAAGGTCTTTCTCACTGAAAAAGTAAGTTCGATTTTCCAACATGCTCCTCCAAAGTATAAGGATCCCGGTACACCTACGATTTCTTGTGTCATAGGTGACACTATCAATCATCGGGCTCTCCTTGACTTAGGGGCAAGTGTTAATCTCTTACCCTACGCGATCTACAAATAACTAGGTCTAGGGGAACTTAAACCCACAACCGCTACTATTAAATTAGCGGATCGTTCTATCAAAGTACCTAGAGGAATCGTCGAAGATGTCTTAGTTAATGTAGATCAATGTTTTTATCCCGTTGACTTTATGGTCCTTGATATCGAACATGTGCTAGATGCTAGAAAACGCACCCCGGTCATTCTTGGTCGTCCGTTCTTAGCAACCGCTAATGCGCGTGTCAACTATCGAACAGGGGTGATGAAGGTGTCATTCGGGAACATGAACCTTAAATTAAACGTGTTTAATGCTATTGATCAACCTCCTAAAGATGATAATTATTTATATGTGAAGGGTAGTGAGGTTAGAAGAACGGTTGAACTTAATCAAGAAATAAACATGAGTGAGGAGAATAATATAGTGAAAAATGAGTGGACGAATTCGACTAATCTCGATCCTAATGACGAATTTACTCAGAAGGTAAGAACTCGATTTGAACATGAAAAGGGAGAACCGTCGAATGAATTAACTCATAACGACCTTGTTTTCGCTTTTCATCGGAGTATCCTGAATACCTTCAAGGGTACAAACTCTGATTTACGACCTCCTTGAGTCTTGAGCTAGAATGGTCTAGCTAAAGACGTAAAAGATAGCACTTCTTGGGAGGCAATCCAAGCTTTATTTTATCTGTTTTGCTTACTTTGTGGTCATTTTTGGATCATTTTGAGTCAGTTTTGATCATTCTGGACAGGTTTGGGGGTCGGAGTCAATTTATTTTAAAGGCAGTTACATTAAAAAGAAGAAAAAGAGCAAAAGACCAAGTCGCGTGCGCGGCCCACTCACGCTGCCAGCTTGCGCGACAGGTCTCTCACTCAGCCCGCTCACGCGAGTTTGCCCCTTAGAGAAAAATTTTCAACGTTTTTTTATATATGCCTCTGTTTCACATTGCACCTAGAATCGCACGTGCGAGGGGTTCGCTCACGTGATTCATGGACTTAGAAATTTTCTTTTACTTTTTATAACACATGCCTCAGAATTACCTCGCGGAGCAATTCGCGCTCGCGAAGCTCGCTCGTGCGGCCCACTCGCGCGAGGTAGGGTTTTTTGGTTTTATCTTTTGTTCTCCTACCTCCTTTCTCCCAAACTTGGTTAGTTGTTTTTCTATTTTCAGTTGTTTTCTTATGCACCTATAGAGTCGGTCCTTGTTTTCATACTTCTGTTTGTTTTTATTGAGTCTTTTGAGTTTAGTTTAGTTTATTAAAAATTATATTAAAAAAAACAAATCTATATTATGTATATATATATGTTTCTATTAGTTGTCATTGTTCTTTTGTTCTTATATTTTCTTTTGTCAAGTATTGGCAGGTGAATTAGTGTCTCCATTTGGAGCAATTGAACTTTATCGCCATATTCATATACGTTTACCTACTTTGTGATTGTCAAGATCGAGATAATGTCATTCCTTCCTTACGTACTCTCATTTCTTTCATTTTATTGTTTTATTGGGGACAATGAAAGGTGTAGGTTTGGGGGTATGCACTCCCATGCACATTATTATGCACAAATTTTTCAAAAATTTTCGATACTTATGCTTAAATAAATGATGTTATTGACTTTTTTGCAATCTTGATTCGATACTTCTTTTTATGTGACATGGATTGTTATAGAATGGTAAACAAGGAAAGATGTGGTTAAACATTTGCTGAAGTCATGATGCGACGTTTAGGATATGTATCGTTCGAATAGTAGTTTTATTTCATAGATATGCACACAAACCTATGCACTGCACGTAGTCGCTTGAATACATGTTTGATGTGAACTATAATATGATTTGGATTTCTAGATAACACATAGTGGAGAATTAACCCGGTGAGCTTTTGAGCTTATCTTTCTTTTTAGAGGGTTATAAATACATTTTGTATTTGTCGAATTTCATTTGAAATAGCTCATCTACTCGTTGTTTAGTCTCATTATTCTTGTTTTGGTTGATAGTCAAGTTAAAATATTTGTTACCATGATAAATAATCTTCCGTTGTAAATGTTGAAGAACTATAGAACCATAGGAAATGATTGTAGGCCCTCTTTGTTTACCACCGACCAAAAAATGATAAAATTTCCTTAGTTCGCCCCTTTGAGCCGTAAAATGCCATTTTTCTTTAATTACCATTATCTTTTGCTCCAATTCGGCCAACTTGGAGTTCACCACTAAGAGATTGATCAACTTTTAGTGGTGGCAAGGCGATGTGTCGATTAAGAAGAAGAAGAAGAAGAAGAAGAAGAAGAAGAAGAAAATAAGATGATGTTTGGGGTGGTTGCCTTATTATTTATTGAATATTCATTTCAAAAGCAACGAAGAATAAGGAATAAAAAAATGAAAAAGATTGAAAAGAAAAAAAAAAGATTAAAAGAAGAAAAAAAATAAGAAGAGGAAAGAAATTAAAAATATATGAAAAGATGAAAGTTGGTGGATGAATGGAGGAAATTGAACATGCCTTACAATGCTATTCGAAGATTACTTGATGAATCCTTTTTATCTTTTGTCATTGCCTGAGCTATGTTACAACTTTTGAAAAGTCCTATTTGATCCTAAAAAACATGGTTTGGATATGTAAACAATGGGAGGGGGATTAAAACATGGTAACAATTAATTTTTCTTGACTATTGGTATCCGATCTATGAGACTACTGTTCTTTCGTGTCATGTGTCTTTTTCAAGTCATATGTGAGCATTTCTCTTTTTGAAAACATATTTCCTTTGCTCTCATATATTAGAGAAATTATACTTGTTTTCTGAGTGTTTCATTTTAGAGTGTAATTAACATTGTGAGATTCGTAATCGAAGCATAGTTGGATGGTTTTCTGAATTATATTTCAAGTTCATGACATACGCGTGTTCCCTTGACTACCATATCTCACATGTGCAATTTTATGAGAATCTCTATTGATTTATACGATGCATGTACTTGTGATTATTTTTTCATGATTTAGGTGGACATTTGATTCCATTTCTTCTTGTTCGTTATTCTATTTTCAAATCATCGTTTATGATAAGGAGTATTGAATGTTATGTTTTTCATTTTTTCGTTTTTAATAAAAAAATTTAAATATATAATGAAATAAATATGGTTGTGGGTGACTTGTTGACGAGAGCCCTCACGTGACTTCACTTGTCCGACTACGGACACCTAGAGGTTTAAAAGGCTTGTTGCATATGTTAAATACAATTGTGATCCATGCAAAAATGGAAAAGTATTTGTAGTAGTAGTTTTATTTTTCTGTTCTTTTTGCTCGAGGACTAGCAAAGAGTAGGTTCGGGGGTGTGATCGGCGACGAATAGTTGCCGTTTATAGTCCTAAAAATACGCTTTGTTAGCCCATTTCATGTAGTTATTAGTTGTTTTTAAATAATTATTCTAAATTTTGTAGGTTTTGGAGCTTTAACTTGAAAATGCACAAAAATTCAATGATTTGTGGCTTTGGAAGTCATTCTGGGCTCAAATGGTGATTCCGGTGAAAGCCGAATGCAGTAGCAGCCTCGAAAAATTACATTTTTGACAAGCAATACTTCAAATTTGAAAATTTTCTCTAGAGATATAAAA
Organism: Hydrangea macrophylla; assembly: GCA_033977485.1. Lineage (NCBI taxonomy): Eukaryota > Viridiplantae > Streptophyta > Magnoliopsida > Cornales > Hydrangeaceae > Hydrangea > Hydrangea macrophylla. Next base: position 64,630,370 of record CM066987.1, on the reverse strand, counting down.
TGTATATCTTTGAGTTACGGACGCGTGGCCACAAACAGTGAGTCAATACGAGGTTCGAGTCAAAGATTATCGCAATTCTACGATCGGTGCACAGAGCAGCAAAAATCTGAGAAAAGTTGGAAAATGGCCTGGTCACTGGAGCGACCCGCGCACGAGACCCGCTCGTGCTACCCCCGTGAGCGACCCGTTGAAAAAGTCAAAGTCGTGTATTTCGAGGTCCTGAAAAGCCCTATGTGACCCGAATTGACTAAATACATCCAGAAACATAAACAGCAGTTTTAGTGCGATTTGGCTTAGGAAAGCTTCCTAAATCCTTCCAAACTCAATATAAATCCTATTCTAAATCAATTTTGTAGTTTCAAATCATTACACAACAATATATACATCCATATACAACAAAAACTTCGGCCATTGAAGAGAGAGAAGGAAGGAGACGAAGAAGAAAAAATTAATCTCGTCAGAATCAAGATATAAAAGTATGTTTTACTTTCTAAGGATTTGTAGTGTGGAAGTAAAGGTCGAACCCATAGAGATTGAATTACTAAATCACTTTTAATTTTAAAACCTAAATCTAGATAATTAAGAAAAATGGATTTTGATTGTGATTTTAATTAAACTAAGAATAATTAAAATAAATCTAAACTATGGAAGCAATTAAAAGTTATTTTAAACGATATTTAAAGTGAACCTAGGATTGCAAATCCACCACTAGCTTCATGATAAGGGTATTTATGCATTCAATTAACTTATTATGTTGGATGATAATGGGGAATTGTACCTACAAGCCCAATTCCTCCTTCAAGAAGATAACTACGATTCAAGTACCAACATAATTCATCTTCGGTTAGCACGGATTGTCTCACACTAAACTAGGGTTACGACACAATCTGTCTTTCCTAGGCATGAACTATTCAGCTACTTGATATCATAATTCAAATAAGCACCATTACATGTAAATAATCTATACAAGAACAGCAAATATAGATCATTGAGCACATCACATTCAAAATAGATCCAAGACAAGAATAAACTTTGAAAGTAACGATTTAATCAATAGAAGTACAATTTTATTACGTAAAATCCTCTAAACATGTAATCATCATCCATACATAATAAAACTAAAAGAAAAACATAAAATACACCCTATTACTTGGCTAGGGTTTCATTGAAACCCTAGATCTAAGTTTAGTTGGCCATAGAATTGAAAACAAGCAAGTTGTTGATGGAGGAGGCCATGGGAATCGGTCTTCTTCTTCTTCTCCTTCCTTCTCTCTCTTCAATGGCTGAAGTTTTGTTGTATATGGATGTATATATTGTTGTGTAATGATTGTAACCACAAAATTAATTTAGAATAGGATTTATATCGAGTTTGGAATGATTTAGGAAGCTTTCCTAAGCCAAATCGCACTAAAATTGCTGTTTTTACGTTTCTGGACGTATTCAGTCAATTCGGATTGCACAGGGCTCTTCAGGACCTCGAAATACACGACTTTGACTTTTTCAACGGGTCGCTCGCCCGGGTCGCACGAGCGGTCTCGCGTGCGGGTCGTTCCAGCGACCAGGCCATTTTCCAACTTTTCTCAGATTTTTGTTGCTCTGCGCACCGATCGTAGAATTGCGATAACCTTTGACTCGAACCTTGTATTGACTCACCGTTTATGTCCACACATCTGTAACTCGAAGATCTACATTTATATCTCTGGAGAAATTTCTCAAATTTGAAGTATTCCTTGTCAAAAATGTAATTTTCCGAGGCTGCTACTACATTCAGCTTTCACCGGAATCACCGTTTGAGCCCAGAATGACTTCCAAAGCCACTAATCATTGGACTTTTGTGCATTTTTAAGTTAAAGCTCCAAAACCTACAAAATTTAGAATACTTATTAAAAAATAACTAATAACTACATGAAATGGGCTAACAAAGCATATTTTTATGACTATAAACGACAACTATTCGTCGCCGATCACACATACACTTGGATGACTGTATATATACATATTTATTTATTTTGATGATGGCTTTTGGATAGCCGGGATAGGATAGGCATCTGCATACCCTGTAGTTATCTTTTTTTCTTTGTGTGCTTTTATTTGTGGATGGGCCATAGCTTGGTTTTGCATTTTATTACTTGTGAATGATGCATGCTTATAACATGTGATCATGCATTTATTATTTATTTTCATGAAGGATGAATGCTACCATGGCTTGGTCTGTTGTACGTGATGCGATCTGATGCACACATTTTATTTGTTTATTCAATTTCTTCTTGTTTGCAGGTGGGCTGAAAACATTACAAACAGACCCTGGCCAAAAAAAAAGCTTTGTGCACTGCCGCACGGCACTTTCTGGAGTGCCGTTCACTTTAGCGAGTGTCGCGGGTAGGTCTAGGCAGATTTATTCCTCTATTTATACCCCCCTTCTCAAAACTCCGCAAAACACTCTTCTCTTCCCTTCACTTCCCTTTCAAATGGCTTTAGCTCTCAAATCCTCTTCCCATGGATGGATACTCTCTCTGGCATTGACAATCTCACCTTTGAGTATTTCAGATTGAACGACCTCTTCTCTTTCCGACGAATGTCCCTGAACGAAGGTGACAAACACTGAATATTGCACATTCATGGGCCAATATAATAGATTTAGTGCTCATTCAATCCCCCAAATCCCTAGTTTTACATGCATATTTGAATTAATATAATTTAATGGTGATGTTACTCAAATATGTTTAATTATGTGTTTTTACATATTTTATATGTTTAGGTGAAAATGAAGTGAAATATAAGGAAGGAAAAAAGTAGCAACCACACTAAACAAACTCCCATATGCTCATTGAAAAAAAAAACTTACAACGTCCAAAACTATCAACAAAAGAAAGGAAAAAAAAAAGAAAAAAGACAAAATGCAAGCAAATTGTCAAAGCAAATGAACTGCTTGACAACGATGAATGTGTATATATTTAAACAGATCTCTCTCTCTCTCTCTCTCTCTCTCTCTCTCTCTCTCTCTCTCTCTCTCTCTCTCTCTCTCTCTCTCTACAGGGTTAATTTCAACTAATGTCAGAACACTTTGAAAAATGAGACGCATGAAGAAAATTGAGCCAAGGATCGCTGTTCAAAGTGACGAATGGGATGATGTATATTCATCATTCCTTCGTCTATAAAATGAAGGCAGAGGGAAGCCAAACAAGTAGATCACAATACGGAGAAATCATACAATGCACCATCATAGAGAGAATAGTTTAGGGAGGTTATCATGTGAGCACTTCATAGTGTTCCTAGAAGTACGAAACTATAGTTTTTCCTTGCCTTTTCTAGTTCTGGTAGTTGTAAAAATTTGTCTTTTATGTAAATGATGATTTCATGTTCATAAATATGTAACAAAACTTTGTGTACTATATTTCTCAAATTAAAATATTTGTTTTTTTGTACAACCTTTGTCAATTTGTAGTAGTAAAATATTCCTATTAAAATTTAGATTTAATATTTTTTAGTCTAGTAGTGCTTGTAGTTGTCCCCTAAAATAGTTTGAAATCTCAAATTTTTAGTTTTTATAGTAATATTTCCATTCACTAGAAGACGAAATTTGCAAGTAAATGTCGAATTTCTTAGCCAGGTAGTTGTTATAATCACCTACTAAAGCCCCAAGCACACCCTATCTATATCTCACTCCCAAATTATATTAGGATTTGGTTTGGCCTTACTTATGTTCTTGGAGTTCAACCACTGTGACCCCACAAGAAGTCAAAGTCAAAGTCAAAGTCAAAGGTTTAGTATTTTATTTTTAGTTCTGTATTTCCATTTATTTATGTTTTATTAGCCTAGTTTACTAAACTTTGTTATTTTGCAGATTCCACAAATTCAACCCCAACTCATGTTAAGTGGAGAAAATAATATGATAATATTATATTTTACCCTTACCTTGGTTTTATAACTTTAAATTTAATTGGAAGGTGATTGTGTGCATCGATTTAATTTATCTTTAAATTTATTTAGAGTACAGTTTCAATTCCAACATGGTAGGCTAAAACATTAATGGGGATATGCAATAAAACATAGAAATCACAGCTTCTGTGCACTAATCTTAAATGGGCAAATTTATTTGGATAGGTTGTTTTTTCATTTATGGCCAAAAATATCTATATGTCTATAGTTTATGATCATTTAACATGTTTATAGACAATGGCTATATTGGACATCGAAGGATTACGTATTTGAAATAAGAATATAATTATGTGGATTGTCAAACTATGCCTTTTTGTTATAAAAAAACACCTAGCATACTCAAACAATTCATATGACAAAGTTTATATTTTAAATATGTGTAAATATATATTTCTATCCATTAATGGATAGGCAATTGTGTAGTGGCAGAGTGGTGGGAACTGGGCGCTGAATAACCCACGTCTGTGGCAGGTCACAGTTCAAATTTGGCTACTGCCCAATTGCCTCTTTATTTTTCTTTAAACCAAACGACGTCGTTTTATATCATACCTGACACACTTGATATGACCTCGACTAGTGTAAGTTTATTTTCAAATAAAGATTCACTCTGTTTAGAAATGCCAAATCCTTTACAAATGCACAAAAGTTGTGTGATCTAGTGTTGGTTTGCATATTCCCAATTCTTTTAAATCATTTCTCTCAAGTTAGTTAATATTTCCTGTTTTTAATAACTTTGCTTAAATATTTGTATTATTTCCATCTTTCGCTATAATAAAATCCAAAAGGTTTATCTCATAAATATCTAGCTTTTATTTATTTTTCTTCCTTTTCTTACTAGTATCTTAGTTAATTTATTTTGTACTGTTAAAATCTTTACCGTAAACTGTTACAAAAAAATTAGCTTTTAATTTGTTTTATTGCAAAAATATAAAAACTAATAGTTTAGTAAAAGCCTAAAAAATCCATCATCTTTTATTTTCTTTTTAGGGACAAAATGGTTAATTCCTGTCTTTATAAATTTAATTTTCCATTCCCTGTGGGTTCGACTTGGTCTTCCAGAACTTTAATACTTGTACGATCACCTACACTTGGGTGTTGATAAGAAAACACGTCAATAGGATGTCGTCAGAAGGCTTGCTTCGAGCCGTTATTCTGTGTTGGGATCCCTCACTCCATGTCTTCCGCTTTGGTTACCAGGAGATCTGCCCATTGTTTGAGAAGTTTAGTGCTATTCTCCACACTGATCCTTTTACGGATCTGACGGTTCCTTTGGTGCAGGCCGGATATGTTCAAGACCTGGCTGTTCTCCTTCATATATCCCAAAATGCGGCTGGCTCTTTCATTCATGACAGACAGATTGATTTTGAGCGCCTTTCCTCCTTTTATGCTCCCATGGGGGACCCATATAATGGTGAGCATCAAATCATTCGACGTAGTGCATTATCGATTGCTATGCTCTCTTACTTCCTCTTCTAGTCATCTTCTGACATTCTCATACCCATTGCTTGTGGTCTGTGGGAGATGAAGAGTGTCGTTATGGTGGTCCTTGGTGAGACCTTGATGGTCTTGGATCGTGCCCACACTGCTAGGGCCGTATTATCTGCGGGAGCTCCTTTTGTCTTACAGGTTTGGCTCATGGAGCATCTAGACCTCTTCATACACCCTTCGCACCTTTGTGGATCACTTCCCTATGATCTAATGGAATTCACCACTTATTCCATTCTGCTGATGCCTGGCTTGGTTGGCTTCTAGGCCTCTCTCTCGGTGATATTTGCTGGGTTTGCCCGTAGTGGACTTATCGTTCTGTTGCAGTGCAACTTCCTAGGCGTCCTGATATCTGGCTACTTGGCTTACATGCTACTACCTTTTATGTTCCTGGTTGAGTGGTCCATCAGTATGGACTTCTCCAAGACATTACTGAGGACATTACTGCAGATTTCACGAGGATTTCGGTCATGTGCTCTTCCACCATGAAAGCCTTTGCTAAGGCTTAACTCCCTTCCGGAGAATTTAGGCTTCAGTTGTACCTACTACTGAGTATCTTTTGTAGATCTAGACCCTGGCTAAGAGGCAGACTCCATAGTCATACATAGATGAAAGCAAAATAGGACAGAGCTTTATTTTACAACACTTCTGACAAGTCCTGTCTACTTTACTGTGCCTTTAAATGTGATTTGCTTCTTTTTTTTCTTTCCAAAGAACGCTTTTATGTTTTAGAAAATGCTCTAACATGTTCAATCAATGTATTCACTCTTCCGATCTATCTTTAGGTTATAAAAATCCTCTTTCGAAAGTCTTTTCTTGGCTTTCTATTACTTTGCTTTGAGTTTTGCTTAGAGCTTTAATCATTCTAAACCATGAATTCCCATTTGTTCTTTTATAGTACTTATTTTGATAGCCAGGAGATTCAGAGATGGGTTTAAGGTAAATATCTGAGTTCTTCGGATAGCAAACAAAGTTTGCCCCTGGTTAAGAGGTTTTGAAGTGATTTTGGGCAAAACGCAAGTTTGCCCCTAGTTTAGCACAGGGATTTTCTTTATGGTTTTTCATGGACCGAAGGCCAATGAAGAGCCCGCCTACTTATCCCCAGGTGGGTATCAAATCCACAATAGTTCGGTTTAAGGCTTGACAGAAGGTGCCACTCAGGCAATTATTAATGACCGAACCGAGTAGGTTGCCTACGTATCCCCTAGTGGGAATCAGGTCAAGCTTAGTTCATCAAGGTAGGAGGTTTTGAAAGGAATGGTTTTAAGTAAAATATTTCTTGAGGCAATCGAGGTTAATTGGCTATTTAAGTTCAACCACATCTAGGCCCATGAGATAGGCAGCCCCTCCAGAAAGGAGAGTCTTAATGATGTATGGCCCAACCCAGTTGGGTTTGAATTTTCCTCTGGGGTCATAAACAGGCACTTTCAGTTCTTTGAGGACCAGGTCACCCTCAGCAAGCTTCCTTGGGCGAACCTTTTTGTTAAAAGCATGAGCTATCCTCTTCTGATATCCCCGAGTATGGTTTATTGCAGCCAACTCTTCTCATCGAGCAACATTAACTCCTTATACCTTCCCCGTATCCACTCTAGCTCAGTCACTTCACATTCTGCTAAAATCCGAAGAAAGGGTATTTCTACCTCGATCAGAAGGATAGCTTTTATTCCATAAACCAAAGAGTACGGTGTGGCTCCTGTAGAGGTTCTCACGGAGGTTCGGTATCCCCATAGTGAAAACGGCAGCTTCTCATGCCAATCTTTAAATGTGTCTGTCATTTTTCCCAAGATTACTTTGACGTTCTTATTCGCTGCTTCCACCACCCCATTCGTTTGAGGTCTATACGGAGATGACTGATGATAGGTGATCTTGTATTTCTCTATAAGCGGGATGACTACACCTTGGAAATGACTTCCATGATCTGAAACAAACTCATTTGGGACCCCATATCTGCAGATTATGTTCTTCTCTATGAAGCTCACCACATCTTTAGACTTCAAATTTACGTATAACGCAACCTCCACCCACTTAGTGAAATAATCTATTGCCACTATTATGTACTGGTGTCCATTGGAGTCTTTTGGAACTATCTCGTCGATGATATCAATACCCCATACAAAAAATGGCTAAGGCATAGTCATGCTATAGAGTTGGGATGGCAGGGTATGCATTAGATTTTCATGGATCTGGCACATTTGACACCTTCTGACATACTTACAGCAATCTCTATCTAAGGTTGTCCAGTAATACCCTTGCTGAATTATCTTTTTGCCAGTATATGCTCATTCATGTGTGGTCTGCAGACTCCTTCATGTATTTCTCCCATCATTCTTTTAGCCTCCTTTCTATATAAACATTCTAAATTATACTCGGTGTATGACTTCTTCTACAGCTTATCCGCATAGATCACAAATTGGTCAGAGAATCTTCGTATTGCCTTTCTGTCCTTCTCCGAAGCTCCTTTGGGGTACTCTCCCTCCTAATGAAATTCCAAAAATCCTTGTACTAAGGCACTTCTCCTTCATCTTCTAGGGTTGCGATCATCTCAAATGAGGATTGGTTCCTTATCTCTATAGATAGTGGGATCATGGTGACTCCCGAAGGAATTTGTATCATTGAGGCTAAGGTTGCTAGAGAATTAGCCAACTAGTTCTCTTTACGGGGAAGGTAATAGAATGATATCTTCTTGAACTATAATTTTAAGCTCTCTAGATAGTCATGGTAGGGTCTCAACTTGTCATGCTTCACTCTCGAATCACCCCGTACTTGGGATATGATCGAGTTAGAATCTCCAAAAACATCGATCCTCTCAACTTTTAAGGCCAAAGTCGCTTCCATCCCGATTATGCATGCCTCATACTCTACCGTGTTATTGGTTGAGTTGTACTTAAGCTTGACGGCTAACGGAGTGGGAGTCCCATTAGTCGCTCCATCGAAATACGTTTTCCACATGTTCTCCTCTATCCCCATCACTCCTTTATTCGGGAATCGAAACTCACCTTTCTTCTCAGATTCTATCGCAAGATCGGCCAGGTATTCAGTGACAGCTCTCCCTTTCATGAATTTGGCAGTGACATACTTGATATCAAATTCAGCCAGCATCATTGTCCACCGAGAAATCCTACTGTTCAAAACAGGTATTTCAAATAGGTATTTGACTGGGTCAATCGGGATATTAGGGTTACAGGAAAGGCTAACATGTAGTGCTTGAGGCGACGGGTGCACCAAACCAAGTCCCAATAAGCTTTTTATAAGGGTGAATATTTTAGCTCATATCAAGTCATCCTTTTGTTTAGATAATAAATGGCTTCCCCATGTGCCCCTCTTCTCCTTCTTGGGCCAACATGCACCCCATCGCATCTTCGGACACAGAAAGTTATAGCACAAAGGCCTTCCGGGTAAGGGTCGTGATAGGACAGGCGGGTTTGAAGATAGATTTTGATTGTATCGAAGGCTTGTTGGCACAGGGTATCCCACTCGAACTTCTTTCCTTTTCTAAGCAATCTAAACAATGGGTCACAGGTCAAGGTGAGCTTTGAGATGAAGCGACTAATGAACTGTATTCTACCCAGGAATCCCCTCAACTCCTCATTCTTGGGCGGTTTCATTTCAACCATGGCTTTTACTTTGGTCAGGTCCACCTCTATTCCCCTCTGGGTGATAAGAAATCCTAACAACTTTCCAGTAGTGACTCCGAAGGTTCACTTCTGAGGGTTTAGCCTCATTTTAAACTCTCTCAACCTCTCGAAAAAATCCCTCAATGCCTCTAAGTGTCCTTTCCTCTGCTTAGGTTTCACAATCATATCATCCACGAACACCTCTACCTCCTTATGGATCATGTCATGCAGTAATATAGTAGGAAACCACTGGTACATTGCCCCTACATTCTTGAACCCAAACGGCATTACCCTATAGCAATTTATACCCCCACGGTGTGATAAAAGTGGTTTTCTCTCTATCTTTGGGTGCCATAAGAATCTGGTTATAACAAGAGAATCCATCCATGAAAGACAGGAGTTCATGTCTTGCAGTGTTATCAACTAGTACATTGATATGAGGTAAAGGGAAATCGTCTTTAGGGCTTGCTTTGTTGAAATCTCAAAAATCAATGCACACCCTAACATGACCATCCTTTTTTGGAACCGACACAATGTTGGCAATTCACTCCAGAGACTCGGTGGCCATCAAGAATCCAGCTTTTAACTGCTTTTCAACTTCCTCTTTAACTTTAAGTGCCCATTCAGGCCTCATTCGCCTCAATTTTTTGTTATTGGTTTTAAGTTAGGGAAGAGGGGAATATGATGTTGGACTATCTCTGGATCGATACCTGACATATCACTATAAGATCATGCAAAAACATCTTTGAATTCATTTAATAGATTAATCAACTCTTTGCTTTCTTCATTAGCCAATAAAAACATTTTGGGGATGATTTTCACTTCCCAGATTAATTGTTAAAGAGTCCTCAATGATTGTACATGCAGATTCTTTTTCTTTTTCAATTAATTTTTGCAATTCAATTGGTATTTCATGGTCATCACATTCATCACATTGATCACATTCATTAAGCGCATTCGAGTAGGCAGAATTAGTCATACTTTCATTGATTTTGTTCGAGGTGATTACAACAGACATAGCAATAGTAAGACGCCTCATTTGGGCCAATACAGACTCTGGGAAGGGGGGATACTTATCGCTAGACTCAAAAACCCACTCTTTGTTGACCCCCTTCTTGAGTTCCACGGTGTGGCAGTCTAGCAGCTTTCCCTTTTCATCCCCTCCTTCTGTCATTACTTTATCTGGTTCTACCATGTCATTCCCCTTGTCTTCTTCCTGTACCTCTTCCACCACACCCTAAACATATCCTTCCTCGACCTTGGCTTTCACAACCCTTCTTAACCATTCCCTTCGGTCTTGGCGCTTCCTTCATCCAACAGATTTTGCATAGCTGGCCCCTCTAGCACACCGATCTAATCTTTGATAGTGGCAGTCGTCACGGAGACCTACAGATACGGGTCTTTATACTTGGAGAATTTATAGGGAAAGAAGATCTCAAACCCTGGCTTTAAGTAATTGTCTTTCTGATCATCACATGGTTCTGGGAAGCCACAAAAGGGGAAATCCTCTCCCTCCTTCACGAAGTACCCGTTGAGCATTTTCTGGTAAGGAACTAATGGTGCATCTGTTGCTTTCTTCTTTCCTCTTAGCTCCTTTCCTGATGGCTGATAACCCAGACCATGAGTGTGAGTCTAGGTGGAGATTCTTGGAAACTCCGGCAGACCTTGATGATTCTTTCCTAGTCCCATGCCCAGAAAGAATCCAATTTTCTTCATAATCCTGACAACTAACGGGCTCGCATACTGATCGAAATAGAGAAGCAGGAACTCCCTCGACTTGGCTTCTTCCAACATGTTAATAAACTCAAACCCTCCCAAATTGGTTTTGTCTTCTTGCAATTGTACTTCCAAAATTGGTGCACTTGACGAAGCTTCAGACAGGCAGACCCAACTATCTCCAAGGATATCACAGACCTTGTTTTTCCAGACACACTTGACCTTCTAATGGATTGTCGATGGTATGGCACCTAGACTATCCAACCACGGCCTACCCAGCAACAGATTGAAGGAAGCAGGGATGTCAATGATCTGGAATTCGGCTTCTTTTTCTATAGGCCCAACGGTGAGATTGAGGAAGATTATACCCACGACTGTCCTTTGGGTGTTGTCATACGCCCTCACCTTTTGTTCAGATGGTATAAAAGTTGACTCGTCCAGGCCCATTCACTTGGCTGTTTGAAATGGGCACACATTTAAAGTAGACCCGTTATCAACAAGACAAGCGGGCACGGTATTCCCCAAGCATTCAACAGTGACGTACAATGGCTTATTGTGAATGGGACCTTTGGGGGGCAGATCATCTGAGGAAAAAGTGATAGCTAGGGCTGGAATTTTGCCGATCATTTCCATGAGGTCTCTGGTGCTGTGTCGATAGAAACATTAGATTGGTTCAAAGCATCTAGGATTACCTGCCTGTGGCATTTGGAAGTGATCAACAACCCCTATATGGTGATATTTGCCTGGGTTTTCTTCATTTGCTTTAGAACCCTATCCTCTTCCTCTTCTTTATTCATCTTCCCTTTCCCTTTGTCTAATTCTCTCCCCATGTGATCTTCATCTAGCTCATGCAGTTTAAAGTGTTTGCTCGAATGGGTCAGATGACTGATTTCTTCCCTCGCCCATAAATTATCAACCTCTGAAACGGCATTTAAACTTTTTTTTCCTATTTCTTCATCGTTACTCTCATTCCACAAGTCATCTTCTATCTGATCCACATTTTAGCTATCTGCTTTGTTGCTTTCTTGAACCCACCAATCCAATTGCTCTGTCAATTCCTCTTCACATCTTCTTGATTGATTCCCCAAAGTATAGATTATCAAATCTTCTGGTAGGTGGTAAGGCTTCCTTGGTTTCCCGGCCTTAGTGATTAGCCTACATGGATCAAAGGTTGTCTCTTCTATCCCCAACAAATAAAGGCCTTGCGATAGCAGTACAACATGATGATTCGGCAGCGGGTTCCTAGTAACATTAAGAGCTTTGACGGGCGGCTCAGATATCACTTTGTTATCGATGTGATCTTGGATTTCATGCCTCAACCTTGTGCACCGATTCATAGCATGACCCTTTTGTTGGTGAAATTTGCAATAAAGATCCTCTCGGAAGCTTGGCAGAAGCGAATTTGGTAAAGGTCGAGGCTCCAATGGGCGAAGATGCCCTTTCGCCATTAGCCTATCGAGGGCGATTGACAGTTATACCCCCAAGTCTAAAAACTTCCTTGGTTGCTTATCCTTTCCTCTTCTCGGTGTTATGTTAAATTTTTTCTTTGGCCCACTTAGTGCGTTGACGTTGGTGGGGCCAGAGTGGCACCTCGAATTTCCTCTATCATAGTTTGGCCTCCTGCATCGATTCGGTTGTTCTTCCTTCTTAATCATCCCCTCTTGGATCGCATCCTCTATCCTTATCCCCACATCGTAGACATCAGAAAAGGTGTTGATTGACTGAAATCTCATTTTTTCTTGGTAGATGGGCTGAAGGTTCTTCATCAACATTAGGATTTGATCTTTCTCGGGCGGCCTCTGTACCATCTTGGCTGCCTTTCCCATCCACCGACTCAAATACTCAATGAATGATTCCTTGTTCCCTTGCCTGGTGGTTTCCAAATCTCGGACTGTGACATCCAAGTCTTGGTTGTACTCATACTGTGTTACAAAGGCCTTAACCATTTCTTCACAAACCCTAGCCTTGGTTGGTTCAAGCGTAAGATACCAAGACAAAGCAGCCCAAGTTAAAGTCTGCTGAAACAGAACGACCATCATGGCAATGTTCAATCCACTAGGCTGGAAGGCCCCGATACACATCCTCACGTGGCTGCAAGGATTCCCTGTCCCATCGAATTTATCAAAGATTGGCATTTTAAAATCGACAGGCAGTATCTAGTGGACCCCATCGTACAGCCCTTTTATTTCTAGCAGATAAGTATCGACCCCATAAGTCTTGCGCATCACCCTCTCAAGCTTCTCAACTTTCTTAGCCATTACCCTTTCCTTCTCAATCTTCTCACTTTCTACTCTTTCGCTCTCTATTCTCAAAACCTTGGCCCTCTACATTTCTAGGTCATCATACCAACCTTCTTCTCTTGCGACGGGTGGATCGATATTCGGTGGATTTGCAATTGGTGGCGGACGTGTTATTACTTCTATCATAACCATCATCCGGTTCATGTTTTCGGCCTACCGCCTCATCTACTCTGCTTGTTGTTCTACCAACGTCCTCAATTCTGCTCCTTCCTAGTGTTCCTTTCGTCTGCCATTTTGATGTTACCTCTCATTCTTACTAACCTTGCTGTGGGTCCTCTAAACCAGATAATGCTCGAGTCAGATGCTATTTTTTCCCTACAAAAGAATTTTTAATTATTTTCAAAAGGACTTTTTATCATCTTCTTTTTCTTTCATTTTGAAAGATACTTGGTGAAAATTTTCATGAAATGGTTCATATCACACAAATGCAATGCATGTGTGTGTGTGTGTGCCCACTCTATATGCAAAAGAAAGGAAAAACCTAGCCTTAGAAAATAAGCACATAAACATATAAAATCCTCATCCATGTCAAATATGCCAATTTTTCTCCTCATTATAATCCTTATTACCCTTTTCGAAGGTTTGTTCATTAAAAAGCTTTGAAAATCTTTCTGAAAAACTATTCTAATTGAGAATTCCTCCGAAGAGATGATTAGGTTGAATTCTTGCTTTGAAGCTTATTTTGAAAAGCATTTCTTTGGAAAATGATTCCCAAAGATTCGAGGATGTGAAAACATGTATCTTGACAATGATTGGTTTGGAATTTTAAAGTCTTTTTTGAAAGTATGACTTTTCAAGATAATCTTGGAGTGTAGATGATCGAAATCTTATTTGCTTACAAAGATGGATTTAAAATATTATTGGGTAGAAAGATCATATGATCGTCGTACTTTTCATGCATTCAGATGTATACAAGGTCAATGATGCTTAGCTAACGTAATATAAGAGATGTAACCTTACAATCAAGTCTCAGCATGTTCCCAAATGTCACGGGACATGAAGAGGAATTTCTTAAAAGTGATTACGAGTTTACATGTCTCGTATTAAGTGAGCATCGTTATCTCAAGTAATCCCTTCTGGGCATACAAAACTCCCTAGCACATAATTCCTATTTAAGAATTAATTCCTTGAGATTGAAAGGTTCTACAGAAACTATAATGCAAAGGCTGGGTTTTGGTCAAATAAGGGACCCTTGACACACATCTAATAGGATGCTTCATATACCAAATCATGGTACGAGATCAAGAGCGATCACATAGTCCCATAATGGCTTGACCAACCGGGTTGCCCCGAGCCTCCAAGGTCATAGTTCAGTGCAATCGACTGGTTGGACATGCAAGTGAAATGCAACAGGCACACAATGATTCGATTTAAAAGGATTCTTTCAAGTCTAATCCTCGAGAAAACCTAAAATCAGAAATTTTGGTCTGCGAAACCAGAGATTCTGGGTTCAATCCCTAGCAGAGTCGCCAGATTGTGGATATCGCATTTTTAATCTTACCCACAGCTTTTTAAAATTCTTTTTTAATTTCAAAATACAAAACACGAGTCACCACTTAACTTTTAAAAGGAAAATTAAGAAATCATTTTTAAAGCAAACTAGGAAACCAGAGATTTCTAGGTCTGGGGATTATGGAATGATAGAGGAAGGAGCCCAGCGGACTAAAGCACCCCCTCTCATCCTATCTCGCAATAGGTCTCTACTCAACATCCTTTTAATCGAATCATTAATCTAAATGTGCCCTCAATTAATGCATAGGTATAGATGTACATCACAAAAGCGTGTCTAAAGGGTGTAAGATTGCTAGTGGTGAAAATATCATTCAAAACCATATAATCCGAATAGCAAATAAAATGATATGTAATGAAAAACAAGGAAACTTACCCGGGATCCAGCTGCAATATTGAAACGTGCAATGCATTCGAATAGAAAGACAACCTAAAAAAGAGTCTCTAACACATATATACACATAAGGAAAACCCTAATCTAAGGTGTCGCACATGGAGTCAAAAATCAATTAAAATTAAAGAACACTATAAACTAGAGAGGGTTTGAGAAATCATACCTCAATAGCACTACAAAACAGAGGGCTAGTTCACATATCTTAATCAACATATATCTAAATAACATCCTTGAACTTCTAACTTAAACCTATTAATTATGAAAGATTTGACATAACTATGAATTCCTTCTAATTAGTTGGAAATGCATCACTTCTATAGATATACAAGTCTCAAATAGGAGCCAATGTAATGTCCATTTAGAGATGGTGTAGTCCCAACATGATCATAAGGAACTCACAATCAGTTTCAACTAAGTGCAATTTAATCTTAATGCAAAGCAAGTCCTAATTACAAATATTAACCTACATGGATGAATGCAGATGAATACATAAACAAGAGTAAGTTATTGAGATGTTCTTTTGTTTGGATCACTTAGCCTTTGGGTTTAAGTTTAACTAATCATTATCAAAACGTAGTTTAAGCCCTAGGTCATAGAAAAGTCATTTGAACTTTTATTTACAAAGTTTATCAAATCTGTCACCAAATTCTGAAAATTACAGAGAACAGACCAGAAATTCAAAAATAGAAAAGCATGTTTCCCATGGTTTGATGTCAATGAATTTTGGACACAAGATGCCTCTATGAGTGTAGTTTCCAACCCAAAAAGAAAAATCAAAGATCAACGGTTTGATCTCTGGGAATTGGACGAACACTAGGCATCACTCAGGAACTTACAACTCTCTGTCCAGAATTTTTGTATGATTTCCTAAAAATAGTAAATAAATCTGAAAGACTATAATCTTTTTAGGGGATCTTAGTAACACATTCAACTCCATAGAAAAAATTATTTTAAGTCAAGAATGCTTGATTAAGGCTCTGATTTACTTATTGTAAGAAGGTGTTGCTGTTCTGAAATTCTGGAAAGATTATGGTTGCTTCACAAAACTCATGACCAAACCACTTTAAACATGAAATATCATTACAACAAAAATTGTAGTGGTAAAACTTTGTGTTATTGACACTCTCTAATTAGTTTTATTCAATTCCAATGGTCCATTATTTAACTAAAAATCTTTGATCAAAAGTGGTTTGTGAATTCACTGCACCATTGTCAAGTTTCATTTGTGTTGAATTTAGCCATGGGGATTGGCTTAACCCAAATTACTTCTCCTACCATTTGATGGTCATTGGAGGCTAAAGACATTCATCCTTATAGATTTTGATGGAGTATGAAGAAACTTCATGAAATCTCAAAATAATGAACCCAAACCATGGAGATAGATTAGACTCATTGACCAAACATATTAATATCAACCTTAATCCTCTTGTAAATCATGAGTTTACAAGAAGATATAAAGGATTCCAAATTAAGGGATTCAAATAAGACATTGAAGGTCTCATGAATCCTAAGAGATGAACACAACCAAAAAGAAAGAGGAAACCAAGGCTCAAGTAATGTGTAAGTTAACTTCATGATTTATTTAACCTTAAACCCTAGGTTAGGTTGATCCAAACCAATAAAAATGAAAGTTCAATCACAATATTAGTGGTGTGTGATGAAATGAGGTAGGAAAAGAGTTTTTGAAAATGTGTGAAAGGTCCTAAAGAACTCTTATGTATATTGTGATTGAACTTAAATTAAGACTAATTAGTCTAGAGTTTACCTCCAATTATCCTCAACTTCTTGGTGGTTTTAGGATATTCCAAAGGCTAATCAAGCTCTTCTTCTAGCTCTTGCAATCCCTTAATTTTCTTAATCTTCTTTTAGATTCTTTCACTATCAAATTTTAAGGATAAAGAAGATTCAAAATAAGATTCAAGTCTAAAAAAAATGAGAGAGAAAGATAGAGATTCTAGAGTCAAAGATAAAAAAATAAAAAAAAAGGGATCCCTTGTAATGAGATATTCATCCCCTATATATAGGCAAATTTTGGAGGGTTATTTTAGTAAATTCGCGACAAAAACCCTAATTCCAAACGACCTTTTTGAAGGTACAAAAAGTACAATCTTAAAGCAGATTTCTGAAAGTCACAGCACTCAGTGGAGATGGGAGCGACACTCAGTGAATGCCGATGCGGCACTCAATGAATGCCGCGGACTACTCCGTAGACTATCGTCTTTTTAATTTTACGGCATTTAAAGATATTCGCGGCATTCAGGGAATGCCGCAGCAGCTCTCACTGACTACCGGTAGGGCTGTTGGTGAGTGCCGCAGCGGCATCGTGTGACTGCCGCAGTACTCCATATGTGCCATTTTCGACTATTCTCCCCTTTTCCTTCTCTTTCCTTCTATCTTTCCTTTTGTTTGAATCAAAGAGCCTTTCAAAGAGTTTGAATCACCTTTGGAAGCCCTAGATTAGACAAACATTGTCATCATTGGACTTGGAGTTAACACTCCCCTTAATTCAACGTTTGGTCAAAATCGGGGTATCTACAATTTGCACTTCACTTTAACCACTCTTGCCACTTGCATTCATCATGAGTTCTGATAACTTTTTGGGGATCTCTCTCATCTTCTAGAGATATCTGTTCCTTGGAACTTGCGCCAAGCTTCTCAAGGAAGTCTTCATCAAATTGATAAAAAGAAGTGCCTGATAAGCAGTGCGATGGGCAAGGCAGCACGATGGAACAAGGCCACACGATGGTTAGAGGTAGCATGATGGTTAGTCTTTCATTGTGCTATTCTAGACTTTATGCATTTTTTGGGTGTCTACAATTGCCCCCCAAAATGTGACATCAAACAGTCACAACATTTAATGTAACATTTTGAAGCTGAGCATGCCATGTGTCACCTTAGGGAGAAGTCGATTCAAATTTTGAAATGAAGGGCTGCCTCGCTTTTCGTGTATGCACGCATGGAGAGGGCTATGAATACCCTTTGTTAGTCAGCCTTTGTTCATCTTCTTTTTCTGCTACGATTATCCCCTCCGAGGAGGAAACAACCAAGGTCCCTAGGATGAAGAAAAGATAAGGGCTCCCAGCCACCGATGCCCAGGTAAGCATTTCTTTTATCCTTCGTGCTTACCCCAGTCTTGTGTTGATACTAATAGAATTTTGTTAGGATAGACTGTGGTTCTTACCCAACTGTAGACACCCCATTTTGTCGGCTATCAAATTTAGGAGACCCATAGCTTGGTGGTTCACAATGATCGTAAAAGACTCAAAAGGACTCCTGGAAGTCAGTTCTATCTCTTAGAATGCTCAGAATGACCAAAATGCCCCTGAAAGCCCGAAAGCTACCAGATTTGGCCCAAAAGTTCTGGAAACATGCTACGACATAAGAAAAATGATAAAATGAGTTTTTAAGAAAAATTGGATGAAATCGTCAGCTCCCAGAGACCCCCGGAAGTCCCGGAAGTTCCCGGAAAGACCCCGTTGACCGGTTTGACCAAGGTTTGACCAAGGACCAAGTTTGACCAAGTTTGACCGAAATCGTCCGAATTCGTCGAAATCGTTCTAGATCATGAGAAAAGTATTAAAATGAGTTTTAAAAGAAAATCGAGCGAAAACGTCAGCTCCTGGGAACTCCCGGAGATTTCTAGAACTTCCCTGGAATCCCAGGTTTGACCAGTTTGACCAGAATTTGACTTTAGAACCGGAAACTGTAACAATTTTCAAATATTTTTCAGGACTACTAGAGGTCAATAGCTTTCCAACGGTATATCGCACATAATTTTCGGATTTAAAACGAGTTTATTATGAATTTCCGAAGGCGAAAAAGGCGATCAAATCGGCTTTTATCGCAAATACCACAAAACTTTTCAAAGTGACCTATCCCCGATTTTTTTAAATGTAAAATAGACTCTATTACCTTTCCAACGATATATCACAACCTCAATTTGGAGTTCGTATGCATTTTCTGTGAATTTCGGACGAAATAGGGCCTTTTCGCGAATACCGGAACCTCTGGGGGCCTAAACAGGATTATCCAGACGAATGAGGAGCAGTGCCGCCGCGGCACTGGCCCACTGCCGCCGCGGCACTGGCCCACTGCCGCCACGGCATTCTCCTCCAGAACAGTGTATTTTTGTAATTTTCTTGGGGGTTCATTTTGATTAATTGAAAATCAAAACGACGTAGCTCTATGTTCACAGATGTTTGGGACCAATGGGAACACTTCTAAAACCCCAAAACCACCCCAAATTGGCCTATATAAACCCCCCTTGACTTCTCATTTTGGGGGTATCAAATGTAAGCTTTGAAAAGTTTGGGAGAGAAAGTTGTAGAGATAAGGTTAGAATAGAGAGAAAAGAAGCTTCCTTCTTTGATTTTCAAAACAACAGTGAGTTCTAAACTTTGTTTTTACTTCATTACTCCTATTTACTTCAACATTCAATACACCAAACCACAATTTTAGTGAGCATTTGAGAGATAGGAAGCTTCTTCCATGTCCAATGTCATCACATATGAGAGAAACACCAAACTACAAGTTCAATATATATATCATGAATATCATCTATTGATTATTATCTACTTGCTTGTTTATACAATGTTCATCTCTTCTTACCTCATTTCTTTTTTATTTTTCTTTATTTACTTACTAGTTCATCATCATCTAGGTGATGACATGAAGTTTGAGGTGAGTGAATCCTTATGGATAGTAGCTCTTGACCTCAAAAACATGTTTGATAGATGATGATCATAACTTCAATACCTCCAAGGTATCCTTGAAGTTATGTTCAAAAATGAAAATAAATCTCTCCAACAATCTTGGAGGCTCTTGATGATGAGTTTGATGTTGGCATTTTAAGTGGCTATAATCTTTATTGAGTATTGAAAATACATTTTCAAAACCTCTATTTCAAAACCCCCCTCAAACCCTCTCATTTTGATCTCAAGAAAGAAAACCTTGTTTTCCACAAAATCTTCAAAACAGTCAGTCAAAACAGTGAGTGAGCTGAGTTCAAAGATTTCTCGAGAACTCAATACTCAATGTACTGATGAAAGTCCACTTGTAAAGTCTTCCTAACGCATTATAGAACACCCTTGATTTTTGGTTTGACTTGGAAATACTTGAAAATGGTCCATTTGGACTCAAACATTCCTTCCAGACATTCTGCCTCTGCTGTCACAACAGCTTGGTTAACTTCCAACTTCTTTTTCAGAAACCTTTTCCAAAAGGGGTGGTCCCAACTTATTATTTCCTTAAACTTCAATGTCTTAGGGAACTCTTTGTATAAAATGGGCCTCTAGATCATTTGTTTTCATTTTCTAAGATTTTTCAACATTTCAGTCGATAGTACGGACTCTGTTTCTGAGTGACCTCCATTGTTTATATGATATCTCTCAATCTGTAAGGGTTATTGAAGAATGGATTTTTGGGTTATGTTCTAGACATAATAAGGAAGATCTCCATAAAAAATCATGCACTTGAAACATTCCTAACCCCTCTTTTCAATTTTCAAAAGATCTGTTTACTGTTCTGTCCACTATTCACAGCAAGCACATTTTAACTTTCATTCTTTGATTTGATACTTATATGTATTCCAAATTGATTCATATCTTAAGAAGTAGTTCATACTACATTTGTACATATCCCATGTTGATTTCATTCATTCATTCATACACATTTTAGACTTCTAAGTCATTCTAGGAATCCATGAACACCAAAACACCCTACAACCTTGACACATTCTAGATACATACATTGCATTCATGCAAGATTTGGGGTTTTTGTAACTCCTAATCTAAGAAGATTATAAGGAATGATTATGATCACACGTTCATGCTTCTCCTCGATCTAATCCTCCTTTCTCATCTGTCTCGGGGATTGAGAGGTCTTCTTTTCTCAAAGAATAACATGCATCATACTAGCTTGCTAAGCATATTTTGATTTCTTTGATTATTCATTTCAAGAACAATTCATGTCCCCTTTAGATTAGGGAAAACTTAATTACTTGATACATGAGTAGATGATTTTTCCTAGGTTTATTTGTGTGATCTTTCACTTTACATTGTATGATATTTGACTTAGATCTTATGAATGATATTTTATCTTTAGATCTTCCATTTCAAGTTTCTTATGTGATGTAATATACTATCATAGTATTAATTGTCGAACCATACATAGTATAAGATGATTATTTGGATGCTAATTGAGGCTCGTCGAAAGACGGGGCGAGTTGAGGGTGTTTTAGTCGCGACAAAGGCTCCTTCCTCTCTCGTACCAAAACCCCGAGCCAAGTTCTTTGGTTATGAAGGGCCGGTGCCCTTTATCCGTTTGGGTGAGTGAAAATTAGGTCTCTTGGTTCCTTAAAGACCAAGTGGCGACTCTGTATCTGTTTTTAACAGACCTCCTTTTCTTTTTCTTTTCAAAACAACAATTCCAAACCTAAAAGGCGGGCCCCTCCCAAATGCCGGTGTCCACAATCTGGCGACTCCACTGGGGATATTTATTTTCAAAACAAAATAATACAGAGGTTTGACTCATAAGAAGCATCCTTAAAATCATCTCTTTACTGTGTCTGGTTCACCGCATTGCACTCTTGCATTTTTTCCCCTCTGACTGTGTCTGAAACGCGGCGCTGACATTGTTCAGGTCTTGCTGTGCTAGGGCACAAGTCACCGTTGATATTGTACCTTCCAAGGTATATCAAAAAGAGTAAACACTTCCGTACTGTGTCTCTGACGGTATATTGGAACTCTCGTCAACGGACCCTCTTTGACTAAACCCTGCCTTTGCATATAGATTCCTATAGAACCTTTCATAGGGCTGTTGATTTATCTTTTTAGATAGGACAATATGATATAACTGTTGTAAGCCCTGATGGGATTACCTGAGCGGTGTAGATGCTTATGTGGCATAGAACATAACCTATTTCTTATGATCCCCAAGGTAATCACTCACATGTGATCACATTGAGTTGACGTGCCTAGGCACCATGACAAGGATGTCTGCTCCATGCTAACAAAGATATAAACCGCAAACCTTGTTTGTCGGTCCTAAAACATAGGAGTATGAAAACCTGCTAGACAGTACGATCACTATCGCCATATTAACCAGCTTTTTCCCAGAAACTCTGTCCAGATATCCCAGATATAACCGTATTAACCTGTTTCTCCCAGAAACTCTGTCCAGATATCCCAGATATAACCACATTAACCAGCTTTTCCCAGAAACTCTATCTAGATATCCCAGATATAACCGTACTAACCCGTTTCTCCCAGAAACTCTGTTCAGATATCACCGTATTAACCAATTTTTTCCCAAAAACTCTGCTCAAATTTTAAAACTGTGTCCGAATATCCCGATTTCTCCCAGAAAGTCTGTCCAAGTCAACCAAGAATGCCCGGTCTTTCCTGGAAGCCTCCATAGAACCCCGAAAACCCCTGCTATCCCTTTGGTGATCGTACTGGAACGTAAGGTTGGCACACTCTATATGGTTAGGACCTTAATTGTTTAACTGCTATCTGTTAGAAATAGGAGCATCATATAGATTAGGGCTTACATCCGCATGCTTGTCTCATTTGCATACACCATTCCCATCAATCTGCATGCACTGTCTTGAGTCAGTCCACGTTTGTTAACATCACTGTCTTTTTCTGTCTAAAGTCATCGCCGTCAAAATCTGATCTAGTCCTCTCAAAATTTGTCAGGTTAGTATAGATTCCCAAGGTCAGCAGCCGGGATCCTCATCGTGAGTCAGGAGTTCAGATAATCGTTTGATCAGAATCAGTCCGACGGCCTACTTCAGCATGAATCGAGAAGAGTTAGAAAATAAGGTTACCGAGTTGGGAGCAACCATAAGCCAACAGTCTGACAGCCTAGCCCAAGTTCTGAAATTCATGGAAGAATTGAAGCAGCAGCGGCCCCAACCTCTGCCTGGTTTTCCACCACCAGGGTTCGAACCACCCCTACATGAGAATAATGGGGAGGAAGACTGGCTTCAAGGGCTCCCATCGTTTGCATATGAGAAGAAGCTCCAAGAGAAAATGGATAAGGTTGACAACTGGAAAGTGTACTGAGGAAAAGCAAGGGGGTCGATGATTACATGCTAGACCTAGAAGGCCTCTTTGAGCCTGTTAAGCTGAAACTGCCGGAGAACTTCAAAATGCATACTATCGACCGTTTTGACAGAACTGGGAATCCAAAAATTCATGTGAAGCTATGTATGAGTATCTTCCAGTCCATGGGTTGTACCCACGAGCACATTGCGATGTTGTTCCCGCAAAGTATGCACTATCATGGTTTCTAACCTTGGAAGCCTCCAAAACCCGAGTATGGGAAGACATTGTTCGAGTCTTCGTTGATCACTACTCCTACGATCAAGAGCTGGATGTCACTATCAGGGATTTGGAAACTACTCGGCAAAACAACAATGAATCCTTCGCTGCATTTCTGAGCAGATGGAGGAACAAGGTAGCCCAAATGACCCACCGGCCGATTGAGAAGGAACAAGTGAGAATGCTAATCCGAAATTTGCAGCCACTCTACCATGAGAAATTTTTCTACCAGTCCATCTCCACCTTTGAGGAGTTGTTTGAAGTTGGAACTCGAATTGGAGACGCTATCAGAGAAGGAAAGATCAAGAAGGAAGAGCCTCCGAGTCAGTCAAGAAGGCCCAACTACTCCCGGAATCCCCGGGATGTCAATGCCCTTAGTAGCCAACCCATGGCGTACCCTCCTAGGCCATACCAACCCTCCAACAAGACAAATTCCTCCAATTGCCCTTTCCAGAAAAAGCCCCCTCGCAACTTCGCCAAGTTAGAAATCTCTCTCCTCAGCCTTAGATCGCTTCCTCAAAAAGGGCCACCTCCAACTACTCCAGCCTCGAAATACCCCGCCCCTGCCTAACTGCGATATGTCCAAATGGTGTACCTACCACCAAGCCCCTGGTCACAACACCGATGATTGCATGCGCCTCCGTCATGATATCCAAGACCTCATTGACCAGAATATCATTGAGCCGCCTCCAAAGCAGCCCCATATCACTCAAAATCCTCTACCAGACCACCAAAATGTCAGCCTCATCGAGTCCAACCCTGTATCCTTTGACCCCACTACCTATATCACCCCTAGGACAACCCTTACCCCTTATTGACATCTCGGACTCTGTGGGAACTCATCTGATTGAAGGGGAGAATGACGAGTGGCAGCAACAGCTAGAGGATGAGCAAGACTTGTTCTTTCTGGAAGAGCATGATCTAGGGGTGGTAGACCTCAAATGGTATGATCTCAATAATGAAAGTGATGCTTCTATCTGGGACAAGCCAGAGAAACCATTTGTGGGACGGATTGTGATTGGTTCAAAAAGGATGGGACTGTAGAAGGGCCTACTCCTACCGAGATTGACCATCTAACTAGATCGGGCCGTCATTACTAGCCTCTGCAACCTACTACTGAAGCTATCGAGAAAGGTCCGGTTAAAGATAAGGGGAAGGGTAAGATGGATGAGATCATCGAAGAAGATAATGAGTTGATAAAGCAGCTAAAGAAAACCCAAGCACATCTCTCGATGTGGGATATCATGGTAACATCCTACAAGCATAGGCAAGCCATGTTGAATGCCTTGGCAGGTATTGAAGTTCCCATTGACACCGCACCGGAAGACATGGTGGCTTTCTTGTGTGCACTTACCCCCGACCCAATCATTACATTTTCTGATGAAGACCTACCGCCAGAAGGATCTGCGCATAACAAAGCACTGTACATCACTGTTGGATGTAAAGGACAGCAGGTGCCATTTTGTCTAGTCGATACAGGTTCTGCGTTAAATGTTTATGCCCTAAGGACTGTCACCGCCTTGGGAGTCGATGTCCTTGACATCACACCATCTGTGCAATCCGTGAGGGCATATGATAACACCAAGAGGAATGTGATGGGAACTGTTTCTCTCCAAATCCAGGTAGGATCTTTGGTCAGCATTGAAGTCTTTCAAGTCATGGACATACCTGCCTCATTCAACTTGTTGATCGGAAGGCCCTGGCTGCATGCCAACAAAGCCGTATCATCCACTATGCATCAAATGATCAAGTACATTCATGAGAAGAAGGTGAAAATCATACTCGACAATAGTTGGGGCAATGAAGCTTTCCTAAACTATGCTCCCATCTTTGAAATTCAAATACCTGAGCTAGAAGAAGGATAAATTGGAGGATTCTTCATAGAACGAGTCCACATGGTCAATGTTGAAGACCGATTCCCCGAGATCCACTCCGCAGTTGTCAATATTGTCCGCAAAATAAACTACTTCCCTGGAATGGGATTGGGCCGACACCAGCAAGGAATTCGGGAGTTCCCGCAGATCAAAGGGCAACAAGGCACTTTTAGGTTGGGATACAAGCCCACTGAAGAAGACGTCGAGCTACACAGGCCATGGAAGAAAAGAGTAAAAGGTCTCCCGCCGTACCGCAAAACCTTGAATGGGCAATTCATCAAGGAAGGGGATGATTTCCCCTACTTTGGATTCCCGGAACCCTGGGTCCATCAGGCCACTGGAAAAAGTCACCCCGGATTAGAAATCTTCGCTGACTGTGAAAGGCCCCCCTATCAAGATCCGTTATATCCCGAAGAAGTTGTGAAAACCCCGGAGGAAGACTGGTTGAAATACCTGGACACTGGAGCCATTGAGAAAATGTGGGGGGAATTCGCTAAGAAGAAGGAAGAAGAGAGGGCCAAGAGCCAAGATGATCAGATCAAGCCAACTGAGGGGGGTCTGAGCAACCAGGCTGTAGAGTCATCTGTCTGTGTCTTCCTATCCCCTATTCCCCCAAAGTCTATAATGCCAATTATCGAGTCTGTACCAAAGTCGGCTATTGTAAGCCCACCACTGTCCAATGTAATCACTTCACCTGTCATGAATGAAATGAAAGACGATTCTGCTTACTCCTCTGTATCTAATACTTGTGAATGCACAAATCCATCCGAGGATCTCTCAATCGAACTTAAGCAACTAATTGAAAAACCACCTGCTTATGAAATAATCGAAGATACTTTATCAGTTAACCTGGGTAAAACAGATAATCCACAAATTATGCAAATTGGTTCAACTCTTAATAAAGAAGAAAAAGAAAATTTAACCCTCTTTCTAAAAGAATTCAAAGATGTTTTTGCTTGGTCTTACGAGGACATGCCTGGGGTCAATCTCGACATTGTCCAGCATCATATTCCTGTCCTCCCCAATTCTAAACCTGTCAAGCAGAAACTGAGGCGCATGAGGCACTCAAGGTTAAAGAAGAAGTGGAGTTCAAGGCAGGGTTCATAATTGTCACTGAATATCCAGAATGGGTTGCCAATATCGTGCCAGTCCCGAAGAAGGATGGAAAAGTTCATGTGTACGTCGACTTCCGTGATCTAAACAAAGCCAATCCCAAGGATGACTTCCCGCTTCCCCACATTGATGTTTTGGTAGATAACACCGTAGAACATGAGCTACTGTCATTCATAGATGGTTTCTCAGGGTATAATCAGATTCTAATGGCGCCAGAAGATCGGGAAAAGACGACATTCACCACCCCTTGGGGAACCTACTATTATAGAGTAATGCCTTTCAGACTCAAGAATGCTGGGGCAACCTACCAAAGAGCTGTCACCACTCTGCTGCATGACATGATTCACAAGGAAGTAGAAGTGTACATAGATGACATGATCGTGAAGTTCAAGGACAGAGAAGGACACCTAGTGGCACTAGAAAAGTTTTTTGAAAGGTTGCGCAAATACAAGATGAGGTTGAATCCAAAGAAATGCACTTTCGGTGTGACCTCCGGTAAACTCCTGGGTTTTCTCATCACACAAAGGGGGATAGAGGAGGATCCCTCTAAGATCAAGGCAATCCTAGAAATGACACCACCACGGAATGAAAAAGAAGTAAGGGGGTTTCTCGGAAGAATCCAATTCATCAGCCGCTTCATTTCCAAGCTCACAACTACATGCGATCCTTTGTTCCGATTGCTTAGAAAAGGAGAAAAGTTCCCATGGGATGACCAATGCCAAGCCGGTTTCGACAAAATAAAAGCCTACCTTTGAAATCTGCATGTCCTCTCACCACCCACTCCTCATAAGCCCTTATTCCTTTACCTATCTATCTCCTAAAATGCCATGGGTTGCATGCTAGCCCAAGAAGGAGAAGAAAGCCATTCCGAATAAGCCGTAAACTACCTCAGCAAGAGGATGACTGGGTATGAGCTCAACACTCTACCCTCAAAAAAACATGTTGGGCGTTGGTTTGGTGCACCCGCCGACTGAGGCACTACATGCTGGCCTTCCCGGTTGTGCTCATATCCAGCATGGATCCTCTGAAATACCTCCTCGAAAAACCTGCCCTGACTGGTCGTATATCCCGTTGGTTACTGCTACTATCCGAATTCGATATCAAGTACGTCACAAGCAAATCAGTGAAAGGGAGAACCATAGCTGAGCATCTTGCAGAGCACGCTATTAACTCTGAAGAAAATGGGGACTTTCCATTTCCAGACTAAAATATCATGGAAATCAAGGAAGGACAGTGGAAGTTGTACTTTGATGGAGTAGCCAACATGAAAGGATACGGAGTAGGAATGGTCCTAGTATCACCAAGTGGGGACCATACTCCGTTGGCAGTCAAACTCAATTATAACTCCACCAACAACACCGCTGAATACGAAGCATGCATTCTGGGAATGGAAGCAGCCATAGAGCTGAAAGTTCGAAAGTTGGATGTCTTCGGGGACTCAAACCTCATCATATCACAAGCTAGAGGAGAATGGAAAGTAAAAGAAGAAAGGTTGAAGCCCTATCATGACCATCTCGACCAACTCAAGAGGCAGTTCGAGAACATCACATTCCTCTACTTGCCCAGGGAAGAGAACCAACTAGCATATTCTTTGGCTACCATAGCCTCAATGATCAAAATTCCTGTGGGAGTTAGGATGATGCCTCTGGTAATTGAGCAAAGGTACGAGCCTTCGTTCAACTTAGTCACCGCAATCGAAGAAGAAGAAAGTGAAACACCATGGTATCAGGATGTCTGGGACTTCATAGAAAAGGGGACGTACCCCCAAGAGTCTACCGAGAAAGACAAAAGGGCAATTTGAAGATTCGCAGCGCAATTCATCATTTACGGTGGAAAATTGTTGAAGAAAGGGTACAACGGTCACAACTTGACTTGCTTGTTCGGAAAAAGCTCCAGAAGAATGATGGAGGAAATACACAAGGGGGTATGCGGCCCGCACATGAACGGTCACATGCTGGCCAAGAAAATTATAAGACAAGGGTACTACTGGACAACATTGGAGAAAGATTGTTGCGAATACGTAAGAAGGTGTCACAAGTACCAGATCCATGCAAACATGATGCATGTACCACCATCCCTTCTATACAGCATGACCTCACCTTGGCCATTCTCAACCTGGGGAATTGATATCATCACTGAAGTCATTCCAAAAGCCTCAAATGGAAATCGGTACATTTTGGTGACCATCGACTACTTCACGAAATGGGTAGAAGCTGCATCCTACAACAAGTTGGGGGCCAAGGAAGTGGCCAAGTTCATCAAGAGAAATCTCATCTGCCGTTATGGAGTCCCCTATGAGATTATTTTGGACAACGGGAGTCATTTCAAAGCGAAAGTCAGGGATCTGTTTGAGGAATACAAAATCACTTATCACAAGTCGTCACCATATAGGCCACAAACTAATGGGGCAGTCGAAGCTGCAAACAAGAATGTCAAGGCCATACTGCAGAAATCGGCCGATACCTACAAAGACTGGCATGAAAAGCTACCGTACGCACTTTGGGGATATAGAACATCGATAAGGACGTCCACAGGAGCAACTCCTTACTCACTAGTGTATGGGATGGAAGCGGTACTTCCAGTCGAGATAGAACTACTGTCCCTGCGCGTGATGGAAGAATGTGAAATTTCAGAATCAGACTGGTTGAGAGTAAGATACAAAAAATTGGCTCTCATAGATGAAAAGCGCCTAACGGTAGTAGACCATGTCCGAATCTATCAAAAGAGGATGGCCTGTGCTTTCAACAAAAGGGTTCGTTCGAGGAAGATTGTCAAGGGCGACCTTGTCCTTAAGGAATTACGAGCTCCGATCTTTGATCCCCGTAGGAAGTTCAAACCCAAATGGGTCAGCCCTTACATCGTCAAGACCATTCTTTCCGGAGGAGTAACTTATCTCATGGACCTCGACGGTGTCGAATTCAAAGAACCAATCAACATGGACCACCTCAAAAAGTACTATGCTTGACCATTCCCCAAAACCATTTTCTTTCAAGCCTTGGCCTGAACTACGCTCGACCTGATTCCCACTCGGGGATACGTAGGCAACCATATCGGTTCGGTCGCTCCACCCGCAAAAATCAACCCCTTTTCTTTCAAAACTTTGGCCCGAATTACATTAGACCTGATCCCCGTTCGGGGGTACGTAGGTAGACTTTCAAAAAGAAAAAAAGGATGGCTCGCTAGGTCGAAAATCCGAAAGGACGCCTAGGCGAAAATTAGAGCTAAATCCAAAGTGAGCAATAACAAAAGAGAGGAAAGAGCTTGCTGGGTCACCTAACTGGTGCCTAGGCAAAATTATGAGCATTTGAGAGAATAAAGTCGCGGTCCTTACCACAACCCAGAAATCACCCTCCACACTAGGGGTAAACTTTGGTCACTCGCCTCGTTTGCCTGAACCTCTTCTAAACTAGGGGCAAACGTCGGTCATCTACCTCGTTTGCCTCACAACCATACATATCCCAAACTAGGGGCAAACTTCGGCCACCCGCCTCGTTTGCCTCTAATCGTCCTAGCATGCCCAAATAAGTACCAAAAGCAAACATCTAATCAAAATCATATTACAAGTGTTTTCATAAAACCAAATACATAAAACAAGGTTCTCCAAGTAACCAAGGTTCACCGATAAACAAACTTCGAATATTACATAAGCAAAAAACACGAAAAGTTCTTTCGAAAAAAGCAATCACAAATATCAAAGACACTTGGAGGAAAGAAGCAGAATCAGTCAAGTCTAGTTTTTTTGGTGTCTTTTATTTCTTCAAAGGTCCCTAGAAATAGGCCCTTGCTCGACTGGCCCAGCCCCTGATGAAAGCAGCAATGGTAGTGGCTCTGACTCTGGAAGCAAAGACCCTCTCAGTAAACCCCTGGGGGACCTCTTGAACTTGCCCATACTGTCTAGCTAATCGATGTGGATGATAGAAGGAGGTCTCTCTCAGACCCATCAGCCACACTCTCTAGAAATCCCCAAGACTAGTGGTCACAGTAAAAAGGCCCCAACGTCTCACGATCCAGCAAATGTCAGCCTCAGATCAGGCACCCATCATGCCCACCCAATCGGCATAAGTGAAATGAGGATGAAGCACAGCTCTGCGAAAATAAACTGGCAGCACATTACCTGTCCATAACTAAAGACGCTCGTAGAGCTAAGCCTGTAACACCAAAGCCGCCCCAGAAAGTAGAAGCGTTCCTTGATTAGAAGCGTGATCCAAACCATTCAGGGTTTTAGCCAGGACCATGGCCATGGGGTTCCTGCTAAGTTTCAACCCAAGGCACACGTGCACCAAGTCAATAGAAGCACTCGAGAACAGAAAGTGTGAAGTCATGCACAATATCAGAGCGGCCCCGCGGGTAGCATCATATACACTAGGACTCCTAGGACTAGCATACCGGGCAATGATGGAAGCAATGTTGAGAACCTCACCATGAATCAGCCGGCGGGAAATAGTAGTGGAACAATCCAGATATTCAGCCAAGCCTCGCGTAGGACTGGGGGTATCAGCAGAAGGGAGAATCAGGTCAGAATCAGGATTGTAGCCAAGGATAGCACAGAACTCCTCAAACAGGGGGCATATCTCCAGGCCATTGAAATTGAAGACATGGTTCACCGGGTCCCAGTGGGCAATAGCAGCATGCAAGAACTCAGTGTTCAGGGTCATCTGGCGAAGAGAGAATAGCTCGGTCAAGCCGTAGCTAAAGAGGTTGATCCGTTCCACATCATCTGTGATGTTCAGCCAAGCTGTGAGTTGAGCGGGTTCATACAAAGCCATATTTTCGGTCGCGGCTCTAGGAAAATTCAAAATTTCGGCAGCACCTCCCCGTTTCACGGACTATCCCACCTGTAAGGCAAAAACACTCACTATCACAAAACTACCCATCACAGTAACACCCAACAATTACAGTGCACATGTATCATCACACGATCATCAACTAAAACAAGCACACAACTGTGCCTCCAAACCGGAAGCTATCTGGCCTAAAAGGCAAAACATCATAATACTCTATCAAAGGTCACAAACTGTTCCACACATCATCCTACACTGTCCAAATAGTCACATCACCAGTACAACCCAATCAAAAACATGAAAAGAAGATAAAACAAAATTCCCGTTTAGGAGGCCTCAGTCCTCCTCTTCTTCGTCCTCTGTCGGACCACCCAGAGTGTATGTCGGCGACGACCTCCTCCTACCACCTCTGCACCTCAGACCAGTCCTCGATGAGCCAGCCCCACCTCCACGGTACTGCACACACAAATAAAATAAAGGCAATCAGTAGGGAAACAACAAAAAGAACAAAAATAGAGTCGGGTCAGAAACCTACCAAGGACGTCATCTGATTAGCGGCAAATTGCTGCATACCGTCCATCTGTCAAGGGTAAAATCCAGGGTTAGAACCTTATAACCTTAAGAAAGCGCAAAATTAGAGACATACCCGATGATCTCGTGTGAGGACCAAGGACCATAAGCTAGCCGCCAAGGCGTGACCCTCCTCAGCGTAACTCCAAGGAACGTTGAGGACGCCCGCTGGCTGAGTAGGGTACCCGCATGTGACTCGTGGCACCTCCATCACTTGGGAAGTGCCATCAGCGCCTAGAACATTGACTGTCCAATTCCAAGAAGGGATAGGATCGGAAGCCGGAGGAGCCTGTATCCTATACATCTCGCGAAGCTGTAGGCACAAAACAAGTTAGGAAAAGATGAGTCAAAAACATAGGCAACGGATAGAGACAAAAACGTAAAGGAAACTCACCTCCAGGAATGGGAAGATGGGCATCAGAAAGCGGCCATGGTAAGCCTCATAGCCAGTCTCAGAGAGAAAGTGATCCCAAACGTCGGTGCCAGCTAAGGCCGCCAACAAAGCATCACCAGAAAGGTCACTAGCATCCATCGCAGGAGGATTATGAGGGACACGATACCTTGAATCGCCAACCACCTGCCGGGATACTCGCTCGCCAAGGAACCATTGCCTGTACTCGGTACTCTCCATCAGAAGTTGGCAAGAGGAAAGAGGTTTGATCGCTTGTATCTCCTCTAGGGCAGCATAGGAGACGCGCTCCCAAGGCGTCCAATCAACACTAGCAGCCGTCAGGCCGGTTAAGAAGTTTCTGAGCAAAACAATCCGATGGGCACCGCTCTTTACCCCGACAACATCCCTCAGCCATCTCAAGCCTCGTGGGAACAGAGGCACAGGAGCCATGCCATCCTCGTCTTCACTTGATTCATCCGTAGGGGAGGGAGCTAACATCTTCAAGTACTCAAAGCTCCAAATCTGCATAGACACAGAAAAAAAATCAGAAAGAGTACAGAAATCCAAAAGCCAAAAGATAAAAGAAATGATGCACAAAATCACTATTCATAGCCCGACGTCTGAATTCATAAAATCAACATTTGAGCACAAATCGGACTTCTAACGATCTCTAGGTGCACACTACGGCTCACAAAACTAGCACAATACATGAAAATAGTCCTAAACTGTCAAAAGTTTTACATACCAAGCTCGCTAGAGCCGTGGCCGAAAGATGACGTTGGGGGTCCCGTAAAATCAAGTTCGGGGTTTGCATCTGAGCTTTCATTCATTCCTTGGCCTTCTTAGAAGGTCTCCTCAAGCTCGAAGCCATGGATCTACGAAGAAAATGGAAGTCAAAGTTAAACTTTCTCCTTGAAAATTTGAGCAAACCAAAACACCAATCAAAAATCCAACTATGGGGAAAGATTACTCACCTAAGCGCGCACAAGCTGCGTTTTGACGAATTTTGGCTCCAAGAACACCCTAAAATGGCCAAGAATGAGCTTGAAAAGCTCAAAAACTCGAGATATACATAAATGGAGTCTGGCCACCCAGTGCCGCTGTGGCATCGGCCAACTACCGTCGTAGCAGTGGCCCAGTGCCGCCACGACACTACTCCCCGCGGGCCCCACTTCGCTCCTTTTTGCTCTATTTCGCCCTGTTTTGACCCATTTTGGCCTTTTTCAGCCCATTTTTGGCCCCGATCAGCCCCGATGGCCCATTTCGGTCAAGATTTATGGGATTTTACACCAAACAATCCAAACGTTGTCTGGGCTACCTCCAGTAGGCAGAAATTGAGAAAAGTTGACCCCCGAAGATCCGAATCGGCTGTTTTGGGACGACCGTTAAGCATGAGAGTTCTGATAACGAATCTGGGATTTTAGTTGATGCACCAAAAGGAAAGAAAAGAGATTC
Organism: Hydrangea macrophylla; assembly: GCA_033977485.1. Taxonomy (NCBI): domain Eukaryota; kingdom Viridiplantae; phylum Streptophyta; class Magnoliopsida; order Cornales; family Hydrangeaceae; genus Hydrangea; species Hydrangea macrophylla. The sequence goes on along the minus strand of CM066987.1, from coordinate 64,596,905 downwards.
TCCAAGAACCCTACATCATCCCCTAAGGACAGAAACAAAAAAATACCAGCTCCCGGAGGCCTCGACCGGCCCTCTTGGATTGAGCGCCGAAAGAATTGGTCAAGCGTGAGAGATTCAAAGATGGGTCTTGGTTCCCGATCAAGAAAAAAAAGATTCCCCGAGAACCCTACATCATCCCCTGAGGACAGAAACCGAAAGATACCAGCTCCCGGAGGCCCCGACCGGCCCTCTTGGATTGAGCGCCGAAAGATTTGATCAACCGTGAGAGTTTCAGAGATGGGTCCTGGTTCTCGATCAAGAAAAAGAGATTCCCCGAGAACCCTACGTCATTCCCCGAGCACAGACACGGAAAGATACTAGTTCCCACTACCCTCAGCAGAAAGTAACAAAAGAGGAACCGACTCCCGAAAATCAGCCGTCAGGAACAACCAGAACATCGCCCGCACCCAGATCTCCTGATTATCTAGAATTTTTTCATCTGTCCCTTTTTGGCTTTATCACCAGATCCCTCGGTCACTTTTGGTTGTCGTCTTCTAAACAAAGCACATCTGAAGTTTTAGTTGTTTACCCCTAGACCCAGAGTCTTCTAAACTTTGGTGTCCACATCCGAGTCACCCACATCACAGTCACCAGCACAACACCAGCCCACTCAGAGTGGCACACCCCACAGCACCTGCTCATACTAGGACTCATGACACAATTCATATCACATCCATGTATGGCATATCATTCATATAACATAGCATCCGCCTGATTGTTGTGTACATGCGTGTATGATTTATTCCATTGTGCCCCGAACTACGTCTTGGTCTGATTCCCCTTGGGATACGTAGGTAGCTCACGCAGAGCACGACCAGCACTAGGTCTCAGAATCATTGTATTTTTTGCAACGATTTTTTATCCTAAATCTATAGCCTGCAAAAAGTCCTGTCTCTTCAAAGCTTTGGCACTCGCTTGCGACATGCGTTGCCTCGCAAGTTCATGCCAAAGAGGGGCAAACTGTAGACACCCCATTTTGTTGGCTATCAGATTTAGGAGACCCATAGCTTGGTGGTTCACAATGATTATAAAAGACTCAAAAGGACTCCTGGAAGTCAGTTCTATCTCTTAGAATGCTCAGAATGACCAAAATGCCCCTGAAAGCCCGAAAGCTTCCATATTTGGCCCAAAAGTTCTGAAAACATGCTACGACGTATGAAAAATGATCAAATGAGTTTTTAAAAAAAATCGGATGAAATCGTCAGCTCCCAGAGACCCCCGAAAGTTCCCGGAAAGTCCCTGTTGACCGGTTTGACCAAGGTTTGACCAAGTTTGACCAAAATCGTCCGAGTTCGCCGGAATCGTTCTAGATCACGAGAAAAGTATTAAAATGAGTTTTAAAAGAAAATCGAGCAAAAACGTCAGCTCTTGGAACTCCCGGAGATTTCTAGAACTTCCTTGGAATCCAAGGTTTGACCAGAATTTGACTTTAGAACTGGGGCACCGTAACAATTTTCAAATATTTTTCATGGATACTAGAGGTCAATAGCTTTCCAACGGTATATCGCACAGAATTTTCGGATTTAAAACGAGTTTATTACTCCCTCCGTCCCATAATAAGTGTCCACTTCCATTTTGCACATTGTTTAAGAAAGTTGTATTATATTTGTTTTTTGGGTTCATTAAATGACCACTTTCCAATTTTACCCTTAGATGTGATGGGTGTTTGACTTTTTGCTTGTTTTGAGACCACAAATAAATGCTACTTTGTCTTTATTATAAGGGTAGTTTTGGAAAGTAAATAAAAGTTATATGCCAATTTAGGAAGTGGAAACTTATTGTGGGACATCCAAAAAAGGAAATGTGGACACTTATTATGGGACGGAGGGAGTATGAATTTTCGAAGGCAAAAAAGGCGATCAAATTGACTTTTATCGTGAATACTGCAAAACTTTTCAAAGTGACCTATTCCTGATTTTTTTTTATGTAAAATAGACTCCATTACCTTTCCAACGGTATATCACAACCTCAATTAGGAGTTAGTATGCATTTTCTTTGAATTTCGGACGAAATAGGGCCTTTTCGCGAATACTGGAACCTCTGGGGGCCTAAACAGAATTATCCAGACGATTGAGGAGCAGTGCCGCCGCAGCACTGGCCCAGTGCTGCCGCGGCACTCTCCTCCAGAATAGTGTATTTTTATAATTTTTCTTGGGGGTTCATTTTGATTAATTGAAAACCAAAACGACGTAGTTCTATGTTCACAGATGTTTGGGACCAATGGGAACACTTCTAAAACCCCAAAACCACCTGTGGATATCGCAGGTTGACTTACCCACAGCTTTCTTTAAAATCTTTTCTAAATTTCAATTTCAAAACAAATGAGTCGCCACTTAATTTTTAAAAGGAAAATTAAGAAACCATTTAAAAGGAAACTGATCTTTTGCGAAACCAAAGATTAACTAGGTCCGGGGATTATGGAATGAGAGAGGAAGGAGTCCGTCGGACTAAAACACCCTCTCTCATCCTATCTTGTGATAGGCCTCTACTCAACATCCTTTTAATCAAACTTATTAATCTAAGCATGCCCTCAACTAATACATATATATATATATATATACATCGCAAAAACATGTCCAAAGGGTGTAAAGATTGCTAATGACAAAAATATCATTCATAAGCCACATATGTCAAGTAGCAAGCAATATGATATGCAATAGGGAACAAGAGAGCTTACCCGGGATCCAGCTGCGAATATTAAACGTGCAATGCATGTGATTAAATAAAAACTAGGAAAAGAGTCTCTAATCCATATATACATATAAGGCAAATCTTAACTCTAAGGTGTCGCGCATAAGGTCGAAAATCAAATAAAATCAAGGAATTTAATAAACTAGAGAGGGATTGAGAAATCGTACCTTAATAGCGCTACAAAACAAAGGGTTAGTTCACATAATATGCAAAATATGATGTTAGAAATAACAATCCTAAATTTCTAGCTTAAATCTATCTAATGTAATTAAATCCAAAGCAACTAAGTCCTAATTACAAGTGTCAAACCATATGGATGAATATGCACATGGACAAGGATGAACTATGAAATACTTTTAAACTTTGAATTCAAGCTCAACTAATCATTATTAAAACATGGTTTAAACCCTAGGTCATAGAAAAGTCATTTGGACCATTATTTACAAAGTTGGTCAAATGTGTCATAAAACTCTGAAAATTGCAGAGAGCAGACCAGACCTTTAAGAAAATAAAAAGCACGTCTCTTATGGTTTGATGTAGGTGAATTTTGGACACAAGATGCCTCTGTGAGTCTAGTTTCCAAATCAAAAAGAAAATCAAAGTTTCAACGGTCGGATCTCTGGGAAAAGGACAAACATCAGACATCACTCAGAGATGTACAACTCTCTATCCAGAGATATTGTTTGATTTTTTAAAAATAGCAAAAAAATTAGAAATGCTCCGTTCTTTTTAGGGTGACTTCCTAACACATTAAACCTCATAGAAAAAATTATTTGGAGTCATAAGCACTTCATTAGAACTCTGATTTAATTACTTCAAAAGAGTGTTGCTGTTCTGAAACTATTCTGAAACTCTGGACAGATTATTGTTGCCTCACAAAACTCATGATCAAACCATTTTAAACATGAAACCACCTTAAAACAAAAATTACAGTGGTAGAATATTGTGTTATTGACACTTTTCCGTTAGTTTCACTTGATTTCAACGGTTAGATTTCGAACTAAAAATCTTTGATCAAAAACAGTTTGTGAACTCACTGTTTTCATTTGTTAAGTTCAACTTTCATTTGTTAACTCCAACTATTGACCATGAAGTTGGGTTTGAACCAAACCACTTCTCCTACCATTTGATGGTCATTGGAGACTAAAGACTTTTATATTTGTGGATTTCAAATGAAGTATGAATAGACTTCATGAAATCTCAAGATGATGAATCTAAACCATAGAGATGAGTTTAGACCCAAAATACTTTCTCCTACCACTTGATGGTCATTGGAGATGAAGATATGACTAATACTCATGAGTCTCAAAGGAATATAGAAGGGATTCCATGAAATATCAAGCTAGAGGACTCAAGTCATAAGTATGGACTTGGATCCATCTATTTGCTTATAAAATAAAATGATGATCAAACTTTGACTTCCATGTGAAGCATAAGCTTACATGGGATTCAAAGATCATATTCAAGAGATTTCAAAAGAGATATTGAGGATCTCCAAGAGTCTCAAGAAGGAAGTATGAACAATAAAAGAAATGAAGCAAAGAAAACAACTTATGGTTAGAGGATCACCTCCAACTATCCTCAAAGTTTCTCTCCTTTGAAGATCTTCCAAGCTCTTCTCTCTAGTTCTCTAAACTCTCTCTTTTCTCTCTAAAAAATGTTGGTGTAATGGAAGTATTTTTTTTGTATGTGTTGTTCTCCTCTTCTCCAATTCCCCCCAATGTTTTTCTCTTGGTTGGTCCCCTCCTTTTATAGACAAAAACTACCAAGTATTTTCAGTAAATTCGGAGTAAAAGACATGTATAAACATCTCATTTGGTGGTACAATGTGTACTTTCTGAAATTAGTCAGACTGCTGCCCAGCGCGGCAGTCCAGGGACTGTCGCGGCAATCCGTGAATGCCGTCGCGGCAGTTCATGACTGCCGTTGCGGCACTTTATGACTGCCGCGCGGCATTCATCAAATGTCGCGGCAATTAATGGATTGCCGCGTTTTTGTCAGTCTTACTTTATCAGTTTTTTGTTCTTATTCGCATACGCATACGTATTGCTCTGAAAAATACAGACTTTAAAAGTGGACGGCAGACAGAAATTTTGGGCGGCACTTGGTGAATGCCGTGCGACACTTTCTGACTGCCGTGCGGCATTCAGTGAGTGCCGCGGCAGTCTGCCGTGTGCCGTTTTTATTGAACTTCCCTTTTTAGGTCTTTTCTTTCTTCTTTTTTTCTTACAAAAACTTATTTTTGAAGATCTTTTTCCAAAATGGCGTTTTATACCTGAATTCTCCTAAATACCTGGTATTTTCTTCTTTCTGTGAAATTTTTATCGCGTTTGGAGAACTTTTTGAAGAGCTTGGAATACTTCAAATCTTTCGGTCCTTATCATCATCGGACTTGGAGGTGACACTCTCTTAAATTCGACGTTAGGTCAAAATTGGGGTGTCTACACCACCCCAAATTGGCCTATATAAACCCCCCTTGACTTCTCATTTTGGGGGTGTCAAATGTAAGCTTTGAAAAGTTTGGGAAAGAAAGTTGTAGAGATAAGGTTAGAATAGAGAGAAAAGAAGCTTCCTTCTTTGATTTTCAAAACAAAAGTGAGTTCTAAACTTTGTTTTTACTTCATTACTCCTATTTACTTCAACATTCAATACACCCAACCACCATTTTTGTGAGCATTTGAGAGATAAGAAGCTTCTTCCATGTCCAATGTCATCACATATGAGAGAAACACTAAACTACAAGTTTAATACATCATGAATTTCATCTATTGATTATTATCTACTTGCTTGTTTATACAATGTTCATCTCTTCTTACTTCATTTCTTTTTTATTTTTCTTTATTTACTTACTAGTTCATTATCATCTAGGTGATGACATGAAGTTTGAGGTGAGTGAATCCTTATGGATAGTAGCTCTTGACCTCAAAAACATGTTTGATAGATGATGATCATAACTTCAATACCTCCAAGGTATCCTTGAAGTTATGTTCAAAAATGAAAATAAATCTCTCCAACAATCTTGGAGGCTCTTGATGATGAGTTTGATGTTGGCATTTTAAGTGGCTATAATCTTTATTGAGTATTGAAAATACATTTTCAAAACCTCTATTTCAAAACCCCCCTCAATCCCTCTCATTTTGATCTCAAGAAAGAAAACCTTGTTTTCCCCAAAATCTTCAAAACAGTAAGTCAAAACAGTGAGTGAGCTGAGTTCAAATATTTCTCTAGAACTCAATACTCAATGTATGGATGAAAGGCCACTTGTAAAGTCTTCCTAACGCATTATAGAACACCCTTGATTTTTGGTTTGACTTGGAAATACTTGAAAATGGTCCATTTGGACTCAAACATTCCTTCCAGACATTCTGCCTCTACTGTCACAGCAGCTTGGTTAACTTCCAACTTCTTTTTCAGAAACCTTTTCCAAAAGGGGTAGTCCCAACTTATTTTTCCCTTAAACTTGAATGTCTTAGGGAACTCTTTGTATAAAATGGGCCTCTAGATCATTTGTTTTCATTTTCTAAGATTTTTCAACATTTCAGTCGACAATACGGACTCTGTTTCTGAGTGACCTCCATTTTTTATATGATATCTCTCAATCTGTAATAGTTATTGAAGAATGGCTTTTTGGGTTATGTTCTAGACATAATAAGGAAGATCTCAATAAAAAATCATGCACTTGAAACATTCCTAGCCCCTCTTTTCAATTTTCAAAAGATCTGTTTACTGTTCTGTCCACTATTCACAACAAGCACATTTTAACTTTCATTCTTTGATTTGATACTTATATGTATTCCAAATTGGTTCATATCTTAAAAATTAGTTCATACTACATTTTTACATATCCCATGTTGATTTCATTCATTCATTCATACACATTTTAGACTTCTAAGTCATTCTAGGAATCCATGAACACCAAAACACCCTACAACCTTGACACATTCTAGATACATACGTTGCATTCATGCAAGATTTGGGGTTTTTGTAACTCCTAATCTAATAAGATTATAAGGAATGATCATGATCACACGTTCATGCTTCCCCTCGATCTAATCCTCCTTTCTCATCCGTCCCGGGGATTGAGAGGTCTTCTTTTCTCAAAGAATAACATGCATTATACTAGCTGGCTAAGTATATTTTGATTTCTTTGATTATTCATTTCAAGAACAATTCATGTCCCCTTTAGATTAGGGAAAACTTAATTACTTGATACATGATTAGACGATTTTTCCTAGGTTTATTTGTGTGATCTTTCACTTTACATTGTATGATATTTGACTTAGATCTTATGAATGATATTTTATCTTTGGATCTTTCATTTCAAGTTTCTTATGTGATGTAATATACTATCATAGTAATAATTGTCGAACCATACATAGTATAAGATGATTATTTGGATGCTAATTGAGGCCCGTCGAAAGACGGGGCGAGTTGAGGGTGTTTTAGTCGCGACAAAGGCTCCTTCCTCTCTCGTACCAAAACCCCGAGCCAAGTTCTTTGGTTATGAAGGGCCGGTGCCCTTTATCCGTTTGGTGAGTCAACATTAGGTTTCTTGGTTCCTTAAAGACCAAGTGGCGACTCTGTATCTGTTTTCTACAGACCTCCTTTTCTTTTTCTTTTCAAAATAACAATTCCAAACCAAAAAGGTGGGCCCCTCCCAAATGCCGGTGTCCACACCAACCTTTATTGACGAAGAGGCAGACAAGGAGCCAACCTTCTATACTAATGGATCTTTCCTCCTTGGTCGGACAGGAGGCTGTGAAAGATGCTGCCCTGCCCTCTACTTCCTTAAACCCGATTCTTCTATTGATCAAGAGGCCAAGGCAGAATTCGAGAGTATCCTCTTTGGCCAAAGAAAAAGGAGGGTGGTGGTCCTCTCAATTGATGGGGAAGAAAAAATACCAGGAGAGCAAATTGAACAACAAATGGTCTTAGTGGGGTAGGAGGTTGCCGAGGAGAAAAAACTAGAAGAGGTCGTGATGGATGTAACCATAAGGGTGGTAAATCTGGTTGTGTCCAATGTCCTAGGTTCCCCTCCTACTCATGAGAAACCGAGCACCCGTCAACTAATCCTAACCCTGGCCATTCTATGTCCACCTCCACCCCCTCAAGTATTGCTCCTGGTTCTGCATTGACCAGGGAACATGATTGATCGGGAGAGAACAAATCCTATTTATACGCCTTAACGAGCATTTGTTAGTACCTTTTTATCCTGTTTTTGTACATTTTTACTTTGTTTTCTATTTTCTGACAGGTTTTGGAAGAAATCAAGTATACAGGTTAAACAGGGTGAAAAAGCACAAAGAAAGAAGCTGAAAAAGCCAAATCGCTCGCGCGATCCGCTCGCGCGAGATCCCCATAATCGCTCGCGCGATCCGCGCGCGCGAAGGCCCAATTGTCGCGCTCGCGCGACCCGCTTGCGCGATATGTGGAAAAATCAAAGTTGCGTATTTCAGTATTCTGAAGACTCCTGTGCAAACGAGATGTCCTAACTGCGTCCAGATTGTAAATTACAGCAGTTTTAGTGCGTTTCGAGTTGGAAAAGCTTCCAAAACTTGTTGTAATTCTATATATACCTTATTTTTACTTCAATTAAGGGTTACACATCATAAGATACAAAAATATATGCACACTTTCAGCCATTGAAGGGAGGGAAGCAAGGAGAAGAAGAAGAAGACCAAGGGTTCCCATGGCCTCCTCCATCAACCTCTTGTCATCTATCACTTCCATGGACGGCTAGATCTTAGATCTAGGGTTTCAATGAAGCCCTAGACGAGTAATAGGGTTTTATTTATGTTTTTATTTTAGTTTTATTATGTATGGATGATAGTCACATGTTTAGAGGATTTTTATAAATAAATCGTGCTTATATTGATTAAATCATTGCTTTCAAAGTTTATTCTTGTCTTAGATCTATTTTGACTGTGATGTGCTCAACGATCTATTCTTGCTGTGCTTGTTTAGATTGTTTACATGTGATGGTGCTTTATTGATTCGTGCTATCAAGTATCCGAATAGTCCATGCCTAGGTTAGATGAATTAGATCACAACCCTAGTTTAGTGTGAGATAATTCGTGCTAGTCGCAGATGGATTATGTTGGTGCTTGAACCATGATTATCTTCTTGTCGGAGGAATTGGGCTTGTAGCTACAATTCCCCATATTCATCCAACGTAATAAAATAAAGTAATTCATAAATATTCCTATTATGAAGCTAGTGGTGGATTTGCGATCCTAGATTCCCTTAAACATTATCTAAAACAAATATTTAAATTGCTCTCATAGTTTAGATTTATTTTTATGTTATTAGTTTAATTAAATTCAAATCAAAATCTCGTTTTCTTAATTAACTAAATTTAGGTTTTAAAATTAAGTTGCTGTAGTTAACCAATCCCTGTGGGTTCGACCTTTACTTCCACACTGCAAATTTTTAAAAAAGTAAAGAATACTTTTTATATCTTGATTCTGACAAGATCAATTTTTGGCGCCGTTGCCGGGGATTGCATTACTACCTTTAGTTTTATAATCTTCGTTTAGTTAATTTGTAAATATTAGATTAGTTTTTATTTTTCTTATTTTCCGTTTTTTTTATTACTAACTTGTTCTTTTACTTTGTAGTTTCTCGAGTCATCAAATTCCAACGTTTCCGAGTGGATTAGCTAAGCACATCAAAGGAGCTTACGCAGATAAAAATATAAATAAAATAAAATAAATTGCTTCTTTTGAAACTCGCTCTAAACCACTGTAAGTCAGGGCGCTGTGACGCACTATTTGCATTAGTTTAGGGTTAATTGCACTGCATTAGCTAGGAAACCCGGGGCGCTGGGCTTGACGCGGTCATTGCATTACAGGATAATATTCATGCATCACAGTAGTTGAGTGCTTGTTATCTTAGTTGCGTGATTGCTATTTGTTTGTTTTTCTTTTGTTTAGTCAGTCTTTGTTTTTAGTCTTTTTCTTTATTTTAGTTTATGTTGGGTACACGTTCAAATAAACCAGATTTAAAATCTTTCGATCTTGAACTTGAACGTACCTTAAGAACTAGTAAGTCCACAGCCCAAGCTTCTAGAGCTAGGTTGCAAGACGACGAATCAACTCCGATTCCGTCATCGTTGTTTGAGGCCGAAATTCAGAGTACCCGTGAACGGTTAAGGAAAACTTGAACTTTTCAAATTGAACCGATTAAAATGGCTGACGGTGGAAATAACAATAACAATCAAAATGATGGTGCTAATATGAATAATCCTAATATACTGCCACCTCCTCCACTTAAAAACTATTTTATTCCGACGACTTACACGCCACAAACTTGTATTGATTTACCGGAGGCGACGGCATCTCACTTTGAGATAAAGTCGTCTACGATCTCGCTACTTCCATCTTTCCATGGCCGTCTAAATGAAGATCCATACAAATACTTAGGAGATTTTCAAGATATATGTTCTACTTTGAAAATTCAAAATCTTACTGATGATGAATTAAAATTGCGGCTCTTTCCATTCTCTTTAAAAGATAAAGCTAAATATTGGCTTCAATCTTTGGAGCCAAACACAATTAAGACATGGGAAGCCTTACACACCGCATTCTTACAAAAGTTTTTTCCTATTATGCGTACGAATCAAATAAGGAAATCTATCACTAACTTTGTTATGCAAGATGGGAAAACACTTTATGACACTTGGGAGAAATTTAAGGAATTATTACGCTCGTGCCCACATCATCAAGTTCCTAAGTGGCAACTTGTTCAGGTCTTCTATGAAGGACTTATTCCCACGGTCCGTAATACCGTCGATGCCGTTTGTGCGGGTACTTTCCTACACAAGAGCGCCGACGAGGCCTGGAAAATATTTGAAACGTTAAGCGAGAACTCGATGCACCAGGCTGTGTCGGTACGTTCGGAAGGATATCTTCCTCCAACCAAACGAGAGGTGAAGTTTGAGTCGAGTCATTCTATTGAATTTCAAGAATTATCTAAAAAACTTGATCGACTTTTAACAATGAACCAAACGTCAACCTCACCTGCTCATGAAATTTGTGCATTATGTTCCGATCCTTCACATTCTATACTTTCATGTCCATCAGCGAGTCAATTTCCGGAATTCGTGGAGCAACATATAAATTCTATTCAACAATACCCACGAAATAACTATAATTCGACTACTAATAATCCGGATGCGCCATGGAGAAATCATCCTAACTTCTCGTGGAAAAATAATAATAATAATCCTAATGAGGCGACTAATTTCCCTAACGCTTATAGATCTCAACAAGGTCAATACCAACAACCGCCTCCTAATTCGAATCCTTCAAGGGGTAATGTTTTTTAGGAAAAGGTGTTGGCATCCCTTAAGACTATTGAAACGCAAGTACAGGCACAGGCACAAATAGTGCACTCTCATACACAATCCATTGCGAAGCTTGAATCCCAAATGGGACAACTAGCTACTGTAGTGAGTCGTAGAAACAAGGGGACATTGCCTAGTCAAACAATTCAAAACCCTAAGGGACAATATGAGGTTAAGGGGTCGACTGAACAAGTAAACGCTGTCTCAACTAGGTTGACTACACGAGAGGAAAAGATAATAGAAATCCCGAATGAGAATGTGAAAGATGCGAATACTAACTCGAATAAGATGGGTGAGGATGTGGATAAAAATAAAAAAGATAAAGAACCGGTCCCAACGAATTATATTCCGAGAATGCCATATTCACCAAACGTTGAGGGACCGTCACATTTTACAAAGAATAAGTCAAAAATGGAAGATATACTCGAGGTGTTCAAACAAGTTAAAATTAATATTCCTTTCCTCGATGCTATTAAACAAATTCCCGCTTATGCTAAATGTTTAAAAGATCTTTGTACCCAAAAGCGCAAAATACGGAGTCACACTCCGAAAAAGGTCTTCCTCACGGAAAAAGTAAGTTCTATTTTCCAATACGCACCTCCAAAGTATAAGGATCCTGGTACGCCTACGATTTCATGTGTCATAGGTGACACTATCATTCATAGGGCTCTCCTTGACTTAGGAGCTAGTGTTAATCTCATACCTTATCACGTCTATCAACAACTAGGACTAGGTGAACTGAAACCTACGGCCGCTACTATACAATTAGCGGATCGTTCTATTAAAATTCCTAGAGGAATCGTCGAGGACGTTTTGGTTAAAGTTGATAAATGCTATTATCCCGTCGACTTCATGGTCCTAGACACTGAACCCGTGCTAGATGCTAGGAAACACACTCCTGTCATTCTAGGCCGTCCATTCTTAGCAACCGCTAACGCATGTGTTAACTGTCGGACGGGGGTAATGAAAGTGTCATTTGGGAACATGAACTTAAAATTAAACGTTTTTAATGCTATGGATCAACCTCCTAAAAACGACGATTCCCTATGTGAGGTGGAAGGTGAGGTAACACGGAATATTGAGCCTACCAAAGAAATAAAGGTGAGTGGGAAAAATAATATAGCGGACGATGATGAGTGGATGAATCCTAATCCCGTGGACCCTAATGCGGAATCTACTCAGAAGGTAAGAAATCGATTCGAACATAATGACAAACCGTCAATCGATTTAATTCAAAGCGATGTTATTTCTGCTTACCATCGAGCTCTTCCTGATATCCTATTGGGCACAAATTCTGATTTTCAGCCTCCATGAGTCTTGTGCTAGAAAGGTCTAGCTAAAGACGTAAAACAAAGCGCTTCTTGGGAGGCAACCCAAGCTTAATTTTGGCTGTTTTCTTTGTTTTTGGTCGTGTTTGAGTCTGTTTTGGACATTCTGAACAGGTTTGGGGGTTGGAATTAAGTTGTTTTTAATATATATACATAAAATAGGTGAACCAAGTGGAAAAAAATCATTCTCGCGCGCGCGGCCCGCTCGCGCGAGACGTCGCTCGCGCGGCCCGCTGGCGCGAGAATGTGACTTAGAGTTTTTTCTTTCTTTTTGTTTTATGATGCCTCAGGTTCTCCTCGCGCCTGGTTTCGCGGGCGCGAGGCACCTCGCTGGCGCGATTTTTCAAAAAAAAAAAAAAAAAAAAAAAAATAGAGATTCGAGCGCGCGACGGCCGCTCGCGCGATATCCCCTTTTCTTGATATTTGCTTTTGTTTTCTATATCAGTCCCCCATACTTGTTCTGATAGTTTTAACTTTTCTGTTTTTGTTTCTTAGGTATTTTTAGATCGAGTCCTTTGTTGGTTTCGTAGTTCTGATTATGTTTTATTTTCTTTTCTAGTTTATTTTTGTTTTGTTTTCATCGTTTTATTATCTAGTATAGTTCTTTTAGTTTAGGTTAATTTATTTATCTTTCTTTTAGCTATTTTTATCATTTTCTTTGTTTTAGTTTCTTTTCTCTAGTATTAACAGGAAACATTGAATGTTATTGCCTTATTCCTTTGTGTTCACCTGTTCTTTGCTTGTCAAGATCAAGGTAATATCGTTCCTTTCTTACCTACTCTCATTTCTTTCGTTTTATTGTTTCATTGGGGACAATGAAAGGTTTAGGTTTGGGGGTATGCACACACATGCACATTATTTTTATGCAAAATTTTAAAATTTTTCAGTAAGTGTGTTTAAATAAACGATGATTACCGACGTTCTTGCAATCTTGATTTGATACTTTTTGTTATGTAACTCTGATTGTTATAGAATGGTAAACAAGAGAATATGTGATTAAATATTTACTGAAGTCATGATATAATGTTTTAGGTCATGTATCGTTCGAATCGTAGTTTTATATCATAGATTTGCACAAAACTGATGCACTGCACGTAGTTGTTTGAATACATGTTGGTTGTGAACTATAATATGATTCGGATTTCTAGATAACACAAGGTGGAGACTAGACCCAGTGAGCTTTTGAGCCTATCTTTTCTTTTTAGAGGGTTATAAATACATTATGTGTTTGTCGAATTTCATTGAAATAGCGCATCTACTTGTTGTTTAGTCTCATTATTCTTGTTTTGGTTGATAGTCAAGTTAAAATATTTGTTACCATGCTAAATAATCTTCCATTGTAAATGTTGAAGAACCATATTACCATAGGACATGATTATAGGCCTTCTTTGTTTACTACTGACCGATAAAAGAGAAAATTTCCTTAGTTCGCCCTTTGAGCCATTAAAATGCCATCTTTTTCTTCAATTACCATTATCCTGTTTTTGCTCCAACTTGACCAACTTGGAGTTCACCACTGAAAGATTCGTCACCTTTTAGTGTTGTTAAGGCGATGTGTGAAAGAAGAAGAAGAAAAAGAAGAAAATAAGATGTTATTGGGGTAGTTGCTTGGTATTCGATGAATATTCATTTGAGAAACAAGAAGGAAAGAAAAAAAAAAGATAAGATTGAAAAAAAAAATGAATGAAAAAGAATGAAGAGAAAGAAGAGATGAAAGTTGGTGGAAGAGATGAATGAAAGAAATCGAGCATGCCTTACAATGCCATTCTAAAACTACTTGATATATCCGTTCTATCCTTTTTCATTACATAAGCCATATTACAACCTTTGAAAAGTCCTATTTGATCCTAGGAAACATGGTTCGGATATGAAAATGATGGGAGGGGGATTAAAACATGGTAATGACTAATTTTTCTTGATTATTGGCATCTTATCCATGAGACTACTATTCTTTCGTGTCATGCGTCTTTTTCGAGTCATATGTGAGCATTTCTTGTTTTGAAAATATATTTCCTTTACTCACATATTTTAGAAAAATTACACCTGTTTCTGAGTGTTTCATTTTAGAATGTAATTAACATTGTGAGATTCGTAGTCGAAGCATAGTTTGATGGTTTTCCGAGTTATATTCCAAGATTATGACATGCGCGTGTTCATTTGACTACCATATCACACACGTGCAATTTTATGAGAAACTCTATTGATTTATATGATGCATGTACTTGGGATTGCTTTTCATGATATATGTGAATGTTTGATTCCGTTTCTTCTTGTTCATTATTCTATTTCGAATCATTGTTTTATAATAAGGAGTATTGAATATTATGTTTTTCGTTTTTAATAAAAGTTTTTAAATTGATAAGTTAATAAAGATGGTTGTGGGTAACTTATTGACGAGAACCCTCACGAGACTTCACTCGTCCGACTAGGGACACCTAGAGGTTTAAAAGGCTTGTTGCATATGCTAGATGCAATCGTGATCCATACGAAAATGGAGTAGTACTTTATTAGTAGTAGTTTTTATTTTAGTTTTGCTCGAGGACTAGCAAAATGTAGGTTTGGGGGTGTGATCGGGAGAGAACAAATCCTATTTATACGCCTTAACGAGCATTTGTTAGTACCTTTTTATCCTGTTTTTGTACATTTTTACTTTGTTTTCTATTTTCTGACAGGTTTTGGAAGAAATCAAGTATACAGGTTAAACAGGGTGAAAAAGCACAAAGAAAGAAGCTGAAAAAGCCAAATCGCTCGCGCGATCCGCTCGCGCGAGATCCCCATAATCGTTCCCGCGATCCGCGCGCGCAAAGGCCCAATTGTCGCGCTCGCGCGACCCGCTCGCGCGATATGTGGAAAAATCAAAGTTGCGTATTTCAGTATTCTGAAGACTCCTGTGCAAACGAGATGTCCTAACTGCGTCCAGATTGTAAATTACAGCAGTTTTAGTGCCTTTCGAGCTGGAAAAGCTTCCAAAACTTGTTGTAATTCTATATATACCTTATTTTTACTTCAATTAAGGGTTACACATTATAAGATACAAAAATATATACACACTTTCAGCCATTGAAGGGAGGGAAGCAAGGAGAAGAAGAAGAAGACCAAGGGTTCCCATGGCCTCCTCCATCAACCTCTTGTCATCTATCACTTCCATGGACGGCTAGATCTTAGATCTAGGGTTTCAATGAAGCCCTAGACGAGTAATAGGGTTTTATTTATGTTTTTATTTTAGTTTTATTATGTATGGATGACAGTCACATGTTTAGAGGATTTTTATAAATAAATCGTGCTTATATTGATTAAATCATTGCTTTCAAAGTTTATTCTTGTCTTAGATCTATTTTGACTGTGATGTGCTCAACGATCTATTCTTGCTATGCTTGTTTAGATTGTTTACATGTGATGGTGCTTTATTGATTCGTGCTATCAAGTATCCGAATAGTCCATGCCTAGGTTAGATGAATTAGATCACAACCCTAGTTTAGTGTGAGATAATTCGTGCTAGTCGCAGATGGATTATGTTGGTGCTTGAACCATGATTATCTTCTTGTCGGAGGAATTGGGCTTGTAGCTACAATTCCCCATATTCATCCAACGTAATAAAATAAAGTAATTCATAAATATTCCTATTATGAAGCTAGTGGTGGATTTGCGATCCTAGATTCCCTTAAACATTATCTAAAACAAATATTTAAATTGCTCTCATAGTTTAGATTTATTTTTATGTTATTAGTTTAATTAAATTCAAATCAAAATCTCGTTTTCTTAATTAACTAAATTTAGGTTTTAAAATTAAGTTGCTGTAGTTAACCAATCCCTGTGGGTTCGACCTTTACTTCCACACTGCAAATTTTTAGAAAAGTAAAGAATACTTTTTATATCTTGATTCTGACAAGATCAATGATGATGATCCCATTACCGATGTGGGGACCCCCACAAATTGAGATGATCGAATCCCCTTTTTCCATTGTGGTAAGCCAATCAAGCATGACAATGGGCATCGATCGGCCTCCTTCCCAGGTACCAATTTTTCCTTAAGCCCCTGATACCGGTCATTCCCGTTCTTTCAACTGATCCTACATGTCTCACTTTTGTTTTCAGGTATCTGCTGGCTCAACTACCTTCGACCCTACTGCATTTTTTCAATAACTGGACGTGGACACTCTAAAGGTCAAAATGCCCATCGTCCAAATAGCCAAACCTAAAGACCTTCAATGTGCCAGGGATTTTTTTAACATGATTTCTCTAAGCACCCTGAAGGAGGCCCCTTCCCCTCTTATCGTCAGCTCTGTAGTGTTTCTCTTGTAGTAGGATCCTACTCTCAATGCTGAGCAGAAGTCCGTTCTGATGGATTTAAAGGAGCAGTTTTTGTCCTGTCATGCAACCTTTATCGTTGTTGCCAAAGCTCAGGCTTATTTTGAACCCAAACTATTAGCCTACAAAAAAGATGTAGATGCAATGGGTAAGGCCAAGCAATGGTTTGAAGGTGCGTCCATCACACGAGGCCAACTTGTGACAAAGCTTGAGAAGATTCAACAGGGAATCATGGGCCTTCACAAGAAACTGGCCGACTAAGAAACTGGGGAGAGAGCTTATCTCAACGACTTAGCCATTATTGATGCTGCAGTGGTCAAAAAGGTTAAGAGATCCTTGGCCGAGAGACTGCAACCTTTTCTTCCCAGCACCACAAACTGGAGTGCTAATCTATACTGTATTGAAGAAGATTAATGGAAGAAAGAGGGGGTCTAGGATGTTCTAAAGGAGAAGCTAGGAAGATTTTCATCGGCCTGATGGTCGATTAATGTATTTTTGTTCCTGTTATTCCTTGTAATGGAGATCCTTAAAAATGAATGAGAAATTTGTGACTTGTCTGTGTCTTAATTTTCCTTCGTCCTGTTGATTAATTTAATTTCCACCATAAGTTAGGAAATTTATAAGCCGATATATTTTAGGCCCATCGGCCTGTCTAATAGGATGGATGGTTCTTTTGCAAGTCTGTGACCCAAAATGTCACATCAATTAATGCAGTTGGCATTCTTAAGACGTTGTCATTTCTGATCATGACACATGGATGGTTGTGGCTGACTGTTCATCTCTCAAAGAATGAACTTAATGATTTCCTTCAATAAATGAGCGTCTCTTCAGCCACTTTCGTATGTGGAAAAAGCACGCGGAGTTTAAAGAGGGCCACTTGATTGTTTAAATGAAATGACACGTATAGGGTTAAGATCCTTTTAGAAGATGGGGAATTTTTTAGGCGGCAAAAGGGGATGTTTCCCAACTAAACCATATCTTTTGACGAAGTGGGGTGTTCCTATATAATGGCCCTAGTGATCCCTTTTTAACTGTAAAAGTTTCAAGTCTCTCTCCTCTGCTTCCAAGAGAACCCCCAGCCTTCCTAACCCTTTTCTTCCCCTTCATCCATGGCCAATGACTTTCAAGCCACCGAGGAGATCTAAGCTCACTTATAAGCTGACTGTGGGATATTGGACGACGTGCAAATCCAACATTATGTAGCTAGTTCTACCATCCTCGAGGGCTTCTTTCTCATCAGTGTCTACATGCTACTGGTAGTTGGCGTCTGCTTCCCCTTGCCTGTCGGTGTGGCATATTTTCTAACAACTCTAGGGTTGGCACTCCATGTGTGTACCCTAAACACCCTCCATTTGTTCTATGGTTTTGACATACCCAATGTACGTCTGTGGTCGAAGGATAGTGCAAACCATTCTAGACTATTACCAGATTCTCTACACCAGGGAAAAGGTCTACTACATGCCTTCAAGGGGGCACAATGTGGTGGCTGAGCTTAATCACCCAACAAAGACTGGGAAAAATATCCCTATGTTCTAGTTTTAGGCAACGTTGTACCTATTCAGTATGAGGGTATCTTTCCTTGTACTTTCAACGCTTATGCCTTCTATAACCAAATAAAGATCCTTCAGTCAGGGAAAAAGGATTACTCAAAAGAGGCCCCCAAAATGGCCATCCAAGCCCGCCTAAGCTCAGACTTCCTGATGGGGCCAAATCGGCAGACTCCGCCACTGAACAAGTAATGTGGGCCCTCTAATGAGAAATAAAAGCAAATTTGATACCTCAAAATATCCTTCATTGGGCAGTTCGTGCTGCCCATGCTGCTGTACCGATGGAGCCTGAAGAATCTCCAACAGTAAGTGATGTGCCAGCCGATCTAATGGCTGAGGATGCTTCAGCTGTACCTCTAATGTCTAATCGATGAAGATTTGCTCATCTACAAGAGTAGAGACTTTGTGTTCTTGCTGGAGCCAAAAATAAGGAGACCATTATTCTAGAGACCAATAGCTCTTATGAGGGTAAAGCAAGGTCGGGCTCTAAGGCCGATGATGATGATAGCCTAGTACGACTGAGGGCTTTTGAAGTGGGAGAAAGCTCCAGGGGAGGAGTCTCTCCGCCCGAGGATGCTCCAGAGCCAGAGGAGACTTGGGTCCTAGATTTTGGAGATTTTGGGGATGACAACCTTCTAGCCTCTCTGCTGGTTGGGGAGAGGTCTCTTTGGAGAAGGATCACCAACCTGGAGTGCTTCCTTGATTATGCTAAAATGAGGAAAGCAGTGGTGGAAGAGGGAAGTAGAGTTCTTGGCGGGCTATCTTGAAGAGGTTGACAGGCAGCCCGAGAGACCAAGGCATAAAAGAAGACGGTCGATGTGGCTTAGACCGATGAAGACTAGCCTTATCGATCTTATTTTACTTGTTTTTGTCCCTTTCTATTTGCGTCTTTCCTTCTTTTGATTTTTTTGTAAATATTTTCTTGAATGAATGAAACAATCTTCCCCCTTCCGCTTGTGTCCCTTACTCCTGATTAATGAGTGGCTCATATTCTATGTATGGGTTTGGTCTGAGCTCTAGATCTACAGTTTCCCATAGTGTAGGATAATAGGAATTTAAATACTGTCCATTAATTAACCTTGGATGGATTCACCATCAATGTCACGAAACTGGTAAGTGCCACCCCTTAAAATTTTAAAGATCACAAACGGTCCTTCCCAATTAACGGACCACTTTCCATACTTAGTATCTTTTTCACTAATAGGAAGAATAACCTTCCAAACGAGCTCTTCTAAACAAAATGACTTTGCCCTTACTTTCTTATTGTAAACTCTGGCAGCATGGTTTTCTGTACTTTGAGGCAATCCAAAGTATGTAACTTGACCTCGTGCAACCCTTCTAACTCAATGATCATAGCTTTAGTATAATCGGCAGGTTCTAACTGATTATACAATGCCCTTATTGTTGATCGGACTATAACTTACATGGTAGCATTGCATCAAACCCGTAATTTAAAGAAAATGGTGTTACTCCTGTACTTGTTCATTTGGATGTCTGATAAGCCCATAGTGCCTCAGAAAGGATTCAGTCCCACAACCTGGGATTTTCCTTTATCATTTTCCCTAGAATCCATTTGATAAATTTGGTAAAAGACTCAGCCTGGACATTTTCTTGGGCATTGTGTGGGGTGGAAATAAGAATTTTCACACCCATACTTTCTGCAAAACTTTTGGTTTCATTTTCAGTGAGCACTGAGGCCTGATCGATGGTAATTGTTTCTGGTAAACTGAACCGGTGTACTATGTGTTGCTCAATGAACTTGATAATAGTGCCTTAGTGACCGATCTTGCAGGTATAGCTTCTACCCACTTGGTGAAGTAATCAGTGGCCACTATGATAAAATGATGTTTCCTATATGAAGTTGGATGCACTTTCCTAATCAAGTCCATTGCCCATCCTCTGAAGGGCCATGGCTTAATGATTGGGTGTAAAATTTTGGCTGGCACCCTTTGGATAGGGCCATGCTTTTGACATGCCTGACATCCTTTAGCATAGTTGATATAATCTTTCAGCATAGCTAGCCAGTAAAATTTATATCTTCTTATCAACCATTTCATTTTGGTGTCATCCTGATGAGCCCCCACAAATTCCTTTATAGACCTCAGACATGATCTTCATGGCCACACTTTTGCCCAAACAATTTAGGATGACATCATCCCCGATGGCCTTCTTGAACAACTCTCCATCTAAAAGGACAAAATAAGATTGCAAATATCCTAGTTCGACGGTCTGTCCTCACATCAGGTTGATTAAGATATTCCTTGATTGGAGTTCTTCAATTGTTCTGCTCAAGTAGAATAGAGGCGGTCTTAGCGAACCATTCTCTTTTAGCCACTGAAGGCAGCAAACATTGAAGGATAGTAATACTATTTTCCTCAACCTCTTGTATTGATCCTAAACCAGCCTTGGCAAGCCTATCGGTGTCCCAATTGGTCAATCTTAGGATATGACCAACTATGACATCATCAAAATCGGTGATCAATTGAGTAGCAATAGAGTGGAACAGACATAATTCCCAGCTTTTGACACGGAAATCACCTGATATTTGTCTGATAACCAACTGTGAGTCACCTTCAATATGGACAAAGATGCCCCCATTTCTTAGAGTATCTCCAGTTTGATGGCCATTGCTTCGTATTCCGCCTGAATATTCGTGTATTTGAAGCCTAAATTGAATGCCATTTTAGTCTTCATGTTCTTTGGTAATATGATCACAATGCCAGCCCCTGATCCATTTGTGTTTTTGGCACCATCAAAAACCAAAGTCTAAGGGACGAGAGAAACGTGTGGCACTAAGGAAACCACTGGCGCCAACTCCTCCAATTTTGGGTCTGATGGATGATCAGTTAGGAAGTTAGCTATAGCCTAACCCTTAATCGATCTCTAAGACCGGTATTGGAGTAAAAATTACATGAGTGCCAAGACCCATTTCCCAATTCGGCCTCTCCTATTAGGCCTAGATAGCATATACTTGATGACATCTGTTTGACAAATAACATAAGTTGAAACGGGTAACATGTTTGCTCTCAATTTCTGCGAAGAAAAATACAAAGCTAAACATAGCCTCTCAATCGGCATATATCGTTGCTCTATTAGAGTTTTCAACCTATTTTAATAGTAAATGGCATGTTCCATGCCTAACTCATTATCTTGAGCCAGCACACTTCCTATGGATTGTTCAGATGCCGAAATATACAATTTCAAGTTCCTCCCTTTCTTTAAGGGCATCAGGACTAGTGGTATGGACAGATAACGCTTCATTTCTTTAAATGACAAGTGATGGTGCTCCTCCCAGCAAAAATCATCATCAGTCTTGATCTTTAACAAGGGTGACATACCTGAGTCTTCCCTGAGCAATTGGAAATGAACCTTCTCAAGAAGTTGATTTGTCCTAGGAGTCTTTGTAACTCCTTATTAGCAGGGGGCCTGGCTTTTTGGATTGCTTGTGCTTTGTTTTTTTCTAGTTCAATACCTCTTTGATGAACTAAAAAACCAAGAAAATTTCCCGCTCATACCCTAAAAGCATATTTAAGGGGGTTCATCTTTAGTTGGTGCCTCATCATCCTTTCAAATACCCTCTTGAGATCTAAAGGTGGTCAGTCCTTTTTTTGGATTTAACTACGATGTTGTCAATGTAAACCTATATGTTGTGACTGATCATATCATGGAAAATTGAGTTCATGGATCTCTGGTAAGTTGCCCCTGCATTCTTAAGTCCGAAAGGCATGACAAGCCATTCAAAGGTTCCAATTGCCCCAGGACATGTGAAGGTTGTTTTAGCAACATCCTCCTAGGTGATAAAAATCTAATTATATCCCGAATGCCCGTCCATAATAAAAGACAGGATTCGATGCTTTGAGGCCGAATCAATCAGCTGATAGGCCATAAGCATAGGATATTCATCCTTCGGTGTTGCAAGGTTTATATTCCTAAAATCAATGCAAATTCTGGGCTTCCCGTTCTTTTTTAGCATGGGGACAACATTAGATATCCATCCCACGTATCTAATAGTTCTAATAAATCCTGCTTCAAGGAGTCTTTGATTTTCTCCTTTATTTTACAGGTGACTTCGGGGGACATCTTCTTGGGTGATTACTTGAAAATGAATAGATCAGAACCTTAATGGAATTATTTGGGTTTCAAAATATTTTTCTAAGGGACGTTGGTGAGACAGCGAGATTCTCCAAGAATTTGAGTGATTCAAAGTTGATTTACTATTTTTCATAAATCATACAGTGTTGCTGGACAGAGAGTTGGTAAAGTCTGAGTGACCTCTGATTTAAGGTCAATTCCCGGAGTTTGGACCATGTGATCTTTGATTTTGTTTATGATATAGAACTTAGACTCACAGAGGAATGTCATATGTGAAAATCATCAAGATCCAACCATGGGAACCATTGTTTTCTAATGTTATGAGTTTATGATCCTATTCTGTAAATTTGGAATTTCTGAGGCAGATTTGATAAACCTTGTGAATTTGGGTCCAAATGACTTCTCAAAGCCCTAGGGCTTGGAATATGTCTTAATTGTGAATAATTGAACTTTATTCTAGAGGCTCAAAGACCAAATCAAGTGATTCATGTAATGTCTATTATTATGCATCTTGGTTATCATGTTCTAGGAAGAATAGAGCATAAATTGTGATAGTGAGTTTTAATTTGTTAATTTAGTTAAGGATTCTTTTTTATTGTGTTGAGGTCATGTTATTCCTATGTTGACATTACGTTGGCTCTAGGTTAAGGCCTCTTTTGGTCTTCCCATTGAGAATCATATATCCATAGGAATGGTGCTATTTCCTCGATGGGAAAGGATCCAAGACTTTATTATTTCTCCTCCTGTTAGAACTTAGGTGAAATCCTATTTTACCATGATCATCCATGTGGACTATCCTCTATTTTATAACACTATCAAGGTATGATTCCTCATGTTCCTTTCTATTTTATTAGTTTTAGTTATTTAATCGATTTTGCAACTTCATGTGTGACACCTTAGATTAGGTTGATGCCTTATGTGTTTCTATGATTTAGAGACCTTTTCTTAGGGTTTTCTATTTTATGCTTTCATTGCATGTTCCCCTATCACAGCTGGATCCCGGTAAGCTTTCTTGTACCTTATTGCATTGATATTGTGTGCTATTTAAACTTACTTGGTTATGGATGCCATTTTTAGCAATCTTACATCCTTTCGACTTGCTTGTGCTATGTATATTTATATCTATGTATTGATTGGGACACACATAAACTTTTGAATTGAATAAAAGGACGGTGACTAGAGGTCTATCAATGATAGGATGAGAGGGGGTGCTTTAGCCCCACCGGGCTCCTTCACCTCTCATTCCATAATTCTCGGACTTAGAAATCTCTGGTTTCATAGAAAAGTAGCTTTTAAAATGGTTTCTTAATTTATTTCCTTAAAATTAAATGGCGGCTCTTTCTTTTGTTTAAATTGATTTGAAAAATCAAGAAAAAGACCGTGGAAGAAAACCGTGGGCCAGCATGTCCACAGAACATGAACCACTAGCCATTAAGTAGGATATGCAAGAAAGGAAGATAGCAATCAAGTTTTTTTGAAAGAAATTTTAAAAAAAGTGTGAAAAACTATGGATTTTGATCATAAATCAAATAAAGATGGGATCTTGATGTTAAAAAAGGAGTAAACTAACCTGTGATTGAAGGGATTTGAGCCTAGGATCAAGAGGGGGGAAGATATTAGAGAGAAAATTGTATGAAGGAAGGAGATAGAATGAGAAAAGAAATGAAAATATCTTGTTTTAAAACAAACTGCCAGACCAAGCGGCAGACGATGAAAAGTCATCGGCACTCGCTGAATGCCGCTAAAGGGGACAATTGGTCTTCCCCCAAATTTTTTTCATATTCGCATGGGTGCCACTGAATTTTGTTTAAGTATTCCTCAAAGTTTTCGCTCGTTTCGAATAGACCCCCAATATTTGAAAAGTATTCTTTGAAGTCCTTCCCATATATATCACTACACCAGAATGCCCGATTTGTCACACTTATTTTCGCGTCCTTTGTCAAGGTTCTGTACAGTGACAATAATTGTCACGGTTGCAACTGTGACAAGTACAATTGTCACTGCTACTAACAGTGACAAATTTTGTCACGGTATAGGACCGTGACAAAAACTAATTTTGTCACTGTTCGTAACACTGACAAATGTTGTCACTGTTTTGAACAGTGACAAAAGAATATATATCTAAATTACCCGAATTATAACACTTAGTTTCGGACAATTTGTCACTGTTTGGAACAGTGACGAAGTTTTTCACGATTTGTTTATTTTGTGAGGATTACAAACATTAACAAACGAAAATTGTCACAGTCCTTTTTTTAGGGCTGGTGATAAAGGCACCTTCATTTTTTTAATTAGGGCACCTAAATTTAAGTTAAAAAAATATTTTTTTACTTTTTACTTTAATTAGTAAGGGCACATCACTTATTATTATTATTATTATTATTATTACTAGCAGTCGGGCACACCCGTTGCATGTGCAATTCGTTTTATTTTATGTATTCATAAACTTAACAAACTTGAAACATTTTATGGTGAATAATCTTGATATTTGACATAGAGAATAATCTTGAAATTAATTATGGAGAGAAACAAAAAAAAAGGTTAATTACATGGACCTCCCCTGAGGTTTGGCGAAATTATATGGACCTCTCCTCTATATTGCAAAATTACACAAACCTCTCTTGAGGTTTGGATTTGCATTACACACACCTCCCCTCTCTAGATTGCAAAATTTACAAAGACCTCCCCTCTGGCATTAATTTACGATTTTACCCAAAATAGAGGGGAGGTCCGTGTAATTAACCAAAAATATGAAATACATGTAATTAACCCCAAAAAAAAAAATTTTTTGAAATACATGAATTCAAAAGGATCACGTTAAATTATATGCATTTTTTTGTACTGAAATCTATTCACAATTACTAAACGAAACCGATATTGATTTTTTAAGATATTTTAATCACAACATCAACTACAAACTTGAATAATTATATGCATGTAAGTTTATGTAGGCAGTAGGCCAAAGTAAACTATATTTCTTTCATATAAGCCTCATAAAGCAATTCTCATAGCAGTTGAAAACATAAACCTATGGATAAACAAACAACAATATGATCACACCAAGCTTTGGATTTGAGTAGTGCTATGATTTTCAAGCCTAAATTTCAAATTTGATTTTAATAGTTATACCATTAATTGTGGTAGTAGTTATTATATCACATAGCAATGCATATGGTACAACTGATATAACAATTGGAAATCAAATTTGATATTCAAATTTCATAATTATTGCTTGATTCTCATGAATTAAGTGTTCATTCCAAACCAAAGTTTGTACTCAACAAATGCCCAATGTTTAGGGCAGAACGATCACAAATAAGAACAAATCAAATACCAAAACAAAAAGGCATTAAAGAAGGAATCATGTTGGAAGAAGTACCGAGCAGAGGACCCTCTATCTAAGGACTGAAAAATAAAACCTCTTAACAATACTTGACTTGGAACCTCAAATTGTTGATGTACATTACAACAGAAAACATAGCAATCATTGGCAATAACAAAAATGAGCAATAATCAGAGAGGTAATCAAAGGAAAGGTTTGTAGGAGAGCTTGAACCTATGTGGTGATTGGTGAAGCAATGGTGGGTGTATGTCAATCAGTGGTGACATTGTTTTGCAGGGAATTTGTTGGTCATACCAAGGGAAGAAGATTGTGGAAGTGGGGACACATTTGGAGGGGAAGGGAGAGAGTCAGAGACGGTAAAGTTTTTTGGGTTTTCAAACTGGGCGAGTTTGATGGGAGACAATGAGACGTAGGACAAACTGTCAGTTTAGTTTTTGATTTTGAAATGCAATGACAATTTTTTGTGTTGTGAAAGGACAATTTAATATAACAACTATTTTTTTTGGAAGGTAAATCTTTAATGATTTTAATGTAAATATGATTAATAGAGATTTTAAATAAGGTACCCCTATCTTTGGCTTTATAGATTAGTATAGATTATTATTATTATTATCATTCTTTGAATATCTTTTAATTTATAATATTTATGAAAATTTATAATACCTAATTATTTGTGTTGTACTTGTCCCTATAGTTTGGTCCCTGTAATTTAGAAAGTGTCACTTTAGTCCCTGTAGGTTCATAAGTGTGTCAAATAAGTCCAATAAGTCCCTTAGTGATGAATAATTTTGTCAGTGAAAGTAAAAAAATTTGTTACAAAAAGTGTTTGAGGAGCTAAAATGACACACTTATGGAACTACATGGACTAGAATGACACTTTCTAAACTACAATGACCAAATTGAGATAAAGGGCAAACTAAGAGGGTGTAAAATACAGTTAAGCCTATAATATATAGTAAAATAAGTGAGATGCCCTTTCTAATTAAAGTAAAAGATAAAAAAAAAAAAAAAAAAAACTGATTTTTTAACTTAAATTTATGTGCCGTAATTAAAGAATGAAGGTGCCTTTATGACCAGACTTTTTTAGCCCTAAAAAAGAGCCGCACATTTTACCCTCGCATTTTGGAGGGTTTCATCTCTATCTCATCTTTCCGAAAGAGGCGCTTATAGTTACAGTGAACTCGCGACCCTCACCAGCCCGCCATCATCTCGCCGCCGCCATCACCAGCCCACGGCCACCCCGTTGCCGTCGCCACCATCTGAGACCCCCTCCACGGTATTTCTCTCTCTCTCTCTCTCTCTCTCTCTCTCTCTCTTCTTACACACATACATACACACACGCACACACACACACACACACACTCCACTGTGGACTTGGAAAGTATATCAATGGTGTTGGATTCTTCTCTACCGTCCCTCCCTCTCCCCCACAACGTTTCTTCTTCCCTTTCCCCCATCTCTTTCACTTTCAGTTTTAATGGAATCCTCCAAATCTACCTATCTTCCCTCCAAGCTCTAAACCATGCTCTCTCTCTCTCTCTAAATATATATATATATATATACAAATCTGTATTTTTTTTCCTCTCTCGAAAAAACAGATTGAATTCATGGTCTTCCTTGAAACCATAATCCCTGGCTTGTATAATGTGGCCTTCATAGTAGTTGGTTGAAAATCGTTTGGTTCCTGTGACTAAGTGATGGACCAATTTTTCTCTCATCCAGATTTGGACTGTATTCTTTATTTTCATTTTTTTTAGTTTTTTGGTTATATATCTATTTTGAAGGCATTTGTCTGTTTTTGGCTGTTGATTATGTATTTTGGTTTTATTATCTTTTAGGCTCAGACAATTTCTGGTCTTTTTGGAATAGTAAATTTGGTTTAGTGCGGTCGAATGCTTTTTGAGGGGGTTGTATTTTGTGGTCAATGAACTGTTTTTTGTAAAGTCTCACGATGGACTGTTTTTTGTAAAGTCTCATTGTTCTTTCCAATTATCTAATGCACATGCTATAATGTTTCTTGTTTAATTTGGTGTTAGAGTTAATCAAATTACAAGATACATAAACGTTGTAGTGCATTCTTTTGGATAACATGTAAAGATGATATGCCCAAAAAAAAGTGTAAAGAGTGGAAAGATTCAAAAAAAAATGGAGAGGAATCCGTTGGGAGAGGGTAGAGATTCAAAAAAATTTGAAAAGTGGAAAGAGTACAGTGTTAAAAAGTTTAAAACTGATGATCTATTGGGAAAAGTAAAAGTGTAAAGAGAGAGAGAACAAATTTGAACGTTACCATTGCATTTTCACTATATATGTTGTCACATGATTGCAACTCTGAATTTTGGTCAAAAACTTTGTTTACTGTGTAATACTGCCAGCCTTCTTTGAGATTGTAATCATTCAACGTCAGTTGGAAGATGTATGTATTTCCTATGTCAACGTACTGAATCTTCGTTAAACCAATCTGAAACGTGGTTGCAAGATACGCAACATTTTCCCTAACTCTTTGTGTCCTTACTCACATACGTTCTCTCTCTATATCCTACATATATCACGTTCAATTTGTTCTCTTTTATATACAGTTATAAGATTTAGAAGTTTTTAAAGTGGACCTAGTGCCATTTGTGAAAAGAACAAATCACCCTAGTTTTTGGAAAATGAGATGAAAGCAAAAACGTTAGTAGACTAAAGTATTGAGTTTTTCATTGGAATCACTGCCTTGATTTGGCATTCACATCAAACATATTCAAGTAGATGAAAGCAAGAAATGTGAGTTTGCTAGAAATGCTCATGCTATAACGTTTTGCTAGAAATGCACATGCTATGATGCTATAATGTTTTGCTAGAAATGCACATGCTAGAAATGCACATGCACATGCCATACCAATGCACATGCTATAATGTTTTGCTAGAAATGCTGCAAATTGTAGAAATTTGATTGAATACACTTTCCAACAAAAGTATTGAGTTTTTAACATTCAAGCAAGTTATGAATTAGCGGAGGCTCCTAAAGCCATGCGAGGGCACTAGGTATTGTGCCAGTGCATTTTTCGTCACCCATAACCATACTTGTCTACATTTTCTGAAGGATCACTTTTCTACATGTATTTGCAATTTTCCCTTCTGTTTATGCTCGAAGACGATGAAGATTTCTCATGGTTTTCGGTAGATGTTGTTCTAATGCATGGTGGTAAATATTATGCTATAATGTGTTCAATTTAACTTTTCTGCTATGTTTTTTTTTAACACAACCAATGGCAATGTCAAGTCAACAAAATGGTTCGAGTTTGAATTTGTCGTCTACTACTCCTGAAACTGCACAATCCAGTACCGATCTACGGCCAGAGGTGACCTTCAATTTGAGTGGTGGAATTATTAAAGGTAAACCAGCTTTGAAGAACCGGTGCTTGGCTCTGTTGAAAACTCAAATCGGTCTTAATTATGATGATTGGAGGCTAGTTGAGCAAGCCAAAAAAGACGATGTTTGGTGTACCCTCTTTTCAGAATTCAAGATATCGGCTGACCAAAAAGAGGAGATATTAAAAGAGATGGGGATACAGTTGAGGACGTGGAGGAAGAACTTGCGTTTCAAATATTTTGAAGGCCTAGACAGTGATGGAATAAAGGCGTTGAAGGATAAGGTGCCAGAAAAAGAAACAATCCCTCTTAGTCAATGGAATGAATTCATCAAACGTGAAGCATCGGAGGTTAAATTTAAGCAAAGAGACATAGGCAAAGCCAGCAGGGCTAAAAAGACTGATATCCATTGTCTTGGTCGTATGTCATATGCCGAAAAAACTAAGGAGATGGTATGTACTCATATACTTTTATATACATTACATGTACCTCATTCGAATAATTAATAAAAGTTTAATTTGTAGATGCGCAATGATCCACTTCAACGAGTGCCTGAGCGCTCTGATGTTTTTGTTGAATCCCGCAAGCAGAGGAAAACTGGGGAATTTCACCCAAATGTTGCTGAGCAGATGGTGAGTTTCACTACTTAACTAGTTATAATTCTAGACATCATTCAATTTTAATCATTAAAAATATTCCTTTTTTCAATCTGATATTGTTACAGCAAAAATTGACTGAGCTGAAAAGCAGTCAAGATTCTTCACGCCTAAATACTTTGGAGAGTGATCCGTTGACCATACTTTATGGGAAAGACAATAGAGGGAGGACTCGTGGCGTAGGTCCAGTGTCCAAAAGTAAATTGAAGGCTGTAACTCCTATACGCTCAGAGATTGACAAAGCAGTGAAACGAAGTAATATACAGGTGGAACAAAATATGCTAGAGATCAAACAATCCCTTGATATTCTATTAAGAGCTTATTCTGGAGCCAAAAATTGTCCTCCCCCAGCCAATGCCACCTCAATCTAGCCCCTTGTCAAATCCTTCAGACCTAGCGACTCCAAGTTATCCTACTACACCTGCTTCATCATCGAGTTGTAATATATTTAGTGTGATAAATGCAGCAAAGAAAATTGCTACTGGAATGATTGTTTCGACGGCAACTACTGGAACGGTGGTGCATGGTCATGTACTGTTAGATTATGAACGTAAAGTTAATGTTATTGAAGTCGTTTCGGGAGAGGAGGAACACATTTTGTATCTACAGAGCCAAGGGTGCGCCTCAACTATTAAGGAAACTGAGGGTGGGTGGGTAGGTGGTGTGGCCTATCTGGTTGCTTCGTTGAATCGTGTTATTAAGTGCTAGTTTTTTAATTTGAACAATTTAAGTAGTAGACTTTGTATTGGATTGCAATTGCATTTTGTGATGATCTAAATACTATGTTTTGTGATTATCTAAATACTTTATGTTATTTGTGGTGATCTAGTTTGTATTGAATTGGAATTATTGTTTCAGGTAACAAAAATAATAGGGTGGATTCTTGAAAAAACAAGAATTATTTTTATAAATAAAAAAAACAGATTTGTCACTGTTATAAACGTTAACAATAATAGACAAGACAATTTAAAACTTGTCACTGTCCATAACCGTGACAACATTATGTGACTAACTACCATAATATGTCACGGTCAAGAAGTATGACAAAAACTGTGACTAATATCAACTCGTCATGGTATCGTCATGGTCTATGAATGTGACAAAGAATGTGACTAAATCCAAAATTTGTCACTGTTAAAAACCATGACTAATTCCATAAAATTGTCACTGTTAAAAACCGTGACAACGCCATGACAAGTGAAAGTGATATGCCACTTTTAAAGTGTAACAAAAGGAACCGTGACAAAGGCTATTTGTCATGGTTCTGGACAGTGACAATTTTTTGTGTCACACCCGAAAATGTCACGGATTATAATCGTGACAAAGGCCCTTTGTCACTGTCCAGAACCGTGACAAATCGGCCAAAATGGTGTAGTGATAAGTCAAAATTAACCCCAAACTTCGTGATTTTGATGCTTTTGAGTCTGATTTACTCCCGATTTGGAAATTGAAATTCTTTTGAGTCAGATTGACTCCCGTTTTTGGACATTAGACGTTCTTTTGAGTATGATTTTCTCCTGATTTTTTAAATCAAATTTCTTTTGAGTCTGATTAACTCCCGATTTTGGAAATTTGAATTCTTTTGAGTATGATTGCTCCGATTTTGAAAATCTAAATTCTTTTGAGTCTGATTGACTCCGGTTTTGGAATTAAAAATTCTTTCTGAGTCAAAGTGACTTCAATTTTAAAATTAGAAGTTCTTTTGAGTCAAATTGACTTCGAATTTTGAAATTTTGAATTCTTTTGAGTCGAATTGACTCCCGATTTTGGAATTAGAAATTCTTTCTGAGTCGAAGTTACTCCGATTTTGATATTATAAATTCTTTGAGTTGAATTGACTTCGACTTTTGAAATTAGAAATTCTTTTTGAGTTGAATTGACTCTGGATTTTGAAAATTTAAATTCTTTTGAGTCTGATTGACTCCCGATTTGGGAATAGAAATTATTTTGAGTCTGATTGACTCCCGTTGTTGGATATTAAAAATTCTTTTGAGTATGATTTTCTCCTAATTTTAGAAATCAAAATTCTTTTGGGTCTGATTATCTCCCGATTTTGGAAATTTGAATTCTTTTTTAGTTTGATTGACTCCCGATTTTAGAAAATTAAATCTTTTTTAGTCTGATTGACTCCGGTTTCGGAAATTTGAATTCTTTTGAGTCTGATTGACTCTGGTTTTGGAAATAGAAGTTCTTTTGAGTCGAATTGGCTCCGAATTTTGAAAATTTGAATTCTTTGAGTCAAAGTGACTCTCGATTTTGAAATTCTTTCTGAGTCGAAGTGACTCCGATTTTTAGGAATTGAAATTTTATCTTTAAGTCGAATTGACTTTGGATTTTGAAATTTAAACTTTGAGATTTGAAATTTGAACTAGAAATTTGTAAATTGAATCTTTGATTTAGAAGTGACCATGGATGCTGAAGAGCACTTATTCGGGGGGCCGAGGTGGCTACGGATGCTGAATAGCACTTATCTAGGGATGAAGTGGCTACGGATGCTGAATAACACTTATCCGTGGGGCCGAAGTGGCTACAGATGCTGAAGAGCACTCATCTGGGGGACCGAGGTGGCTACGGATGCTGAAGAGCACTTGTCCAAGGGGTCGAGGTGGCTACTGATGCTGAAGAGCACTGATCCGAATGGCCGAGGTGGCTACGGATACTGAAGAGCAATTATCCGGTTGGCCAAAGTGGCTACGGATGCTGAAAAGCGCTTACCCAATTAGCCGAGGTGGCTACAGACCCTGAAGAGGACCAATTTATGAATCAAGAAAACTCCGAGTTCTGAAGAGAGCTCGTCTTTAAGTTGAAGTGACCCCAAGCATTAAAAGCATTGGGCATTAACTGTATCTATGTGTAGGAAAATAGGTTTAAAAATTATTTTAAACGCGCAGCGGAAAGATTAAGTTTCAAAAACTTACTAGTAGTCCGAATCTACTATTTGTTAACTCTACAGATGCATACAAGAGAGGGGACAAGAATTATACCTCACGATCTTGAACCCAATTTTGAAATCTCTGACTTCCAGCAGGCTTCACTAGATGGTCTTCACTCTTATGACTCCTACAGATGCTCCCGGAGAGGTTAGGGTTGGTGGGAACCC
The DNA here is from genome assembly GCA_033977485.1 of Hydrangea macrophylla. NCBI lineage: Eukaryota > Viridiplantae > Streptophyta > Magnoliopsida > Cornales > Hydrangeaceae > Hydrangea > Hydrangea macrophylla. Next base: position 64,564,106 of record CM066987.1, on the reverse strand, counting down.
TAATAGAGAGGATGGAATAGGTTTGGGAACCTAAAACAGTTTCTGCAGCTTCTGGTTTATAAAAACAACGACTTCCTTTTTCTGGACGCAGCTACCCTATTTATAGATTCCCAGAACCGATCTAACGTTCAAGCGATCGAAGTGGCTTCGATCGATCAAACCACATCGATCAAACCTGCCTTGACTTCAATCGATCGAGACTCCTTTGATCGATCGAACCTGTCTTGACAAGATCCTCATGTGCCTTTCCAAGCATCCTAGCGGAGCTAAGAGTGGGACCTCTTAGGTTCTTTATTGTTGGCTCAGACCAGTTGTTAATTCCCATGACCAAACTCTTTGATCAGCAAACTAACCAACTGATCAGTTAACGTATACTCCATTATAAAGCGATAACTGAACTCCAACGCAAAAGAACATATCCAAAGCGATGTCTAGACTTATATGGTGTACTAATGTCCCTCTACCATCAGCATTCGTAATCATATTCAGGTAGTCAAATAACTGTTACTGTTAACCTGAATCATGATTACTTCTTGTATTCCTTGAGTCTCATTCACCACTCATGATTACCAAACATGTTAATAACTACTTATCAACAAGACTGCAGTTCTCAATAATCAACTTGGTGACATTCTCAAGGGAATGCTTACTCTGAATCAGAGGGTAGATTCTATCTTGACAATATATGTTCACAACCTTATGAACATGACATACCCAAGATACCCAGGTGTTGATCTTTAAGACCTCACTGATTGGTAAGTCAAAGCAGCCATATCCATAGTTTGAGTTCATAATCGTCTCAAGATTGAGAACACGTACCTTATACAAGTTATGAGTTCCGATCGACTGTTGACAGCCTTTAGTTTCAATAGGAAAGCTCAGATCCATCAATGTACTACAAGCACTAGCATATTAACTAAGAGCTACACTCTAGTGATTGAGATTCATCACTCCATCCAATGGTAGTTAATCATGCTACAGTGTAAACCTGATGAGATATACAGTCTCATCATCTATTGTAACAAATTCTAAGTATCAAAGAATAGTAATTCGTATCTCACTTGTATGTATCTCATATACACACGAATTACTTATTATGATGCTTAAGGATTAACAATCATCTCATGAATGAAACATACATAATGAAATGTAAAACTGATATCCATTTATTAAAATGTCAATGTCTCATACATAAAGTAATGGTTTGAGGGCATAAACCCAACACTATGTACATCAAAGCAGCATGATTTTGAATCGTCTAATTTGCATAGCTTGAAAACATGAAACATGAAATTGCACTGGTAGCCATCATTGCATGAGCACGTGCATCACGATAGGATATGTGCATTCATTTGTATGATTGTTTGTGCCTGTATACTGTCCCTTACCCGAACTACGTACTGGTCTGATTCCTGTTGGGATATGTAAGCAGCTCATCAATGAACACGACCAGCACCGACCATTTCTACACCCGTTTTTGCAACACATCTTTGTTTTTACCTAAATTTGATAACTTGGTCAAAGGCTTGTCTTCACACAACCTTCGACATTCACTTGTGATACATGTTGCTTCACAAGCTCTGCCGAAGAGGGGCAAACTGTAGACATCCCAATTTTAAAATTTAGAAGATTATTACCTCTGAAACCGATGACGATAATGTCCGACAAAATTCGAAAGTCTTTAAGGGTAATTCATGCTCTTCTGGAGGCCTCTCAATCTCCAAGACCGTAAAATTCAAAAAGAAAAGAGGAAAACAGGGTGTTAGGAAGATTTCGGGTGTGAAATACATGGAAGATTATTACTAGTTAGTTTAGAAAATAAATATAAAAAAAATCCTTTTCTTTTGCTTTATAAAGAAAATGGATTTTGCTCGACTGAATTTGAAAAGAAAAGAAAAGAAAAGGAAAGGAATTTTGAAAAGAAAAGAAAAAAGAAAAGAATTTTTGAAAAGAGAAGAAGAAATAAAAAAATAAAAAAAATTTAGAAAACAAAAAATTAAAAAAGAAAAGAAAAGAAAAAGAAAAAAGGAAAACAAAAATAAATAAATAAATAAATAAATAAAGAAAAAGAAAAATGGCACACGATGGTCGCGACGGCACTCACTTAGTGCCGTGCTAAAGCCAGACCGGCACTCACTGAGTGTCGCGGAAAACTCACCGAGTGCCGCCCGCTGTAACAGACTTTTTAATTCAAATGCGTATTCTTGCAGGCACAGTCCGACGTAGACTCAAGGTTCTCGTAAATTTCAACCAGTCCAAGGCTATAAAACTAAAAACTATAAAACCGCAACTTTACAAAACGTCGGACCCTTAATGTATTGTCAGTGCCATACAATTAGGGGTGTAATAAATTATTACGAATATGTTAGTAGTTAAATGTACACAAACATATAAAATGCGAGTGAAGTTGCAAAGCAATACTCAAATGGCCTCTGAAAGGAGGTCTCTCTTCCACATATGCACTGGGAATACAAGGCCGCATGGTTTTGGTGGTTCTGGTTATTTTTCTGTTGGAAAGAGCCGAAGTACAATTTTTCATGTACATCGTGTATTAGTTGGAGACTTGGAGTTGTGCTATGACTTATGAGTCCTCAATTTAAATCCCAAATGCAAGTGCTTATCTTTCTGTTATGAAAATGACCATTTTAAAGAAAATTAAATTGCTCATCAATAGTGAGACAGTCTTGAAAGAGTCGCGAAGAATAGCATCAACCTAACAGATATGTTATGTGTACCAGCCCCTTGAGTATGTTCCAGACCCTTGAGTTCTTTTGAGATAACATTATGAGCACCTAAATAACACTTTATCCACCTGTATATGTCCAAACTTATGTGTATATATATATATATTCAAGTTCTAGTGCACACTAGGTAAGTGCACTTGCGCACTGGGCGATGCACTAGGCTTAAAAAGCCAAGAACCCGCCCCGTCGATCCGTGTATGTATGGTGTGATACACCCCATTTGGCTTTTTAAGCCTAGTACACTTGCCCAGTGCACACACAGAATATATATATATATATATGGACATTTCATGCTATTAAATTATAATCATGATTTTAGTACGATATTATCGTATTCATTCTTAAATTGTCAACAAAAGTCTATACATATCACCTCCTTAAAACGAGGGTAGTTAGTATTTTTAAATTATGGTACCAAAGTAATTGAAAGCTGTTAAATACATTAGTCTATCTTCTCTCTATACCCATGTTTTAAAATGAAGAGTATATGCAATGTTGCACATATAGGTGTAGAGAGAATTTAGGTGAGCACAGACATGAGCGTAAAGCAAAAGTAAAAGTAAAAGTATAGACACGAGCGACTATTACACACTATTATACATTGTGTCACTTTAACAAAAGCAAACGCAAAAGCAGAAGTACAAGTGACTATTACTCACTATTATACACTGGTATATTTAATAACTAGCAGTGCTATGGTTCATAATTTGTATCCCAAATTTAGTTCTCAATACATGTGGTAAAAGGACCACATTCAATTATAGCGGGGCTACCAAATTTTTTTTGTAAGTTGTTTTAGGTAATCGCATTGCCACATATGTTAAACAACAAAAATTTGGAACAATAGCATTACTCATGTAATAGCTCCCAAAATAATTTCACTTCAAACCATTTGTATAATTTCTTTAGTACCCTCAGTTTAATGAGTTGATAATTTTCTCACTTTATTCTACCTATAACGTAGACTTGCATTCGCACTTCATTTGTGGACTCGACTAACTAAATTTCAAGACAAGATATGCCAAATTTTAGGATAAAAATATGTGGAATCTAAGAGACTAAAGTTGAAGAATATGTTAGGACATCAAAATAGCTGTGAACCTCAAACATATGAATTGCTAGTCAATTCAATTGGTTAAAACAATGGAATGTTCCTGAACTTAAGGGTTATGTCCTCTTGATGAAGATCCGTTCACCTTATTTCGCATGTACTAACGAATTGTTCCACCAGTCCACTACTGTCCAATGCACATCCTAGGAAAAATGGTTGTTTTGATGACGAGATCACGAGCCAACCAAATGTCTCTGCTCAAACACTTGTCTATCCTAATTTGAGGGAAGACCTGCTTACATATAGAACACTTGTCTATTCTAATTTTAGGAAAGACCTGTTTACAATCTAAGCAACATGCCTACATGTGTTATCATGTACTAATGACGATACCCTATGTGTACTAATATGTCAGTAATGATACCCTATGTGTACTAATATGTCGGTAATAACGACGTTGTATCCTACATGTATCAATATGTCAGAGGTCGTATCGTCGTTGCATTAAATATTTTCTGGTCAGATGAGTAGGCCAAATGACAATCTCATATCCGGAAGGGAGAGAGAGAGAGAGAGAGAGAGAGAGAGAGAGAGAGTTGTTTAGGCACAAGAACAAGATCGCACCAGGTCTATAGAATAAAGAAAATCTGATGATCTGACCAAGCGATTTGGTCATACCATACGACAAAAACAGGAACAATATTTTTAGACCTAAGCAAAACAACTATAGAAACCACTAAGTACAATGTCTTGTCACCCAGGTCACAATAGTCATACCCACGTCACAAAATATTGCACCAATGTGGTTTATATAGTTGTTTTACTTAGATCTCAAAACATCATACCCATAGTCACACAACATAGTGCCACATTAACAAAATAGTGTACCCTGTTTTGCTTGGGTTGCATGATAGGACCAAACGGCTTGGTAGTATGGTCGAACTCTCCATAGAACAGGCACCACAGTTAAATCTCCCATAGAGCAGCAAATCATGCATCTTTCTCCCCTTTTCCCTGCACCCTTCCTTTTACTTTTGCAAGTAGTGCAGAACAATTCTAGGAACAAAAATATTCTAAATATTGATAAGCAATTGCAACTTCAAACTGCAAAAGGCCTTGCCACTTCATTAAACCCACCATGTACAGCTATGTTAAAAGCAAGAAGTCCATCCAAAGATCCATTAACCCCAAAACTACTCAACCCAGAATATAAGCACTAAAACTAGGTCAAAACTATAATAGTTTGCACATTTAGCTACTCGTTTACATTTTTCATCATATCAGTGCAAAATATACTGCTATAGCTTTTACATTTTTAAAGGGATTGAAGTTTCCCTTACTTTCGAACAATACCAACTTTGTATATGCACTCGGGAAGATTTTCCAATTCAAAGACACATGTATCGCCTGGTTGAATGTTATTTCCCTCACAAAATGCCTTCCAATCGCTCCCCAGAATTTTAAAACCGTACTTATCTTGGTATAGAAGTGGCCACAATCTTGAAACTGGATCTCGAAGGACAACTACCTTCATTTTCATCCTTCCCTTGGTGATTGATGGCAAGCATGTTGGTAACTCCTGAATCAAGAATGGGAGTATGTGAAGAATAGCATTAAAGAGATACAAGAAGAGATATAATCTTATTACCCTAATAATTAGACCGGAGAAAGAATCCTGCAAGCCATGAACACTGGTGAAACCATGGTTGTCGACTCGTGAATGGAATTGTGAATCGGTTTGCCAATATTATGAATCGTGAATTATATCGAATCATGATTTCAAAGACACTTTTGTGAATATACGTTGCGGCAATAACCGCCTTGGTCTCATTCAGGGTAAAAGACCCATCCTTAACATCAACACTCAAGCACTAGTCACCTTAGGGATGGGAAGAAGGTTTTCTTATAGAAAGACTCTCCTTAAGTTTAGTGCTTATAATTAATGAGTCACGCTCTTACAGGTTGTTCCTACCCATTGAACCTTCTTCATGGGATCTCCAATCACAAAGGTTGGGTTACTCCGGTTGGTGACTGACTCCCTGTGGGCTATAAGCCCATCCCCCTCGATGTAAATAATCTTACCCCTCATCGGGTAGATTTTAATTCCACAAATAAAGTGAATAATATGAGAAGATAGATCCATTGCCCCCACAATTTGAGATGCTCCGGAATGAAGTCGCAATATAAATTGTAGTTAAGGAATATCATTTGCAATTCTCCAATAGTAAGGTCCCACATAATAATTTTTCGGCCGCTCCAATATAAGTAAACCAAAAGATATATGTATATATATATATATATATAAATGAGCCCAATTCTGTGATCTCCAATAATAAGCTTCAGCCTTGTGCTAACTACATCGGAAGAAATCCTCATTTGATAGAAGGCCTCTCTTTCTTCAATCTCGCATATAAGAATTTCATTAAAGACTATATTGATATTTAAGAAATCCATGGAACAATATAATTATATATACTGGTAGATAGAAATATGAGCCGTAATAATATACTCCACAGCCTTCTCTAAAAGGAGCCAATAGATGTTCAATAAGGAAACCATGATGATATCCCAAAACATAAGCATCTACAATATGTGATGAATCGACATTGAAGTGCCATCCGTCAATAAGAGCTCTTTTGAAATGTCGAAATTCTTATCCTATAAGAGAAGCATAGTGGGACTCCAAAATTAATCCTGCAAAATAGATCAATGGATCTACATGGAAATTATTAGAAATTTTAAAATTGAATTTATCTCAATATTATCACATTCTCCTTTTCTTTTCCTTTTCCCTTCCACACTCCCCCCCCCCCCCCCCCCCCCCCCCCTTCTCTCTCTCTCTTTGAGTTTGTCTTTAAATGACTCCAAAATAGAATAAGTCAGCTAGCAAGGGGCAAGTTAATCTATAAAACACAATAATAACTCAGTCATAAATAATCATCCAGGTATCTTAATTAGGATAGAAGATCATACAATGAATCTAATTAACCGTGAAACATCAAACTACTAGGTGATAAAAATAATATTAGCAAAGATGGATTTCTTGGGTTTACTCAAATTGAACTAAATATGAATTATAGTCTATAGATATAAACATTCGAATAGGACTTTTCGTCATCAGCACCGGATAATTAAATAAATGTACTTTCTAAATAATCTCATACTCTCTTATTTGGTATTTTTCCGACTTTATGTTGTTTCTCTTTAACCAATGAAACCTTCAAGATTTACGAGTGTTGCATATAAAATGAAGGAAATATAGGGTTCTTTTCTTTTTCTTTTTCTTTTTTTTAAATAAAATTCCTCAGGGGTGTAAACATATTCGCATGAAATAGAAACAGTTTGAATAGTAGGCATAGATAACTAAATTAATAGCATATGTGAGATCTTTCACAAGTCAATAAATTGTCGTCATAGATAACTAAAAACAATGTTCAAAATCATTTTCCTTTTCCTTACTAATTCCATGAACCAAACAAATCCTAAGCATTTCACAAATATGGAGTGAGTGCATCAGACATAATGAAAACAACTATCATTTTCCAAGTCTGAAGAAATCTTTAACCATGCTAAAGAAATTTACAAAATTAAATACCAGATTATACCTTCAAGTAGCTACTTAAAAACACAAGATCTAAATTAGAAAAACTACTGCCAAGAGTACTTATTCTACTTTCCAAACTTTCCAGAGTAGCTTTACTATCAAAAAATTATCAATGCATATATACTAACAAGATTGGCTCATAAAACAAGGAAGGAATGTGATCTGTAAAGCATTAAAATTCAAAACAACAATATTGGCTTTGAAAATTAAAATCTCATCCATCTTCTGAAATGCAACCTAGTTAAAACTGGTTTTGCCATGTAATGGTGAAGAGGTTCGGTTACATTAAAACAAAACACAGCAGATCAATTGGTTATAACTGAACACACATTTGGGATATCATCTACAAAATATTTACAGCGAAGTCAATGGATAATACACGAATTTCAAAACAAATGAATTGTCATCTCTCCACGTAAAGCTCTATATAAGTATCATCTTAGTCATAATATTGAACTATTTAATTTAATTATGCAACAATGTGAACTCCATGAATTAAGGTGAGGTATCTTAAGAAATCTTAGTCATAGTACACAAAATAATTCAATTAAAACAAGGGTAGACAATCAAACTGAATATCAACTGAGTGTGAGTCATGCAAGAATCTCATGGAAACGAAACACAATGATTGAATAAATAAGAGTATGCATGTCACATACAGTCCAACCAAATACAGTCTTTAGATACTACTGTATGCATATAAACACCACATGTTCCGGGCTCAAAAATGTTTAAAATGAAAATAGTAACAATATAACACAAGTTTCATTCAATATCAAGGCTTAAAATATTGAAAGTTTTCCACACAACTTAAAACTTCAAGGTTCAAAAATCTGAATCATGAACTGTATCGGGTTGTTTGAAACTCGAATCAACTCGTGACTTGACCATTCTAACCCATGGGTTCAATTATGAACTACATATAGCCATATACAGGGACTAAATCATTCACCAAAATAGAGGCCCTCTAAAAAGGAAATTGAGTAGCATGGTTATATGATCTTGTTTATTCAACCGCAATTTTCCTTGGGTAGGTCAAACCAGCATTCCAAACTTTTCAGAGGGCAAGACATGAAAAAGACAGACTGGTCCTAATACAGAAAGTGTTTGGTTCTACCTTCTGAGTCATGGCTAAATCACCTTCTTTAAAAAAGAAAACATGCACAAATAGTACCATTATCATTTGATACAATGTACTCCCTCCGTCCAATTTTGAGAGTCCTATATTTCATTTTGGGATGTCCCAAAATAGTGTCCACTTTCCTAAATTGATGTACAATTTTTACTTACTCTCCAAAACTATCCCTCCTTGAAATCTACACCAAGACAAAATTAAAAAAGTTGTTGTAATGATTAGGGGCAATTGTGGAAAGTAGGTGTAGATTCTTTTTGTCCCCTTAATAAGTTGAGTTCCCAAAGATGGACTCACAAAATGGGACGGAGGGAGTAGAAGTTACTTTAATGCATTCAGAGGCTGTAAACCGGCAAACATATATTGGCATAAGAAGAGATGCCAACGTATCCTCAAAACATATACCGAAAAAGCTTCTTGGCATCTATCTATGTAGCACGGACACTGACACGGACACAGATACGATCAGGACACGACGACACGTCAAACCCTAAAACTCAAGGATATGGACAAGGTTAGGATATGCCGAATAAAAGAATAGTATACAATATGTTATTTCGTGTCCCCTCCCTTTTCCCAAATTCTCAAATAAACCAATTACATATCGACCATTTTATTTTATCAAGACTTATACCTCAAAATTTTATGCCATTTACCAATGAGAGGCCAACATGCCCTGTCCACTCCCGTAATCGGCCGTGTCGATCACATGTCCGGTGTAGAATAAATGAAGACATGTTTCCATGTGTTTGGCACGGGATCACGTGTATCCGGTGAGTGGCGGTGTCCGACTCGGACACAGCACCCAAATTGAAGTGTTCGTGCTACATAGCCTGGAATGGATCAAAAATTTAGAGACTTGCATTGCACATCCAATATTTAAATTCACGCTCAAGCAAGATCAAAGTTTCGTTTCGTAAGTTTCGCTCCTCTGGGAATAGCAACGTTCCGGAAACAATTCCGAAACTTCATGGAAATAGAGATAAGTATTGGAAACAATTGAAGACAGAAAATGGAAAAAAATAAATGTAAGCATAAACCAAAAAGTTAAATTAGAGTTATGTTTCAAGCCTCCGCTGGAAAAAGTTTTATGTTTTAGCCTAATTATCCACTGACAATAAAGGACACTAGGGTGGATAGAGGCTGTGAAGCACCGACACTCTATTTTGGCCATCGTATCGGTGTCGGCAGCGTACCGACACCAACACTCTCTGGACACGTGTCGGATACTCCAGATATTGTGTATGAATTGTTTATTCTTTTTTCAAACGAACACCTAACCGACACACAAAAGACACACACACGACACGTATGGGACACTCTAAGTTGCTATTCTTAGATAATGTTTTGAAATTATGAGGTTAAACTATAGTTTTTCTAAAATTGTTATACATAGTGAATGTTTATGAATTATTTTTTTAAAAGTTGTGATGGTTTTAAAACAAACATAAAAGAACGTTTAGGATTAAAAAAGATAAAAGGAAGTATATACTGAGACCAATTCATTTGGCAAATACGCAACGTTTCATATATTGATTAATGATGGTGTTTTTGAATTCTATTTATTAGCTTTGTTATTACTAATAATGTCATAATATTGTTGTAATTTATGTGTTTTTTTTTCCAATTTTGATTACATGGTAAAATGCATATTTTTTTTTAAAAAAAAAAATTTTAAATCCACTTGTCCCACACGTATCGTATCCTGCTTTTTTGAAAAATATCGTGTCCACATATTCACGTCGCGTCGCGTCGTGTCGGTGCTTCTTAGGATAGAGGTATAAACGTCAATGTGACGTAATATAAAAGAATCTTTTACTAGTAAAAACATGTATAAGTATAACAAGTTTTCGAAGGTTCGTTGTTTCATGGTACACACTACGTTGTATTATTAATTGAATATAACAAAATTGTAGTAATCACACAACATCCGGTACATACAAAGTAGATGTCTATGCACAAGTGAGCATACAAATACAGTGGTTGAGCTACAACCTAGTGAGTGGGGTCAATTGACCGCACTGAACTTCAATTATTATTTTTACATATATAATGGTATTCAATTTTTGGGGTTTTTATCCTAAACTGACCCCAATGGTATATAATGGTATACAATTTTGGGGTTTTTATCCTAAACTGACCCCAATGGTATATATAATGGTATACAATATTTGGGGTTTTTATCCTAAACTAACCACAACGGAATAACTAGGAAAAATAGTCTCCATTTTGAGCTTTGATTAAAAAAAATTAGTATAAGTTAAGAACCAGATAACTCTGTTCTCTCTTAGATTTTTCCTCTCTCATGCTCTATCCCTCTTTTGTCTCTCACGTTCAAATAACTCTGTCAAAATATTGTTTACATTATGTTAATATCCGCTGAAATTAGTAACAGGAAATGTCATGACCAAACAAACAACTTAAGTTATCCTCTAGTGTCTTGCATACTGCGACGTCCCAAAATATGAAAACTCGTTGAGAACAATTGTGCAGAAACGTCCTTCAGTCATTGCATCATCTTTCGTTCAAGTAGTGAGATAAATATACTCAAATTATTTTTCATTATTCGTAGTTTGAAGATATATAAGTAATTTTACAATTTTTTGTGATTTAATTGCATCATGAAAAAAATAAATAAATAAATAAATTGCCAAACTGTCGGCGAGTGGTATTGTTGAGCTTTTAATAGATTTCTATCTATTATTGAGCTCTGATACTTGCTTGAGTGCGTTGCATTTCCTCATGGTTTTTCCATGTCTAAAACATTACCCTTTAGGTTGACCCAAAAAAAAAAAACCGAGGGGGGGGGGGGGGGGGGGGGGTTGGTGGTTGTAATCAACTTTTTTTTCCCCCAAAATACCAAAACAAATTGTTTAGGGACCAAAGTGCCAAACAGGGTATAGTTTGAGGGTGGAAAATGCATTTTACCCTAAATTTTATTGAAGATAGTATCATGCACAAAATATTTTAGATCTGATGATAGGCTATTGATTGAGATCCCACTAAATATATATATATATATATATTTCCTGGCTACGTCACTAGTCCAATTAATGTTAATTGTTTTAATATTTCAATTTCTCACTTAGTTTATTAAAACTAATGTCATATTCTTGTCGATTTTTGAGTTTTGGAGACATGAAGGAAATAGTTCGACCATTTCATACTTTTAAAGGGTAAAGATGTAAAGTGTAGTTATGTGGTTGTCCCACATTGTTTAGCGTGTAAAATGTATAGGTTTGGCTTCGCCTATATAAAGGCTTGTACTATTTATTTTTTTCATTATGTTGAATACAAGAGATTCCCATCACTCTTTATCTTTACACATACGTTTCCACATTGTTTCAGGAGAACCAACTACTTCTCTCTAGGAATACATAAATTTTGATACTCAATCCGTATTACCTTTTGGTTCACTAGGAAGAAGAAACGTTCCGACCATTTCGATGGACACAACACTCTTGGTCTAATGTCACTTCATAGTGACATGCAAGTTTTAAAAGGGTCATTCATTACCCAGCATTTGTCCCACGCACCTATGTGCAATTCTGGGAAGTGGAGGCAAAAGACTTAACTTTCGGCACTATTTTGTACAAAGAGGATGCTTTCAAACTCCAACCAGCTTTCTCAAGTATGCAAAACTTGATCTTTTGCCATTACACCAACTACTAGCCTTAGTATGCATGATGCGTGAACAGTCATAATTTTACTTCTGTTTTTTATTTATTTTAAATATACCCCACCATTCCTATTCAAAAGTAAATTAATTAGAGCTTAACATTTTGCCTAATAATCGAGAGATGAGAGCGATTGAGGATGGGGACACTTGTATGGAAAAAATAAGAGAGAGGGAGAGAGAGAACATCAAAAAATCAAACATCATGAGCACAACAATACCACAACAGCAGCACTAATAAGTAACAGCATGGCTTGCGAAGAATGAAACTGTCATGGAAAACTTCTTTAAAGTTATTGATGATTAAGAACCAAATATACATATGAAAAGTGTATGTGAATAGACATATGATTAGTGGATAAGTAACATACAAGAAAAGTTTGACCATCTGGCACCACCACCGACAAAGAGACATTAACAGCATCCTCTGAAGAATAATCAATTGAATCAACAGGTTCAGTTTTCACGACTTTGCAGACTTTAACATCATCTCTTACAGCCAGGCCAATGTTTTGACTACAATCATTGATGATCTTTGGCTTTTTCCCTGCATTTCATTCATGCATGTTATGCTAAGAGATTGAAAACTACAAAGAGCGTGTGCACATTCATGCTCGTGTTGGTATCTATCAAGCTGTAACTACACATCTAGCTAAACAAGGCGGAAAGAAGTGAAAACAAAATGGTACCATGTCTCAACTCTTCAATCGTCTCCACTTGCTCCTTTTTACCTGCTTTCACCATCTCAACTGTTCGACCTAGCAATTAATATTTATCAAATAAAAACTAAAATATATGAAAACAATATTAAATGAAGCTTTTGTGACATGACAATAAATGCCACATTGCCATTCCAAAGAGGGGACATCAAAACTAAAGTAATTCTATGGTTCCCAAATTTAGTTCCCAACATATGGCAGTGGGACTATCTAAAACAACTTCCAACGAAAATTAAGTGATTCGACTATTATTGAATGTGGTCCCACTACCGCGTGTTGGGAACCAAAATTTGGAATACAAATTTGGTAAAAATAGCATTACTCCAAGAAAATCAGTTATAAAACACAATCAACGACCAAAACAAAAATGATTCAACATAAGGGCTTGTTTGGGAATGCTTGAAATAGGATTTGGTTTAGTCCCAGTCTCATTTTCTATCTGGTTATTCTGAGAACCAAGAGAGATATTAGACAGGGCACAGACTCCTATGCAAGAAATGGACATTCACCAAACAATTGAATTTGTACAACAGGTTCACTTACGAACCAAACAACAGGTTCTTTGCCTTCCCAAACAGCACCCAAAACAAGTACATGGAACTCATAATTTCACAAGTCACCCAAAGAAGGTTAAAGAACCTAACTCAAATCTTTATTCCTCCTCTCAGCATTGTCACATTCTTTTATGACCATATTCGGTGTATCCCCACTGACATTTCTGGTTTTTGTAAGTTTCGCAGCAGTTCTAGAATCTTTCCTAGTCTTGAGCACTACTTTCTCCCTCACTTGAGAATTATTATTTCTCTCCAATGCAGTAAAGCAAGGTGCACCAGAAGGTGCTACTAAACTCCCTGTTGCTTCACGCACTGGATCTTTATGAACTAAGACAGCTTCAGTTTGAGATCTTACTGATGTTTCTTTTTCACCTAGGACTTTATTATTGCCATCGGCATCCATATTGAGCCTTGGCATTTCAAAGATAGACAAATCAAATAAAGAGCTCCTGTATTCTTGTTCTGAATGTCTAATATCTCTATCAATGATGTAGTGCGTTTCTTCAGCGAATTCAGATCTGGGAATAAGCAATCCAGTGCCCTTGACAAAATATGGAGCTTTTTCTGTGGCCAATGGCACTTTTCCTACATCATTCACATTGCGTGATTTAGATACAACAGAGGTACTTGAACCCTGTTTGTCCATTGAACCTTTGTTAGTCCTTGTTCTTTTCTTCTGTCTGTCATTATTCCCAGAAAAATCTAGTTTCTGACACCCAAAATCCAGTTTTCGACACCCACTTTTTCCGTAGATTTGAACAACGAAGTGGGAACCCATTATATAATGGAATACTAAGAAATCTCCAATTTCCAGACCATGACCCAATGAGAAATCACGCCATCCCTGTTGAAAAGAAAAGTATCCATTAACAATAGATACCGTTACTTCCCACTTCCGTCCGTTCGAATCCTCGAGATAGGTTTTCGGACCAACCAAAGCTGCGACTGTTCTGGCAAATTTAGGAGGCAAGAACTGCAAAACAAAGGCACAATAAACAAAAGATATCTGGATAGTTCACAGAAAACTAAAATCTAGAGCCTCAAATGCTTGAATATATAATCACTACAAAGTAATACAGCATATGAAAAGAAACACCACCACAGTACCCAAGAAAACTCCTTTGAATCTAAAGGATAAAAAATGATAACAAAATTAAAGGAAAAACATAACAAGTCCAGCTACTCATCTAGACAAGCCGTTGATATCAACTTGGCTAAAGCTCCACATCAGTATGAAAACATCTTATTCTACAGCCCTTAGAAGCACGAAGCGGGGGCGGGGGCGGGGGCGGGGGCGGGAGCGGGGAAGCGGAGATACATAGAAGAGTCTGAAGTTCGGGGCGTCTAGGAAGCGTCTATGTTAATTAAATATATATATATATTCTTTATTATTATGAGAGGGAAAAAAAATCATGTATTTTGTACTTCAGACTATATGTGATACTTTTGAATTAATGATTTCTTTGTGGCTCTTTTGAAAATAATCATAAATTTGGGGTTAAATGTAAGTTATGTTGGCTATGTGGTATTATTTGCAAATAAGTAAAGGTAGAAGTAAGGTTATTAAGATTTGTAAGAATATAAGGGATCTTTTCATAATAAACTAAAATATTAAGTGTTATATAGATTACGTTAGATTTAGGGTTTCTTTTTTTCCCTATCATAAAACGATAGGGCATCATCTTCCCTACCAGCCGCAGCCAGAGTCTGCAACAGAGAGAGAGAGAGAGAGAGAGAGAGAGATGAAGAAGAAGAAGAAGAAGAAGAAGAAGAAGAAGAAGAAGAAAGGACAAGACTTACTGAGAGAGATGCATCTGGAGAATCGTATGCCATCACTGAGCAGATCGACGAAGACGACGACCAGAATACCAGATAAGTCTTCTCATTTCTTCTTCTTCTCCTTCTTCTTCTTCTCACTCTCTCTCTCTCTCTCTCTCTCTCTCTCTCTCTCTCTCTCTCTCTCTCTCTCTCTCTCTCTCTCTCTCTCTCTCTGTTGTTAGGGTTTAGATTCTTAGAACACTTATCTCTCCCATGGCCGCTTCTAGGCGAGTGGGAACCGCGGATCTCTCGCGAGAGAATCGCGACTCAATCGCGAATCTCAGTAAGGACCGCAGAATCACGGTTTTTGATGAGATTCATAACCTACATGCACGATTCCTGCTTCTAAGCTACAGCCTGAATGCTCATTTCATTTCTATTTGGCATAAATTTTCTCAACCAATTACTAGTGAAAGTTTGGTAGTACCCAGTGAGTCTCTTTGACTGTCAGGATCTATTGACACAAAGTGTTACATGGAGCAAGAATGAATTTCAATATCTGCTGCATTAACCAATTTCAATATCTAGTGCATTCTGGTTGAATTCGTCTAATCCAAAAAAGGTTCTACTTTTTGCACACACGTCTGTACAAAATTGTGGTGTTTTGACAAGGGTTTTACACGATAGAGCATAGTGCAGCGCTGATAAGATACCACAGAAGATTCGTGTACCATGGTTCCAAATTCATGTTTGCAGGGCCGAGAGGGTACCTGGACACGTGGTCTGATGAACAATGCCAAGTTCAACACAAAAATCATGCATAAGGAATTTGTCCACTCAAGTGCATTGCCAGAACGAAGACTCTTACGAGAGAAATTATCCACAAATATCACAAAATAGTGAAAACCAGAAGGACCTTTTATTCTTGTAGGACCCCAAATGTTTGAATGTACAGCCTGTACAGGATTAAAAGGACTAGACTGACGACTTGTAAGACCACTAGGAAATAAACTATGGCGGTGTTTGCCTAATTGGCAAGCCTTACACTCTAAAACAGAAATAGGACTCAAACTAGGAACAGCTTGACGTAACTTCTACAGAGACAGATGTCCTAACAAAAATGCCACTGAAGACGGGAGATGGAAGCACTCAGGGCAACATTTGATATGTCCAAGATCCAAGTAGTAGAGACCATTGCGCTCATGCCCCAAACCAATCACCTTTTTCGTCTTGAGTTCCTTAAAGACACAAGAAGGAGAAGAAGTTACTGAGCACTGTAGAGATTTGGTTAACTAACTCACAGATAACAAGTTAAATGGAAATTGTGGCCCAAAGAGGCTATAAGGTAAGGACATAGACTTGGTGGGTTGCAAATCACCCGTTCTAAGCATTGGTCTAAAAGAGCCATCTGCTAACACAACATGCAAGTTAAAAGGACAAAAATGGGAGAATAGAGAAGGAATACCAGATATGTGACATCCAAGGCATTGAAGACTTTCCAATCATGCATGCAGAATTACCTATATTAGCCAAAGTGACCGTAGAAGTGAACACATCGGGAGAAAGATAGGACAATTGCTGAATGATCTGGCTAAGTTGAGAAGTGATGTCACCATGAGAACCAGTACCAGACGAAATGGGACCATCTATAGATGTATGTGGCTCTAGAGTAGCAGAAGGATCATCGGAAGTGTGATTAGCATGAGCTGATTTCCCCACTTATCCCAACAATAATCCTCAGTATGCCCAATACCACTACAATAAGTACATTTCCACTCAGAACAATTACTGCAGCCCATTCGACCACCACGTCTGCAACGACTAGTGCTGCAACCACCACGAATACCACCATGGCCAGAACCTCCACCAGATCAACCACAGTCACGGCCACCATGAAAAACACCACGATTGCCATCACTAGAGAGTAGGGTAAAGGAATCCTTGGGTAATGAAGGCGAGCCACGAGTAAAGGAAGCACGCTAAAGACGAGAATAAGCATTGACAGACGTCGGAAGCTTCTCACTAGCCAAAATCTGATCTTTGAACACACTGTACTCAGAATTGAGACTGGACAAAAACAAAGCAACCAAAAACTCTTCACGCTAAAGACGTTGAACCTCTAATCTAGAACTCAATGGCTGATAAAGCATTAGTTCCTCCCATAAGCATTTCAAGGTACCATAATGTTCTGCAAGAGATTTATCACATTGTTTAGTATTGAACATACGCTCAATCAACAAAACCAAGAAGTATAACTGGTCGTAATCTAGGAAGCCCAAAAAAAATGGCAGCCGAATGTCAACAACTCAATCTGCGAAGCCTAAAAAAAGGTAGTCGAATGTCCAACAACTCAAAAAAACACAACGGATCTAATTCAAGCATCAACAAAATAGCATGGAGGGACTGTATGGAACCTAGGCGCATCCCAAGGAATCCAAGCATAAATCGGCTCCAAACAGTGTAGAAGAAAACAGATAGGAAAAAAATAATAATAATAATAATAATAATAAATTCCTTCTTTTTCAGAAATACACAAAAAAAATGAAAACTCCACTCAAACGGCTTCAAACCATCTCAAACTCACCACCATGAGACTCACCATAAAAATAAGAACGGACATGTACCAATCACATCGCCGGAAAATTGTGACATCGTCACCGGAACAACCAACCCTTTGTTCGCTGCTTCTTTTTATTTCAGCCTTTGATAAAATTTTGGTTCAATTGCTCTGATACCAAGTTAAAATGCAAGTGCTTGAGAATTTAGGGTTTGAGAGAGTAGAGGAAGAGTGAGAGAAAAATAACAATTTGTCGTGAATAGTTTCGTACGCACCACAAGGCCATTTATATAGTCTAATAGTAGAAGAATTACAATAACACCCTTACTAGCATACCAAATCTCAACTAAATACAATAAAACAAGAGAACTCTAACATAAGTATCAAAGGTTTCAACTTTCAAAAATAAATACTCCCGCCATCCCTTTTTTTGAGTCCTGTATTCCATTTTGGGATGTCCCAAAATTAGTGTCCACTTTCCTAAATTGGAATACAATTTTTCCTTACTTTCCAAAACTACCTTTCCTTGAAATCTACACCAAGACAAAACTAAAAAAGCTATTGTAATGATTAGGGGCAATTGTGGAAAGTAGGTGTAGATTCTTTTTGCCCCCTTAATAAGTTGAGTTTCTAAAGGTGGACTCCAAAAAAGGGACGGAGGGAGTAACAATTTATATATGCATTGCTAAATGTTAGCCTAATTATTGTTTTAATCTAACAAAACTACTCACTTACAAAGTCAATTTCATAGTAATAAAATATCAACATATAACAACCCAAAATAAAAGTTTTAATCATAACCCAACCCAACCCAACCCCAAACACAAACCCACACCAAAGTTATTCACCAACCCTAAATCTAACTCTTCTCCAAACATAATCCACACACCCAAATATATTATGAGATTCTTACCATAGCTACTGGATACGATGTATATGAGCGAGCGAGTGAGTGAGTGAGAGAGAGAGAGAGGGGCGAAACGGTGAGACACAAAGAGGGAGAGCGAGAGAGAGAGAGGGGTGACAGGGTGAGTCACAAAGAGAGAGTTTGAGATGAGAGAGAGAGAGGAGGGGGGGGGGGGGGGGGGGGGGGGGGGGGGGGGGTGTATACAAGAAAGATAGAGACTTCCACAATGAGAGTCCCCAACCGGAGAAGTAGCCGTCCACTGAAGATGGTGCACTCAAGTCAACGCCCTAGACAAGGTAAATCTCAAATCCGCATCTTGTAAGAAATGAAACCGTCGAGTGCAATGTCTTGCTGAATTGTACTATGACTCGCAAGTTGCATGACTACGACGTATCGAGATATACCAACCACTACATGTGATTCATCTCGCAAGATGACGTAGGCTGCACTAAACGTTGTATCGCCTCTTGCTCTCGATTCGGTTAGGTCTCCCAATAGATTCTACCATAAAGGCCAAGGATAGACAATAATCAGCCCCCCACCCCCACCTAACCGAACACAGCCTCCGGCCGATGGCCCTAGTATCAATTCTCGCCATTCAGAAGGAGGCTGATAGAGGTAGACTAGAACAATCTGAGAGAGAGAGAGAGGGGGAAATATGCACTCAACTCCCTAGAGTCAGAATATGCTTCTTTTGATATTTCACATTAATCGCTAAACGGCTAACAATTGACTTAAAAGATTTATCCGCAATTGATTCTCCATCAAGAACTCTCTCTTTTTTTATAGGTAATGGTATTGAATTGATAAGGCACTAAAGGGGGTGCAACATGCACGCAGGAAGTACACACCTTTAGGAACGACACAAATAAGCACATAAGAGAAAGGAAAAGGAAAAAACCAAAAGATAACAAACCCTGACAGTGACGCAATAGCAAAGAAAGGGATGAAGAAAGACCAAAAACATTAAAAACTACAGATACATAGAAAAAACACACCCAAAAAAAAGGGGCTTGTAGCTTCACGGCCAAGTTCAAGCAAAAACGCCATCTTTTTGCACATTAAACACGACCTAATCAAAAAGAGCACTAACAAACCGAGACTACTACATGTGGGCTTCGACATCTCCGAATTAGCTTAGAACAGGATCACAATTCAACAATTGATATCATCAATTTAGCTTAGAACAAGATTACGATGAGCCACAAACAAAGCATAAAAAGTTAAAAAAATCTCCCGAATAAAAAGAGAATCTCCCAATAGTAGAAGAAGCACCGACCAAATAATCAAAATCCAGACTTACTGAAAAATCCTATGTCATTGAACTCAGGACTAAGGAACAGAAGTACTAGTGAATATTAGAAATTTAGAACTGGACAAGCACTGGAGCCTAACAAGCATGCGCTATAACTAGTTTGACCAATGCCGCCAGACTGGACCCAGACACAGTTGATCTATCAGTAGATGGATATCACACTCCAAAGGCATCAACCAAGTGCATATATGAGAAGTGAGTATATAGGGGTCTATAAATACATAATCATATATGCGAAGTGTACGTATTAACCTAAACTTACTGTGATTATACTTGGTTCAAGACTAGTTGGTATTACAATATTTTGCAAATGTTGTATTTGAATCAAGTAAGGACTACCACTATTAGTTAACTGTTGGCAAGAACTTTAAATAAATGACCTCTGAGGTAGAGTACCGAACCCCGAAATGCATTCCTTTCGAGGTGTTCATCGCTCAATAATCCAGATCCAGTTCCTACCAAAAGAGACAGATTTCGGCAACATCAATTTGGCGCCGTCTGTGGGAAGCGAAAGTTTCTCAAACACACCAATATGGTGAACAACGGTATTCTAACAAATTCTAACAATTCTAGGGTACACTCTAATGCACTAATAGTTATACAATAATTTGTATATACTATTATATAAAAATATATTTTTAATATTATATCCAAGTACTCCTGCCGCACCCGCACCCTAGCTTTTTGGAAAATTGGCGAATCCTCCACACCCGCCCCGTACCCAAATCCCCGCACCAGTGCTTCCTAGATCCGAACATATGGTACATTTGGGGTAGACTTATGCAAATGATATCATTCAAGATGGGATGAGGTAGTTCTAATTGCTAGAATGATTTTCTTTACAACAAGGATGAATGCCATTACTACCAGGACAATTTCCAACTTAATAAAAAAACTTGTTGCCATGAATTTAATTATGTAGAAGCTCTAATTATATTTTCTACACATATTTTTGTTGATATTGAATGACCTCTTTTCATTTCTCGCACAATCTTCTCTATTTTAGTAGTTTTTACTGGCTCGATATCTCACTATTTGTCATCAAGGAAATTAATGTAGATGTATCAATCATTTATTGGATTGCTAAATTTAGCATTCCGGAATTATGATGTTTTTTGGGAATGCACCAACCAAAATGGGATTTTCTAGTGGTTTAGCAAATTCTAACGACTATGCCCGATTATGGTTTGAACGCCTACAATCTATCTACATGACCAGACATGTCTTTTAAAATTGTGATAATGCGAGTGACATGCAACCATGGTTCAAAGTCGCGGTATCGGAGTCCGTTGTGATGACTCGGGGTTGCGGTGTCGCGGCCCCGTATCGGGTGATACATTACGATAGGCTAGATTTAAGGTTAAAAAAAATGAAAAAATTATGAAAAATTCTAAAATAATAGGAATAGCAAAATTGGCCTAATAGATTACCACAATACACAATGAACCAATTATAGAAGCACTTGTCATTCAATTCAGACGCTACCGATCTAGTGTCTGATAATTGTACACACATAATTGGATCGAAATTGTTCAATACTACCAAATAATACATATAATATTACAATAACATGAAATATCAGTGCCACATGGAGTGTCGTGGGAGTGGGAAATATAAATTAAGATTTTATATATATTTGGTCGAAATTTAGATAATATTTGTAAATCCGTTTTTATTATTTTTTAATGTTCAGCAAAAATAAATAAATAAATACCCTAAAAGTATTTTAGGGGATTTTGATTTTTTTTAAATATTAAGATGTATATTAGTATTATTATAAATTAAATATCCTAATGTTCAACAAAAAAAATACTAATACCCGAAGAGTATTTTAGGGGATTTTGAACCAAATTTAAGTTTGATATGGGTTTGGTTCAAGGATTCCTCTATGATGTGTGTGTCTACTTTTTGATTATTTGGTGTATATCTATTACATATATATAATTATATATATGTTAATAAAAGAAAGAAAAAGAAGAACAAGAAGAAGAAGATTATATCTTACTATACAAAAGACTCGAAAAGACTAAGACTAACATAAAAAAAATACACACACACACACACCCCGACACGCACAAACACAGAGCGACACACACCAAAACACACACAAACACACAGCGACTGGAGATCGACACACACACAAACACTCGCACAGATTGACACACACACACACAAGAGATCGATACACACACACAAATCGACACATAGACGCACACACAACATCGACGCAGATTTGGACCAAATGGGAAGCTTGAACTTGAAGATTGCGATAGATCAAGAGAGATGGGGATAAAGCAAGAGACAACCCTTGGTGAAGCACGAAAACACAGACCTGGTATGTCGTTGATTGTTTTTTTTTTTTTTGAATCGTCTCGGTATCGCCGAGTTGACTCGTATCGGTACCCACCGAAACCGAGTTAACTTGGCCGATACGACTCAATATCGACCGAGTTTTCGAACCATGCATGCAACAAACCATTATTTTTAGCCTTTATGTCGGAAAAATATATGTTAGGTCTAAAACAAATCTAAAATGTCCAACGAAGGGAGGCCTTGACCGTTACCAAATAGCGTCAATGGATCACAGATTCACAGGTGTAACAGTTGCAGCTGTAATCGCAGGGCAATGAACTGTTATGACATTGTAAGGGCTTGTAATGGCAGCTATAGTATCATGGCAAATACACTGCCATATTGACATTCAATACTCTGCAGGGAAATGGGCTATTTTAGCTTCTTTTTTTTCCCCACTTTTTTGGACTGGATTTCTCATTTGACGATTCCTACAGATGTTTTCTTGTATAGATCTAGTAATCTACTATCCTATTAACAAAAAAAAACCCAAATTCTATGCTGAGATCTTGAATCTAGACATTATGGGGTTTGAAACAATATGTGAGTTGAATTTCGTTTGATTCTCGTTTCTTTTTCTTCACTTGTTAGTGGTAGATTAACTAAAACAAATTTTACTCTATAACTTGGCTTTTAGTCCAGAACTACAAAGTTTGCAAATTTCTTTTCCAGCTTCATCTTGTTATGTGAAATTAGTTCGTTTTAGTATATGATGACATTGTTCACATATTAAGATTGTAACACATACCTACTGAACTAACTCAAAGTCGACCATTATCATATTCCATAAATTTATGTTTAATTTTTTTTTTCCCTATATTTTACTGCTATTTGTTTTCTGTTTTCAGTTACTTAGCAGCGGGCATTTTACAAGCTACTTGTCGAGTCTATGAAGCTTTGCTTCTTGTAGAGGGCCCACAATGCCTCCATTTGCTTGCCTCATTCCAAATAGGTCAACGTCAAACTACCCAGATACTGTTGTACAACTCCCTTGATTTTAGCTTGATCGAGAAATTTTAGTTTTGATTATTGCAATGCTTTAATTTCAAAGTAAAGTCTTTTAGGTTCACTAAATATAATGAGCTCGAGAACATAAAAGAGTCAGCTCAAGGGGGCCACTTAGGCAATTGCCTAAGGGTCCCCTTGAACCAAGGCCCCACATAAGATTATATAGAGGGAATTGGATGATAGTATTGTAGTAGTAGTCTAGCAGACATTTTAAATCAACAATTTAAAATATATGGAAGTTCCCTAATTCCTGATCACTTCTTGTTCTTGTAATTAAGTGTTCGTTTGTTTGTTTAATACTATTCGTCGAAACCAAATATTCCCCAACTCCTAATGTTTCATTCTCATCTTATCGACTGAGTTTGTTTTTACCATCACCGAGCCAGTCACCAACTTGCCTTTGTTGTATTGGCCAACATTATTGAGAATTGAATGCAAACCAACTATTCTCAGCATTGAATGCATCCAATAAATTAGTTATCTCTAGTGTAAGACACCTCGTCAGTGTTCAATATTAGCCACATCGAATTGCATTATAATACGTGTTGCTTATTAAAGAAAAAGAGACTCTCTTCATACAATTCTTTTCTCTTTTTACTTCATATCATCTCGTTTCATACCAAGTTCATGTCTCAAAATAGAGAGTTTACTGATATTACGAATTTTTTATATTGAGCTGGCACTAAAGATAAAACCCATAATTCTTCATCATTAGGTAATTTGTCTTTATGATTTCACAGCTTTCAGACTTTTTCCATTTTTCCCCTTCACTAAGGTGTAGGCAATTTCACAATGCTATATGTTCATGTGGGATGTTCATTTATCTCCAGAGGCAAGGTCATGCTAATGGACTAGAGGAATGAGATCTCAATAAACTTGGAGAAAAATTCTTGCGCTTTTCCAAATTCTAGGAATTTGAATATAAGTAAATTTGGCTGCGGTAGTTGTAGTTATATGAATGTTGTATACTAATTACAGCTCATACAACTCCAAACAATCTAGTACACTTGTAAAACGATTACATAGACTCTAAATTAAGGGAAAATATGTCTGACTTCCCAAATAAGGGAATGTTAAATTAGGAAAATAATAAGAATTTCCTTGAATTTGATCTGGATCTTGTTGTGCTATCTCAATGTCAACTCTATTAAACCTTTCTTAGTAAAGACCATAGAATAAACTGGACACTCTTGAAGGATAGTTATTATTCCTGTGATTACTTTATAGGTAGTATTGTATACAACTGTACATGAGAAATGAACGTCGAGTAGGCAACTATTTTAGAACTAGAATCCTCCAATCATGTCATTCTCCTTCATGGATTGCAAATAACTATGTGCAGAATGGGTTTTCATCGTTCGAATTGAATGCACATCGTATGAGGTGTTGGATTTTCAATCATGGGTAAGAAATTGTGGGATCGATAGAAATCTTCAACTTCTATCCTCCTCAAGGGCCCAGGTGCAATCCAAAGGCCAACCTGGAAACAAAGAATTGCAATAACTTAATGATAAGTCATATATTGTGCCCAAGATTAGTCAATCTCCTTTACGATACAGCGGCATATTTGTTTGCACCGGGGTTTTTCTCTTCCTATATAAACTATATGAGTTCGAAGAATCAGGATTGATTGGCAGGCATAAATGTCAAAAGGAACAAATATCCTTGGTCTTAAGACAGGGAGATACCTCTCCTTAAAAAGGTAAAAATAAAACAAAATTAAAAAAAAAAAAAGTTCACAATCCTCCATTTCAAGCGGCAGTAAGATGAAGTCAAGGTTAAAGCATTTCATGCATTAGCTTATGAAAATATGGAAAATCTATGAGAAAAGAAAGCTATAAAACAATCAAATTCATACTTCGATAGACATGAACTCAAACCACAAAGGAAATGCAGATAAAAACCACAAAAATATGTATAGAATCAAGTGAAAATAAAGGTGGATAAATAGAAATCAAATTATGGTTCCACGTGTTATAACCGAGAGAAAAAAGAGAGAGCTAAGTGAATGTTATTTAGCTTGAGAGAGGAAATAAATCGACATAGTGATACCAGGATTTCTGAAAAATCATCGCCGATCATGACTTTGAAAAAAGAGGTAACTATGGGGGATGGTGGGTCTCTCTTCTTTCCATGCATCAATATACAAATTTGAGTACACTCTGTGCATGCTTTGCCATTGCAGCCCATCTCTCCTTTCTCCAGTAAAGCGGCTTTGCTTCACTCCTTTGTATATATACATATATAATGCACGCATGAGGGTGAAAGAACATTACTGAGAAGTGACAAGGAAATGAATAAAAGGACCTTAACTTGATTTTTGATTTTTGATTTTTTTTTTTTTTTTTTTTAAAATTCTAAGTTAAAGGAAACATGCCTGCACAAAACAGGATTTGGTGAAAGCAAATCAGCTATTTCCCAAACACAAGTAATTAAGTCTCCCCCAGTACACATCAAAAAATGTGTTTTAAATCCGTCCACACACACCCCCCACCCAATCTAAGGATGGGAAATTGGTCCGTTCGGTTTCGAATTTCAAAGTTCGGGTTCACTACAATGGTTCCAATAACCGAACCAAAATAAATATCAAAAATTCGGTTGAGTTTCCGAAATATTAGTTCGGGTTTCAAACTTCGAGTTGAATCTCAACCGAAGTTTGATAACTCCTTTTTTTTTCTTTTTCTTTTCGCCAACAGCCAACACGCAGCAGTCCATTTGGACACTTCATTTTCAGGGTTTATACTCCACACTGCTTAATTTTTAGAGTTCTAAAATCAAGAGCAAAGAACTACTCCGTACTTAAAAGTCTGAAATCAAGAGAAAATAACAACTAGTTGGCTTGGCTAATACCTAATCATCACACTCGTCGCTTGTTACACACACCCACTCACACAAACATAGACATATATACATACAAACGCACACTTAAGACCGCTGAGTCGCTGACTCAGTCATACACACATATACATATTAACTTACATACATATATATATACACACACACACTCACACTCACACACCCACACCCACACCCACACCTACACCGACACACGCACACATATATACACATGCACATACCTCGCACGAGGATCGATTCGTGAGTCAGATGGGGCCACCGTACGCCGTCGTGATCTTGTGGTCGTCGGCCGTCGACTCGTCCTTGCAGTTGCTATCGCAGACTCAAAGTCTCCAGAGAAAGAGAGTGAGACAGTGAAAGATCGAAGAGAAGAGAGGCGTATCAAATTAGGGGAATTAGAATGCCAATGATAATAGCTGAAATTGTTCATGTCAAAGTCTCACTAAAAGTATTAGTTATTTTTTGTTGCTAAAACTTTAAAAGAGTATTCATAAATAAAAAAAGACCCAAAAACCGACCGAACCGAGCAAACCGAACTCAGTCAAACGATTTACAAACATTTAGTCCAAAAAGAAAATTGAACCAATTGACCGAAACACCCGAAAATCGGACCAAACCAACTGAACCAAGCCTATTGGTCAGTTTTTTTATATGACAAAACTGAGAAGAACCTACCGATAACACCCTACTCTCTGTTTTAGCATTACCAATTTCTGCTTTGAAATTAGCAATTCTCAATTAAAAACATATTTTTGGGCTCATTTAATACAGTATCAAACTTCAACTATTCAGGTCGAGTCGGGTTGTATAGTCACCACCGATAATCGAACTGAAGTTTATGTTAAGGTCGATTTAAAATCGAGCCGAACTTTTAACCTGACTAAACTAATCCAAGGTGGAGAAAATTTTCGATTTCGGTCTAAATTTTCGGGTCAACTCAAACTATGCCCACCCCTACCCCATCAATCACCCAAAACAAATTGTTTCATTAAAGGCGTCAAAAGTAGTATAAAACTAGTCAACAACTCGTACAAATGTACGGGTCATAAAATATATGAACCCAATGTCAAATTCCATAACAACTCAACAACAAATTCCTAAAAACAGACCCATAAATTTGTATAGCACATATAAAAGAATTAACACGCAGATTCTTTATAAATGTACGCTCATAAACAAGGTAAATATACTAAAGAACAAGAAGTATTATGAGTAATAAGCCCCGTTATTGAAACTCATGCAATACAATAAGAGTACTCTCTCTTAACAAATCTAGGAAAAAAAATTAATTAGAAATATATATATATATATATATTAAAAGGATCGGCATTGATTAGCCCAACTTTGCTAGGAATGGTGCTATACCAAATCACCAGAAGCACTCTCTATTCCTTTGAAACTATGAATTTAGCAGTTAGAAGTAAGGTTTTACTTTCCAAAAGTTGTATCCCAAATATGTTCTCAACACGTGGTAACAGGACCACCAGTACTAATGATTGTGGGACTACTTCAACAATCTGTAGTGAAAATCAAGTGATTACTGCTATATTTGTTTAGGAACCATATTAGGGATACAAACTTGAGAAATATACTCGCTTTTTTCCATTTAAAAGCGAGAATTTATAATAAAGAGTAAAGCATTAAAAAAAACAAAACAAAAAAACAAACAAACATGTATAATTAACTTTTAAAATATTTTAACCTTGAGTTATTATTCATTTACCTTATCAATTCTCTGTAATCATTCCACGACACAAATACTTACACAAGAAACACACTACAAAATCAAAGATGGTCAATACACATGTATGTATATACACACATAGAAATATAACATAGATACATGTGTGTATAAATGAAAACCCAGTGTGTGTGTGAGAGAGAGAGAGCAATATGTGTATAAAATATATAGATGTATGAATGAAAAGACAAAAGGTACCCACGTTGATGCGTAGTACTTGCTGGAGAGAGTAGCATTTGGTGTCCATTTTTCTAGTTTCAGGAGTCCAATTAAACTATTGAAGGTGTGATAAAAAAAATTTTAGAAAATTGCCAATAAATCACTTGGTGCTATAGTTTCATGGATAAAGTCCGCCCTATTTACTTATTTAAGATAAGATCCCTAAGATCCTAGTTAAGATATCTTAACCATGATTAAAGATTTTTATATGACCAAAATAACCCTCACCTTTATATCTGAAATTATTATGTAACTTCCATGTTGGGATATTGGATTTAATGGGAGATTAAATGCAGCCATCCACATTGACCCATTATTGCGTGATTTATGCATTGCAAATTAGAATTAAATATCACATTAAATTGCTACATGCAATCACAATATCTCACATATATTTTGATTAAATTTGCAATAAATAGTGAATAGATCATAGAATTAGCCATAAAAATAGTGTGACATCTATACTCTTATCAATCGTTAGCCATCAGGATTCTCTCTATGAAACTTTCATCTCCCAAATTTGACATGTATGGATTTTTGTTTTTGATCAGCAGATATGCATAATTTTGAGAATTTCACAAAATATAGTTAGGTTCTTATATATCATACAATCTATTTGAGAATTTCACAAGTAAATGTGGTAAACTTAGTGTGCACGTTGATCTTGTGGGAAGTGTGAATTTCACACAGAAGATGAACTGTGAATTTCACTATAAGCTTTGTGAAAATCACTTATTGAATTTACATGACAGCTAATTCATTTAAACTAGCCCACACATACACAGAGACTTTATTGTAAATTTGGGAATTTCACTAAAAAAAATCGTTATTTAACTACATGGCAATGACAATTCATAACTAAAAGTAATTGCATGGGATAGTCAAACTGGTGATTATGTGGAGTTGACCAGTGCATTTCACAACCCAATAACAACTAAAATTCACAACCCAAACTGACGAAAATGTGAAATTCACAATTAGAAGTAATAGCCCAAATTAATGATCTTGTGGAATTATACTGTGAAATTCACAACCCAAAAGAAATGAGGGCACAAGAAAAGTATTGTGGTATTTAACAACAATCGGATTGTTATGTGATTTTCACTATAGGTGTGTGTATTTACGAAAACTCAATATCCATATGCAAGAATGATTCATAACCAAAAGTGATGATAATGTAAATTAACACACGCACACAAACAATGTTCAATTACTACCTGATAAGGTCAACCAAAAATATGTTGCTGACAAGCCTTACTTTTACAAATGAAACACTAAAAAATGGTAAAAGCCACAAAAAAAAATGAAGAAAAGAAACAGAATGGACATAATGGAAGAAAAATGATATGGAACCTAGTTTTATGCTCTAATCTGCCTTCTAGGACCCATCTTAGAGAGCACTTCCTTGAGATATTCACAGCGACTTTGGTGATAATCAATCCATACACAAAGCTGTCTTATGGCCTTTTTCTTCTCTTCCCCTAGACCCAAATAACCCTCCTCTTTCTCTCTCATCATCTTCTCCAATCCTCCCATCTTCTGTTCGAGCCATTTAACATCTTTCTTGATTGTGGGAAAACAGCAATACAATGCTAATTGTGTACCAATTTTGGAAGAAGGGGGGTGAGGTACTGTATAGTAGTGTAATTTTTCCTAGAAAGTAAGAAAAGAGAAACAAAATTAGGAAGAAGAAAAGGTTTAGACCACCAGGGGCTGGTCAGGGGACGTGATTTAGGAAGAAGAAAAGGTTTAGAAAACAAGATTGAATTTCTATTTCATCACAATTTTGAAATGGGGTAGAAACTCATACAAAGAAATTCAGCAATATTGACATCTTGATTATAATAGATTATGAAACTTCTATTTGTAAAAAGCACAATTTTAGGGAGAAATTTTGGGAAGAAATGGTTTTGGAAGGGGTTACTGTTGCAATAAATGGTGTGATGAAGACCCAACTATTTCTCCTACGCAAGTGGTCCTAGGGGTAGTTTGGGACTGAAAATATGAAAGGGACTTCATCCAAAAATGTATTAACCGAGGGTCCTATTGCCAAAAAAGCCTATAATAGAGGGATATAATACTAATTAACCCAAAAAAATATAAAAATAATAGTAATAATAATAATAATTATAATAAAAGAGAGAGTAATGCTACGCCCACACCCACTTCACACCCAAAAACTCACAAATATTCACAATCATTATGGCGGACCTCATAGTGCCAGTGGACCTCATAGCGCCACCTAAGATTGATTGAGAGTTTTTGGGTCTGAAGTGGGTATGGATGTAGCATTACTCTAAAAAGAAAAGCTCAGCCGGTGGTTTATCTTTTTTCAATTAAGACCCTTTATCTTCCAAGATAGAAACAGTTAGACTGGAAGTTTGGGGAAGGTTAATAAATGGCTGTCGCTTTAAAACATAAACCAGGAAGATCAAAAGGTCTGTCCATTCATTGTTGAAAATAATCTGAAAAAATACAAAAGGAAAAAATGAAAAATTTATGAAATGTCACATAGGATAAAAGAAAATCATAGACAGTACCACGTGACACGTTGTAGGAAGGGTATGTGTTCATCAATCAATGAAATTCTTTTCTGTTAAAAAAAAAAACATGTGTTCATCCATTTCCAGACCTTGATTAACTATGTCAATTTGTTTATTTTTATTTTTTGCATTTTGAGTTAATTTTTTGACTTCTGCTTCCATATTTTATTTTATTGTGAGTTAATTTGGAGCATCTGTTTTACTGATGCGCCAAGAACCAGAGCCTTAACGATGTGTCCAAAATTTGAAATGCCACTGCCAGCAATGAAAGGCACACCACTTTGTCCAGCGATTGATGAAAACTTTGCAAATTGCAGTTGCCTAATAAGTTTTGAGAGTGGGAAAAAAAAAAACAACTATGAATCTAGAATTGGAAGAATAAGCCCTGGAAAAAAGGAAGATTATAGCAATTTGGTAATTTTTTCTTAGCAAAAAGGACATTTATGAAAAGTTACAGATTACTCCAGACTTATATCATGTCATCCAAACATAGTATTAAATTAATTGCATTTTATTCTCAGTATAATACGACATAAACCAAACATAATATAAAAATAATACTGTACTATTTTATACTGTGGTTAGTTATCAACTAACTACATTTTTATACTACACCCTTTATCCTTTCCGAGAATCAAACAAGACCTATGTGTATCTATCTCTAGACGTTAATATAAGAAAGTAAAGATACAATTTCTTATATTTACATGCAACCGGTTTCTCTATGTAACTTTTAGGAACCGATTTGATGAATGCAGCCAAATGCTACTTTCCAAATTATATGATTACAATCCAGGGATGCGAACCAATTAAAAGACCCATATAAAAGCTCTAGCACAGAAATATTTCCCTGTTTTAGACTGTCAGATTTTCGAATCACACCAAGTTTGTAAAAACAAACCATTTTAATGGAAAAATAGTTTTCCAAATTAAAATCAAATAAGTAAAAATCTGTTTTGGTATTTTTAACCAATTCCGAACCGATTCACAAACTGGAAAAGTACTAGAACAGAGAGTACCAATTATTCTGTTAAAATATTTTCTACTTTCAAAACAGAATGCAAAGTGCAAAATGTTCAAGCACCAGTTTCGGAAAAATGAAATTACGAGCAAAGTGCCAATTTTTCCAAAAATATGAACCGCAGACTTATACAAATGCACCGATTAAAATGTCTTAAGACTATTTTCCAAAATATATAGATATGCATATAAATGTATAAATTTGAAATCTACACTCATAATTAATTACGGTAAATAAAACAAAACCTGATAAAGATGCAAATCGGACTATAGATCGAGTATAGTGTTTGACACTATGTCATTAAGATAATTTATGCTCTGCATTGGTGCTCACAAATTTACAGCATTTGTCTCCTAAGATACAACGATCTCCCCTTTACTATATAAGCACTTCACATAATAAGATTTCAAGGAACCGTACTGAAGTTTGTATTCTCTCAAGCACGGACACACTCCATATGAATATATGTTTGTATTCGTCAACAGTCACAACCCTTCGAATAAAGACGTTCGTCAACGGTTACAACCATTCAAATAAGGGTCTATTTGGCATGACAAAACTTATCCATAATTGAAGACACTTAAAACTCAATTTCTCATTAAAATTTTCAAATATATGTACATAGACATAAAAACCAATCCAACAGTTGATCCGTACAACACCAAACCGTAAGTGAAGTTGATTTTGTGATGAAGTGAGTCAGGTCACAGTTCATATTGGTAGTGATCACCAATTGGAAATTAATAGAAAAAAAGGGTTTGATTTGGGTGGAATATAAAGCTCTGGTTTGGTCTTTGGTTTATGAAGAACATGGGTGCTGAATGATGATGGGGTTTCGTTCCACACAGAAGAGAGAAATTATTACTCCTATTTCATTTGTCAAGGGCATTTTTGGCATTTGCTATTTGTTAATGGCATACATTAGCATTTTCTGTGAGAGGGTGAGACGGTGGTGTAACGGAGGGGGTGGTGTGTGTTATCTAACATCAAATTTAAAAGAATTTAGTGTAGTTTTTTTAAAATATAGGGGAGGTTCGTGTAATTAGAGCATGCTTTAAGAAATTAAAAAAATAAAATAAAAAAATTAATAAAAAAAATTGATGAGAATTTTCCAATTAACCTTTCCGCTTATACAGTATTTATTTAGGCGCACACTTTGGTACGTTTGGGTGGTTTGGGTGTATATACACCCAAACCAATCTCAGCCATTGGATGCAAGATTCTCACCTTCTTAGCCGTCCACGTGTACAAGCCCATTTGAGAACAAAACCACAGTGGTTTTGTACTATTTTTTCTCTCTCTCTTCACTCCCAGTAGCAGGTAACTCTCTCTCTCTCTCTCTCTCTCTCTCTATATATATATATATATATGTTTTTGCTTGTATATGTATAGGCAAAGGGGTGAGGGTGATGTTATGTCACAGTAGGGAGATGAGTCAGTGATGAGAATGTTTGGTTTGATTGGGTCATGGATGAAATGAAAATTGGGAGGGAAGAGAGAGAGAGAGAGAGAGAGAGAGAGAGAGAAAATCAACCGAGCCTTAAACCCTTAGGTGAGTTGCTCCTATTTTTACTCTTTCTGCAATTTATTTGTGTACACAGAGACAATTTAGGTAAAGAAAACAGAACCTTAAGCTTAGCCATGGCCGTCTGCCATTAAAGCTTCCATTAAAGCTTGATTTTTTGACCACCACCAAAACTCATGAAACTTATGTCAAAAGGTTTGTATCAGCTCCCTTATAACCCCCTAAGAACAGTTTTTCCAAATTCTTATGCAATCGTCACGAATTTGTAATTTTTTCATAGACCCACTTCGCGGTTTTATCCAAACTTCGTGTTATTTAATAAAATTTGGGACACCAAACGAATTTATATGGATAGGGCTCGTTGAGAGGATCAATTTTCATATAGGACTTGCATTATTTCGTTGAGAAATGATCTAGTTGTAAGTGTTTCATTTCTTACACCTAAACAAGACATTACTGGGGGTCTCTGTTTCAGTATAACGAAATGAAGAAGATGGGTTAGAGATATTATAATATGGAGCACTATAATTAATGTGTATGGTATGAATTGTTCTATGATTAGAAATTGTTGTTCCATGATCATGAATTGTTGTTCCATGAACACAAATTGTTATTCCCTGATCAGTAATTGTTCTTCCATTTAAAATTATTATTCCGTGATCAATAAATGTTGTTCCATTATCAGTAACTATTGTTCCATGATTAAAAATTGTGATTCAATGATCAGTAATTGTTGTTCTATAAACACAAATTGTTGTTCTTTGATTAAAAATTATTGTTCCATTATCAGAAATTATTGCTCCGTGATCATAAATTGTTGTTCCATAATCATGAATTGTTGATCCATGATCAATAACTATTGTTCCATAAACTTAAATTGTTGTTCAATGATTAGAAATTATTATTTCATGATCAGTAACTGTTATTCTATTATCAGAAATTCGATATTATCAACCTATTCATGCTTCTACATGATTTAAGAAAGAGGTAAACAGAAAGGACTTGTCGAGAACTTACCCAGATTGTTGTTCTATGATCTGTAATTGTTGTTCCATTATTAGAAATTATTGACCTATTATCATGAACGGTTGTTCCGGGATTACAAACTGTTGTTCCATTATCAGTAACCGTTGTTCCAATGATTAGAAATTGTTATTCCATGAACATAAATTGTTGTTCCAATATTAGAAATTGTTGTTCCAAGATCAGTAACTGTTGTTCCACTATTATAAATTGTCCCCTTCATAACAAACACATCATAGGAGAGAGAGAGAGAGAGAGAGAGAGAGAGAGAGAGAGAGAGGGAGAGAGACGCCGAGAAAGAAGAAGAGAAATGTAATTGTCTCCGAGAAACATGAAAGAGAAAATATGTGCATAACAACAAGCAAACTACACACATTGCACGTGCTAAAGCAGTGAAGGTGTGGAGGATAGTGCATACCTACGCAACTACGCTTACACATGTATGTGAAAAGGACTTAAGAAGAAGAAAAAAAAACGTGCAAATCACGCTTCCACATGCATGTGTGGAGAATAGCGCATACCTACGCTTCCACATGCATACGAAAAGGACTTAAGAAGAAAGGAAACGTACAAACCACACTCAAACTCATAGGAAAAACATGAATTCTAAGTACAAGTAATCATAAAAAGCTCATGAAACTCATAGCAATCATGATTCGATCTATCATTAATTTATATCCACCACACAATCAATATTGTCACCCAATCCAATGAGATATTAACCCATTTAAGGATCTCATCCTTTCAGGGATCAAAGTATAAATATTAAATGTATGTGTTTGTAAATTAACTTAGGATTTAGAGCATAAGCACTCATAATAGCCATGAGGTATTAATTATCTTATAAGGCAGTATAAAGATAATTACCCCAAGTCGGTCCCGTTTAATACATAAAGTGTACTAGCATAGTGAGTTAAAACTATACCGTTTCCCGCAGTCAAGACAAACCTACTACAATACCACGCTGCAATCCTACTAATGGTGTGTACAATCCCATCTAAGACTGTAAACCAAAATCTTACATTCGACAAGATTTGATTGTCTGATCTTTTGTGTGTAAGCCGAACTCTACACACCAAACTACATACTATGTAGAATGAAAGACACACATGCATAATATTAAATAAACAATATAATACAAACATTGCACACACAGATTCTCATAAAAATGGAATAACTAGTTTTATTGAATGAATAATAAATCAACTCCATAAAGCATGACGTTGAGTATATATCCCTAACAATCTCCCACTTAGACTCAAAGCCATGAAGCGACATACCTCACTCCTATCCCTTCCACGTGATATCAAAAGTCTTGGCTAGCAAGCGCTTGGTGAAAGGATCTGCCATGTTATTTGCTAATGCTATCCTTGTGTGACCCAAGGTTGGTAGCATGACCCCTAGCCCTTTACCTCTTTAGTAAATCAAACTCATTGTTCTAGCTTGCTCATTATAGTTATTTTTCACTCGCTGTTTTATTAGTTAACTTAATTAGTTACCGTTCTTACTTTAGTTCAAGTGCATGTTAGTTCTGGTCTTAGAGTTTGATACCCTCAAAACAACTATCTTTTCCTTCTTTTTAGTTACTGTAGTAGTGTATTTGAGTCCCGAATCTATAATCTCCCGGACTAGTCCCACAGAAGATAATACCCCCACATCGTTTTCGATTAGCAAGATATCATCCACATATAGTACTAAGAACACTACCACACTTCCATCATGTTTCTTGTACACACAGGATTCATAGGACCACACAAATTAGAGTGAACCAGTTCTAACGTCTCTTTTGCTCTATCGAGAACGGCCTCTTGGTCATTTTACCTTCCAAGCAGGATTCATAGTCTAGAAGTGCCTCCACAACGATTGACTACGGTCACGTGAGAGTGTGTGTTTTCGCTATATGCGACGTTGAAGTGAGAAAAGGCCCGGAATATTGGGTCCGATGCGATGGTGATTAAGTACTTGACATACCGGCGACTAGTTTTATCGTTGTGTTGCTTATATATTGCATATGCACATTTCATACTCCATGGCATAGTTAAAGTATTCACTAAGCATAAGCTTAAAACAAAACTGTTTTCTGTGTGGTTATTGAATAACCACCGCAGGTACGGATCGTGACGAGGAAAGGAAGTGATCGGGAATCCGAGGGAAGAGTTATGTTGTTTATATGTTCATAAGTTGTAATTATGTTAGTCTTGGTGGAGATGGAACTCATGTTTGTAATATAGTAGTTGTAAATGCTTTTGTTGGAAGAACAAGATGTATTTTGGATTCCAAACTTCTTCTATAAGTTGTAAAATGTTAAGCACCAACTTTTAATGCTTTAGAATGTGATTTGGGAACTTGTTAATATGTCGGGTGTTCTCCCATTGAGTGTAAGTGTTGAGCTCTTGGACTCTTGTGTGTAATATGAACTTGAGATTGAGTTGGGAGTCACGTTGGAGAATGTTGTGCTTGTAAAATGGGACTTGTTTTCAACTTGAATTGCAAAAGAGTTGTATTTTGGTTTGAATAAGTGTTTTTGATAGGGTATTGAATTCATTTGCAACTAGTTTCTATATGCTCATACTAGTTTTTGACAAAAGTAAGAATTTGGTTGCTTGATTTGTCCAAATGAGGTTGAGTTTATAATCTATAAGATGTTAATGGTGTTTTCACATGTTTGGTTAATGTTAGAGGAGTTTTAATAGGTGTTTGAAATGTATTTCCAAAGTTCCAACAAGTTGGTTTAAGTTTGGGTATGTTTAGACTTGAAAACAGGGGTTTTAGCAGTAGGGAAAACACTTCTGCAAAATCCGGATCGATCCGGGTCTCTGCGGATCGATCAGGGGCATCCAGGGGAGCAGAAAATGAGATTCTGCTAAATCCGGATCGATCCGGTTTTGGGCGGATCGATCCGCTTTTCTGTTTCCATCCCGACGGCTTTTACGGAAACGGACATAACTCTCTCCATAAAATTTGGATTCGTGCGCCATTTTTTGCATTGGAGTCGGGACTCAAAGACCTATCTTTTGGTATAAAATTTGCTATACTTTATTAATGACCATTTGCTATACTTTATAAAATTTTCATGCATTGTCAAATGTTGTTCTATCGTTCGTAAAATGTTGTTCTATTTTAATCAAATGTTGTTCCATGGACCGTCAAATGTTGTTCCGTGCAAATCAAATATTGTTCCATTGACCGTCAAATGTTGTTTCATAGCATCAAATGATGTTCCGTGCAAATCAAATGTTGTTCCATGCATCGTCAAATGTTGTTCTATCGATCATAAAATATTGTTCTATTTTAATCAAATGTTGTTCTATGGACAGTCAAATGTTGTTCCAGATCATCAAATGTTGTTCCGTGCAAATCAAATGTTGTTCCATGGACCGTCAAATATTGTTCCGTTTGCATCAAATGTTGTTCCGTGCAAATCAAATGATGTTCCATGCATTGTCAAATGTTGTTCTATCGATCGTAAAATGCTGTTCTATTTTAATCAAATGTTGTTCCATGGACCGTCAAATGTTGTTCCAGATCATCAAATGTTGTTTCGTGCAAATCAAATATTGTTCCATGGACCGTCAAATGTTGTTCCGTTTGCATCAAATGTTGTTCCGTGCAAATCAAATGATGTTCCATGCATTGTCAAATGTTGTTCTATCGTTCGTAAAATGTTGTTCTATTTTAATCAAATGTTGTTCCATAGACCGTCAAATGTTGTTCCAGATCATCAAATATTGTTCCGCGCAAATCAAATGTTGTTCCATGCACCGTCAAATGTTGTTCCATAGCATCAAATGTTGTTCCGTGCAAATCAAATGTTGTTCCATGCATCGTCAAATGTTGTTCTATCGTTCGTAAAATGTTGTTCTATTTTAATCAAATGTTGTTCCATAGACCGTCAAATGTAGTTCCAGATCATCAAATGTTGTTCCGCGCAAATCAAATGTTGTTTCATGCATCGTCAAATGTTGTTCTATCGATCGTAAAATGTTGTTCTATTTTAATCAAATGTTGTTCCATGTACCGTCAAATGTTGTTCCAGATCATCAAATGTTGTCCTGTGCAAATCAAATATTGTTCCATGGATCGTCAAATGTTGTTCCGTGCAAATCAAATGTTGTTCCATGCATCGTAAAATGTTGTTCTATTGATTGTAAAATGTTGTTCTATATTAATCAAATGTTGTTTCATGGGCCGTCAAATGTTGTTTCAGATCATCAAATGTTATTCGGTGCAAATCAAATGTTGTTCCATTGATCGTCAAATGTTGCTCCGTTTGCATCAAATGTTGTTCCGTGCAAATCAAATGTTGTTCTATGCATTGTCAAATGTTGTTCTATCGATCGTAAAGTGTTGTTCTATTTTAATCAAATGTTGTTCCATGTACCGTCAAATGTTGTTAAGATCATCAAATGTTGTTCTGTGCAAATCAAATATTGTTCCATGGATCGTCAAATGTTGTTCCATAGCATCAAATGTTGTTCCGTGCAAATCAAATGTTGTTCCATGCATCGTCAAATGTTGTTCTATTGATTGTAAATGTTGTTCTATATTAATCAAATGTTGTTTCATGGACCGTCAAATGTTGTTTCAGATCATCAAATGTTGTTCCGTGCAAATCAAATGTTGTTCCGTTTGCATCAAATGTTGTTCCGTGCAAATCAAATGTTGTTCCATGCATCGTCAAATGTTGTTCTATCGATCTTAAAATGTTGTTCTATTTTAATCAAATGTTGTTCCATGGACCGTCAAATGTTGTTCCAGATCATCAAATGTTGTTTTGTGCAAATCAAATATTGTTGCATGGACTGTCAAATATTGTTCCATAGCATCAAATGTTGTTCCGTACAAATCAAATGTTGTTCCATGCATCGTCAAATAGTATTCTATCGTTCGTAAAATGTTGTTCTATTTTAATCAAATGTTGTTCCATGGACCGTCAAATGTTGTCATCAAATGTTGTTCCATGCAAATCAAATGTTGTTCCATGGACCGTCAAATATTGTTCCATAGCA
The DNA here is from genome assembly GCA_033977485.1 of Hydrangea macrophylla. NCBI lineage: Eukaryota > Viridiplantae > Streptophyta > Magnoliopsida > Cornales > Hydrangeaceae > Hydrangea > Hydrangea macrophylla. Next base: position 64,524,792 of record CM066987.1, on the reverse strand, counting down.
TCATATGTTGTTCCGTGCAAATCAAATGTTGTTCCATGCATCGTCAAATGTTGTTCTATCGAACGTAAAATGTTGTTCTATTTGAATCAAATGTTGTTCCATGGACCGTCAAATGTTGTTCCAGATCATCAAATGTTGTTCCGTGCAATCAAATGTTGTTTCATGGACCGTCAAACGTTGTTCCAGAGCATCAAATGTTGTTCCGTGCAAATCAAATGTTGTTCCATGCATCGTCAAATGTTGTTGTATCGATCGTAAAATGTTGTTCTATTTTTATCAAATGTTGTTCCATGAACTGTCAAATGTTGTTCCAGATCATCAAATGTTGTTCCGTGCAAATTAAATGTTGTTCCATGGACAATCAAACGTTGTTCCAGAGCATCAAATGTTGTTCTGTGCAACTCAAATGTTGTTCCATGGATCGTCAAATGTTGTTCCATTTGCATCAAATGTTGTTCCATGCAAATCAAATGTTGTTCCGGCTTTCCTGGTCAATGTCATTGAATTTTGATAAGTGGATTATATTTCATGTATATAGGTTGATGATGAGATGAACAAGCAAGGAAAGTTATATGATCAATGCGATGTAATATATTTTTTGGTTGTACCTGCAGTGACTCAGATTTTACGTAATTAAAGCAACTACCTACCTTAAATTTCATTATTAAGTACCAAGTAGGTATACCAACTGAAAGCTTTCAATATTAATTTTATGGAGAAAACAAGTTTATCTATTGATAGAACAAACATAACATGCCTTTGGAACAACTCTTAATGTTGTTTCAAGAACAAAGTTGTGTTGATGATTAGATATGACTGAGATTTAATGTAATTAAAGAAACTACCTACCCATAATTAATCACTCGTACTTATACATCAAAAGTCAAATTGCTGATATTGTCAAAGATTTTATACATAAATGTAAATTTATTAACTTTGTGCCTTGTGGAGGGGGCAAGTTTCTCTTAACTGAAGTTGAAGTAGTGTTGGAGATTAATATGACTGAGATTTAATGTAATTAAAGCAACTTCCTACCTTAAATCTTGTAATTATTAAGTATTACATCAAGTAGGTATACGAACTGAAAGCTTCCAATATTAATTTTGTGGAGGGAACGAGTTTCTTGATTGCTGGAACAAGCTTAACATGTTTTTTGAACAACTCTTTATGGTCCTTGAAACAAAGTTGTGTTGGAGAATTAATATGATTGCGATTTAAAATAATTTATGCAACTACATACCCATAATAAATCACTCATGCTTATACATCAAAAATAAAATTTTATGATATTGTACAAGATTTAATACATAAATGTAAATCTCTTGCATGATTGACACACAAATCAATCCACGGAGAACAACTATTTGTAACATGGAACAATTATTTCTCACCACAGAACAAACATGTAAAATGGAACAACATTTCATGGGATGGAACAATCGTTCCTGATCAAGGAACAAGCATTACTTTAAAACCGACCATAGTAGGTTTCCCTCGCATTTATTGCGCGTCAGACAGCCATCACTTCGTCAGACAGCCATCACTTCATCCCAACTTTTTCTTTTCCCTCCACTCTAAGCTTGACAAGTGGCAAAGTGGTTTGGGTATATACACCCAAAACCACCAAAAGTACCAAAGTGTTCTCCATTTATTTCTCCATTTATTTATTAGTGTGTACTTTGGCTCTTTCCGCTTATACAGTAAAAAATGTCGGAAGCGCAGGGGGAGGGGGAGGGCAAGGGAAGGCATAACAACGCCGCCGCCGACGCCTCTATAAAATCCGAGTTAACAACGGGGCAATACTCCTATTCCGACGATAGCTGGAAGAAGAGACCTCATCCTCATCCTCATCCTTATCCTCATCCTCCAAAAATATTAGCTGATCTCAACGTTGACCCTCCTCCTCCTCCTCTTGAAGACGACTCCCACGTCTCTCTCACAACAACTACAACTACTCTCTCCTCTTCTGCTTATCTCACTACTAGGTAGGTAGCTTCCCTTTTTCTCTCTCTATTCCATTCATTTTTCAAATTTTTTTTTTTTTAAATAGGAGAGAGATGTTATTATGTAGGTTTACAAAGGACGAAACCACCACCAGCAGCAGCAGCTTAATACTAGTAATGAATAAAGACAGTAGTGACATTGCTGCTACAGAAGGTGAAGGTAGTAAACAATTAGTAAAAAGTTTGGGGAAATGCCGTTCCAGAATTACTGGTAAGGTAGAGTACCCTTCTCCTCCTCCTCTTGATTGCGGCGGTGGAGCTGATGCAGATGCCGATCAGAATGGTCAACAAGGGGTTTCCTTGTCCCGTGAGGAAAAAGTCAGCACCCTTAAAACTGTAGGTTCCCCTCCCCCATTCAACTACTTATACTTTCGTTTTATTGTATTCTTACGTGTGTGTGTGTGTGTGTGTGTCCATTTTTCTATTACTCCATGATTCTTAGAAATCTTTCTTCATCAAATAGTAAACATGAAGTATCATTGTATTCTTTTTGTTACTCTTACTATCTATACTTGTTATTTAGCCAAATTCAGAATAACCGAGTGTGCTTTACATGTGCATGCCCGCATAGACTTGAGTGTCAAGTACCGACTCTGTCCGTCACTTTTTTTTTTTTTACCCGTGTCCTAACAAAATACAAATAGATGGTAGGGCTCAAATTTTTGGTGTGTCCAACGAGTGTCGTGTTTGACACCACCCTTCTATAAGTGTCTGAGCTTCCTAGGATACCGTTTCGTGTGTTGAATAGTCGGTTCCCAGATTACTTGGGAGTCATAGTCCTGTAAACGGTGGTTTGCATTTAATAGCATGTGTTTGGTGCACATTCTCCTTGGGGTGGGGCCAGAAAATGAGATTGTTTTGGAGCGTGGTCGTTATGTAGATGTGACTTGTGGGTTGTGTGAATGGCACATTGAGAGTTGGTTGTAATTTGGTTATTGTGGGTTAGTCATATCGACCTTTACATTGGGAGCATGCCTTGGTGGCATTTTCGTTCATCGCGCGCACCATTGGAGCATGAGCATTTTATTTTTTTTAAATTTTATTTTTAAATAGGTATGTGGGTAGTTGGGGGAATTGAACCCATATCAATTGTTTGGGGAGAGATCTATTTCATTTGGGACAGGAGTATAGTTCCTTGGTTCCAAAGATGAGAATATTCATTTACACCTGTCATGGAATAAATAGTTTATTTGCTATTTAGTTTCCCTCCGAAGCCGTTGTGCTCATGATCCCATTGTTTGGCAGTCATTATGCCGAGGCACGAGATGGAAGTGTTGATGGTTTTGAAACATAAAAGTGTGCTTAGCCATTAGTATTTTCGGATCACACAAGAAAGTTTCTCATTTTGAAACACGATGTAATATTTTTAATTGAGGTATATTGTTGGAACACATAGTAGACCTGTACATATTTTGGGTTAAATAAGTTCCTTGATTTCATTTTTGATTGTCATTGGTTGGCTTGCCTTTTAATCTAGTTGTTTACCTTCATCACATGCTAAGATTCATGTGTGGCATTGGCTAGGCCTTTGGAGCATATTTAGAATCTTGTATAAACTGCTCTTGAATTGGGTTTGGAGTTGGGGCTATTGGAGTTGCTCAGGATGGATGGGGGTAGTCTTCCTAGTCAGCTGGTCAATTGACATCGTCCCACAATAAGCATGTTGAGGGGCGGTCGACTGACATTTCACTATCTGGTCTGTTTGACCAGGCTTGATCTTGGACCATTTCTTTTGACTGGTGAAGTATATTGGGGTTTGTCCTACATTGGAAGATTGAAGTGTTTCCACAATAATTGTAAATTAAAATCTTCATTATTAAACAAGAGTATTTTTCAACTTGTTGCCAAGAAAAAAGCAAGTCGTGGTTACTAAAGTCGTGGTTACTAAGTCGTGGTTACTAACCACGACTTAAATGACGTTTTGCTTTAATTTGTTTTTATAGTTGGCATTCCTAACAATGACTTCATTAAAGTCATGGTTAGCCCTGTTTTTGCCAATAAAACTACTCTATAAATGTGTATTAAAATCGCAATTATTGTGGAAACAACTCTTGGAAGATTGTAGTATTCCATAGTTTAGGTCAAAGCATAAAAAGCTTCTTATGTAATCCTCAAAATACATCTTCAATATCTCTACTCATCTTCTTTGCTAACATGGTATTAGAGCCTTTGATCATCGTGTGGTGGCCTCTCTACATTCCGTTTCATTGGTGGGTGGTGCCGCCGCTGCCCACTGGACCTCCAACATCAATTGTTTCCAGGAATGATTCATCGCCAATTACACTTGGTTCTCGCCTCAGTATATGCTTTCATGTACCCTAGCATGCATTTTCACACTTAGCTAGTCAAGTCACAGAGCATCCCGGTTGGTTCGGTCCTACGCTATCCTAGCACGCTTCCTAATACTGGCTAGTCAAATCAACTTGCTGCCTCCGGGTTCATCGGTCACACATTCATTGCCAGTTTTGCCCCGGTACTCGCCCTTGCATGCATTTTTTTGTGGGACTAGTCAAATCAACGTGCATCGCAGTTCGTTTGGTCACGAACCAATCAGACCGGTTCATCCTGGTTCTTGCCCTAGCATGCGTTCCCACGCTGGCCAAGTCAGCTCAATGCGCATCCGATTACAATGGGCTCATGATCAACCACTCTCATCCTGGTTACGCCTGGTTCATCTTCACTCGCTCACAACAATGCCCACGAATTCATGAAGCCTTTGTTTTCTGATTTCAACCTTTGGTTGACATTTTCATTCTCACCTTCAGTTGGGGGGAATGTTCAAGTATTTTGGGGTTTTTTGCGCATGAGAATATTGTAGTACTCTAAAGTTTAGGTCAAACCTATATAAAGCCTCGTATCCTTTAAACACATCTTGAATATTTCTATTATGTCTTCCACCTTTTTTCCCCAACATTGACGACCTTTTTGACTGCCATGTAGCATTCTTGTCCATGTAGGACAACGAGCTTGAGGTTTGACCATTTTATCCTTGCCCTATGTCACGTGATTCTGGGTGCGATATGTTTGTAATCATAAATTTATCCTTTTAATTCCCAATTTAACTCGATTTTTTCCTAATTTTTACACCAATGTTCAATTTTTTCCTTTCGTTTTGGGTGGTGGAGGGAGTGGTGGTGGGGTTACCTTCAATTCGCCGGCTTCTATGTAAACTACGACCTATTGAAGTTTATCCCTATGCATGTCGACAGGGCTTAGTACATGTGGCAAGGAAGATGCCCAAAAATGCGCATGCTCATTTTATACTTGGGTTAATGTATCAAAGGATGGGTCAACCACAAAAGGTAGTTTTTTGATCTACATAACCCTCTCTTCTGTCCAATATGCATACTTTCAATTTCCTTACCCTTGGCTGCAAGCCTTTTTAGGCAGTTTTCGCATATGAGAAGGCAGCAGAGATCCTACTCCGCTGCGAAGAAGAGATTGACAGGCCAGAGTTGCTGTCATTGATTCAGATTCACCATGCACAGGTGACTTTTTTTAATTTAATTTAAGCTTAGTTTGGTTCATGGATTTAGTGACGGAAAGGAAAGTAAAACACTTTTCTTTGTTTGGTTAATAAGGAAAATAGTGAGGAAACAAAATATAGTGAGAAATAAAATACTCTCTGCGTCCCATTTTATATGTCCATCTTTGGGAATCCAATTAAGGGAACAATAATGACTCATTGGTTCAGACTCACCATGCACAGGTGACTTCCTTTAATTTAATTTAGACATAGTTTGGTTCATGAATTTAGTAAAGAAAAGGAAAGTAATGACATTTTTTTTTTCCCAAAATGACCCCTTTTTTTATTTATTTTATTTATATTGTTTTTCCCTTTGCTTTGTGTTGGATGTTTTCGATCAACAAGGCTAATATACAAAGTTCACATTAAACGTTCTTAATGAACAATAGTTTTGGGATGACCAAAAAAGGGAAGGACACATAATATGGGAATGAGGGAGTAAAAATTTTGAAAAGCGAGTCACTTCCCTCCCTTTTTCTGAAGTTCCAATTACACTTTGAAAATTTTAATATTTAGTGTTATTTGGGCATGCAGTAAAACACAAGGGAACTATTTTTCCTTCTTGTTTTCCTTGCCTTTGTATTTTCCTTCTCTAAATCTGCACACCACCCAGAGCGTTTACGTCAGTTACAGCCACCTATTTGTCTTTTGTCCAATTTAAAATGGTGAGTGGTTCTAATGATTTTTATTCTGGATTACATGTTTTCATCACCTCCATAGTGCCTTCTGCTGGGAAGTTTAGGAGACAATAGTTCAGACAAAGATTTTGAATCTAAAGAGCTTGAAGAAATTCTTTGTAAATTGAAGGAGTCAGTGAAGTCTGACACTAGACAGGCTTCTGTTTGGAATATTCTAGGCGTGATACTTCTTAAAACTGGTCGTTTGCAGGTAAAGGCATCTAAAATCAATTTTTTTAATTCTTTCTTTCTACTATCAACAATTTCAGTATGTTCGTTCATGGTCTAATACGGTCTACATGATATTCTCTAGAATGCAATATCAGTTTTGTCATCTTTGTTGACTGTTGCCCCTGACAACTTGGATTGCCTTGGAAACCTTGGGATTGCATACCTTCAAAGGTAATATGGTGTTGTATTGTTTCTTTTATGCCTTATTTCCATCGGATTTAGGCAAAATTTGGTCTGCAAATTTCGAGAAGGGAAGAAAAAGGAAAGGAAAACAAGGACAATTAGTCTCCTTGTTTTCTTTTATTCATATTTCTTCCTTCTATTTTCCTCGTAAATTAAAAAATTTGGATTTTGCAAGTCATTTCCCTCCCTTTTTTAATCAAGTTACAATTATATTTTGTGATTTGTAATTTTTAATGGCATTTAAGCGTGAAGGAAGACAAAAGGGAACTAGTTTTCCCTCTTGTTTTCTTTCTTTTTTCATTTCCTATGCAAAATCCTCAAACCAAGCAAAGCGATATTGTTTGCCATTCGTTTCCCTCACTGAATCCGTGGACCTAAAGAAAGCCTTGGGCTTCATGTATTATCTTTGATATTGTCCTATTTACGAGCAGGCGCAGAGAAGTGCCTAGAAGAAGGGGGAAAAAGAAAGCCTTGGGCTTCATGTATTATCTTTGATATTGTCCTATTTACGAGCAGGCGCAGAGAAGTGCCTAGAAGAAGGGGGAAAAAAAAACTCAATAGAAGGCAATGTGAGATAATTATATGGAACCACAATAGTAGGTCTTCTAACACAATTTGTTGTAGGTTAAAGCTGGGAACAAGGAAACTAGTCAGGGGGAAAAATGGTAATAGTAATACTTAATGAGTTATTACTCTGTTGCTTATCAAAAAACAAACCAATGATTCTGTTAAGTTACCAACTACTCCAAAAGCTTAAGCTATTAGAGAATGGGCTCAACAATGTATATCATGCTTCAACACCCTCCCTCACGTGCAACCCCGACTTGCACGTGGAGAGCAAACAAACCAAACTCCATCATATTGGAGACAAATAACAAAGTACAAATATGCACAACAAAGCGGGGATGGAGAGTCGAACCCAGGACCTCCCACAAACAAGGCTCTGATACCATGTTAAGTTACCAACTACTCCAAAAGCTTAAGCTATTAGAGAATGGGCCCAACAATGTATATCATGCTTCAACAGATTCTAAGATAAAGAGCTGAAGGTATGCATCTCGGAACATTCCAGAAGGCATTTCAAGAAATATTTTGCTGGTTGAAAATGCTTTACGCTGTCTCTATGGTGCTCAGCATATGCTTAGAAACTTATAGGAAGTGAAACTCACCCGGTTAACTTCAATAGGAACTATAATGTTAAATGCAGGCAAATGCTAGTGTGGTCATTGGCAAGTTGATGAAAGTAAAACCTACTGGGATTTGCATGTCCTCATTGTATTCATCTTGTCATCTTGGTTTGGAAGATTGGTATCTCCAGTTGATTAAATTGGTTTTTAATGTGCTCAAGTCTTCCAGTATCATGTTGGAACTTTGGCACCATGACCTCACCTTTTGCTTGAGCTAGTAACTCTTATACTTGGTTTAGCAGCCAGTCTCTTGCTCTCTTCCCTATATCAGGAGGTATTCTGAAAACATCGGTTCCCAAATTGCCCATAATCCCATATGAACCTTATAACCATTTTTTTGGGCACAGTTTAGTTAAAACTTTCTTCATTACACATTTCGGGATAATTAATTGCTGTCACGAAATGTTTTATGAAGTGCTGCTTGCTTGAATTTAACTATGCCAATTGTGGGAGGGATTCTACTAAATAGAATCCGTGTGCAGAGATTGCTCCCGGGAGTTAGTATTTTGTCTACTTGTATCTTTGCATACTAGGACTTGGGATTTTTGTCATACTTGCACATTTCTGGGGCTAGGAAGCACGAATTCTTCTAAAAGGTTGAAGAATACGATGTGGGGTTTGCCGGCACAGTACTTGAATGCGTTTTTGCCTTTTTAGATATGGTCCTTTGGAATTTGTGCTGGATTTGACTGGGGTGCGCATGACTCTTCTCGGTTTTTTTTTTCCTTCCAGAAAATGGGTACTCTAACGGAATTTGAAAACTTTGGGGCTGGGAGTTGATATTCATGTCTAATTATAGAAAAGATCAAGACAACGTAGTTCTAGAACAGTTAATATATTTATACAAAAGTAGACATATTCCAATATTTTATACAAGTAGCCCTCGCACCGTAACCTAGAATTTTAGAAAATTGACAAATGCCCCGCACCCGCTTCCTAGCTTTTGGGCTTGTTAAATTAATTGAGATTTTCTCTTAGATTCCTTGAATTTTTGATTGAGGCAGAATGTGGCAGGCAAAGGAAGCTCTTTAATTGTAACTTCTTCAAGATCTCTTTAGGATGGGAACAGAGGTCCAATAAGTTGTGTGATTAGAGTGGACTCCTATTTCACCTTTTCTTCAAGTAACTCTACCTCTATAACATAAATTGCTAGAATCTTATCACTGAGTAGCTAAGTTAACATAGTTTGGTGTGGTTCTTGAAAGGAGACTGAGGGAGAATTTCACCTACTGGTTAAGTTAGAGAAGGACCAGTAGGCATCTTAAGTTTGGCATGGTATGAAATCTCTGATCAATGCTTTGTTCCTTCAATGTCCATTGTGTTATCAATTTATCATCAGGCCCAAATGCATATAGTTGGTTATTTCCAGTGAGCGTACCGATTTATTGTAATTTCATGTGGGGGGGGGGGGGGGGGGGGGGGCGGTCAAAGTCGCCCTTTGCCCCAGCCATTTATTTTGTATTTCATTTATTAATGATCTTAAGAACTTTTCCTTGCTGACTGATGCTTCAGCAGTCCATGTATTATATTGTATTGCACAGTTAAATTTGAGGTAATATATTGCGGTTAAAGTTTTAGTTAAACCCTTACGATGAGTGATATGTTCAATTTTTTAGTGCAGCTATTGTAGAAAAGTTCTTTGTGGTCTTCTGCTTGTCATTATGGGTATTACATAATGTTACTAACAAATTTTATCATTCAGTGGGAATTTGGAGCTTTCTGCAAAGTGTTTTCAAGATCTGATCTTAAAAGATCAAAACCATCCTGCCGCTTTAATCAACTATGCTGCTCTTCTCTTGTGTAAGCATGGTTCAGTTGTTGCAGGTATAATTTGGTAATGCTGTTTCAATCTTTCGCGATTTAATTTCAATGGCTTATTAAAAACAATACTCAATCTGGGGTCTGTATGAGCGTTGTGAAATAGTTAAATGGTCTATGGGCTTGTCTGGAGTTACGTCCTGTAGAGAATCATAATCAAGATAAGATCAAAGGGTGACGAAGATTTCAAGGAGAGAAGATAATGGATGATATCGATCCAGAAAATATGAACACAAATCAAGAGAATACGATATTTGATTGTGTCATAATTCCAGAATATGTGTGTTTCTATAGTTGTTAGTTGTCACTCATTTATTTTTCATTATTTGCTAATCTCTCCTATATAAAGTTGTACTTGGTTTGGTTGTATTGAAGGAAAAACATTATCAATAGATTGGGTTATTCTACACTTCCCAAATATACGTTTAGACCCAAATGTGCTTTTGGGACCCAAAACGCATATACTAGCCTGTTTGGATTAATATTACACTATAGATCCCTAAAAGACCATTTTGGCTGAAGCAGGTCTAGAGGTACTTCAGCCTAGAAAGTGATGCGGGGGAGCATATTAGGATTCATCAAAACTTTTCCTAATTTCCATCATACCCTTCTGATTACAAAGCACATATCTCCAAATAAGCCCCAAACTTCACGAATATAGTTCCCAAAGCACTTCTGAATGCAGTTCCAAGCACAAACTCAGAAAAAGCAGAAGAACTGGCTTCGGCTTCTGCCTAAATGCAGAAGCCACAGCCAATTAAACGGACCTAATGTCACTTCATGGTATAACCAGTCTTAGATGTTAAAAAGACATTGTAATTAGTCTGGCTCCTTTGTAATGAATTTTTAGGCGCTGGGGCAAATGCTGGGGAAGGGGCTCCTGAGGATCAGGTTACAGCAGCCAATGTTGCGAAGGAGTGTTTATTAGCAGCAGTTAAAGCGGATCCTAAAGCAGCGCATACATGGGCTAATCTTGCTAACGCATACTATATGGCTTGTGATCATAAAAGTTCTGACAAGTGCTTGGAGAAGGTGCTCATAGTTCACTGCTACAATTATATACAGTTTCCATGATTTTTCATCAGTTTTGAGTTTTCTATTCTTTTCAAGGTTGTCTTCTTTGATTTGCTTAGTACTCAAAATCCAAACCAAATAACTAATGGTGTCTTACAGTATGCTAGGAAAGATCTAACAAAGGAGTCAAGTATGTAGAGTTGGCTTCAGAGACCAATAAGGATATAACTAGGATAAAGAGTTGCATTTGCTCCCTAGCCCATGTGAATAAATTCAGACATTTAGAATATTTGATGGAATATATGGTCATGAATCTGCAGAATTTATTCGAACACATTTAGGGGCGGAGTCAGGAATTTGCATTTTGTGGGGGGGGGGGGTGCAAGTTGCAAGGTAGGTTATTTAATAGTGACATACGGGGGTTCCGGGGCAGCGCCCCCGAGTCAAAAAATTTTGGGACGTATTTAAACATACCTTTGGGTATTTTGTATCGCAAAGAACATAATTATACCATGTAAGATTTTTTTTGTCCTGTTTGAGAGTTAGAGATGTTTGGTCTTTTGAATATTAACTAGGTATTGGAATCCTTTGGCTTATGGTTTATAAGAACGATGGACCGATGGTTGTATTGTATAGAGGCATGAGCCATTTTCAAAAGAGTAATGCTATGCTTACTAAATTTAAATCCCCAAGTTGGTTCCCAAATGGCATAACAGTTGTACAAAATGCTGTCATAGTGATTCATGTTACCGAATGCCACTACATGGGATACTCATCTGGTACAACTGACATAATATCTGGGTACCAAATTTGATATTCATATTTGGAAAAATACCATGTTATATTTAGGGCTGGGTTATGTTTTGATTTGGGGAAAACAGAAAATATATAATAATGTGTTCCCACGTAATGTATTATTTTAACTACTTAAGGGAAATAATTTAGTAAGGTAATGTGTATTGTAACTAGTTGAGGGACCAATCTCTTTGGTTTTAACTAGTGGAGGGGCCAATCTCTTTAACTTCTCAAAAAAAAATTTGAACAACATAGACTACACCAAATAATTTCCCAATCTTGGGGGGACCATGGCCCCCTGCCTGTCCCTTAAGAGCTCCGCCCCTGAACACATTTATGCACATATATCGTCATGGCCTTGTCATATCCATATGCTTAGGCTCTGTTTGGTTGGTGAATTTTCTGCGGGAAAAGAAAATAAAACACTGGGAAAAACGAAAAGCAAATGTAATAAGAACAAAATAGTATTATTGAATTTTTTTGAGCATTTCCATCCTCTTTCTTTGAGTTACTGTAGCTATAAGTAGTTTCCCTTTTCATTTTTTAAACCAGCAAACTAAGCGGAGCCTTAGTCTTTTAATATTTGATGTATGCGATAAGTACTGTCCGTGCACATGCTTCATAGGTATGCCTGTTTTCTGTGCAAATAATGTTTCTCATTAGTTTAGTTCTACTACGTGCCTTTCCCTTTTTAATGTTTTATAGGCGGCAAAACTAGAGCCCAATTGCCTGGCTACTCGATATGCTGTTGCAGTCCACCGAATCAGGGATGCAGAAAGGTCTCAAAATCCTAGTGAGCAGCTTTCCTGGGCTGGAAATGAAATGGCTTCAATAGTTAGAGAAGGGGACCCTCTTCATATTGAGCCGCCCATTGCATGGGCCGGGCTTGCGTTAGTTCACAAGGCCCAACATGAGATTGCAGCAGGGTTTGAAATTCAACTGGCTGAATTAGTGGAGGTTGAAGAGCGTGCCCTCTACAGTTTAAAGCAGGTATTATTTTCCTCTCTTCTTTATTTTTTTAGTTTATTAAACAGTGCTTGCATGAAAGCTTAGGGAGAGTGGTTCATGAATATTGATGGAATATTGCCATCATTGCCTTTGGTGTAGGAAGCGTAGACTGTCTTAGATGGGTTAAGTGTCTGTGTCCAATACCGCGGCGGACACGATGCAGGGTGGATACTTTCAACACTTGTCTTGACACACCAAAATATATGTCCTACTTTTTAAAGTTATTTTGGTCGGACACATGTACGTGATGGACTCACCTTGATACTTTGACACCACTTTTATATTGTTGTAATTTAAAAAACCAAAGTAGGATTTAAAGTAATACTTATTAGGGGTCCTTTACGATTATTATAATCCAACCCAAAACCAATTGGCAATGAGTAGAGTAGTCCCATGATTTTATATATTGAGTAGAAAGGCTTTAAATTTCTCCAATTGGCAATGAGTAGAGTAGTCCCATGATTTTATATGTTGAGTAGAAAGGCTTTAAATTTCCGATGTGGGATAGCATGTTGAATTGGAGAATCCAACTCAAAATCAATTGGCAATGGGTGGAGTAGCCCCATGATCTTATATATTGAGTAGCAATGCTTTAAATTTCGGATGTGGAATCATAATCTCAACACGTCCCCGCACGTATGGCATGACTGAGAGCCAAACACGTGGATTACTGAGATAGGGTAACATGGAGCACATGTTGTCACGCCCCCAAATTCCAAATAATAGATTTAGGGATCATGACCGGCCGACGAGGCCTTTTAACTTGTACAGAGATCTAGCGGAAGCAATCAAAACATTCATTTATTAAATGGGATCGAAAAGACCCCCAACCATCACACCAATACAAACTTACAAATAGAGTTTAAGGCTTTACATAGCCTTTAAATCCAGTACAAGAAAAGAAAGTATCCATTGGAATACTTAGATTCATTATTTGAGCTCCTAAGAAAGTGACCCTTCAAGGGCATCTAGGAGAGGGTCTTCTCCTTCTATTGCTATCTCTTGTTCTTCATTTGGTTCAGCGTAAAGCATATCATTGTCATCTGAAAAGGGTTTTTAAAACATTTGGAGAGTGTGAGCAGAAGGCTCAGTGAATGAACATAAACCTGGATAATAATCATAAAGAGGATTTGTATAGAAGAGATAACAATATTAATAATGATGAATACGAAATATTATAACAGATTCAAAGAATATTTATACGAAAGGCATCTTTTCATGAATGTCAAATTACCAACCACCCACTCACACACACGTTCCTTTCATTACATGGCACATTGATCAAAGGCAACCCTGCTAGTCGGGTTCATGGGTCCAAAAGGACCAGCCACTTGGGCTTCATTACATGGGCCCAATAGGACCAACCACTTAGGGCTATACTTTATAGTTCGTTGTAGTGGTAATTGACATTGGGAACAATGAATGAATTGCACAATGGCATAACAAATATTAACATAATCCTTTTTTTTCAGTGGAACCAAACGATAATGTTCCAAAAATGAATTATAACAATTATCTAATATTATTAATAACTGAAGGTAGAATCAAATCCACTCGTGAGGAGTAGAATCAGCAAAAAAGATATGAACACTCACATATGGAGTTGAACTGAATACCGGGTATGAACACTCACCTTGATATCTTAGTATTTTTATCTGGGAATCTGATACTTCGCAAGTCCTACATAAATACATGTAAAAGAACTAACATCTAAGTTTAACTTATAGGCATAGGAGCAAAATTGTAAATTATTATTTTTATAGGGGTAATTTCGTAATGTTACTAAATATGTATTTTAATCTTATCAGTACGATCCTTGTGTGATTTTAAGACTAATGCCATTGACTAGGCTCGATTATAAGTTCGTTACAATTAAATATACACGTTTAAAGTCTAGGGGTAAAAACGTCATTTTACACGTAAAGTATTAAATCGAAATCTTTAAACTGAATTTTTCATATTTATTATTCTATCCATAAACATGTATCCAAAATAATAAAGAAAATCATTATTTTCGTGTAGATAAATACTACGATTTAAGAAATCGGGTCACTTATGTAATTTAAACTAATATTAAGGATTAATATGAAAATGTATAAAAATAAGTTTCGTATGATATACTTATGTCTAAATAATATGTCCAAGATTAATGTTTAAAATATGATATTTATACATAATATAACATGTATTTAAAAGTTTTGGGGCTGATATGTAATTATACTAAAATATAGGGATTATACAGAAATTTTCCAAAACTGTAAAATTTATATCTCAGATTGTTATAAACAATATTACAAGTACTATGCTCGAAACCGTGATCAAATCCGATGTCGGTAGGTTTTCCTATGTTCTTTCAAAGTTTTAGGGGATGTAAGTGAAATTTCAGAATAAAAATCTGGGCAGAATGCCCTGTTTGGCAGATTGTATTTCAAAACTTCTAAAGATCATAACTCTCTCATTCCTTGAGCTTTTTAAGTGAAATCAGTGTCTATCTTGAGTGAAATTTCGTGTAGAATCCAAATCAAAAGTCGGTTTTTACCAGATTCGAATCACAGAATGTGAAATGACTAATTTACCCTTTTAAAATAAGTTTAAATAAAACTCAAACGGTACATCCAAATGAAAAACTGTTTTAAGAGGTATTTCCTGGGCATTAAAAGAGTCTACCTCTAAAATTTCAGAATTTAATGTGGTCGGAGTAAAGAGATATAAAAATTTTACCATTTTGATCAAATCTAGCTATGTTCTTAATTCTAGATTAATAATTAATTTAACCCTTCCTAAATTAAGCTAATAGGATCTAATTATTACTGAAAATAATGTAAATGTGAGTGTTTATAAACTATATAAATATAGAGAAGAAAAGAACTTACCTTGATTTGATGATAGGAAAATACAAGAATTCTCACTCTTTTACTTCCTAGCTCTCTCTCCAAACATAATCTTATGAAGTGGTGAGGAATTTGTGGTGTGAAAAATAACTCGTGGATGTGTGTTTATATAGCAAGAAAAAGATGTAGTGCTTCATTAATTTAATTAGGTAAGGTTTTAATTTATTACATTGATACTCCTACTTTATTTTCTTTTTCATTTAATTCATTATTTATTAATAAGATGTGATCTATCATGTGCCAATATCTTTTCTTTTTCTTTTAAAATCTTATTTATTTTTCTTTTAAATTAGGTAGAGTTTTAGTTTATTAAAAAGATATGATTTATCATGTGCCACTTTCTTTTCTTTTCTTTTTTTTTTTTTTTTGAAAGTGGTAGGTGGATGAATTGAAAACCATGTAAATGAAAATGATATGGCCAAATGTTTGTTTCCTACAAGGATTTTCAAGTATTTTTACACTGCAAAACATAAAATCAGGTAAAGTTAAGCTGTGAGATGTGGTCAGAAATTCACATAAATTTCGCAGTGTATAATAAACGTAATTTAGGCATATATATATATTTAAAAGATATTTCCTATAATTTTCTAAATTTTATTTTCAATTATTCGGGTCATGACATTCTCCTCTACTTAGAAAGTTTGGTCCCCAAACTTAACTCACCTCATGATTCAAAAAGTTGAGGATATTTGGCACGCATTTCATCTTCTCGTTCCCATGTTGCTTCTTTTACCGCATGATTTCGCCATAAGACTTTGACTAATGGAATAATCTTGGTTCTGAGGACTTGATCACGACGATCCATGATTTGAACCGGTTGTTCCACGTAAGTAAGATCTTCTCGTACCTCTAATGGTTCATGTGATAATACGTGGCTACGATCTTTGATGTGGTGTCTAAGCATTGAGACGTGGAACACATTGTGAACGTTAGATAGATCAGGAGGTAATGCTAATCGGTAGGCTACTGGTCCAACCTTTCCCAAGATTTCAAAGGGTCCTATAAATCGAGGATTGAGTTTTCCTTTTCTGCCAAAGCGAACGATACCCTTGGATGGTGAAATCTTGAGAAATACATGATCTCCTTCTTCGAACTCTAGGATTTTCGATGAGTATCGGCATAACTCTTGTGTCGGCTCTGAGCTGTTTGAATTCGTTGGCGAATAAGTTGGATCTTTTCAGTCGTTAATTGGACAATCTCTGGTCCCAAAATTTTACGTTCGCCAACCTCTGTCCAACAGATTGGTGATCGACATGTTCTTCTATAGAGTGCTTCATAAGGTGCCATACCGATACTTGCTTGAAAGCTGTTATTGTAGGCGAATTCGACGAGAGGTAAATGTTCTTCCCAATTACCCTTGAAGTCTAAAACGGTGAGTCGTAGCATATCTTCTAGGATCTGAATTACACGTTCAGATTGGCCATCCGTTTGTGGATGAAAAGCCGTACTGAAATTGAGAGTAGTCCCCATAGCTGCATGTAAGCTCTTCTAGAAGCGTGCTACAAATCTAGGGTCTCTATCAGAGACGATAGATACTGGTGTACCGTGCAGTCTGATGATCTCTGTGATGTATAAGGTTGCGAACTTCTCCAATGAAAAAGTGATCTTAATTGGTAAGAAGTGTGCAGATTTTGTCAATCTATCCACAATTATCCAAATAGCATCGTTCTGTTTCACTGATCGTGGTAATCCAACCACAAAGTCCATAGTGATGTGCTCCCATTTCCACTCTGGAATGGGGAGTGATTGAAGAACTCCACCAGGACGTTGATGTTCTGCCTTGACACATTGACAATGTAAACATCGTGATACAAAGTCGGCGATTTCTCTCTTCATATTAGGCCACCACCATAACTTCTTCATATCTTGGTACATCTTTGTTCCACCCGGATGAACAGCGAATTTAGAGGAATGAGATTCTTCTAGTATTTTCCTTTTGATTTCTGGGATGTTGGGAACACAAATACGGTCTTGGTACTGTAGAATGCCATCCTTTAATAGGAATTCGGGTCTCTTATCTTCCTGTATTTCTTCAGAAATCTTCTTTAAGTAGTTGTCTTGAAATTGAGATTTCTTTACTTCCTCAATTATCGTTGGTTGAGCGATAAGAGCTGCTACGATACCCTTAGAATGATGAGTAGTAACTTCAATCTCCATCCTCTCAAAGTCGTCGATCAATTGTTGTGAAGTAAGCATATAAGCTAGGTTTCCTGATGATTTCCGACTTAAAGCATCTGCTACTACATTAGCCTTGCCCGGATGATATTGAATATCAAGGTCATAGTCTTTCATCAACTCAAGCCATCTCCGTTGTCTCATATTAAGCTCTTTTTGTGAGAAGATGTATTTTAGGCTCTTATGGTCGGTGAAAATTTCACATCTTCCACCATATAGATAGTGACGCCAAATCTTTAGTGCGAACACTACAGCGGCTAGCTCCAAATCATGGGTCGGGTAATTCTTCTCATGAACTTTGAGTTGTCGAGATGCATAGGCAATAACCTTACCATGTTGCATTAGAACACATCCCAATCCTCGATGAGAAGCATCACTGGAAACCACAAATCCACCTTCTCCAGTAGGGATGCTGAGAATTGGTGCTGCGACCAATCTATCTTTTAATTCTTGGAAACATTTCTCACGTTCCTTTGTCCATTCGAAAGCAACACCCTTCTGTGTTAGTTGCGTCATTGGTCCTGCAATCTTGAAGAAATCTTTTACGAATCTTCGATAATAGCCTGCCAGACCTAGAAAACTGCGTACTTCAGTTACAGTTGTTGGTCTTGGCCATGACTTGACTGCTTCTATCTTCTGTGGATCCACCAATATACCTTCCTTTGAGATCACATGCCCCAAGAAAGAAATCTTGGAAAGCCAGAATTCACATTTCTTGAACTTTGCATATAGTTGGCGATCTCTCAGAGTTTGCAACACTGTTCTCAGATGTTGTTCGTGCTCTTCAGGACTCTTTGAATATATCAAAATATCATCGATGAATACAATTACGAAATCATCGAGATAAGGCTTCAATACTCGATTCATTAGATCCATAAATGCGGCAGGAGCATTGGTAACACCAAAAGGCATTACTAGGAATTCATAATGACCATAACGAGTACGAAAAGCCGTCTTTTCTACATCTTGTGCTTTGACCTTCAACTGATGGTAACCTGTTCTCAGGTCAATCTTTGAGAACACTTGTGCTCCTTGAAGTTGGTCGAATAAATCATCAATCCTCGGGAGAGGATAACGATTCTTTATCGTCACTTTGTTCAACTCACGATAGTCGATGCACAGTCTCATAGTCCCATCCTTTTTCTTCACAAACAGGACTGGTGCACCCCAAGGAGAGGTACTAGGTCTGATAAAACCTTTATCCAGTAGCTCCTGTAATTGAGTCTTTAATTCCTTCAATTCCATTGGAGCCATGCGATAAGGGGCCTTTGATATAGGTTGAGTACCGGGAACAAGATCGATGGTGAATTCAATTTCTTTATCTGTTAGAGTGCTAGGTAGCTCTTCTGGGAAGACGTCTTGATACTCTCTTACCACTTGAATATCGTCTAAGGGTGTTTCTATAGATGAATCTTCCAGTACAGTACATAGGTAACCTTGACACCCTTTTTTGAGCAATTCGTTTGCTTGCATAGACGAAGTGAGATAAGGTGGCGATGTGACACCCTTTCCTTTAAAAGAGAAGTTAGGTTGGTTGGGAATTTGGAAGTTGACTTGCTTGGCAGAACAGTCAATGAAAGCATGGACTGAGGACAACCAATCCATCCCTAAGATGGCATCAAAACTTTGGATCTCTAAAGGTATGAGGTTGACAAGTAAAGGTACATTACTTATCACGATTGGGCATGATCGGTACACCTGGGTACTAATCAAAGAAGTGCCAGAAGGAATGGCGACCGATAGTTCATTACCTTGGGGCTGTGGAGGTATACAAAACCTCAAAGCGAAAGATGGAGATACGAATGAATGCGTAGATCCAGAATCCATAAGTGTATATGCGTCGATACCACAAATAGAGATAGTACCTGCTACTACTGCATCTGCCTCCTCATTATTTTCACCCGGAACAAGTGCAAATACACGCCCTTGACGTTGTTGATTTCCTCCTTGGCCTCCATAGTTCTGCACTGGACGTTGGTTGATCAGGACTGGTGCTGAGACAATCGCATTATTCTTGGGACATTCTCGGATCATGTGGTTTGGGTCTCCACACTTAAAGCAAGATCTAGAGTTGAATCGACAGACACCTCCATGTATCTTTCCGCAAGTCTTGCACGGGACTCTGTTGTCTTGAGGTCCTTTCCTGGCTTGGTTGTTGAAATTGGAGCCAGATGTTCCAAGAAATTGTTTCTTCATACTTCCTTGAATTCTGCCTTGATTGTTCATCGGCCTTTTGGAGACATCTTTCCTTTGTTGAAATTCTGCGTTTGTCTTCTCTGCTTTGAGAGCACGGTCATAAACTTGTCTGTATGTTGGAAATTCAAACATCTCCACCTTGCTGCGAAGATGAAGTGATAACCCGTTTTCAAATTTCCTTGCCTTCTTCTCTTCCGTTGGAATGAGATAGGAAGCAAAGCGTGACAAGGAAGTGAATTCTGTGGCATATTGGAGAACTGTCATGTTCCCCTGTTTAAGATGCGTGAAATCTTTCTCTTTTTGATCTTTCACAGATTTGGGATAGTACATCCCATCAAAGAGAACCAGAAATTGTTCCCAGGTTATGCCTTCTACACTATCTTCCAATGTCCTCCACCAATGATCAGCTTCTTCCACGAAGGTATAGGTGGCATAGCCCACCTTTTCCTCCTCAGTGCACGGAAAGTGCTTGAACATCCTTTCCATCTTTCGAACCCACGTTTCAGCTGCAGTAGGGTCAGCTTTTCCGTAGAACGACGGAGGTTTGAGTTTCTGAAATCGTTCTATATCAAGATGTGTTCCTCCTCGTCTGTCCACATGCATGTTGCCATCTCCATTGCTGCCATTTCTTGTTCCACTTTCTTGGGCAGCAATAGCTAGTCCTTCTATGATTCTTTCAACGTGATCAAAACGTTCATTGGTGGCTTGATCCATTTGCTACAGTAGTGTTCGCACTAAAGGGATCATGACCGACCCATGATTTGTAGCTAGCCGCTGTAGTGTTCGCACTAAAGATTTGGCGTCACTATCTATATGGTGGAAGATGTGAAATTTTCACCGACCATAAGAGCCTAAAATACATCTTCTCACAAAAAGAGCTTAATATGAGACAACGGAGATGGCTTGAGTTGATGAAAGACTATGACCTTGATATTCAATATCATCCGGGCAAGGCTAATGTAGTAGCAGATGCTTTAAGTCGGAAATCATCAGGAAACCTAGCTTATATGCTTACTTCACAACAACAATTGATCGACGACTTTGAGAGGATGGAGATTGAAGTTACTACTCATCATTCTAAGGGTATCGTAGCAGCTAACCAGGATTGGTCACTTCACCAGTTTGTTGTAAAGAATGCTTTCTTGCATGGTGACTTAGAAGAAGAGGTTTACATTGATATTCCTCCAGGGTTCGAGGACTCTAAGACAGATGGGAAGGTATGTAGGCTTAAAAAATCTTTGTATGGCCTCAAACAATCTCCTAGAGCTTGGTTTGAGAGATTCACACATGCCATGCTTCGGTTTGGATTCAGACAGAGTGATGCAGATCATACATTGTTCATCAAACACTCTTCACAGGGTAAAACTACTGCCCTTATTGTCTATGTTGATGATATTGTGTTGACAGGGAATGACTTGGAGTAAATAGAGATGTTGAGGAAGCAGTTAGCTTCTGAGTTTGAGATTAACATCTTAAGGTGCGGTTAATCTCTTCTTGAATGACGCCATTCACACGGACATATACAAAGTGATCATACATAGCCATCTCGAAGTGACATATAAAACATACGATATCTCAAATCGCATAAAACAACATATGAAATCTCATACCACAGGAGTTAACAGTAACACATAACATACTCGACAATTCATTATTTATCTCATTCGTGCATGCCAATGCGTGGCCAATGCAATATATCTTAACGTCGGGATACTGAATCCATGAATACACAATTCATCATGTCATCGTCATAGCCTAATAACGAAATCCAGTTCAGCACAACATATACAACTTTTGGTCCGTCACATCGTCTCTAATGAGTACCAGCGTATCCCGCCAAGTCCAAAGACTACGAGCTTATCTAGCCAAGTCCGAAGACTACCAGCGTATCTTGCCAAGTCCGAAGACTACCGGCTTATCCAGCCAAGTCCAAAGACTTCCAGTGTATCCCTCCAAGTTCGAAGACTACCAGCTTATCCAGTCAAGTCCGAAGACTACCAGCTTATCCAACCAAATCCGAAGACTACCCCACCGACGCGGTCAGGACAAATAAAATCCGGTATATAGAAAACCCTGGCTTGTCAATGGTTGATCGACATGGATATGGTTGCCTCGAAAGGTCTTACGCCGTTACTTATTCTCTTCCAATTAGGTTCGAACTATGCGATGCATACTGGCTATGTGTAGTGCATGGTTTCGAATTGATTAACATATCATTATGATGCTCTTAAATCGACAACATTTAGAATGTAGCATAGATAACATACTCAACTCTATTTAAATCATACCATGATAACGAAGTCTATTACATACTTAGCATGGAACTATACATGGATTATAACATAGCAAGTACGACGTACAGAAGCTTAGCGTGTAACAGATTAGTATACATGATTCATAACATCAACATACAGTCCATGCACAATAATCTACAGGTCTTAACGTGCAACATGATACTTACTAGGGCTCATAGTACAACATACGGGAACATATATATAGCAGCAAGTACAATCATTACAGTTCATGGTACAACATACATTAATAGAAGTAAAAAGGTACAACGTATCATAGCATAGGCTACAATATAGTATAGCATGTGGCACCATGTAAAAAGCATGGGGTACTACGTAACTAAGCATGAGGTACAACACAATTAAGCATGAGGTAGACTACGTAGCTAACCATGAGGTAAAACATAATTAAGGATGAAGTACAACACAATTAAGCATGGGGTACAACAACGTTAAGCATGGAGTACTATGTAACTAAGCATGAGGTACAACACAATTAAGCACGAGGTAAAACATATAGTAGTTGAGTGTAAATGATGTAACCTAGGGTTCCATCTATTATTGGTCATCAACCAGGTATTACAGGCTTAAATTCCCGATGTGGGACTATAATCTCAACACAACTCATTTGGAAATAGGAATAAATAGTGCTTAGGGAATCATTGTGGGGCTTTTACAAATTGATATATCTGGAGTTACGACAACAAAATAGAAGTATTACGATCTTTTGAATTTAAAGATAACCAACCATCTTAGTTTTATTGTAGAGCATTTCATGTCATGTAATTAGAAATACCGTATGCATAAATATGTGTTTACCATTTTCCCATGTTCTGATTTATTTTGAATTTGGCATGTTTCTGTCTGTTGTTGTTTTCCCCATGTTGGTTTATGTGCTTCTTGGCCTTTGGCTGGTTGATGACCAATAGTTGTCCACGGGGTCCACATGAGGGTCTGTATAAGCTATGTAGTGGTGTACAGATCAACAGACAACAGGAATGCTTGTTTTGTGTAAAGGGGTGCCCCATGTCCTCATGTAACCTGCCTCCAAACCCAGAAAAGAAAGAAAAATAGTCTTGTTGGTGATACCCTTGAATTCTACTGGCATGTGAATATCACAAAAGTGACTCACGCTGTGCCCATGCCTCCTTGGTTCAGGGTGTAGATGACATTGTGCCTACAAGTTTCCCTCATATTGCCATGTTTATGCTAGTTACCACCCCCACCGTTTATTTTCTATTTTCTTTCCTTATTTGGTCTGGTCAACAAATATGAAATAAAAGGGTGAAAGAGGCTGCTTCTTGGCCAAAAAAGGAAAAGGAGAAAATATAGAAGAGGGCACTCTGTGCGACATTAGCCCTGGATTTTGCTAGTTTGATTCACTAAGTTGTGCTTGTTTGTTTCAATAATGGCGAGTCCTGTTCCAATAGAAACATCACTGGTTCATTTTTTCTACTATTTTTTTTTGTTGGGGGAGATAGTACCTTTGTAATGTGACAAAATTCAATGATTCCTTTGTGATGTGGTATTTTCGTTTTGTTGTACTTGTATATGTCAATCAGGCAGTAGCGGAGGACCCAGATGATTCTGTGCAGTGGCATCAGCTTGGCCTTCATCGTCTCTGTATCCAACAATTCAAAACATCACAAAAGTATCTGAAGGTTGCAGTTGCCCGTCTTAAAGATTGCAGCTATGCATGGTCAAATCTTGGTATATCTGTGACTCCGTAACCATTTGTCTTTCTTCACTTTCTTCCTTCTCCTGCGACTTTCGCTTCGTATGTTTCGATGTAAAATGGTTTTCAACGAAATAGTTTTTTTTGAGCTTTATGAAAAAGATAATTTTTTCTTCTTATTTTCTGGTGTTTGGTTGACACTTGACACTAGTAGAAGAAAAATATGTTCGAAGTAGCAAAAACTCGAAAGTCCACTTTTAAGCACTTTGATAAGGACAAATATAGAATTTTAACAACTTGTATTAGTCTTAGTATAGAAACATATGCAAGTAAAAAAAAAAAGTTTGTATGTATATTGCATATGCATAAAGGAATGTGCATGTATATGTGCGCATGTGTACATATATATGTGCATAGATATATGCACCAATATGTGTATATGCATATTATTAGGGCTGGCAAATTCAGCCCGCCACTTGGAGCCCCCCCAAAATAGCCCGAAATTATATGAAGTCGGGCCTTGCATTATTTCAAAAGCGGGCTTATTCGGGTTTGTTTATAAAAGTTGAGCAAAGAATCGGGCATTAGCGGGCCCAAATTATCGCCCGTGAACAAGCATCCCAATAAATAAAGCAAAGTCATTGTGGGATACAACTCATACAAGATCTCCTCTCTCTCTTCATCTACAGCACGCCGCTTCTCTCTCTCTCTCTCTCTCTCTCAGCCTCTTCACCTACCTAGACTAAGACATTTATTTCTTTTCACTCTCTCTCTCTCTCACTCTCTCTCTCTCACTCTCTCTCTAGGGACTACAAAATAGAAAAGGAAGGTAGATGTTCAAGAAAACTGGGTATTTTGATTGTGAGGGTTAGGGTTTTTTTTTTAAGATGCTGCTAGCTATGGTGAGTATCAGTAATTTAATGGGTTTTTGTGTCTCAATTTCTCAATGTGATTTTTTTATGATTTCCCTTTTGTTTCCTTGGTTTGTAAAATCAAATTTCAGACTTATAATGTACTCATTTTTATGGAAATTTTGTTTGAAGTTTTTCTACTTTTTATGTTTTTTTTTTTCTTTTAAGTTGTTTTAAAAAAAAAATTCCATATTGTTTCTGATTGGTGTCTTGTTATGGCTAGAGCATTTGTAATTTATTATTTATTTATATATATTTTTTCATTAGCCAAACAGGCATATTGGCAAATTACTAGAGGGGAAAAAAAGGGGGGGGGGGGGGGGGGGGGGGGTCATATCTTACCCGACAATACACGGGTTAATGAGCCATACCCGACCCGGACCGGACCGGACCGATAACACATATAGGCCCGGCTGAACCCGGTCTGTTTTCAACCCGAGCCCGACCCCAACCCGCCCATTTGCCAGTCCTACATATTATATACATATCCATTAATGGGGCATTTCACTTTTAAGTATTATTCTTCTAGGGAATGACTTGAAATTTTTTTTCCCCAAAAATCATTTTCAGCATTTTAAAGCAACTTTTTCTCTTTTTCTGGAAAATCTACTTAACACCGGAAAATGCTTTACGTTGAAACAAACAGAGCGTTTGTTCTCTCTTTTTGTTTCATAAGTTTCTGTCGATGTGCATCACTAGGTATTTCACTTCAGCTGTCAGAGGAATCCGCACAAGCTGAGGAAGTATACAAGCGGGCATTGTCATTGGCAACAGCTCAGCAAGCTCACTCCATTTTTTCTAACCTCGGAAATTTTTATAGGCAGACTAAACAATACGAATATGCCAAAGCAATGTTTACTAAGTCTCTTGAATTACAGCCCGGTTATGCTCCAGCATATAACAATTTAGGTCTTGTATTTGTTGCCGAGGGTCGATGGGATGAATCCAAGTTCTGCTTCAATAAAGCCCTTCAGGCAGACCCACTCTTGGATGCGGCTAAGTCTAATCTGATCAAAGCAGTGGCCATGAGTAAACTTTGTTCAGGATTGTCCTCGTGTCTCCTTCAAGGTTAATGAGCACACAATTGAAAGGTCAGTGACTTATTCTTAATCATGATTAACGTTCTACACTTGTATACTATCTAATATTGTGGATAATCAAGTTCTGAGTTTTTGATCTTTTGATTATTTTTTAGTATTGTAAATTTAATTTTCAAAAGGCATAGAACTAATAAAGTGCTGTGTAGACCATAGTAGAATAAATAGCTTAAACATCCATCTATTAGTCTGGAAGCAGAAGGAAAGGATTCGATTTTTTGGAATCTATTAATTCGAGAGAACCTTATCATGTAGAAGTATACTTCTCAAAATTCGCATTTGATGGGTCAGCTACCTCTGTGACGAAAGAAAATGCGAGTCTTGGTTTTTTTTTTTTTGGGTGGCAGGAATCCTGCATTTAAATTTTAAATTTTAAATTCTGCAGAGAATCCACGACATGGAAGACATTCACTAATATCAATATCAATCATCTCAGGAAAACATACAGGGATCAAGGGACACAGACACGATATAGTGGTACACGTACTACAGATTGAAAAAAGTTGTTAAAATCATGGACATATGATTGAATATTAAATAGATAGAAGTAGAACTGTCGCGCCCCAAAATTCACGACACGTGGATGGATCAATGAGTCAAAGAAAGAGGTTAAGGAGAAGAAGAGATCCTACGTGGACCAACCAAACAGTGAGGAAGCTACAAAAGAATCCTATGTGGATTTCAAACAAAAGTCAAACGTCAACCCACCGAGACCAAACGGGTCAAGTAGGGTCGACCCACAATATTCTGGTCTTCAAAAAAGTTTTAAAAGATGGAAAATCAGAAGAACCAAGAGTAAAAGAAGAAGAAGGGGTTTGTTTTGAAAGTTTTCATGAGATTAAGATTTAAGAATTTACAACCAAACGGCCTCTTAGAAATTAAAAATCGTATTTTGCCCATAACATACAAACCAACAAGTATAAGGATTCCACCATTTCTAACATGTATTTAAAAGAGTTTAAAAGCATAAATGGTTGAAAGGGGATTCGAAGATCTCGGAGACAAAGCCACGAATATTAACAATGAGAATATTACAAGTTGAAAGTGAGTTCCAATACATGGACTCTAACAACATTACCAAAAGTATAAAGGGCTAACATGTGCCCAAGCTAGGTCATAGCTTACGAATTAACATAGATGAAAGAATTTAGCCCAAAGCACTTGTAAGTTCCATAATTCGAATCTAACATTTACGATTTCAAAATACAACCAATACAAGTCTTAACAAATGAACAGTGTTATGTAAGTCCAAAAGAGTATGATTCTCGCGGAAAGCTTTCAAAATATGATGCTAAGGCATTGGGCTACTCATGAGCCTTGCCCCTGTCAAGATCACCTGAAAAAAAAAGTTTTTTTTTATTAAGCACGATGTCTTAGTAGAAAACATTGTAGATATACCAGATGGATGTCATAACTAAAAATGAGATGTGGTATGAATGTTGCCTTAAGCATTGCAACTAATGAGCCCTTGGGCCATGAAAACGTGTTCACTCGCATCGTTACCGGACTGGGAGCCACCCCCCACTGGGAATGTAGCATACCAACTTTCTGATAACTAATTGAATATAAGTTGGAGTTTGGAATGTTTTTAGGTACATCCACCCTGATCTCACACACAACCCATATCCAGATTTTTCACATTTTTTTATCCTCATTTGGGATTTCTCATATGCAAATCATGCCATGCTATGAGGTGTGCCCACTTGGCAGCAATGCACGTGAATTCTATGATTCGAATGCAAGTATCCTATTTCAAGAATGGAATCAATAATTTCACCATACACTTATAATATTAGAGCTTTGACAATAATCAAGGTAACAAGCAATTATTTTCAAGGATCTTTCTAGCATGAGTTCTACCATTTAGAGAACTAAAGCTAACACATGATCATGCTTCCAACTTAGCATAAAAACATAATCTATTTAAACAACTTAGTCAACAACTAGCGATAAGCAATTAAGCTCATAATTCATTTAAGCATCTAAGTCAACTAATTAACAACTAAGCATATAAGTCACATAAGCATGTATATTTGGGAAAAACTCATAGCTATTCCATATATCCATTATTCCTAGCAATTAATCACAAATCAAATAAAGAGATCTGTAACGCCCCGAAAACCAAGCCACGTAAGCGAGATCAACGAGTCAAACAATACAACGTAAAGCACGGAATAGCCCAACGTGGACCAATCCACAAGGCGGAAGCAAAGGGGAATCCAACGTGGATCCCAAAAAAAAGCCAACAAGTCAAGGGTTGACCCACGAGGACCAAGCGGGTCAAATAGGGTCAACTAACATAGTTTGGTTTTGAAAAGAGTTTGTAAAGAAGTATAAAGAAACTTCAAAGGTTTAAAAGTAACAAGTAATGAAGTTTGCATTGAGAGTTTATCATTAAAGCGGTTTTTTTGAAGGAATACGACCAAACGGTCCTTCGGAAATTGAAAGTAGTAATTTTTCCTTAAAAGGGTAACCATGGGCTAAGAATTGCTAATAAGTGTTAAAAACATAATTTAATAAGGATCCAAGAAGATCCAATTAACAAGTTCAAGATCAAGAAGGAATTTACAAATAACATCTTGTAATTCAAATCTACAAATGAGATAACGGTAACAACAATTACAATGTTCCTACCATGAACTATATCATTGGAACATTAACATATCACAAGACATCATAAGGAATCTTACAAAACGAGATGCCATTCGTCGGATAACTCTTGGGCTTTGCCCTAATCAACATTTCCCGAAAAAGGGGGTTTTATAGATTCATTAAGCACGACGGCTCAGTAGATAGCATTGAAGAAATGGACTACTACTTCTAAAATCACGCTAAGACATGTGGTGCAATGATTTGCCGCCGAGGTGATGCAATTAGCCATACGGCCAAACCGTGCAACTTCCCAATACCAAGTTCCATAACCACTCACTCTCAACACTGGATAGCGAGCCACTCAAACGTGAGTGTAGCATACAAGATCTCCGGTAGCTAGCCGAATATGATCTTGCGTTTTCGAATGTTTTAAGGATCACAAACAACCTTCCTCGCTTCACACCCGCTTCCGGAATTTCATCAAATTACAACCCCAAACGGGGATTCCAAAGACATTCCCCAATCGTGGGAATTTTAACAATATCATATGCCCCAAGCCAATGCTATGAATGCTTTGCCGACTTGGCGACTATGATATGCTACTAGATGCGGTTATGCTTTAACAATGTCATTTCTAAGAATACAATGACAAGAAGTAAACATGGTAGTTCATATAAAATGTAATCCTCACATTAGGCAAAATAAGGGATTTCTAACATCAATTAGTATTTGAAACCATAGAAACTCAAATAG
Organism: Hydrangea macrophylla; assembly: GCA_033977485.1. Classification (NCBI taxonomy): domain Eukaryota; kingdom Viridiplantae; phylum Streptophyta; class Magnoliopsida; order Cornales; family Hydrangeaceae; genus Hydrangea; species Hydrangea macrophylla. The sequence goes on along the minus strand of CM066987.1, from coordinate 64,495,769 downwards.
CATTTCGGTTTAGACATGGATTCAAGTAAGCACATAAGGGTAAGTAATCATTCAATTAATCAAATAGGAAGATTTCCAAAACAAGATTAATGTCTATTAACACTAACTTACACATGGCAAACCATGAAGTTAGAAATAATAGTGCACTTAAACAATGAAATCTACCTCTTGAGTATTTGAGCAAATACACTCACCAAAGAAATCCCAAGGGGAAATCATCACCACTAGCAAAACCCGTAAGCTATCAACACCAAATTGCAAATCCCACGAAGAAACCGAGAACACCGGTGTGAAGGTCTAGGTGAGATGATCAAAATGGTCTCTAATAGCCTTGTCCCAAACTTGAGTCCTTGGCCTCCAAATGGAGCTTGAAAGCTCTAAGCTTCCATGGAGTTGTATCTCCCAAAACTAGAGAGAGAGATGAGAGATATAGAGAAATGTGTATACCAAAATGAAAGAAAAAGAAAAAGATAAGGAGAGAAAGAAGATTTGAGTGTAGGGGAAGTCTCCCAAAAGTGGGGATTTGATGGGTTAGGTGTGGGTAGGTATGGGTTAGGTTTGGGTAGGTTAGGGTTAGGTTTTAATGTATAACACACCCAACCACAAGATACATAATTACACATGTGTATCCACTAACCAAAAAGTGATACCAACATGTATCAAATTTAAATACACTGCCCTAAAACAAGACCCACATTGGTCCGAAATTACCAAAATACCCTTGAATAAATTCTGGGTTTCTACAAAATCATATGTATGTACACAATGTAATCTACCTTAGAGCTTGAGAAAGAAATTGTGCAAGAGAAATAAAGCCCAAAAGAGAGAGATAATAGAACCCAAGTGTGGAGCTTCAAGAATATGAAAATAGAAAATCCCTCTTCTTCCTCTGGTTCATAAATTGAGCTAGAGATCACCAAAGTGAAAGATGCAAGTATCAATGGAAAGCCCTAGAGTAGTTGGTCACTTTCCCTTCAAATGATCTTGCCTCAAAGATGGTTTTTGTAGCCCAAATGGAATCTTGGAATTTTAGTAACACTGGGGGTTTAGGTCTTTCATATAGCTAGAGAGGGAGATATAGAAAGAGTGAGTAAGGAAGAAAAGCAAAAGAAAAGATATGAGAGGGAGAGAGTGGCCGGGGGGGGGGGGGGGGGTGAAGCTTCCCAAGGAAGCTTGGGAGCGGTTTGGGGAGGTGACTTGTGGGTTCCCCCTTGTCTCCCTCACACACACACAAAATATGTAACATACATATACACACATGTGCTAATTCAATACCAAAGTGATACCATAAAATCAAATGTTGCATGAAAATGTACACGTCCAAATTGGATCCACACATTAACCACTCAAATTACCACAACACCCTTAATAAAAATTCAAAACATTACAAGAACTCTCATGAGATTGTGACATTCTCTTTCATCAGAGGTAACCCATCATCATATGCAGTTATGTGGTAAAAGCAATAGTGCATTAAAAATTTTAATATTGGGGAATATCTCTTGGCTAGAAGGAAATTTACTATTTCTCATTACCAGTTATTCAAATTTTCATTTGTTTGTTGGAGAAAATCGTGTTCAATTCTTGAGTGAGCTATTTCCCAACTCTTACCGAGTTACTGGTAGGCACAAGGTGGTATTAAATACTTGGAAAATTTAGAGCAGTAGTTTTCTTCGACACTAGGGAGGTGACACTTTCTAAATTTGCTGTGCACAGATTCTCATTACCAGTTATTCAAATTTCATTTGTTTGTTGGAGAAAATCGTGTTCAATACTTGAGTGAGCTATTTCCCAACTCTTACCGAGTTACTGGTAGGCACAAGATGGTATTAAATACTTGGAACATTTAGAGCAGTAGTTTTCTTCTACACTAGGGAGGTGACACTTTCTAAATTTGCTGTGCACAGAGAGTGGAATTTTCATACCAACCGGTTATCTACTGGTTGGGAATAATAATTAAACATGACCTTTTCTAGGATAGAAGGAAAGACATAAATCATATATACCTAGTGAGACCCGCAGGGTATGAAAGCATAGTGGTGCTGGCATGGATTGACTTTGGACCTCAAAAGTCATCTTCCAGGAGTTCTGTTTTTTTTTTGGACAAAAGGAAATAAAATCCCCCTGGAGTTTAGTAGTTACTGAAATAGTGAAACAGTGATGCCAAAAGAGAAGGGGAAGAAGAGAAGAGAGAATAGAGAGAAATTTAGAGAGAAAATAAAACCAATGTTTAATTCGTCAAATCTATCCAAAACTAAAATCCCATGCCTTTAAATAGGCAAACTAAAAAAAATTAAAATAGCAATAAATCCCTAAAATCAAGATTAAGTCCCTGAAATTACCATGTACACCTGTGTATTTGCTATGTACACCCAAATTCCTTTATTCTATTCACTTTTCTTCTAAAATTCTCACTTTTGTAAAGTTAAGCGGTGTACGTAGCAAAATAGCAGTGTACATAGCAATTCCCATAATAAATATCTAATTATTATTCCATAACTTCCGCATTTCCCTATTTGTGATCTCTATCATTTCTCCCCGGCTGAGAAGAACTCTCCTCCGGAGAGTGAAAACTCTCGTACTGCTCCAAAAGATCAGGGTCTATGTGGCGTAGCTCATTCATGTGTCGTCATTGTTGGGACAAGTTGCCATCGAACAAGGAAACGACGGTACCCTCCATGACTAGAAGCAACAAACTCATCATCAAGAATAGTCTCGATCTAGTCTAAACTTAGTGGGGGTGTGGAGGGAACTGCAGGGACTGGAAGAGGCACAGAAGAACTAGTAGCACGACCTGCACGAACACCCGTGGACAATGTGGGAGGCTCAAAGGTGCCTCAGTAAGGAAACAAATCCTCAACATTGAAAACTCGATTAATATTCATATCAGTAGGTAAGTCAATCAAATATGCGTTAGGGCCTAACTTACGACGGATAGGAAAAGGTCCAATGGCTCGAGCGTGTAATTTTTTGAAAGAATTTTTTTAGGATAGCGTATAGAACGCACACGAACCATAACATAGTCTCCTTCATTGAAATCAACTTTCCTACGATGAACATTAGCAGCTAGTTTATAATCTTCATTACTTAATGCAATTTTTCGCCTAATATCGGCATGTAAGTCGTCATGTATTTGCTGGGCAAAAGAATCAGCAAAGACAGAAGGGCGGGAATCAGGTGGAATTGGGACAAGGTCAATAGGCTATCTTGGGGAGAAACCAGGAACACAAGGACTCTTGCCAGTAGACCGGTTAACTGACCTATTATAGGCAACTCAACGGTGGATAAGATCAAATCCCAATTACCTTCACGTTCACCCACTAAGCATCGAAGTAAATTACCCAAGCTACGATTAGCGACCTCAGTTTGTCCATCTGTTTGGGGATGAAAAGCTACCGAGAATTTCAATTGGGTGCCAAAGAGCTTCCAAAGTGTCCAAAAATAGCTAAACAAATTTGACATCTCTGTCAGATACAATTGAATTGGGCAAGTCATGGAGACGAACAACCTCTTTGAAGAAAAGCTTAGCCACATGTGAGGCGTCCGCGGTTTTACTGCAGGGGATGAAGTGGGCCATTTTGGAGAACCCTAAGTTGCATGAAGCGGGAGAGGGGGCGGGGGCGGGGGCGGGAGCGGGAAAGCGCGAAACGTTACAAGGTTTCTTCGTGAGCCCCGCGGGAGCGGAAGCGGAAGCGGGGTTGGGAGCGGGGATGGAGAACGTGACCACATTTAAAGATTCCTGCTTCTAAGCGAGAACCTGTCTACCACAACCATAATAGAATCATGCCCTTGAGCCGTTTTAGGCAACCCGCGGACGAAGTCCATGCTACCATCCTTCTAGGTGTGTGGGGGACAGGCAAAGGAGTATATAACCCTGTGTTCTGTTTTCGTGCCTTTGGTAATTGACAGACACGACACTGGAACACAATTCTAGCAACATCCTTTTTTAGGGACGGCCAATAAAACCAATCCTCAATTAGGGCAACAGCCTTGTCCGTGCCAAAGTGTCCGGCAAGCCCACCTACATGCAACTCCCATACGAGGAAATGTCTAACGGAGTGCGAGGGATGCACAACGTAATGCCACGAAATAAATAAGCATCTCTAAGAACAAAATCTATATAATCTCGACAATTGCCATCATGAAGTTCCACAAAGATAATGCCGAAATAACGACAAGTGGCATACTCGTCCTTAAACCTATCAAAGCTGTTGGCCCGAAATGGAAACCTTAGAGAGGAGAGGGGGGGGGGGGGGGGGGGGGGGAGATTGGGTGTGTGTGTGTGTGAATAAGATTTTAGTTGAAAATTAACCTTTTAAAACTTAATTACAAATAAAACACAATCACAAGCAATTATGTAAAGAGAGTAGGGAGAGAAACTTGCAAACCGAGTTTTCAAGTGGTTCGGCAATCCGCACACCGTAGCCTATGTTCACCCCTCAAGAACACCTCTTGAGGACTCCTCTAAACCGACCTACTTCACGGTTGTAGATCAAACCTTTACAAGAGTCTTCAACTCTCCTAAAGAAGAACACCTTTTCTTTGCATACAAGGGTTTCTAACCCTTACATTTTACAAATGATTGATTTGGATACAAATGATAACTCTCTCTCTAGAGTGGATAATACAATTAAAAGCTCACTACAATTTGCTCTCTCAAGGATATACAAATGAAGGACTAGTATAAATTGATTAACTCACACAACTAGGGCTCAAATGTGAATGATTAATGATCAACAAGTTGTGATTCAAATGATGTTTTCTAATAGGTTGATCTCTTGCAAATGGTTTGGGAAAACATGTATTTATAGGCTTTGAAAGATTATAGCCGTTAGTGCCAAAATGGTAAATTAAAAGCCTTTCAGAGAACTAGCCGTTTGGCTGTTTTGTGTCAATCCAGTCGACTGATGCCAAAAGAGCCAAAAGAGCTAAAAGATTAGTCGACTGAAGTAAAGGTCCGGTCGACTGTTTTTCAAACAGTTTAAAAATATACCAAAACCAGTCGACTGAAGGAATAGTCCGGTCGATTGTTTTTCTAACAGTTTAGAAATGAAGTTTTTCAAAACACAAACCAGTAGACTGTTCATCATCAGTCGACTGAACTTTGAAGCACCCAGTCGACTGGGAGTATCAAGGCGATTGTTTTCCAATGAAAAACAATTTTTTTGTTTTGAAAGATTTAGCCAAGTTTTAAACCTTTAAGCCTTTGCTAGAGATGATAAAAAAGCTTTACATTAAATCCTAGACTTCAATGAAGGATGAAAGATCTTCAAATCTTCAAGCTTGATCCTAGTTGAGTTTTAATACTCTCGGGCTTCACCATATGCTATCTCATGAAATCAAACAATGTTAGAATATTTAAGTGCATGATTCAAGAGAATAGCACAATGAAAATGACTTGAGAATAGTTTAGAATAGACAAATAAGAACATGCTATTATCAATAGATTTGTCATCATCAAAACAAATATAAGGCTACAATTTTCCCCTTTTTGATGATGTCAAAACATGCAATAGAGATATAGTAATTAAAGCATAGTAAGAGTCATTTTCATGTTCTCATTCAAAGTAACAAGATATGCAAAGTATGAAATCAAGAATGATAACTTTCTAAAACTCTCTATTAATCTTTATTATCATTTTTCCATTTTAAAGATCTCTATCAGTCTCAATCTCTTGCATTTTCCTCCTTTTTGACAACAACAAAAAGATGGGGTTTGAATTAAAAGTTCCCGCTCAAGATAAGCAAACATGTCATGGAGGCAACAAGATACCAAATCAACTAAAGTAAACATAATAATATGTTCCCCCTCAACATATGCATATATGAATAAATATCAATTATAAGATTAAAAATATGCATTATCTCCTTAGGAGGATGGAATTACAATGAACATCAAAACGTGTTATTCGAAAAGCAAGTATGATTTCACAATCCAAACAAAATAATGTGATAAACCGAACATGATTAGCATGCTATCAAAATCAAGAGAAATATCAAAACAAATTAATCTATCCTACTCCTTCTAGGCTTACGGTAAGAGATTTAACCATTGTCCAATCACCTCTTAAGTAGCTCATTTGTCGAGATGGTAGAAGATGATACTTTCACAATCCAAACCATCTTAATTTTCTTACGAAATAAGGATTTGTAATTAACACGTCATTTTTTCATGCAATAATGACAAGTTATATAAGGGGTATTCTCATTTTGGTTTGAGGCTTTAATGAAGAAGCTATTTATGAGAATTTTGAGAGATTGAAGATTGCTCAATGAAATTTTTATACCTCATTTCTTTGTTTGTGGGATTGAATCCCAATCTGGCCTTATCAAACACACCTTTTTGCTTTCCCAAAAGCAAATTTAAATTTTGTTCACCTTTGGTAAATTTGGCTTAGGTTTTTGATAAATCTTCAATCTTCTTTTTCAATTCAACATTTTCTTTTTCAATAAACTCACTTGAAGGTTGATTGGTTAAAACAAAATTTTCTTTTCTCAAATTTCATTTTGAGATTTTAAATCATCCAATTGCTTTTTCAACTCCAAATTTTCTTTTTCAAGCTCATTTGAAGATTGTGCTCTTGAAACATGTTTTTTATTTTCAATCTTCAAAGATTCATTTTGGGATTTCAAAAAAATATTTAACTCATTTGAAAGTTTGGAAAAATTCTTTTTAAGAGATATATATTTAGATCCCAAATTCTCTAACTCCTTATGTAACTCCCCAAAAGTATATTGAAGCTCATTATAGTTAGGAGATTCAACAATAGAGATAGGATTAGAGTTTACCAAATTCTCTTGTGCACCTTCTTGGTCACATGAGTTGTCATCGGATGAGTCATCATCATCCCAAGTGGCCCCTTTTGCCATTTTCTCATTCTCATCATTTTCATTTGCAAATAGTTACTCTTTCTTCTACACAAATTTGGTTAGTAGTAATATGAAATTTTCTAAACATAACCAAATTTCATTTGTACTAGAGTGTGAACGAATTCTATTATATGAAATATCATCTAAAGAATTCAATAGAATTTTCATAGCTCTAAGATTCAATAGAAAGTTATTTGATCACTTTCATTCCCTTCAATCTTTAGATTCGGAGAAAAACCATTTTTGAATGTTCCAAAGATTTATGTCAAGTGTTATGAAATAAATTTCTATTCTCCTTTTCCAATGATCATACTTATGATCTTTTAACGATGGAGGAGTTGTAATGTAATAACCTTCTTGAACTTTTGTTTCCATAGAACTTGACTCGATGTTTTGAAATTCATTAAATCATTAGTCATTGAAGGCAAGAAGTAGAGGTTACCCCATTTTCTATTGCCATGAGGCAAAGGTTGACGATCTCATCTTCATTTGAGTCGCCGCCCAATGATTCACTCTCGGAGCTACTTTGAGTGGCCTTCATTGCCTTCTTTTTGAGTTTTTCATCTTTGGGAGGCTTCTTTCCCGATTTTTCTTTCTTTAGAAACTTTACGAATTTTTGGGTGATCAAAGCCATATCTTCATTCTCATCACTCTCATAATCTTTATCCCTTTTCTTTGAGCTTGAGGACGTAAAGGCCATGTCTCCTCTTTTGATCTCTTTCACTTTTTCTTGTCAACTTCGACAAGCACGGCTAACTCCATTTCATGGGTAACGAATGATCCCATGAGTTGTTCAATTGACAAATTTGTCAAATCCTTCGCTTCCCGGATAGTCGCGACCTTCGGTTGCAATTGCTTTGGTAAAGTCCTAAGAATTTCTCAATAATTTTCTCATTAGCATAAACTTTACCAAGATTTTTCTATGTGCCGATTGACCCTCACTATAAGAGATGCGAGAAGTGTTGATTACTTGGATATTAACTCAAAATTTTCAAAAACTTTTGAAAAAAGAAGAGCCGAGGCTCTGATACAATAGTTGGCTGGAAATGGAAACCTTAGAGAGAGGGAGGGGGTGGTTGTTGGGGTGGGTGAATAAGATTTTAGTGGAAAATTAACCTTTTAAAACTTAATTACTAATAAAACACAATCACAGTCAATTATGTAAAGAGAGAAGGGAAGAGAAACTTGCAAATCGAGTTTTCAAGTGGTTCGGCAATCCGCACACCGTAACTTACGTCCACCCCTCAAGAACACCTCTTGAGGATTCTTTTAAACCGACCTACTTCACGGGTGTAGATCAAACCTTTACAAGAGTCTTTAACTCTCCCAAAAAAGAACACCTCTTCTTTACATACAAGGGTTACTTAACCCTCACTCTTTACAAATGATTGATTTGGATACAAATGATAACTCTCTCTCTAGAATAGATAATACAATTAAAGTTCACTACAATTTTCTCTCGAGGATATACAAATGAAGGACTAGAACAAATTGATTAAACTAGGGCTCGAATGTGATTGATTAATGATCAACAAGTTGTGTGATTCAAATGATGTTTTCCAATAGGTTGATCTCTTGCAAATGGTTTGGGAAACCATGTATTTATAGGCTGTGAAATATTATAGCCGTTAGTGCCAAAATGGTAAATTAAAAGCCTTTCAGAAAGCTAGTCGTTTGGCTGTTTTGCGCCAATCCAGTCGACTGATGCCGCGATCCAAAATGAGCCAAAAGATCAGTCGACTGAAGTAAGGGTACGTTCGATTGTTTTTCAAACAGTTTAAAAATAAACCAAAACCAATCGACTGAAGGAATCGTCGGGTCGATTGTTTTTCAGATAGTTTAGAAATGAAGTTTTTCAAAACACAAACCAGTCGGCTGTTCATCATCAGTCGACTGAGCTTTTAAGCACCCAGTCGACTGGGAGAACTATCTAGGCGACTGCTTTTCCACTGAAAAACAATTTTTCTGTTTTGAAAGATTTAGCCATGTTTTAAACCTTTAAGCCTTTGTGAGAGATGATATCAAAGCTTTACATTAAATCCTAGACTTCAACTAAGGATGAAAGATCTTCAAATTTTCAAGTTTGATCCTTGTTGTACTTTAACACTCTCGGCTTCACCATATGCTATCTTATAAAATCAAACAATGTTAGAATATTTAAGTGCATGATTCAAGAGAATAACACAATGAAAATGACTTGATAATAGTTTAGAATAGAACAAATAAGAACATGCTATTATCAATAGATTTGTCATCATCAAAACAAATATAAATGATGCCTTAAAGAAATTCAAGGCTAACAAAAGCCTATAATAGTGACGCTCATGGACTGTAAGACCATGATGACACGACTAAGGGCATCCACAGCCCTGTTTTCCACTACCGCACGGTGGTAAAGGACAAAAGTGTACTCCTGGAGGAATTCAATCCATTTAGCATGTCTTTGACACAACTTTCTCTGAGAGTGAAAGTACTTTAATGCCTCATGGTCAGAGTACAGGATGGACTCTTGAGCTAAGAGGTAGTACTGCCAATATCGCAAGGCCTGCACGACATCATATAATTCTTTGTCATACGTAGAGTATCACTGTTGAGACTTGTTAAGTTTCTTGCTAAATATGCAACTGGGTGGCCTTCTTGACTTAAAACATCGTCGATTCCTACTCCAGAAGCATCACAAGCAATCTCAAAACTTTAGAGAAGTCCGGGTGACGTAGAACAGGGGCTTCAGTCATTCTCTTTTTGATGTCCTCAAATGCTTGAGCTGCCGTAAGAGTCTAGTGAAACTCCCCTTTCTTCATGCATGCAGTGATGGGAGACATAATGGGATTGAATTCCTTAATAAAACGTCGATAGAAAGTAGCCAACCCATGGAAACTACGTACATTTGAAAGGGTTTTGGGTTGTGGGTACTCTTATATGCACTAACCTTTTCTGGATCTGCTGTAATCCCATTTGCCGAAATAATGAAGCCTAGGAAATTCACATAAATGAGCACTTCTTAAGATTAGCGTGTAACTTGGCGGTGCGAAGAGTGTCAAAGACTTGCTGAAGGTGTTCCATGTGGTCTCGCGGAGACTTACTGCAATCAAGATATCATCAAAGTATACTACCAAGAATTTTCCTACTAAAGGACGTAAGACCTGAGTCAATATCCTCATGAATGTGCTAGGTGCGTTGGATAATCCAAAGGGCATGACTAACCATTCGTACAGCCCGTCGGGGGTCTTAAAGTCAGTTTTCCATTTGTCCCCCAGTCTAATTCGAATTTGGGGTGGTACCCACTACACAAGTCAATTTTGGTATACCATCAAGAGTCGGCTAACAACTCTAAACATATCATCAAGATGAGGTATAGGGAACCTGTACTTGACAGTAATTCTATTCACAGCATGACTATCAACACATTCTCCATGAGCCATCTTTCTTGGGAGTCAACAAAGCAGGGACAACACAAGGACTAAGACTATCCCGAATGACTCCCACTGTAGAAGTGCTTCCACTTGGCGGTGTAACTCGGCACGTTCCTTAGGGTTCATGCGATAGTGTGGGAGGTTAGGCAACTGGGATCCTGGGACTAGATCGATGGCGTGTTGAATATCCCGCATAGGTGGTAGTTCGTTTGGAAGTTCATCCGGTATTAATAAATGTGTGCGTGGTCAACAGGACCTGAAGAACATTCTTATCAACCAAGGCTGGCACAAAACCCAATTCATTACTTACTTTTCCCAAGGCCTTTGTGTTTGGCTTTTGGATGGTGGTAAAGATTGTTGCTTGTGGGCGGTACTCCTTTAAGGAGGGTTGCTAGGATTTTGTTGTGGATTGTTCTACCACAATGTTTGAAGGTGCAAGTATTCGCTCTGCCATGATGTATCACATCCATGTCATAAATCTAAGGACGTTCGAGTGATGTGGGCGACATCCATAGGTAGGACGTCACATCAAACTTTGTCAGAGCAAGCGCCCATTTGAATAGGTACTAAACATCTTTGAGAGTCTGGCAGAGAAGTTTTATCAACCTATGCTACTCGAAAAGGTTGGGGGTGGGGTTCAGGCGTGAATTTCATTTTAATGATCGCTCGTTTCGACGACAATTTGACAAAGGGTGTCACCAGTGTCACCGCATTTAAGGACAATTTGAAAAATGCTAGTGCGTTTCCAGTCATCCTTTTGTGCTAGTGTGGAAACGATACACCGCATCATATGCAAGTTCTCTACATTATCCTCACCTGCCTCCTCTGACGTTATGCAGTCAGGGACTGCATCCACCACTTGATCCAAGGTGTCTGTTCCGACTGTGTCTCTGACCTCGCGGTCTATAGTTAAGGTACGGGAAGAACAATGGGAAGCAATGTGTCCCTTAACATTCAATGTTAGATCCACTTGAACGAGAGTTAGTGAATGTGGACTCTTGACCATTGGTGACACAATTCTTGACCCGGAGAACTGGGGGTAACAGGACCGGTCTGAGTGACTCCACTAGCGCATGGAGAGGATGCAGATCAAATTTGTTGGGACTCCCCAACATGGGAAGTCGCACGTCGTTGCAGTGGTGATCTTAGAAGTTTCTCAATCTCGAGAGATTTGTAAAAGGCATCCTCTAGGGTATCAGGAGAGTGGAGTTTAAGTTCTTGCTTTATTTCATAACGCAATCCATTTATGAATTTGCTAACGGTGGATTGGGAAGGAGATGTTTGACCGTGGGGTCTCACGTAAAGAACAAACTTGAAATTGTTGGTGACTTGATTGTGGTGATTGATGGAGAAAGAGAAGGGGAAGAAGAGGGAAGGAGAGAGAGAGAGAGAGAGAGAGAGAGAGAGAGAGAGAGAGAGAGAGAGAGAGAGATAAATTTAGAGAGAAAATAATATCAGTGTTTAATTCATCAAATCTATCCAAAACTAAAATCCCATGCCTTTAAATAGGCAAACTAAAAACATTAAAATAGCAATATATGCCTAAAATCACAAGTAAATCCCTGAAATAGTGCCGTAATAAATACTCCCTCCGTCCCAAATTGCTTGGCACTTTTAGGGAATCCAACTTTTTAAGGGAACACAATGATTGCACTTTTATCCAACTTTTATGCTCCAACTTTCCAAATTTACCCCTCATAATGCATTTAGATTAGTTGGGGGTAGGGCTGTCAACAGACCGGGTCAAGACCCGGATCTGACACTTTTTAACGGATCTGATCACTTTTGTAGATCCATATCCAGATTCGGATCCATATATTATGCTAAAGAAACGAAGTGGATATGATTTTGTAATATCCGATCCGCCTAAGACCCGGATCCGAATAACACCTAAATTGTGTGTATATATATTTATATTTATATTATATATATAACACTTAAAGGGTAGAGCTAAATACACCCATATTTTTGCTATGTACACCCATCCCACTTTATATCTATGCATTTTTTTGAGAAATTTGTATTGTTTTATTGTTTAAAAAATATTAAACAATGAAATGTGGATGTACGTAGCAAAAAACATGGGTGTATTTAGCCCCACCCTACTTAAAATGTGTACATATATATTATATATAAACAAAACTAGTATGTATACACATTTATTCAATATTTTGGACCAGATCCGAATAAACGGACCGGATTACCGAATCCGACCAAATCCGGATATGAACTGACCTATAGTAGATCCGTCGGATCTGGATTGATCTATTGCTTGGCGGATCCGGATCTGGATCCAGCCCAGACCGGCCCGTTTATAGGCCTAGTTGGGGGTGTGAAAAAAGAAAGGGCAAAACAATAAAGATTCAAAATTTGCTTGTTGACTTTTCAAGATGGACTAACATTTTGGGACAACCCAAAATAGAAAGAGTGCCCTGCAATTTGGGACGGAGGGAGTATCTAATTATTATTTCCATAACTTCCACATTTCCCTATTTGTGATCCCTATAAAACAGTATATAAGCTACAATAAGCATGCAAATCAAAATTTCTGAAAGTGATAAGAAATGGTGGTGGGACATATGTTGAAACAATTATTTCACTTGTATCAAATCCAAGGGTAAGAGAACAAGAATCCAAAAGGCATAATTCCTGTAGAGAAAGGAATAATTCCTCTAGAGAAAGTTACTCTACCATGGATCTAGTGATTTACAACTATAATCCAACTTTGTATTACACATATGCTTATGAAATTCATCATTTGTCCTTTAGTTCTCTCTTGTATAGTTTTTCCTCACAGACCTTTTAACTTCATCTCAGGACAACAAATCACAGCTAACAGGTGGCTTCAACAACTACGGCTTCAACTTTGAAAAAAAAAAAAAACTGGCCCCACCATCTCAATACTTTCAGACAAACCCTAAAACCCCCATCTCCCTCCTCACTCCTAGAACTACCCAGAAGGCTCAACTGCTTCATATCTTTCAGTGAATCAAACCTGTCAACTTCACTGCCATGGCTGGTGTTGTTTTTTTCTCCCTGAGCTCTTGTTCTGTAGTAGATCAAATCACAGAAATCGCTGCTTTAGGTAGTAACCCCGGCCTGGGACTCCCACCCCACTGCCGACAATTCCAGCCATCTAATGGGTTCTCTACAACATCATCCTTCAGACAACACAACCAAATTAACAGAATGTGTTACAAGAAAGAAAGTGTTCAACTCGGTAGATTGGCTGCATTTTTTTTTTTTGTTGGTGTTTCAAGTGCATCTGTGAGTAAAATTGCCCTCAACTGGTGAAGCTTCAAGCGATAAAAACAGTTTGCTTTTGTGTATTTTTATTACTCCAGATTACTGCTTTTTACAACGTTCTTCGACCGGCTCTTAAATCAATTTAACCGGGTGAGGTCTTGTTCAGAAAGCCTCTAGTTAGTGTTTCGCTTGTGGGTTGTACCCAGAAATTATGGATAGAGTAGTGGAACGAGTACACACTACGTTCCAGTAAAGATGCATGAAGTTAGTTATAGTTTTTACCCGTGTGCCTACTTTTAAATGGACTAGACTGAGGTACAGTTTTCTGGCAACGTTTCATAGTATTTTGTGATGTAATTGGTCCATATACATTTGTCTAGTTGGCATATATGTGGACCAATAACATATGTGCCTAATGTACACAATTTAATGCTGAAGTCTTATCCATTTTTTGATCACTTCAAGAGGTTTGAAAACTAGTTCTAAATGTTTGGTGGTTCCTTGTCGGACCAACACAATATTGATTTTTGTAAAATAAATAAAAATGAGACTTGGTCAGTAGTTTGTCTGAACATGCATTGTCACATTTTAAGCACCGTGGATTAAAATGATGCTAATTAACTCTGCTTTATTTTCTTTTCCCTTTTTTTTTGGCTTGGTGCAAAGCGGGCACACACAAGGTGACACACACAAGGTGGGACTGAACTCGGTGCAGAGCGGGGAGGACGAGGTGGTCCACTATTACATAAACTCCTCATCCCTTCATACAGAATCTCCCTATCGAGATTCGAACCCTCCACCTACTATGAGCATAAGTGGAGGTAATACCATTTGGCTAGGTTAATTTACTCGGCTTTCTGTTGCATGAAGGAGATGATGATTAAGGGATAATTAAGTTTCAGTCATGTTTTTGTTACACAAGTACGAGTCAGTCACCTACGTTTTGAACTTTGAAAGTAAGTCTACAGAAGAGTCTGAAATTGGACATACATCCAACTTTTGAGCATAACATAATTTTGAAACAAAACTCTATAATCACGACAAGAATACCCATATGTTGACTAACGTGTGACATCATGTGTCTTCTTCTAGGGTTTTTTGCCACCAAGCTCTCTTCACCACATAGCAAATGGCCATAACCAAAGCTCTCTCATCCATTTATATATATACATATATATATGTATAACCTGTAAAGATCATATCCATATAACTCACTCTCTCTCTCTCTCTCTCTCTCTCTCTCTCTCTCTCTATGTATGTATATATGAATATATAAATATACACACACATATATTGTATATCTATATCTATATCTAATCTATCTTTAAAAGCACCCATATGCTTAAGTGTTTGTTACAAATTTCATGAATACGAAAGGAGGAAATATATAATTGTATAAACCTAAATCTAACAAGACAAACCATAAATCTCTAAGATCCTGATCTTCATGATCTAACATACATACATGGATCGATAATCATAATCTTGAGACAGAATATCTTTGAACTGTTCGGCTGGTATTCGGTGGCAGTAATGTACTGGACTTTGCAATCTACAAAGCTTGGATATTGGATTTGTCTCTCTTGCCATATAAATCCTCTTTTATGTTTTGTGTATTCACATGTTGTACTGATTGAACCACCTACATATTTATAGGGAGAGAGAGGACTTAATTTCTAAGACTTAATTTCTACCTTCCATCATCATAGTAGACTTGAATTAGAAAATTAATTCCCCCACAATCTTTATCAATAAAGACTTACCCAATTATATCCTTATTAGACGTAAATTATTATATGGACCACATAAAGTTAGAGTGAGAATTAATTCCAAATTTTAAACAAAATTAATTCCAACACTCTCCCACTTGCTCCAAATAATAATCCTTGTGATCTAATTCAAGGAACATAAGGCGCGCATAAAATCAGGTTTATCATTCTTAATGATTCACATTAATTAAATAAACCACAAATGTGAGTCATGGCGATTTCATACTAATTAAAGGGCAAAATCTTTTCCATGTATTACATCACTAATGATTTATCCAACTAGGCTTGTAAATTAGAGATTTATATTAATAGTCCCATAATGTCTTTGAAAATACTATTTCTGTCAAATTCGTTCATTCACACACACATATATATATATATATATATACTAGTGATACAACACGTACGTTGCACGTGGTTGATACTCATATTGTTAAAATAGTTATCAAAGATAAAGTTTTATTTTTTGGCATTGCAATACTATGAGTAAAAATAAATATATAAAAAAAAAAGCATCGTCATAACTTATAAGTAAATTGATTGAAATAGTGTTATAGACCAAAAAAAAGAAAAAAAGCAATTCGAATTCTAAGAAGAAGAAATAAAAAAGTACAATTGATAAAACTTAAAAGTATAGAACCATGATAATGATTTGTAATGAGATCACAACAATGTGGCAAATTTAAAATCTTATTTGTCATAACTCCCAATTATAGTTGATTAATGAATAATCAAGTGTAAGAAAGAAGGGAAAAATATACCTTACAAAAGAAAATAATATAAAATACTTGATCATTTTGACTTAAACTTGGAAATATCATCTCTAATAATTAAACTTTAAAGACTATTACAAAGTGTTTATGTAATTGCAAAACTTGTTCTTTTTCGATTTTGATTTTATTTTTCATGGCACGTTTCTTCTTTCCATCACTTTTGTCTGATCTTTGTTTCATTTTTTTTTTTGAAACTTCGGATGTTTTCATCGTCTTCAATAACAATTGGTTACATGTCTTCCACCCGTTCAATTGATTGAACAATGATGCCTTTATCTGATGAGAAATCTTTGCCATTTGTCAGTAATTTGAAGTAGAATTTTGTGTTCTTGTAATTTGCATGTACACAAATTTATGTAAAACTTGGACCTATTACATTTATGTATTTACAGTAATATTATAATTAGATAGATGTTTAAATGACAAATATAGAACAATATGAAATTTGTTGTTAAAGCATCGGAATGCGTAGCACATTTATGGAAGTGATATATTCTGATACTGGACATCCTATTACACTTCGTGATGCTTCATCAAATAGAACACCATTCATTGTATTTGTCCCATTAATAGTTTCTAGTCTCACGATATACTTTAATATGAAACAAAGTTTAGTATTTTATGAAAAGAATATTAATGTTAGGCGAAGTTTTGTTTCTATACCTCAATAAATAAGGCTTAAGGCCTACAATTGGTACATTATTAATTGAATTACCATTTTACCCCTACTCTCTCTACAATCTGTGCAATTCCTAGACACATCATAAGAATATCTTGAATTGAGTGAGGGTAATTATGTCATGTAAATCAAATAATTATGTTTAAGTCAACTTTCTAAATAAAATAAATTTAAAAATGATAAGTGAATTCGCTGATTACATTTAGGTTAATTTTACCCATTTATTACGGAGTATTATGTTCTGGTCATCAAAATAAATAAAATTAATATCAAAATGACAAGTAAATCAACTATATACCAATTTTACCACTCTTCAGATTTGCCCTTACCATTCCACCACTTTTTAGTTTTGCCCGTATCACTTTACCACTTTTCACTTTTGCCCCGTACCATTTTATCACTTTTCAATTTTGTCCTTTACCATTTTATCACTTTTCAATTTTGCCCCCTATCATTTCCCCTTGAGCATTTTACCCTTACCGTTTTACCACTTGTCAATATTGCCCCTTCCCATTTTGCCCTTACCATTTTACCACTTTTCAATTTTTTCCCTACCTTTGCCCCCTACCTTTTTTACCCCTTATCGTTTTACGACTTGTCAAATTTGCACCTTCTCATTTTACCACTTTTCAATTTTGCCCCTTTACCCCTATTCCATTTTACCACTTTTCACTTTTGCCTCGTACCATTTTATCATTTTTCAGTTTTACCCTTACCATTTTGCCACTTTTCAATTTTGTCCCTACCATTTTGCCCCTTGAGCATTTTACCCCTTACCATTTTACCACTTTTCAATTTTGCCCCCTACCATTTTACCCCTTGCCATTTTACCCCTTGACCATTTTACCCCTATACCATTTTATCGCTTCTCAATTTTACCGCATACCATTTTACCACTTCTCAATTTTTCCCCTATCATTTTACCCCTTGACCATTTTACCCCATCAATTTTATCAGTTTTCAATTGTACCCCTTACCATTTTATCACTTTTCAATTTGGCCCCTACCATACCATTCAATTTTGCCCCATACCATTTTAACACTTTTCAATTTTACCTCTTCCATTTTTCCCATTACCATTTTACCACTTTTCCATTTTACCCCTTACAATTTTACCTCTTGACCATTTTACTCCTTACCATTTTATCGCTTCTCAATTTTACCGCATACCATTTTATCGCTTCTCAATTTTACCGCATACCATTTTATCGCTTCTCAATTTTGCCCCTTTTACCCTTATTCCAATTCACCACTTTTCAATTTGCCCCTACCATTTTACCCCTTGACCAGCTTACCCCATCCATTTTATCACTTTTTAATTGTACCCCTTACCTTTCTATATCTTTTCAGACCCCTACCGTTTTGCCCCTTACCATTCAATTTTGCCGCTTACCATTTTACCACTTTTCAATTTTTTCCCTATCATTTTACCCCTTTACCATCTTACTCCATCCATTTTATAACTTTTCAATTTTACCCCTTACGATTTTACCACTTTTCAATTTTGCCCCCTACCATTGTACCCCATGACCATTTCCCCTTACCATTTTACCACTTCCATTTTGACCCTACCATTTTACCCCTTGACCATTTTACCCCTTCCCATTTTACCACTTTTTAATTTTGCCACTTTTACCCCTACCAATTTACCCCTTGGCCATTTTACCCCCTATTCCATTTTACCACTTTTCAATTTTGCCACTACCATTTTACCCCTTGGCCACTTTACCCATTACCATTATACCACTTGTTAATTTTGTCCCTTACTATTTTACACTTTTTGATTTTGCCCCGTACCATTTTATCACTTTTCAATTTTACTCGTACCATTTTACAATTTTACCTCTTGATCATTGTACCCCTTACCATTTTACCGCTTCTCAATTTTACCCCTTACCATTTCAACACTTTACAATTTTGCACCATTCACTCCTATTCCATTTGATCACTTTTCAATTTTGCCCCTACAATTTTACCCCTTGAACATTTTCTATGCTTAAAATTTAATTTTTTGCACACGCACATTAATTAACACCCACACATGCCAATAGATTAAATTTCAGATTTTATTACATCACCATAAGGATATATTGATTTGTGTGAGGATAATTCTTTCATTTCAGACGAAAAGTAATGTTTAGGTCAGCTTTGTAAATTAAATTAATATCTAAATGAGGATTCAATCAACTTTTGAAACAATTTTTAACATTTGCTTCAAAAATAGTCAAAAATTAATGCAAATTACATATTATGCCTTGTTTGGCACAACCCAAATATTTTTTTTTTTAATTGAAGGTTGTAACATGTTGTGCCTTTTGTTTGGCACAATCAATTGTGATTTTTTTAAAATTAATTTTTATATTATACACACATGTATGTAAATTTAATTTATACAAATGCTTAAAAATTAAATGTTATTACACACTCATGCACGCCTTTTTAATTTTATACTTTGCAATTACACACACATATAAATTTAAATTACACATACACATACCTATAAATTTAATTAACACACACACATGCTTATAAATTTAAGTTTTTTACACATCATCATATTTTGATAATACACGCACACATAAATTTAATTTCTAATAAATACAAACTAATAATACACAGAAGATACAATAATCCTAATACAACATGCCAATACATTTAATTTTGTATTTTATCAAGATTTTCTTTTTAATTCACACAAACACGCACATGTTTATAAATTTAATTTTTTTATACACATCCATGTTACCCCTTACCATGTTACCCCACGCATTGCGCGATTAATAATTGTGAGCTCCTACAAAAATTTTACAAATTTATCGTTATATCTAATTATAGTTATAACTTGTAACATCTTTTCTATTATTCTTTTTAATACAAAAAGTAAACGTTTAGTACACCGAGAAACACCATAACCACGAGCATTGCGCGTTCCTTCCCCTAGATATAAATATGAATTAGCCATAACCACAATTAACCATAAGTCATATCCTTTATTGGTAGCTGACACAGCTAAAAATGTGTGTGCTTATGTGCTATACTCAAGTGTAGGTAATCATGCAAGTAGTAATCTGGTTAAGACCAGGTCGATCCCACAGGGAAGGTGATAACCTAAATACTTAGATTAAACTCTAAAAGGAAGATAAAAATCAATATATGAAAGGTTGCAGAACACAAAGTTCCACGAAGTAACTACTAAAATTAAAGCAACTAAAATAAATTAAACTAATGATTAACTAATTAACTAAAGCGATGTTTTAAAACATATTTTTCTTAATAAAAGGAAATGTTGGGATTACACGAATCCACCGCGACCTAGCCATCTACCATGCAATTACATTGAAGCTCACTGGAGCACATTTTCTACAGTATTCGGTATTTCTCTTAGACTAAAGAATCCATAGTCCTTTGATGACCGGGACTATATCATTATAGTTAATTTGAAACACATGAAAGAGGTTTAAAACAATAGCTAAGACTCGCACCTACAATGATGTTAGCATTGAAGGTGGTTTGCAAAAGATATTGAAGAAAATTTCCTTAAGGCCTTAAGTTCAGAGACTGTTTTGACATACTGAGCATTTGGGGACAGTATGATAACGAATCTCTAAAGTAGAAAGTCTAGGAATACTGCATAGAATGTTCTCAAGAATCAGAGAGTTCGATCGATCGAATATCTTCATCTCTCGATCGATCGAAATATCTTCGATCGATTGACAGTGTCTCTGGTCCGATCGATCGAACAAACTTCGATCGATCGAACACAGGAATTATTCTGCTGTATGGTAGAGGCTTAAGATCACGATTTCATCATGATCTCTCAACCTAGGGACTACTCAGACATGGTCTGGAGTGTCTTAGATTTATTTTTAATGTAAATATTCATTAACGTTTTGTTTGTTTGTGATTTAAATATAAAATCTATGAAAACTAATGATTTAACCCTATCTAACATGCAATACTACGATTCTAGCAGATTAACCTACAATAAACAGCAAGTAGAATGTAAGCAAAATGATAAGAAGTAACATGGACTGACAAACTCTTATTAAACTTAATAGAACCCAACCAAAAAGAATAGAAATCCTTGATAAAAACTACAAAAACAAGAACAAACTCTCTCCTCCCTATGTAAAACTGATAAAAAGTGAAGTGGCCGTCGTCTAGAACGTAAATATAATGCATATATATACATAAACCTAAGGCTAGGGTTAAAAATTCCGTTTCTGCTGCGTGCGCATAAATTCTGATAGAAGCCATGTTCGATCGATCGAACATCCCTCGATCGATTGAACTTCTGGGATCTTCAAGCGCTTGAACATAATTCGATCGCTCGAAACCTCGATCGCTCGAAACTTCCTTTTCATGTTTGAATTGTCTTCATTAAAACCAAGCACTTCCATGTATCTAGCTCATTCAGTTCCTCACACAGCAACAATAATCTGCACAAATAACCACTAAAATAATACCACTTATCATAGATTAATCATATTCTGTAAAAACTGGCATTGTAATTCAAATTGCAGATATACAAGGGAATTGTAGACTAAATTAGTGTATTTTCTTTTTTTAGAGCGGTTGTATTTTACAAATATCCCCGCTTGTCAGTAGCCATACGATGCACTTAAAAATGTAATTAATCATAACCAAAATAACCTACACAATTATTAATGGTTTTAAGCTAAGTTCTCCTAAGTTATCATTAACTAACTGCCTATTGTTAATGCTCTAAGAATGTAGTTGTTTTGGTGGAAGTCCATCTTACGAATAATAGCTTTTTGGGTTACTTATAATCATATAGAGAGCATTTTTTTTTAAAAGAACCTAAATACATAATTAAGGAATATTATCAAAACACGTGCATTGCACGTGGGCTTCCCCTAGTATTTAAATATATATGTTACCTTGGACTATGTTCTGCATTGGATTTTTGACAGGTTGTGCTTCTGTTCCATCTTCATTTATGACTATTTTTTACTGCATGTTTTGCACGCATCATACCATGGTTAGTCTTGGTTGAAAATTCTTTCAATGGTTGATTAAAAGTAATACCACTTATTCTGTTTATTATTAAAAAAAAAAGTTTAGTATTAAAGTAATTCAAGTCTATACTTAGTTTTGTGAAGTTTTGGTAATATTATCTTTTGTAAAGATTTTGGGTTGGATAATATATATATCTCCGACTTGGACTTCTACTGCTTCATTCATTTGGGTTCGAATGTCAATAATTTTGATTTTCCAGTTTCTTGGAAGATTTTAACCAGAATTTTTATTGTAAAACATTGAAACTTATAAATAAAGATTGAACTTAGAAATGTAACAAATTTCATTGAACCAATATGCATATCACTCATGAACGTGTCAATATTGATTACTTAATACTCCCTCCATCTCAAACTAAAAGCCCTTGATTCCAATTTCTGATATCCCATTTTAAGAGTCACTTTTGAAAAGTCAATATACTTTTAACTATACACTTTTCGAGTATACCCTTTACTCTATAAAACTGTTCCAGTTTTTCTTTGATATGAAATTTGAAATTCAAAAGGGCGATAATGAAAAATTGTAAAATTTTACAAGAATCAAAGATTTCACTTAAAAAGTTTGAATTCTCATGAAGAGACTCGTAATATGGGACAGAGGGAGTATAACATTATCTGTTATTCAAATCACTCACTAATATGAATGATTAGAGTTATAGTACATTATCGCTTTTTTAGCTCGTCCACTTCTTTTCCACTTCGAAAATCTACCTTTGCATTCTTTTCGTTTTATTTTGAAACTGTTATAATATCAGTATCTCGTACTAAACTCATCCCAAACTTTAGGGATCAAAGTGCTAAATTTAACTTTAAAGTTCAAAGTGCAAAACCACCCAAACTTCAAGGGTGCAAAGTGCAATTAACCCTATACATGCACCTTTCTAATTGGGATAGCTTATTGTCCCAGTTGAGTTAAAAGAAAGTGATAAATTAAAATACCACTATACCAATTTCCACCAGGCATGCTTAAATAGGCTCCTAGTTGTTGGGTAAGTTATATTTATATATCACATATATATTATATATACATACACATATATCTATCTATACTACATGCGCCTAGATAGGGTACTTTGTATGTGGTAAATTCAACCCAGCAGTAATTGATACCAGTAATTGATACTGAGATTTAATATCTAATTTTTAAGTCTAAAGTAATAGCAAAAGGTATTTCTTCCCCTAATTCTTACGTGATTTGATCCCCTGAACCGAATTTTAAACACAAAAGGAGAAACAAATTTGTATCCACAAAAAGTAAGTGTAGTTATAATAGAACTCAAAGAAGTTGGATTTGATCATGATGATAGGAAAGGAACATGACTCTCTTTTGCATTCTGATCATCACTTGTATTTGATTTATAACTCTTACTTTAATAATCAACAGAGGTAGTACGGACAAAAAAAATTAAAAAAGTTGGCATACCCGAATAAAATAATATACTTCAAGTGTTTGTCATTATATAGGTTGTTGACCATGTGGCAATTGTGAAGGCAAAAAAAACTTTATTAAGTTGTACAATTGTAGGACTCTTATGGAAGGACAAAAAAAAATAGCATACTAAACTAATAAAACTCTATAAAAAAAAACTATTTAAGTAAAAGTGCACCGATTGATAAAAATTCAAAACACTTAAGGCCATCGGTGCACTTCTATATATTACAGAATAGATATATGTATACATTAATGCAAGACACAAATTTAAGAATTCAGAATAATTGATCAAAATATAATATTAATGACCACTAGCAATCCATAATTCAAACATCTATTCGCTATACCCAAGACCGATTTCTTTAGCATGCTTCATAAATGCTTTGGTGATAACCCTTTCATGAATTGATTTGCTATGTTAACACTCATACTAATGTGATCAATTGACATTCATTAAGAGATAGGTATTTCATCTTAATGTGCTTAACTGCCTTATAATACCTATCATTCTTTTAAAGAAACTTTATTACAATAATTCAGTGTCTTAAGTCTTTAAAAGAACTATTATAACAAAACTTTTAGGACATATTAGGCTTATTAAGATCAAGTAAATAAAGTTTATCATGAACATCATTCTAAATTTTCAAGATGCATACTATATGTTAGGTGGTTCTTGAATTGGTTAACAACTCACATTTACTCACAAGTATTGGACTTAAATCTTATGATTCTCCTACTCAAGCCAACATTACTCATAAATTTAGCATTACTTATATCAATAGTTCTTGATGTGCAAAAGATAATTAAATTAGTTCCATCATTTCTTTGCCTCAAAAGGCGTGTAAGAAATAATCTTAAATGGAATTCTATTTATGATTCACACTTATGTCCTTAAAGGATTATTCCACGAGTGGTGAAAAAGATCCATAAACATACTAAGTACTCACCATGTTATATCATAAGGGTATGGTTTACACCTCTTTATAACCCATTTTATAAGGTATATGAGGCATGATGTACTAAACAATATTCCTTATTCTTTAGCAAACGGACCCGCATTTTGTCCTATTTCTGTATACCTGCCATACATATATATTTGAATTGGCCTACCATAATATTTTAAAGGGTCAATTACACGGACTTCCCCTGAGATTTGGCAAAATTACACAGACCTCCCCTCTATATTACAATATTACACACACCTCCCTTGACGTTTGGATTTGCATTACACACACCTCCCCTCTAGATTGCAAAATTTACTGTGACCTCCCTTCTTAATTTGCTTATGCTGAAAATACCCATAGTTATATATATATATATATATATATCAAGAAACCCCCCCCCCCCCCCCTCTGTGGTTTAGATCTTAGGTTTTTGGAACAAATTAATTTTGAATTTAAATCTTAGGAACAAATAAGTTTTTAGAATAAATTGATTTTGAGTTTAAATCTTTCGAACAAATTAGTTTTTGGAACAAATTGATTTTGGAATTAAGTTTTTGATTTTTTTTGAACAAATCTATATTCATATATATATATATATGTCCAAATATTATGTATGTACTTGTATATCTATATAAATGCGCACACACACACACACACACACTGTAGAGAGATGAGAGAGAGAGGTGTGTGTAATTTAGTAAAATGGTAAACAAAGTAAGGGTAAAATAGTAAAATCATGCTAGAGGAGAGGTTTGTGTAATTTTGCAAAATAGAGGGGAGGTCCATGTATTTAACTCTATTTTAAAAGGTATTACAATTATAATCTTTATACTTTTATTAAAATATTTCTCCACTTCCTTCTTTCACTCTTTAATAGCATCCACTGCCTCATAATTGTCAAAAGAAGGTGGAGATTCATTAACCATTAATGATCATCAATAAATGAGATTGAATGTCTCTAGATCGTTTAGACAAAAGATAAGACCAATTCTCATAAGAAATGAGTATGATTAAAATTTTTTTTTCTTTATTACGCACAACTTTATTGGACTTGGTAGTCTGCCACTTCTTCATGCAGTCTACACAAATACCAGGGTTGGAAGAGATCAAAATTCTTTCAAGACTCTAACTAACCCTTTAAATTACTCTTAAGAAGATTGTACCAATCTCTGATCCTACAGTGTAGAGGAGGTTTTGTCTATTATACTCCCTCCATCCCATTTTATGTGTTCCCCTTTCCTTTTTGGGATGTCCCAAAATTGTTGTCCATTTTCCTAAATTAGTATACAAATTTTACTTAGTTTCCCATATTACCCTTCCTTGCAATCAACACCAAAACAAAAACAAAACAAAAAAAAAAAAAAAAGAAAGTGCAATGATCATGGGAAATTGTGGAAAGTAAGTGTAGATTCTTGTTGTTCCCTTAAATAGTTGGATTCCCCAAAAGGGACACATCAAATGGGATGGAGGGAGTAATTCCTTAGTGCCAATATTAAGATTTAGAAAACTATTTTTTTAAAAGTAGGACCCAAAGTATATAATATTGACAAAGATCCCAAACCCCATGATACAAAATTCTTTAATAAGATATTTTGGACCCCAAATCAATAGTGTCAATTTTGAAAGAAACTAAATCATAGCTGACAGAAAAGGTAACTTGATATATAAGCTGCAAAAGTCCATTTATGGGCTTAAGTAGGCATTCAGGAGTTGGAACATTCAATTTAACCAAGCAGTCAAGTTGTTTGGTTTTATACAGAATCTGGATGAACCTTGTATATACAAGAATGTGAAGGTAAGGTGGTGCCTTTTCTTATGCTTTGTGTTGATGACATCCTACTCATTGGGAATGATGTAGGGGCATTGTCATCAATTAAGTTTTGGCTAGCTAGTATCTTCGATATGAAGGAGGCAAGCTATATCCTTGGGATAAAGCTCTTTCGAGATCGTACGTAAAAGATAATGAGATTATCTTAAGCTAGTTATATAAAAAATGTGCTAAATTGGTTTTTCATCGAAGAAAGGTTTGTTACCTTTCAGGCATGGTTTAGCGTTCTCTAAGGACCAGTGTCCTAAGATACAGGAGGAAAGGAATCGCATGGCGGGAATTCCATATATGTATGGATGTGTGTATATAATATATATATCTCTCACCCTCTTAATAAAATTGTGAACCAAAACAGACCCAAGGCAATAAATGGACTGATATATATAGAGAAATGAGTTGCCATGTGTCAAACCACGAGATAAAGAAGAAAACTTGTCTCTGCAGATGCAAATCAATTAGAATTAGAAGGAATCAATTGGTTACAGATATTTCATGACAATTGATTGTGAATCAAGGGCAATCGATTGGAATATGCCACGTAATGAATTCAGGTCGATAGGATGGCAATTGATTGGGAAAGATGGCAATCGCTTGATATGCAACAAGTGGCAATTGACTGGAACACAAAGGCAATCGATTTGGTAACCAAAATTTACCATAAGGAAAGGAAAGGTTATACAAATATAATACGAAGTCTTATTTATTAATACTCCAAAAATACAGGGTATTACAGACATAAAGTATGAGTTAGTGTATCCCATTGGAATCAACTCATCGCCGCCATACATAAGCATATAATCTTTAGTTCTTCTCAAATACTTAAGAATGCGCTTGACGGCTATCTAGTGCTCTAGACCAGGGTTCAACGGATACTTACTAACCATGCCAACGGCAAAGCAGTATCTGGTCTAGTGCATAATATCGCATACATGAGACATCCCACTTCTATATATATACACAAACATATACTCACACTCTCAAGGAGAAGAAAGAAGACAGAGAAAGAGAAGAAAAAGAAGAAAGAAAGAAAGAAGACAAAGAAAGAAGACAGAAGAGAGAGACAGAGAGTAGACAGAGAAGAGAAAGAAAAGGAGGAGAGAGAGAGAGCTTGCGTTTTCACAAGCCAAACACACCCTGCACACCCTAGGTGAGTTGTAACTCACTTGGTCCCTCTATTTTATGTTTGTATAAGTTGTTATGAAGTTTAAACGTATTAAATATGTCTATACGACGTTTATATATGTTGTTTTATAAATTTTCTAGAGAAGATGAAGTGTCAATTGATTGGCATATTTTTTAATCGATTGACATCAGTCTAGACTCAATCGATTGGATAGAACTCCAATCGATTGTCATTATTTGTAACGTAATTGATTGCCAAAGTTAACAATCGATTGACATTGTTTTGGATCCAATCGATTGACATGTTTTCCCTATCGATTGTTACATATTTAATCCCAATCGATTGGATCTTGTCCCAATCGATTGATAGTTGCAGTTCATTTGCCTTATTTCATATAATAAGGGTTTGATTGTTCTGTGCCCGTTTCCAATTTCTGTTATGGGATTATTGGGAGAATCAGGGATAATGTGACATTAAAGAATAAGTACGGTTTATGAATAATGGATTTTATATGATAACGTTAGTTAATATGTCATTCGTGAATAGAGTTTGATTATCCGTTTTCATTTCAATCAGAGTAGTCAAGCCACAAATGGGAATAGTCATGTGTAAATGTTAGAACGAAACTTAAGTAGGTTTGTTAGGTTCTAGGAATGGTATGTGGACGGACGTTGGTCATGATAGGCTCTTAAAAAATAGTGAGCTGTTAATAGGCTCTTAAAAGCGGTGAGCTAGACCCAATAGTCCTAAGATAGACGAGATGATTCATGGTATGCTCTTAAAAGCCGGTGAGCTATTGATATGCTCTTAAAAGGCGGTAAGCTGAGATTTCTAATAGATAATGCTAAGTCATGGTAATAGATTGATATACCTTGTTCGAAAAGTTGTCCCTGTAAAGTGGTGAGCTGTGCATATGTTCTTAAAAGCTGGGGATGGACCGACGTGGAGTCCATGACATGCGGTGAGCTGTGGATATTCTCTTAAAAGCGATGGATGGAATAAGGGCGTATCCCTAGAGTTAAATGATTGAGTCTGTTCATCCAGTCAAGAGTATGTTGAATATTGATTTTTTAGTAACAAGACGACAAGGGTTGGTTAACGATGTTGAGTAAAGGTGAAATATATTATTATAGTAGAACTTAACTCGTGTCTTCATAAATTTGTTTTACTTCTCATAGTTGATACCTTGTTAGTTTATATTTCACTCAGCTCTCAGTAAGCTGACGGTCTTTATTGCCTAGACATTCCCCGTCCAGCCTACCCCATTTATGATTCTACAGGTAATGATCAGTACAATGACGGGTACTATCGAGAAGAGGACTATGCCGAGGGTGATCCTGCTGAGGATCACTACGCCGGTGACTACCGCTACGCCAGCTAGGGAGTGAAGATAGATACTTAGTTTTATAATTCTACTTAACTTTATTAAGTTTAGTTGAAATGGGTACTTGGGCATACGTTGTCTCCAGACCTGTTAGGGTCCTAAGGACCACTCTAATGTTTGTAATCGATACCACTATTGTCATATTCAGTTTGATTATGTTGCGGTTCTTATGCGTTGGTTGACTGGTACTGTGTGGTGTGGATAATTAGTGACATTCACCCGTCATTTCCTATGGACCCAAAAAGAAATTTATGTTTTATCTAGTTTTGCTACTCCGAGGCGTGACAAGATTTTTGTTATCAGAGCTCTCGGTTGTGATACTTTCATTCACTAACGATTCAACACCATCTGGTCTTAGTAGTTTAAGATTTCCTGAGATTTGATATGAGTTTAAGATAAGTTCGTACTTCTGACGATAGATAGTTTTCTTTACAGATTAACATGGATCCGAATTTCCACTTGTTTGTGGATGATTCTTTTGGTAGACATGTTATTCACGGTGACACCGTGGATCCAGCTATACCAGAGATATACTAGAGCCACATTCGCCAGACAGCTAGTCGATACTTGGAGGATTCTCTCTATGATGTAGGCATGATGCACCCGGCAGAGATACGCATGGATGCGTATCACTACGCTATGACCCGAGCAACCATATACCAAGAGATGGCTAGATTGATTCAGAGTAAGCCAGAGGTAGACGAGATTGAGTTGCAAGCTATTATAGCCGGGCCTGTTCCACCAGAGCTTGCAGTTGTACCAACAGCGGCAGCCCCACCATCACCGGTACCCGACTTACCAGTACCAGAGCCTGAGTCGATTCAGGGTTAGGAGGACCCAGAGCCAGAGGATGAGCATCCTAATGAGGATATCGATGGAGATGGAGAGAAGCCTATGGAAGATAAGGACCCATCAGAGATGGAGCCTGCAGACGATGACGATGATTATGAGCCGAAGGATGACCCGGAGGAACCAGAGTTTGAGCCAGAGGACCCCGAGGCCGTTGAGGATGTTGCAGTGATAGAGGGAGACGTGATCATGGAGGTAGTAGAGTAGGATATTCCTGACAAGGAGGTAGTTGTGCCAGAGGTACCCGTTATGCCTGAGTTACTAGCTAGACCTATAGTGCATATGGCAGCCATGGCTGATATGTCAGTAGGATGGATAAGTGAGATGGTCAGACATCCAGCTGGATTTATCATAGGAGAGGCTGTATTAGCAGGGTATTGGATATAGCTAATGGATTAACTGCTGTAGTTGTCGACGTCGCTAATCAGGCAATGATGGCAGAGGGCGCGGATGTAGAGATAGTTGAGGATTAGGATATCAAAGTGGTAGTTGGAGATCTTGCCGCACCAGTTGAGGATGCTCCTCTTGAGGAGATGGATATCATTCCAGAGGATGAGGCACCAGCAGTAAGATCAGACAATGACGACCTTTGAGTCAGAATCTGGAGGAGGTTTAGTTTTTGTTAATTTTATCAGGGCATGTTGTCCACATGATTTTGGGAGTATGAGAGATAGCTATGTGACCATAGCTTTGTATAGATATTATCAGTAATAGTAGTATTATAAATAGATGACCGTAGTACTGTTTGGGCCCATGTCTCATGTGGTACACATTTTGACTAGTATGTACTATGCGGTACATCTTTTGATATATATATATATATATACGAGTAGTACTTTTGATATTGATTGTATGTTAGAGAGATATATGCTGATAGTAGAACTGTTAGTTCTTATTGTTGGTTATTGCTCTATCTTGATTTCATTTCGCCGAGAAAACTTTAAGCTAATCGATAGGTCTCTTGTAGGTACACTTCCACTAGCACACTATGGACCCAAACATTCTTTCTAGACACTTGGAAGGGGTCCATTTGGACCCAAACATTCTTTCCAGACATTCTGTTTTTGCTGTCACGGCACCTTGGTTGACTTTCAACTTGTTTTACAGAAACATTTTCCAAAAGAAGTGGTCCCAACTCATTTTTCCCTTGAACGCCAGTGTCTTAGGGAACTTTCTGTATATTATGGGCCTCTAGATGTTTCGTTTTCATTTCCTAAGATATTTTGACATATTTGTTGACAATACGGACTCTGTTTCTAAGTAATCTCTATTATTTATATGATTTCTCTTAATCTATAATAGTTATTGAGGATTGGCTTTTTGATATGTGTTCTAGACACAATAAGGATGATCTCCATAAAAAATCATGCATTGAAAATATATCTAACCCTACGTTTCAATTTCCACAAGATCAAGTCACTGTTCTGTCCACTATTCACAGCAAGTATACTTTTACTTCCATCCTTTGATTTGATGCTTATATGTACCTCAAATTAGTTCATATTCTAGGAAGTGGTCCATATCATATTTATACATATCCCATGATGATTTCCCCATGCATTCATTCATCTCCTAGACTTCTAAGTCACTTTAGAAAACTTATGTACACAAACACTACAACCTTGGCACATTCTAAGGCCATGCATTGCATCCATGCAAGATTTGGGGTTTTTGTGACTCCTAATCTAAGAAGATTATAAGGAATAAACTTGATCACATGTCCATGCTTCCCCTCGATCTAATCATCCTTTCTCATCCGTCTCGGGATTGAGAGGTCTTCTTTTCCCAAAGATTAACATGCACCATTCTAGCTTGCTAAGCCTATTTTGATCTCTTTGATTATTTGTTTCAAGAACAATCTATGTCCCCTCCCAGATTAGGAAAACTTGATGACTTGATATGTGATTCGATGATTTTTCCTAGGTTTGTTTGTGTGATCTTTCATCTTTGCATTGTGCGATATTTGGCTCAGATCTTATGAATGAAATCTTATCTTTTGATCTTCCATTTCAATTTTCTTATGAAATGTAATATACTATTATAGTATTAATTATCGAATCAAACATAGTAAAAGATGATTATTTGGATGCTAATTGAGGCCCGTCGAGACACGGGGCGAGTTGAGGGTGTTTTAGTAGTGACAAATGCTCCTTACTCTCTCGTACCAAAACCTCGAGCCAAGTTCTTTGGTTATGAAAGACCGGTGCCCTTTATTCGTTTGGGTAAGTCAAATTGGGTTTCTTGGTTCCCTAAAGACCAAGTGGCAACTCTGTATTTGTTTTCAACAGACCTTTTCCTTTCGTTTCAAAACAGTTTCAAACAAACAAAGAGGTAGAATTTCGCGTGTCCACAATCTGGCGAATCCACTGGGGATTTTTTTTTTAATTTAAAACAAAATAATATAGAGATTTGACTCATAAGAAGCATCCTTAAAATTATCATTTTACTGTGTCTGGTTCACTGTAGTACAGTCTGTATTTTTTCCCTTCCGACTGTGTCTGATATGCGGCGCTGACATTGTTCAGGTCTTGCTGTGCCAGGGCACAAGTCACCGTTGATATTGTATCTTCCAAGGTACATCAAAAAGAGTAAAAACTTCCGTACTATCTCTCTGACAGTATATTGGAACTCTCATCAACGGACCCTTTTTGACTAAACCTAGCCTTTGCATATAGATTCCTGTAGAACCTTTCATAAGTCTGTTCATTTATCTTTTCAGATAGGATAATGTGATATAACTGCTATATGCCTTGGTGGGATTACCTGTGCGGTGTAGACGGTTATGAGCATAGAACAGAACCACTTTCTTATGATTCCCAAGGTAATCATTCACATGTGATCACATTGAGTTGACCTACCTAGGCACTATAACAAGGATGTCTGCTCCATGCTCGCAAAGATATACACCGCAAACCTTGTTTGTTGGTCCTAAGACATAGAAGTATGAAAACTTGCCAGATATTATGATTACCATCATATTTAACCACTTTCTCCCAGAAACTCTGTCCAGATATCCCAGATATAACTAGTTTCTCGCAGGAACTCTGTCTAGATATCCCAGAAATAATCAGTTTTTCCCAGAAACTCTGTCTTGATATCCCAGATATAACCAGTTTCTCCCAAAAACTTTGTCCAGATATCCCAGATATTGTAACAACCTGTATTTCATGTAAATTTAATTTGCATTTCACATTAAATTTGTATTCCTGGTGTTAATATACATTGCAATTCTCATGTTTTGAAATCTTATTTCTTGTAATATTTCATATTAAAATTCTTTTGGGGTTAAACTTTAATTTTACAAATTTTAGTGATACCTGTGTCGAATTTCAAATCTGTATTTCAAAACGGTGAAAATATTTTCTTTTAACTCAAACAGTATTTTTATGAAACCGGAAAATCACTCCCTACGTTAAAATGAATTTTTAGTATTTTTGTGGTGAACACCGCGCCACGAAAATACCAGTTTATGTTTAAAACTGTCCGCGCCATGTTAAACTCCCACTATATGGGATTATCCACCAATCAAGAGGTGACATATGCTTTTTCATTTAATGCTAGTAATCATTAGATGGGCTTTGTTTGGGTATGCTTTTGAATCATGTGTTAACTTTATGCCATAAGCTAAATTGCCAAACATCACAAGAGATTTCTAGCCCACTTGTTAGAGCATTGTTTGGTGGTGCTTCCTGTGGTATGTTTGATTGTGCCCTTAAGCTCCATTTCCCAAACAACTAGGCTTGGCCCCTATTAGCCTACACTTGACCCTTCCAGTCTGGAGAGTGTATATTCGTATGTATCTGTGTGTGTATATCCTACAGCCTTGGTAAATTGAAAAACAAAATGAAATTGTTGAGTGAATTGGAATACTCTTGGCCCCCAAGTTTGTATCCTCTATATATACTACACTACTTACACCTTATCTCACACAACTCACATTCTATAACTTCAGTTCAGAGAGTTTTAGAAGAAGAGTTGCTGTTACACATAATTCTAGAGAGAGAGAGAACTCAATCCCTATAGCCAAAGCTTGGGTTTGAATATTCTTAGCTTGCCATTTCTTTCTCAACCAACTCTTCACTCATAATCTCTGTGAGTATTTTTAAACTCACTCCAAATGTAATTCATGCTAGATTTATGTGTATATACTTGTAATTGTGAGACCACCATGGTTAATTTCTTCAAGAAACTCCATACCTCAAGAACATGGATTTTCCAACCTTAATCAAAATCCATTTTTAGAATGAAATATGAAAGATTATAGTATGTAAAGTACACAGTTGTAATATTAGAGCCTAATTCGTTCATATGACGACGTATGATTAAAACGAAATTCCCGTCAACTCTCGATTTTTCGTAAAATCCGAGAGCTACGGATTGAATGGTATTAAATTGATCATAGATTCTTAATCCTTGCAAAAAACTGAAGGAATCCATATATTACATGTCCTATTTACTTTGGAATATCAAAATGGGTATTTAAAACTGAAATAGGGCATTTCTGCGAAGAAGACGAAGTTACTGCACAACCTCGCGCAAGCGGCCCGCGCGCGCGAGGGCGGTGATTCCAGGCAGAAGAAAAGTTTTATAAGAAAAAATTTGAAAAATAGAAAATTGTGCGAGCGGCCCTCGTGAGCGGCTCGCCCGCGCGAGCCGTGTGGTTTTCGACAGACAGAAAAGGTTTTATAAGAAAAAGGAAAATAAGGCATATCGCGCGAGCAACCCCTCGTACGAGCTGCCCGCGCGCGCGACTTTGGACAGTTTCTTTTTCTTGCTTGTTTTATGCTAAGGAACTATTTGGGTGATGTTTTATGGACTTTTAGAGCTCTGTTTGGGGAATTTACTAAAACAGAGTCCTATTTGGTTATGTTTGGACGATTAAAACATTATATTACGACTTATCAATTCCCGTACGTACGCCGTTTATATAATTCAGTGATTTGCCTCATGTTTAAAGTTTCATGACATACATGTGGAGTCAGTTGTATATACATGGTGAGTGTGAATATTGGTCAGTGTGGAACAGAGTAATGGTCAGTGTGGTAAAGAGAATATGGTTGAGGTTGTGTTGTGGACACTCCCTGGTAAGTGAGTATCAAAGTGTGTTGTTATTGAGATTGCGGCGAGAGTGTCTTTGAAATGCGACGGTGGCAAAACTGGACACTCCCTGACGACCATGGTAGCGTCAAAGTGTGTGAAGCTGAACTTGGACATTCCCTGGAACCCATAGAAGTGCTAAAGTGTGGCCTACGGACACTCCCTGGTACCCGAGTCTAGATATTGTGTGATGTATTTGCGAGGCGGATTAGGTACTAAAGTGTGAGGCATTGGACATTCCCTGGCACCCCGTGCTAAAGTGTGAGGCAAACTGGACATTCCCTGGTACCCCTCTACTAAAGTGTGGCTATCGGAGTATTTTAAAGATACTGGTGTGAGATAGTGGGTTGTTGTGTTTGTCAAGAGAAAAGAGTCGGTAAGATGAGATGGTGCAATTGTTTTTCATACATGGTCACATATATGTGAATTAAAGCTTTCAAATGATATGATGGTTGTTTTCTAAAAATAAACTCATTTTAATGTAAACTTGTTGAATTAAAAATGGGAATCGAAAAACGGTAAATGAGTATGTGTTACATTCAAAGTTATGTTTTTAATACTCACTAGTTTCTTGAAGCTGACGGCGTTGATGTGCCCTGGACATTCGTGTTCAGGATTTTCAGGTTGTGATATTGCTGGACCGTACGACTATGCAAACTGAGAATCCCTACTGGAAAGAGAATTTACTTTTATATGTTTTAAGTTATAAATTGGTTTGTAATAAGTATGACTGTAATGGACGATAGATATTGTTTGTTTTAAGGCGGCATGTGCCTTAGTAGACCCCGTATTGTAATATGTAATAAGTTAAAAAATATTTGTAAGCTTTGATTTCTCTACTCTGATTTTGGTTTTATGTTGTTCGACGTTTGGGACGAAATCGATCCTTCAAACTGTCGCGACCTACGGGTCCATAAAGGAAATTAAACGCTTTGCAAATTTATACTACGTCAGGCCGTGACAGGATTTAGTGGTATCAGAGCCAAGTTAGCTTAGGATAGTTTAGCCAGGTTAGGGTTTACCAGTATAAACCCGATTCCACAGTTCTGCTAACTTAAGCTTTGCATACCCGATGAAATGACAGGGAGGATAGACTCAGGACCCAAACGCCTAAGATTATCTCTGTTTGATTTAAGTTAGTACCTTTTTCAGGTATGGATCCAGCTCTGCCCCTTTTTGTACCTGACGCTTTTAGAGGGCATTGGGTTACCTTGGGAACGATAGTGCCGGCTTCAGCGATGCTTTATTTCACCGCTGT
Organism: Hydrangea macrophylla; assembly: GCA_033977485.1. Classification (NCBI taxonomy): domain Eukaryota; kingdom Viridiplantae; phylum Streptophyta; class Magnoliopsida; order Cornales; family Hydrangeaceae; genus Hydrangea; species Hydrangea macrophylla. Next base: position 64,460,065 of record CM066987.1, on the reverse strand, counting down.
TGGGAAGCGTACAGCTGCTACCATCGAGTTAGATCTCTACACAAGATTCACGTGTTAGGGCTGGTTGATTTATCCCGTGCTCGCCTCGAGATTCTTTACTTTATAGAGATTCAGCGTTTAGTGCTTGTAGAGATGGTTCGCTTGGTTAACAACAATGCCTTCTATTTACCTACTGAGGTTCAGCTTGTGCAGGCTCACCTTGCATAGCTGGAGATGCCTCCACCAGTCGTCCCTGCTGTTGAGGATGATGGTGACGGTGACGTTGTATTTACTCCTATTATTGAGGACGCAGAGGAGGATGGCATGGGTTAGGACGACTTTGCAGTTGACCTTGAGGAGGCACTAGCACTCGAGCTAGCTTTGCCAGAGGCAGATGCCCCTGGATCTGCTTCGTTGTTGACCTCACATAGCTATAATTTTGGGGCAGGCCCCTCTTATGTTGTCACGCCCCGGAGTAAGCCAAAAATAGGGAAAATAAAAATTTTCCTTTATGGGTCCATAGACACATGACTAGTTTGTTAACCGTCCTGTCCTTCTAACTCCGCACCATACATTCATAAGGGAAAGTGCTAGGGCATAAGCACGATCTAAACTTATCAGAGTATAAATACAGCAGCGAAAATTAAACAAGGGTTACAATAACTTCAATCTTAATACAAGAGGCCATACTAATCAATTTACATAATCTTAAAACTTGAGAAATTGTCTATCAGGTCTTGGGCAAGGCTTTATTCTCCTTGGCTCCACGGTACTACATCCTGAACTCTTCTATTTATCTCCAAACCTGCAACACTTTGGGCATACGAATGCCCAGAGCGTAACATGCCGTCAGCCTTGGAACAAGGCTGAGTGAGAGTCTCAATTGCACAATAATCAGTAAATACAGAACATCTCTCAACTCACGTCATAGTTTAGTACTTTAAGGTATGGTTAATCTCTTATCAAAAGACGCATCCTCACCACGGGCATAGCAGAGGTTTCAACAAAACAGGTAAAAAGATAAACATAGCATCATAGAATACATTCCCCTTATTATAAACTCGTGCGTACAAATGCATGACCAATAAGACTCACTCCCAACTCTTTTTCAAAGATACTTGCTTTTTAAAACAGATACTTTTTAAAACCATTTCATTTCAAAATTAAAACTTTCCAAACCAAATCATTTTGAACCAATTCATTTTTACTCATCAACTCAATCTCATCATTCACTTTCTCTTTCTCATCCACTTGACAGCACGCGGTATATCAAGGACGATAACATGCTATCACAGCCAATTCATACTCATTCCCTTGATAGCTCACCGGACATCTTCACGGCGCACACTATCTGTAAACAATGAGACTGGCACATGGGACGTCTTCAACCATGTGTATACTCACACCGGTCGTCTACACGGCTGAGAAGTATATTAGAGTACTAGCCGGACGTCTTCAACGATACATGGGACGTCTTCAACCACGTATACGCATCACTGGACGTCTTCAACGGCGAGAGGCGCGCTAAGAACCCTAACCGTTCATGTCCACCCGGCTCGTCAGCCGTTGATCTATAGGATCCAGAAATCACATCTCTTTCACATTCACATATCTCATCTCATTCATATTCTCATCAAACACCTATCTTTTCAGACAATGCATGCTAACACATGTCATGAAATGCAAGTGACTCCACTACCGATACCCATGTGCAAAACCACTTTCATTCTCTTTATTATTAACATAGCGTGTGTATTTATTCCAGTCAACAACATCGTAAAACGTGCATTTAACAATTAGCAGCAAAAACGTAACATATAGAGCATGGATCTCATAACATGGATTTGATACCGATAAATATATAGATAAAACCCTTGACATGCTCACGTATGCGATAGCACTACCATATCATGCTTTGCATAGTCTTACAATGATTGGAAATACACGTGACATCATAAATCAACATATCACTTATACAAAATATCATACAGGTGCTTTTAAACATCTTATATTAATCTTATTAAGATTAGAGTGAGGTTAGGAAACTCACCTTGAGTCACCGATCCTCGAAAAGCGGATAACCGTCAAGTTCTACAATAATAAACGGAAGAAACGACAATAATGTATGAGTACAACTATAGGGGCAAAATGGCAATTTTACCAAAATAAAGTCATAAACCTCAAGATAGCGATCTACGTGTCATTCTAAGTTCAACGCCATTGACTAGACTCAAATCAGAGTCCGTCGCGTTTTATGAGGTAAAAGGTAGGGCTTATTACACTAATGCGGGCCCTAAAAGACAGGCTGTATTTTCGACCGAGTCAAAAAGTCACCAAACTTTACGAAAATGTTCTAGACATTATTCTAAGACTCTGGGAACTGACCGCGTAATTTTCGGAGTCCTGGATTATTTATTATAAATTATTGAAGATAATATATACCAGAGAGTGCCCGAAATGGGATTTAAATATGTAATTATAATTATACAAAGAAATCAGTACTTAGAAGTATTTTAATTAAATACTAGATATTAAAATACACCACCAGCATTTATCTCATAATTTTCGGAGCTCGTTTGGTATTTTTAATAATTAATATACTCATAAAATAACTCCTTATTAATTATTAAAAATATTGGACTATAATGTTATAGCTTTATAACTTACATTATGTACTAAAATCGTCCCAGGGTTATTACCCTAATTTTCTAGATATTTATAAATAAATATTGGTATTTATTAACTATTTCAAACTATTTAAAACTGATATTTTATTATTTATACTAACCATATAAATGATAAAACATATATAATATTTATAATATAATAATGATATATAGAATATTAAAATAATATTCTATAATATAAAACCTTAATGGTATAATTATAAATCATTTATAATTATTAAAACAATTAAAAACCTTTTAAACTAATTAATATTAATAATACTAATAATAATAATAATAATAATAAAAATAATAATAATAATAATAATATTAATAATCTGACCCGAAGGGTCAACCCGAACCGACCCATGGGTAAACGGGCTACTCGTTTACACTCACAAAGAAACCCAATCAGAACTCACGGGTTTGACCCGAACCCGAACCCGAATCCTAAACGGGCTACCCACATATAGTCACAACCTAACCCAACCAAGAACCCATTGGGTTAAGCCCAAACCCGAATCCAACTTATATGGGTTACCCATATATACAAACAGAAGGATTCAACCCCATATACCCATTCGGGTTTACCCAAACCCAAAACCGTATCCGAACCTAACCCACTTACTCTCTCAATGCAACCCGCCCCAGACCCGATCTCCTACCCGAGGCCAAAACGGCGCCGTTCCACTAAAAGGACCCACGGGTAATTTAAAACCCAACCCGGCCCGCTACCCTAACCCACTTACACACTCAGGCCAACCCTACCCAGACCCGAGCCCGAGCCCGGGTCTTATAACCCGAAGACCCAAACGGGTCTTCTTCTTCTCCGGCGAGCCCCGACGTCGCCAGCGAGCGCGAATCGCCGGAAAATTTTCAATCCTTCATATCTCTCTCGTCTCTCAACGAAAATCCATGAAATCAACGGCATTGTGACCGGAAAATCCTCCTCTACCACATACTAGAGGCCTAACGTCCGGTTCAGTCATTTAGTGCACTTACCAGATGATTATCCTTTCGGTCCTAGAAAAGAATAATGGCCTGCATGACCGATCAAACGACTCCCAAATTAAAAACTGTTCAAAGGGGATCCTACTGGGTTCACTAGGGTCTGTTTGGTATGATCAAAAGGGGTTTTGATCGTACTTGAGAAATCAAGCTTTCCAATGGGGCTTTCATGGTTGTCGGAGCTCATGCAGAGCCTTAGGCTCTGTTTGGGGCGTTGCATGTAGTCCCTAGGGCCTCTAGATGACATGCAGAGGGTACAGAAATGAAATGGGGTGGGGTTTTACCTCAGAGAAGTCTCAAACTCTCTCTCAAACCTCCGATCTCCTTCTTCTCTCTCCTCTGCGCCTCTTTTCCTCCTCTGGTTCTGTCTTCTCTCTCTCTCTCTCTCTTCGGGTCTGTGTGTGTGTTGAGAAGGTAAGGCAGAGAATGTATAGGCCGAGGGTGAGGGGGTGTGCACAAACCGATGGTGTAGGGTAGGGTGAGAGGTGTTCTCTCAAGCTCTCTCTCAGTCTCTCTCTCTCTCTCTCTCTCTCTCTCTATGAAATAGCCTATAAAGGCAGCTTATGTGGGCTTTGTATGTGTTAGAATGAGGGGGTGGTGCTTTATTTATAGAGGGAGAGATTTGGGGGAGTTTGGTTGTGTGCAAAGGGTGCACCAATGCATACCTATGCATGTGTGTTTGTGTGTCCAAGGGTAGATTGGGGTGGGGCCACATAATCGCTAAGTGGTAGTGTGGGTCCCACTCTCAGGTAGGTACACTGGGATGTGTGCCTGAGTCCTAGTGTATGCGTACTACTAACTATAACTGAACCTGAAAATGTAAACATGCACTAGGATGTGTCTGGGTCTAAATGTGATTTTATTTAAGGTTTTTAATATCGATATAATAACCGTCAAGATTACGACTATCTTATTGGGTGGTTCTAGGGCATCGTTATCGTCATTAGGATGTTGACTGCAGGTTCTTATAGAGATTCCTAGTTAAGGTCATCCTAATGGACCTTCTGTATCCACATCCTGGGTGACGTCACTATTTTAAATTCCTATGTGGAATTTCTGCGGGAAATTTCTGGGTGCTACATCTCTACCCACCTTATTTGAGGATTTCGTCCTCGAAATCTATAGTTTGCTAGATCTTAAAGGTACAAATCCCTATCCATAGGTTAGTCGTTCTATACTATCTCAGGCGCTCTTATCAATCTAAATGGTCTATCGGACCATAAGTTGTTTTCAACTGTTCTGGGGTCTGATTTCCTGGACATACATCAGCTCCTCCTCATAATTTCTCTCGAAATGTCCCAAATATCTTGTAATACCGTCCCCATATAAGATTCAAAGTTCTAGCAGTGGGCATGGTACCTTCGGTCTTCCATTTTGTTCAATGCTGGGGTTGATTTACTGATCTGCGAGCTCTCTTTCTGGGTCTCCGTGGTGGTGGAGCATTGTTCTGAACTTCTTGTTCGGGGCTATCTTTACGTATATGACCAGTCTTTCCACAATTGAAACACCGCACCTGTTGCCCTGTGAGTTGTTTCGGTGCTGTGCATTCCTTGGAGTAGTGTCCGGGTGTTCCGCAGTTGTAGCAGATATCACGTTGCTTTGCGTGTGTCTGAACGGCTGTCTGACTAACTCTTCTGTCACTGATCTGCTGTCTCTTGTTATGATTCTGAGTGCGCTCAGAGTTTCCTCTTGTGATTACAGACTGCATTCGGCCGGTTGTCGTGGCACTTGATTGCTTCTTCGATTTCCTCCTGGGTTGGTTGCCTGGAACCAGTTATCTTTTCCTCCCTGTTGGTGGATCTCTAGTTTCTTGCTGTTCAGAGCTATGTTCTCCAATTGTGTGGCTAATTCGACCATTTCTTCGAATGGGGGTCGAGGTATACTGCTGCTGTCTTTTGAATGTCTGGATTAAGTCCTTCGTAATGTTGCAGTGTCTTATTTCGCTGCGTATCTACCATGTAGGGAGCAAATCGCGATAGTCTCTCAAATTTTGTCGTGTATTCTTGTACTGTCATGTTGCCTTGAACTAGTTCTATGAATTCCTTTTTCTTCTTGTTTCTTTCTGTCCTTGGGAAATACTTGGATAGGAATTTTGTTTTGAATGCTTCCTATGTCATTCTCCTTGTAACATCTTCGCCCACTGTAGCTTCGACAGATTCCCACCAGTCTGCTGCCGAATACGTCAATTGAAAAACAGCCAAGCGTCTTTTCTCCATCTCGTTGCATTCTAGGGCTTAAAACATTCGTTCCATATCACGAAGCCATTGTTCAACCTCCCATGCTTCTGTCATTCCAGTGAAAGTTCCTGGTTTAAGTGCACGAAATCTCTCAAGCAGTTTATCTCCTGTTTGACGAGCATTTTCGTTGTTGATGACGCGGTCCAGGTGATCACTTGCTTGCTCCACACGTCAAACAAGAGCTCCTATCAATCCTGTTGGATCTACTGCTTGAGGTATCACATTTTTTGGTCTGTTGGATGAATTCTGAGTATTCCGTTTCCTCTTAACCATGGTGTATGCTAGCAAGGGTTATATCTACGAGTTAACACCTATTTGGTCAATACCTTATCTTATCTTGTTTGATCATATGACAAGTAACAGTATTGAGTCAACAGAGATTTCTAGTATATAACGGTTGTCACAGCTACTACTAGGATCAAGGGAAAGACATCCATATCCTTGGTCTTTCTAGACTCTAGGTTGAGCTGACCGTTCCGAGATCCATCTCAGGAAATTCATCAGTGCTAAAACATCTATTGAGTAATGGTCAGTCCTATATCCTTATCAGTAATACACATATAAGAGGTAAGAGTAGCAATTAGTTAAAAGTAAGAATTCATCTCATCCATGCCATTATAGTTACGTTAAGTCACAAGCAACTACTACTATTCAGAAAATAAAAAGGTACAACAAAAGTACGAAAACTAGTTCTACTAATCTGGAGTACATCAAAAGAAGTGGAATAAAAACATAAGATGAACTAGCTAAGGATCCATCCTCCATCTCTCTCAACATCAGAGTCCGAGGTCACCTCTCCTAAATCACTAGATGGTGGAAAGTCAATCGGAGGGATACCTATAAATGCATCCCAGGCTGGCTCTAGGGGCCAATCAGGGTCCTCTATCATCTCAGGCTCTGCTAGTGGATCTTCATCTGGATCATCATCTGAGTCATCATCAGAACCTGCAGGGGTAACAAAGTGTACTATGTCCTCTAGTGGCTCGTCCTGGTCATGGATTGCAAGGTTTCCAAGGGCATGAGAAATCCTCCATCTCAGCAGACAGCAAGCGTGGTGCTACCACTCTATGATATGCTAACTCTGGAACAGGTCTCTCACAGAAGAAACAACGTGTCCACTTCCTTATACTCTGGCGAACTCTATCCCTGATGGTGTCGCTAACATGACCAAATCCTCGAGGGGCAAACTGTCTTTCCAAGGTGACTCTGTACTATCCATCCGCATCATCGTACTCTATCTGGTGCTCCATGCTAGCCTGCCCAACACAGAAAACTAACTTAGTACTGGTGCTAATTAATGAAATATCTTAAAGTTTTATAGCGATAAGGGGGGGGGTACCTTTCTTAATTCTTTCTAAACCTCAAGTTACTGCCAATTGTTCCATGTCTGACTCCCTGAACCTACATTAGTTCCTAATTCTATATTTTACACTTGTGACTTCTATGGTTCATTTTGTCGTGGGGATTTATTAGTCACTCTTATAGATTAAGAGTATACAAGCTTAAATCAATTTACTAATGACAAGCAAGCAATACATCCACATGAATATATATATATATATATATATATCAAGTTAAAGATAATTTCCATAGATAGATTTAAACATAGTGCAACATAGTTACAAAAATATTTACATCAGAGAGTGCGTACGCTAAGTACGTACATAGTAGGGAATAGTGCCAACAATAGACACATGAAAGGCGTACAGGTTACTACTACTACGTGTTACATGCCTGAGTACAGCTATATACACAAAAGATGGACTATCAGTCCTATTACAAAGTCCTTCAATCATCCAGATCCTCGACCTTTGACTTTCCCTTCTCAGTTATGTCTTTCTTGGGTGGTTGCTTGCCCACATTCCTAGTTGGGTTAACATTGACTACGGAATCAGCATCCTCCACAGAATTGGTCTCCTTTGCCGGGACTCTTCCATCATCATCCTCCTCCCTATCAGTCCCCATGACTGATTCAACGGTCAGGGGTGTATCAGCTATGGACTCCTCTGGTACTGGAGGTGGCATAGCAAGAGATGGTCCTACAGGTCCTGGTGGGGGTGTCAGCTTAACTCGAAAAGTCATGACTCGGAGGGTATAGCTGTCATGAGTTATCTCAGCTGCTTCCTGATGAACAAGTCTAAGGGTGTTTTCTCGGTAATGTGCCTCTCTCTGCAGGATCTCTGGGTCCTCAATTCCCAACACATGTACATCATGCCACATGTTTTCCTCCAAATGCCACTGAGCACTCCGTCGAATCCTTTACCGGTATAACACTGGGTCTGCAAGCTTTATACGATCTGGGTAAACCCAATGTCCTCCAAGCCCGTCTTGGACATAGAAGGGTTCCATGCTAACCTGTCCAATATTAACTATCATAGGGTTAGTATCTTCATAAGTGGGAAAAAAAAATCTAATGGTTTATAACTTAAAGTGCATAGGACAAATGGTAAATGCCTAACCTAGGCTCTGATACCACTAAAAACCCTGTCACGCCCCCGGAGTAAGCCAAAAATAGGGAAAATAAAAATTTTCCTTTATGGGTCCGTAGACACGTGACTAGTTTGTTAACCGTCCTGTCCTTCTAACTCCGCACCATACAATCATAAGGGAAAGTGCTAGGGCATAAGCACGATCTAAACTTATCAGAGTATAAATACAGCAGCGAAAATTAAACAAGGGTTTGTAGACACCCCAATTTTGACCAGACGTCAAATTTAGGAGAGTGTCACCTCCACGTCCAATGATGATAAGGACCGAAAGATTCGAAGTATTCCAAGCTCTTCAAAAAGTTCTCCAAAAGCAATAAAATTTCACAGAAAGAAGAAAAATACCAGGTATTTAGGAGAATTCAGGTATAAGACATAACTTTTGGAAAAGATCTTCAAAAATAATTTGCTTTGAGAAAAAAGAAGACCTAAAAAGGGAAGTTCACCAAAAAATGGCACACGGCAGTCTGTCGCGGCACTCAGTGAATGCTGCACGGCAGTCAGCGAATGCCGGCACGGCGTTCACCAAATGCCGCTGACATTTTCTGACTACTGTTCTCTTTTAAAATCTGTATTTTGCAGTGCAATACGTATATGTATGCGAATAAGAACAAAAAATTGATAAAGTAAGACTGACAAAAACGCGGCAATCAATTAATTGCTGCGGCATTTGATGAGTGCCGCGCGGCAGTCACGTAGTGCCGACACGGCCTTCATGGACTGCCGTGACGGCTTTCACGGACTGCCGCCCTGTGCAGCAGTCTGTCTATTTTCAGGAAGTACGCATTGTACCACCAAATGGGATATGTACACATGTCTTTTACTCCGAATTTACTGAAAATACTTGGTAGTTTTTGTCTATATAAGAGGAGGAGCACAACACATACAAGGGGAGGGGAATATACAAAATCACTACCATTACACTAACATTTTTAGAGAAAAAAAAAGAGAGTTTTTGGAAGAGCTTGAAGAAGAGTTTGGAAGATCTTCAAAGTAGAAAAGCTTTGAGGATAGCTTGGAGGTGATCCTCTAATCATAAGTTGTTTCTTTTCTTTCTTTCTTCTAAATCCCTAATCTTCAAGTCATTTAGTTTTTTCTTGATGAAGTTTTAGAGTTTTGTCAAGTAAACTTGGAAGTCCTTACTTCCTAGTTCTTTGATCCTTCTTCTATTTTTCTTGTTTATGTTCTTCTTTTGAGATTCTTAGAGATTTTCAATATCTCCCTTGAAAGCTCTTGAGTTTGATGTTTTGAATCTCATATAAGCTTATACTTCACATGGGAGTCAAAGTTTGATCATCACTTTTTATAAGTAAATAGATGGATCCAAGTCCATGCTTATGACTTGAGTCCTCTAGCTTGATGTTTCATGGAATCCCTTCTATATTCCTTTGAGACTCATGAGTATTAGTCATATCTTCATCTCCAATGACCATCAAGTGGTAGGAGAAAGTATTTTGGGTCTAAACTCATCCTTATGGTTTTGATTCATCATCTTGAGATTTCATGAAGTCTATTCATACTTCATTTGAAATCTACAAATATAAAAGTCTTTAGCCTCCAATGACCATCAAATGGTAGGAGAAGTGGTTTGGTTTAAACCCAACTTCATGGTTTAATAGTTGGGGTTAACTAATAAAAGTTGAACTTGACAAATGAAAACAGTGAGTTCACAAACTGTTTTTGATCAAAGATTTTTAGTTCGAAATCTAACCGTTGAAATCAAGTGAAACCAACGGGAAAGTGTCAATAACACAATGCTCTACCATTGTAATTTTTGTTTTAAGGTGGTTTCATGCTCAAAATGGTTTGGTCATGAGTTTTGTGGAGTCACTACAATCTGTCCAGATTTTCAGAACAGCAACACTCTTTTTACTATTTTTAAAAAATCAAACAATATCTCTGGACAGAGAGTTGTACATCTCTGAGTGATGTCTGGTTTTTGTCCATTTCCCAGAGATCTAACCGTTGAAACTTTGATTTTCTTTTTGATTTGGAAACTAGACTCACAGAGGCATCTTGTGTCCAAAATTCACCGACATCAAACCATGAGAGACTTGCTTTTTCCCTTTTTAAAGTCCAGACCTGCTCTCTGCAATTTTCAAAATTTTTATGACACATTTGACCAACTTTGTAAATAATGGCCCAAATGATTCTCCTATGACTTAGGGCTTAAACCATATCTTGATAATGATTAATTTAGCTTAAATCCAGAGGCTAAGTGATCCAAATTAATGAATAAATCCATGTCTTATTCTTGTTCATATTCATTCATTTATGTACATCAATGCTCATAATTAGAACTAGTTATTGGATAAAGTTGGATTTCATGTTTGCTAGATCTAAGCTAGAGAATTAGGATTGATTGTGCGATATCATATTATTATGTGAAGTATGTTGACTAATCTTTGTTTTGTAGCGCATTTGAGGTACGATTTCTCAACCCCTCTCTAGTTTATTGTATTCCTTGATTTCTATTGATTTTTTGACTTAATGCGCGACACCTTAGAATTAGGTTCTGCCTAATGTGTATACGTGATTAGAGATTCTTTTTTAGGATTTTCTTTTGTCCGCATGCATTGCACGTTTAATATCGCTGCTGGACCCCGGGTAAGTTCACTTGTTCTCTATTGCATATCATATCGCTTGCTACCTGAATTACTTGGTTTTTGAAAAATATTTTGTCAATTGCAATTTTACACCCTTTGGACATGCTTTTGTGATGTAAATGTTGTTGGGTTTGTGCCCTCAAACCATTACTATATGTATTAGACATTAGCATTTTAATATATGGATATCAGCTTTACATTTTATGATGTATGTTTCTTTCATGAGATGATTGTTTAATCCATAAGTATCATAGTAAGTATTTCGTGTGTGTATGAGATACATACAATGAGATACGAATTACTATTCTTTGATACTTAAAGCTTGTCACAGTGGATGATGAGACTGGATATCTCATCAGGTATACACTGTAGCATCATTAACTACCATTGGATGGAGTGATAAATCTCAATCACTAGAGTGTGACTCTTGGTTAGTATGCTAGTGCTTATAGTGCATTGACGGACCTGAGTTTCCTATTGACGCTCAAAGCTGTCAACAGTCAATAGGAACTCATAACTTGTATAAGGTATGTGTTCTCAATCTTGAGACGATTATGAACACAGACTGTGGATATGACTGCTTTGACTTACCAATCAGTGAGGTCTATAGAAGATCAACACCTGGGTATCTTGGGTATGTCATGTTCATAGGGTTGTGAACATATATTGTCAAGATAGAATCTACCCTCTGATTCAGAGTAAGCATTCCCTTGAGAATGTCACCAAGTCGATTACTGAGTACTGCAGTCTTGTTGATAAGAGTTATCAACATGTTTGGTAATCATGAGAGGTGAATGGGACTCAAGGATTATAAGAAGTAATCATGATTCAGGTTGACAGTAACTGTTTATCCGACTACCTGAATATGATTGCGAATGCTGACGGTAGAGGGACATTAGTACAACATACAAGTCTAGTTATCGCTTCGGATATGTTCTTTTGCGTTGGAGTTCAGTTATCGTTTTATAGTGGAGTAAACGTTAACTGATCAGTCGATTAATTTGCTGATCAAAGAGTTTGGTCATGGGAGTTAATCAACTGATCTGAGCCAGCAATAAAGAGCCTAGGAGGTCTCACTCTTAGCTCCGCTAGGATGCTTAGAAAGGCAAATGAGGATGGTGTCAAGACAGGTTCGATCGATCGAAGTTGTCTCGATCGATTGAAGTCTAGACAGGTTCGATCGATTGAAGATGGTTCGATCGATCGATTGAAGATGGTTCGATCGATCGAATGTTCGATCGATCAAATGTTCGATCGATCGAAGCCACTTCGATCGCTCGAGAGCTAGGTCGGTTCTGGGAATCCATAAATAGGGCAGCTGCGTTCTGAAAAAAAAGGTGGTGGTGGTTGTTCGTCGTTTTGAACGTCTGAAGCTGCAGAAACTGTTTTGGAGCCCCAAGACCTTCTATATCCTCTCCATTAGGGTTCCCACCAACCCTAGCCCTTCCTGCGAGCATCCATAGGAGTCATAAGAGTGAAGACCATCTAGTAGAGGCTGCTGGAAGTCAGAGATTTCAGAATTGGGTTCAAGATAGTAAGGTATAATTTTTGTCCCCTCTTGTGCGCATCTATAGAGTTGATGGGTAGTAGATCCGGGCATGCCAATTAAGTTTTATAACTTGATTTTTTCGCTGCGCGTTTAAACTTAGAACTTAAACCAGTTTTTCCAACAATTGGCATCAGAGCCAGGCTCGTTTGGATCTATAGATGTGTTAATGGAACACTATTTTGATTTGCATGTTGATTTTAGAACTGTTTTCGAAACTGCATCGTCACAGATCTGTTTCTGCAGTGTTATCGCAGTAGTATACAAATCTGTGATTGCATAGGATGCAAGGCGGGTTCGATCGATCGAACATATTTCGATCGATCGAACATACTGTTCTCAAGCGATCGAACAGTCTTCGATCGATCGAAACTTTCTGGTATTCGATCGATCGAATGAAGTTAGATCGATCGAGACAGATACTTTGTCAGGTTCTCTATTTCACAGTTTTTAAGAGTTTTGAAATTAAAAACTTTAATTTTAAAATATTCTGTAAAATTTTCAAATCATTCTGTGAAACAGAATGTTCAAGCGATTGAACAGTGTTCAATCAATCGAAGGTTCGAGCGATCGAACGGTCTTCGATCGATCGAACTATGACAGAGAAGTAAGATGCTGTTTTAAGTTCTAATTCAGTATGTAAAGAGTTTATATACTGTGTGAATCAATTAAGTGTTTCAACAGTTACATATATTTGTTATGTATGTATGGACGCGAGTACGACTAACCCTTTTGCAGCTAGATTAGTCGCTATCTCCCATGGCACCAAATCATTTGAATATTTGTATTTAAATTGTTTGAGATTGGTGCATGTTGTAATTTAAGTTTGGTTTGGTTTTAAGGCATATGTAAAGGGCGCTGCGACTTCAATCCTACGAAAAGGAAAGTCGCACCGGTTTCCCTAGCCTCTTATTTTGTTGTTATTTCTATTTCTAGATAAATTGTAAACTTCGAAAGAAGCATAGGACAAATGTAATAGAATTAGAAAATCCATGAAGATGGAGCAAGGAGCCGTTATCCATGAAGATGGAGCTAGAGGCGATCAAACCAAAAGGAGGTTCTATAGAGATAGAGCCATGGGAGATAGAGGCATTGTTTGAATGCCTATATTTCATTTTAGTTTTTTTTGTTTTATGTGCTTGGTTTGTGATTGGCCTATAATACATTGTTGCATGCACGCAAAACAAGTTTTCTAAAATAAAATTCAAAAACCATTTTCAACACATTAATAAACATTAGATGTTTATGGGAAGTGTGTAGAAACAGATTTTCTCAAAAAGCAAAATCCTTTTTACTAAAACTAGTGGGAGAGGGTCTTATTAATTGCACCCACGATCTTCCATTAACGGTTCACTGTAAGATGAGTGGTGCATCTGTGTCACCTCGTCAGGGGTGATCATTCCATATGGAGGGTGCATTACTCATTGGTTACTAGATGTGAACTTCTTTTGATAGGATCAATCAGACGTGTTAGAGGGTGACCACCACACGGAGGCGCTATTTGAGACGGTTGTGATTGGATCCTAGTTAATGGTACACACTAGCTAAGCTATGGATAAGGGATCCCACACGGGGCATTATTCATAAACTTAGAGATCAAATAGGTTCGGAAGTCATAACTTGTTTTGCAAGAGTTGCATAGCAGATAAGTTATGATAAATCGAAAGATCAAACATTGACCACCACACGGAGGCTTTACTCTTTCGTTTCGATATTCCGGCGACTTTGTTTTAAAATAAGAGTTTTAAAAGGATTCTTTTATTTCAAACTGTCAAATTCTGATATCCATATTTATTTTGTTTTGATTTTTACAGTAAATCATAATGTCTGGATCTGCATTTAGTCCACTTGCCACCATACTCACACAAAACAAGTTAACTAGAAACAACTACACTGAATGGAAACGTAACCTTGACATCGTGTTAACTGTGGAGGATCACATATATGTCCTCACCACCCCTAGCCCTGAAGAACCTGCGGCAAATGCTTCGGCAGCTGCCAGACGCGAGTTCGACAAATGGAAGAAGTCGAATGGAATGGCTCGTTGCTATATTCTGGCCTCAATGGCTGGTGTGTTGCAACACCAATTCCAATCGAATGATTCTGCCAGTGACATTATCACATCCCTGAAAAAGATGTTTGGGGAGCATGGCAGGCCTGCCAGGCAGGTAGCCATGCAAAAGATAATGAGTGCAAAGATGTCGGAAGTACTCCAGTCAAGGAACATGTTTTAAAAATGATTGGTTATTTAAACGAGCTGGAGACCCTAGGTGCCAACATCGATGCACAGACCCAAGTTGATATGATCCTTAATTCGCTGTCGCCTTCATTCGCTCAATTTAAACTTAACTATAATATGAATCAAATGAATTTTTCAATGAGCGAATTGATGAGTTCTCTTTTGGCAGCGGAAGGGGTGATCAAACCTGGGGTCAACATTTTGAACGTTGAGAAAAGCGCTTCGTCTTCCCGATCTGTGCCGAAAGGAAAGAAAGGGAAGAAGAAAGCTAGCACTGGTGGTTCAAGTGTTGGACCAGTTCCTAAGATTGCAAAATCTAAGGGAAAAGGTAAGGGCAAAGGGAAGGTGGGTGGCCAAGGCAAAGGAAAGTGTTTCCAATGCGGTGAGAAGAGCCACTGGAAGAGGAACTGTCCAGAATTCTTAGCTACAAGAGTTCAAGGTATGATTGAATCACATGTGATTGAAGTAAGTTTTATAACGGATATTTCAAACACTTGGTGCATTGATTCTGGTGCGACTAACCATATCTGTAATTCATTGCAGGGGTTCAGATCAACCAGGAGGTGCAGTGATGGGGAAATCGTACTTACTCTAGGTTCTAGCGCAACCGTTTCTGCGGTTGCTATAGGAGTCGTAGTTTTAGAGTTTCTAGACAATAAAATTTTGATTTTATCAGATGTACTTTACGTCCCTTCAATGAGACATAATTTAATTTCAGTTTCTAATTTATCGAATAATGGTTATTCTTTTCATTTTGGAACTGAAGTTGTGATTAAAAGAAATAGTTCTTTTATATGTTCTGGTGTTAAATCAAATGGTTTGTATGTGATTACTCCCAATATTTTTAAAGACTCTTGCATGGAACTTAATAACTCAGTGGTTACTGTACCATCTAA
Source organism: Hydrangea macrophylla (assembly GCA_033977485.1). Taxonomy (NCBI): domain Eukaryota; kingdom Viridiplantae; phylum Streptophyta; class Magnoliopsida; order Cornales; family Hydrangeaceae; genus Hydrangea; species Hydrangea macrophylla. The sequence goes on along the minus strand of CM066987.1, from coordinate 64,444,402 downwards.
AAGAAAGAGACCTTCCACTAATCCAATAAGGCTTTGGCATATGAGGCTTGGCCATATCAATCTAAATAGGATTGGCAGACTAGTCAAAGAAGGGATCTTAGGCGATTTGGTTCTAGAACCAATGGAAGTCTGCGAGTCTTGTTTAGAGGGTAAGATGACCAAAAGGCCCTTTCCTACAAAGGGAAATAGAACCGATGCATTATTGGAATTAGTTCATACTGATGTGTGTGGACCAATAAATATTAGAGCAAGGGGTGGTTATGAGTCTTTCATAACATTTACTGATGACCACTCCAGGTATGGATATGTGTACCTAATGCAGCACAAGTCTGAAGCCTTTAAAAAGTTCAAAGAGTTTAGGGTTGAAGTGGAGAAGCAATTGGGCACACATATCAAGGCCATTCGATCTGATCGAGGTGGCGAGTACCTCTCTAATGAGTTTATTGATCACCTCGTACAAAATGGGATTCTGTCACAGTTAACTGCACCTGGTATGCCTCAGCAGAACGGTGTAGCGGAGAGAAGGAATCAGACTCTTTTAGACATGACTAGGTCGATGATGAGTTACTCGGAGTTGCCATTATTCCTTTGGGGTTATGCTTTGGAAACCGCTGCGTACATACTAAATCTAGTACCAAGCAAATCTATTCCCAGGACACCACGAGAGATGTGGATTGGGCGCAAGCCTTCTTTGCAACATCTCCGGATATGGGGGTGTCCGGCACATGTGCTGAAAGGAAAGATGAGCAAGTTGGATTCTAGATCGAAAGTATGTTACTTCGTAGGGTATCCAAAGGGTACTTATGGATGGTATTTTTATGATCCAAGCGAGCAGAAAGTGTTTGTTAGTACGAATGCTGTTTTCTTGGAGGATGACTATATCATGAACCATAAGCCTAAGGGAGGGATAGATCTTAGAGAGATAGAAGGAGAGCCCTCAGTCCAACCCGTAGTTGATAACGATATAAATCAAGAAAATACCACTTCTTCACCTATTTCTGCACCGGTACCTAATCGTAGTGGGAGGATTATCAGCCAGCCTGATAGATACATGTTCTTAGGAGAAGTTTTTGAAGCTGTCTCCATAGAATCTGAATCTGATCTTGCCACATACGAAGAGGCAATGGATGATGTAGACTCGGCTCATTGGATTAAAGCTATGAAGGCTGAATTGGAATCTATAGATTCTAATCAGGTCTGGGATCTTGTAGAGCTTCCAGCCAATATTAAACCCATTGGCTGTAAGTGGGTCTACAAGAGGAAAAGAGGATCTGATGGAAAGGTTGAAACATTTAAGGCTAGGCTTGTAGCGAAAGGTTATACTCAAAGGGAGGGCGTTGACTATGAGGAAACCTTCTCGCCGGTAGCCATGCTGAAGTCCATCAGAATACTCTTATCCATTGCTGCATGCCTAGATTATGAGATCTGGCAGATGGACGTCAAGATTGCATTCTTGAATGGCAATCTTGAGGAGGACATCTATATGCAACAACCAGAAGGGTTCATAGCTGGTCGGAAAGGTAACTTGGTATGCAAGTTGCAAAAGTCCATTTATGGGCTTAAGCAGGCATCCAGAAGTTGGAACATCCGATTTGACCAAGCCGTCAAGTCGTTTGGTTTCATACAGAATCTGGATGAACCTTGTGTATACAAGAAATGTGAAGGAAAAGTGGTGGCTTTTCTTGTGCTTTACGTTGACGACATTCTACTCATTGGAAATGATGTAGCGGCGTTGTCAACGGTCAAGGTTTGGCTAGCTAGTACTTTCGATATGAAGGATCTAGGAGAGGCGAGCTATATTCTTGGGATAAAGCTCTTTCGGGATCGCAAGCGAAAAATAATGGGATTATCTCAAGCTGGTTATATCGATAAGGTGCTAACTAGGTTTTCAATGGATAATTCGAAGAAAGGTTTGTTACCTTTCAGGCATGGTTTAGCGTTCTCCAAGGACCAGTGTCCAAAGATACAGGAGGAGAGGAATCGCATGACAGGAATTCCCTATGCTCAGCAGTGGGAAGTCTCATGTATGCAATGTTATGCACTAGACCAGATATTTGCTTTGCCGTTGGCATGGTTAGTAGATATCAGTCGAATCCAGGTCCAGAGCACTGGACAGCCGTCAAGCACATTCTTAAGTACTTGAGAAGAACTAAAGATTATATGCTTGTGTACGGTGGTAGTGAGTTAATTCTAGTGGGATACACTGACTCGGACTTTATGTCAGATAAAGATTCGAGAAAGTAGACGTCCGGTCATCTCTTTACCTTGGGAGGTGGTGTTGTCAGTTGGAGGAGCATTAAGCAGAAATGCATTGCAGTCTCAACTACAGAAGCTAAGTATGTGGCTGCTTGTGAAGCCGCAAAGGAAGCTGTTTGGCTCAAGAAGTTCCTTATGGAGCTTGAGGTGGTACCAGCGTCGCTGTCACCTATTACGCTTTATTGTGATAATAGTAGGGTAGTGGCTCAGTCCAAGGAGCCAAGGAACCATGGAAAGGGAAAGCACGTAGAGCGGAAATATCATCTTATCCGAGATATTGTTCAACAAGGAGATGTGACTGTCACCAAGATTGCCAGCGCTGACAATCTTGCTAATCCGTTTACAAAGGCCTTGCCATAGAAGGTCTTTGATCGTCATCTAGATAGTCTAGGTCTCAGATGTAATCCTGTATGGTTATGAGTGCAAGTGGGAGTTTGTTGGGTTTGTGCCCTCAAACCATTACTATATGTATTAGACATTAGCATTTTAATATATGGATATCAGCTTTACATTTTATGATGTATGTTTCTTTCATGAGATGATTGTTTAATCCATAAGTATCATAGTAAGTATTTCGTGTGTGTATGAGATACATACAATGAGATACGAATTACTATTCTTTGATACTTAAAGCTTGTCACAGTGGATGATGAGACTGGATATCTCATCAGGTATACACTGTAGCATCATTAACTACCATTGGATGGAGTGATAAATATCATTCACTAGAGTGTGACTCTTGGTTAGTATGCTAGTGCTTATAGTGCATTGACGAACCTGAGTTTCCTATTGACGCTCAAAGCTGTCAACAGTCAATAGGAACTCATAACTTGTATAAGGTATGTGTTCTCAATCTTGAGACGATTATGAACACAGACTGTGGATATGACTGCTTTGACTTACCAATCAGTGAGGTCTATAGAAGATCAACACCTGGGTATCTTGGGTATGTCATGTTCATAGGGTTGTGAACATATATTGTCAAGATAGAATCTACCCTCTGATTCAGAGTAAGCATTCCCTTGAGAATGTCACCAAGTCGATTACTGAGTACTGCAGTCTTGTTGATAAGAGTTATCAACATGTTTGGTAATCATGAGAGGTGAATGGGACTCAAGGATTATAAGAAGTAATCATGATTCAGGTTGACAGTAACTGTTTATCCGACTACCTGAATATGATTGCGAATGCTGACGGTAGAGGGACATTAGTACAACATACAAGTCTAGTTATCGCTTCGGATATGTTCTTTTGCGTTGGAGTTCAGTTATCGTTTTATAGTGGAGTAAATGTTAACTGATCAGTCGATTAATTTGCTAATCAAAGAGTTTGGTCATGGGAGTTAATCAACTGATCTAAGCCAACAATAAAGAGCCTAGGAGGTCCCACTCTTAGCTCCGCTAGGATGCTTGGAAAGGCAAATGAGGATCGTGTCAAGACAGGTTCGATCGATTGAAGTTGTCTCGATCGATTGAAGTCTAGACAGGTTCGATCGATTGAAGATGGTTCGATCGATCGAATGTTCGATCGATCGAAGCCACTTCGATCGCTCGAGAGCTAGGTCGGTTCTGGGAATCTATAAATAGGGCAGCTGCGTTCTGAAAAAAAAGGTGGTGGTGGTTGTTCGTCGTTTTGAACGTCTGAAACTGCAGAAATTGTTTTGGAGCCCCAAGACCTTCTATATCCTCTCCATTAGGCTTCCCACCAACCCTAGCCCTTCCTGCGAGCATCCATAGGAGTTATAAGAGTGAAGACCATCTAGTAGAGGCTGCTGGAAGTCAGAGATTTCAGAATTGGGTTCAAGACAGTAAGGTATAATTTTTGTCCCCTCTTGTGCGTATCTATAGAGTTGATGGATAGTAGATCCGGGCATGCCAATTAAGTTTTATAACTTGATTTTTCCGCTACGCGTTTAAACTTAGAACTTAAACCGGTTTTTCCAACATATGTATATATGTATTAGTTGAGGGCATGCTTAGATTAATAAATTTGATTAAAAGGATGTTGAGTAGAGGCCTATCGCAAGATAGGATGAGAGAGGGTGTTTTAGTCCGACGGGCTCCTTCCTCTCTCATTCCATAATCCCCGGACCTAGTTAATCTTTGGTTTCTCATAAGATCAGTTTCCTTTTAAATGGTTTCTTAATTTTTCTTTTAAAAATTAAGTGGCGACTCATTTTTTTGAAATTGAATTTAAACGAATTTTAAATAAAAAAGCTGTGGGTAAAAGAAAATTGCGATATCCACAGGGTTACAATAACTTCAATCTTAATACAAGAGGCCATACTAATCAATTTACATAATCTTAAAACTTGAGAAATTGTCTATCAGGTCTTGGGAAAGGCTTTATTCTCCTTGGCTCCACGGTACTGCATCCTGAACTCTTCCTTTTATCTCCAAACCTGCAACACACTGGGCATACGAATGCCCAGGGCGTAACATGCCGTCAGCCTTGGAACAAGGCTGAGTGAGAGTCTCAACCGCACAATAATCAGTAAATACAGAACATCTCTCAACTCACGTCATAGTTTAGTACTTTAAGGTATGGTTAATCTCTTATCAAAAGACGCATCCTCACCACGGGCATAGCAGAGGTTTCAACAAAACAGGTAAAAAGATAAACATAGCATCATAGAATACATTCTCCTTATTATAAACTCGTGCGTGCAAATGCATGACCAATAAGACTCACTCCCAACTCTTTTTCAAAGATACTTGCTTTTTAAAACAGATACTTTTCAAAACCATTTCATTTCAAAATCAAAACTTTCCAAACCAAATCATTTTGAACCAATTCATTTTTACTCATCAACTCAATCTCATCATTCACTTTCTCTTTCTCATCCACTTGACAACACGCGGTATATCAAGGATGATAACATGCTATCACAGCCAATTCATACTCATTCCCTTGATAGGTCACCGGACATCTTCACGGCACACACTATCTGTAAACAATGAGACTGGCACATGGGATGTCTTCAACCATGTGTATACTCTCACCGGTCGTCTACACGGCTGAGAAGTATATTAGAGTACTAACCGAACGTCTTCAATGATACATGGGACGTCTTCAACCACGTATGTGCATCACCGGACGTCTTCAACGGCGAGAGGCGCGCTAGGAACCCTAACCGTTCATGTCCACCCGGCTCGTCAGCTGTTGATCCATAGGATCCAGAAATCACATCTCTTCACATTCACATATCTCATCTCATTCATATTCTCATCAAACACCTCTCTTTTCAGACAATGCATGCTAACACAAGTCATGAAATGTATGTGACTCCACTACCGATACCCATGTGCAAAACCACTTTTATTCTCTTTATTATTAACATAGCGTGCATATTTATTCCAGTCAACAACATCGTAAAACGTGCATTTAACAATTAGCAGTAGAAACGTAACATATAGAGCATGGATCTCATAACATGGATTTGATACCGATAAACATATAGATAAAACCCTTGACATGCTCATGTATGCGATAGCACTACCATATCATGCTTTGCATAGTCTTACAATGATTGGAAATACACGTGACATCATAAATCAACATATCACTTATACAAAATATCATACAGGTAGCTTTTAAACATCTTATATTAATCTTATTAAGATTAGAGTGAGGTTAGGAAACTCACACCTCGAGTCACCGATCCTCGAAAAGCGGATAACCGTCAAGTTCTACAATAATAAACGGAAGAGACGACAATAATGCATGAGTACAACTATAGGGGCAAAATGGTAATTTTACCAAATGAAGTCATAAACTTCAAGATAGCGATCTACGTGTCATTCTAAGTCCAACGCCATTGACTGGACTCAAATCGGAGTCCGTCGCGTTTTATGAGGTAAAAGGTAGGGCTTATTACACTAATGCGGGCCCTAAAAGACAGGCTGTATTTTCGACCGAGTCACAAAGTCACCAAACTTTACAAAAATGTTCTAGACATTATTCTAAGACTCTGGGAACTGACCGCGTAATTTTCGGAGTCCTGGATTATTTATTATGAATCATTGAAGATAATATATACCAGAAAGTACCCGAAATGAGATTTAAATATGTAATTATAATTATACAAAGAAATCAATACTTAGAAGTAATTTTATTAAATACTAGATATTAAAATACACCACCAGCATTTATCTCATAATTTTCGGAGCTCGTTTGGTATTTTTAATAATTAATATACTCATAAAATAACTCCTTATTAATTATTAAAAATATTGGACTATAACGTTATAGCTTTATAACTTACATTATGTACTAAAATAGTCCCAGGGTTATTACCCTAATTTTCTAGAAATTTGTAAATACATATAGGTATTTATTAACTATTTAAAACTATTTAAAACTGATATTTTATTATTTATACTAACCATATAAATAATAAAATATATATAATATTTATAATATAATAATGATATATAGAATATTAAAATAATATTCTATAACATAAAACCTTAATGGTATAATTATAAATCATTTATAATTATTAAAACAATTAAAAACCTTTTAAACTAATTAATATTAATAATACTAATAATAAGAAGAATAATAATAATAATAATAATAATGATATTAATAATCTGACCCGAAGGGTCAACCCGAACCGACCCATGGGTAAACGGGCTACTCGTTTACACTCACAAAGAAACCCAATCAGAACTCACGGGTTTGACCCGAACCCGAACCCAAATCCTAAACGGGCTACCCACATATAGTCACAACCTAACCCAACCAAGAACCCATTGGGTTAAGCCCAAACCCGAATCCAACTTATATGGGTTACCCATATATACAAACACAAGGATTCAACCCCATACACCCATTCGGGTTTACCCAAACCCAAAACCGTATCCGAACCTAACCCACTTACTCTCTCAATGAAACCCGCCCCAGACCCGATCTCCTACCCGAGGCTAAAACGGCGCCGTTCCACTAAAAGGACCCACGGGTTATTTAAAACCCAACCTGACCCGCTACCCTAACCCACTTACACACTCAGGCCAACCCTACCCAGACCCGACCCGAGCCTGGGTCTTATAACCCGAAGACCCAAACGGGTGTAGACACCCCATTTTGTCGGCTATCAGATTTAGGAGACACATAGCTTGGTGGTTCACAATGATCGTAAAAGACTCAAAAGGACTCTCGGAAGTCAGCTCTATCTCTCAGAATGCTCAGAATGACCAAAATGCCCCTGAAAGCCCGAAAACTCCCAGATTTGGTCCCAAAGTTCTGAAAGCATGCTACGTCGTAAGAAAAGTGATAAAATGAATTTTTAAGAAAAATCGGATGAAATCGTCAGCTCCCAGAGACCCCCGGAAGTCCCGGAAGTTCCCGGAAAGTCCCCGTTGACCGGTTTGACCAGGTTTGACCAGGTTTGACCAAGGTTTGACCAAGTTTGACCAAGTTTGATCGAAATCGTCCGAATTCACCGGAATCATTTTAAATCATGAGAAAAGTGTTAAAACAAGTTCCAAAAGAAAATCGAGCGAAAACATCAGCTCCCGGGAACTCCCGGAGGTTTCCAGAACTTCCCGGGAATCCCAGGTTTGACCAGTTTGACCAGAATTTGACTTTGGAATCGGGGCACCAAAACAATTTTCAAATATTTTTCATGGATACTAGAGGTCAATAGCTTTCCAACGGTATATCGCACATAATTTCTGGATTTAAAACGAATTTATAATGAATTTCCGAAGGTAAAAAAGGCGATCAAATCGGCTTTTATCGCGAATACCGCAAAACTTTTCAAAGTGACCTATCACCGAACTATTTTTTATGTAAAGTAGACTCCATTACCTTTCCAACGGTATATCACAACCTCAGTTTGGAGTTCATACGCATTTTCTGTGAATTTCGGACAAAATAGGGCCTTTTCGCGAATACCGGAACCTCTGGGGGCCTAAACGTAAATTTCTGGGCGTCTGAGGAGCAGTGCCGCCGCGGCACTGGCCCAGTGCCGCCGCGGCACTCAACCCTCGCAGAGTCTATTTTTGTAATTTTTTTGGGGGTCCAATTTGATTAATTGAAAGCCAAAACGACATAGTTTTATGTTCACAGTTGTTTGGGACCAATGGGAGTACTTCTAAAACCCCAAAACCACCCCAAATTGGCCTATTTAAACCCTCCATTGCTCTTCATTTTAGGGGGGCCAAGTGCAAAGCTTGAAAAGTTGTAGAGAAGAAGAGAGATAGAGATAGGTTTAGAAGAGAGAAAGGGAGCTTCTCCCATTGATTTTCCATAAGAAAGTGAGTTTTATTCTTGATTTCTTCCATTATCCTTCCATATACTTCACATTCAAAGTCCATTCCAACCCTCATTCTTGAGCATTCTTGAGTTAGGAAGCTACTTCCATGTCCAAATGTCAAAATCTATGAGTGAAACACCAAGCTACAAGTCCAAAATCACATTGATTATCATCTATTGATTGCTATTTACTTGCTTTGATTATATATATGTTCATCTCTTCTTATCTCATTTCTTTTTTTATTTTTCTTTATTTACTTACTAGTTCATCATCATCTAAGTGATGACATGAAGTTTGGGGTGAGTGAATCCTTATGGATAGTAGCTCTTGACCTCAAAAACATGTTTGATAGATGATGATTATAACCTCAATACTTCCAAGATGTTCTTGAAATGTATTGAAGTTATGTCCAAAATAAAAATGAATCTCTCCAATAATATTGGGAGTTCTTTGATGATTCAAGGTTGGATGAGGTTCTAAGTGGTCACATGGTCATCTCAAGAGTTTAAGTTCATGCTTTGAACATCTATTTCAAAACCCCCAATCAAGAACTCAAACTCTATTTCAAACCCAAATCCATTTTCTTCAAGAATGATCCAAAACAATGAGCTGTTCAGATTCAAAGATTTGTTTTGAATTAAATACTCAAGTTATGATGATGAAACCACTTGGAAAATCTTCCTAATACATCATAGTTTGTCCCCATTTTTTTCCATCAATTATAGAAATGTGAATGTATTTGTTTTGGATGTGAGAAGTTCATATTCATAATCTGCCTCTGTTCTCACAGAATGTTCACCCAACTTCTTGCACTTATTCTGGATATTTGCATCACTGTACATATATCTTTTATATTTTTTTTATAAAACTTGGGTGTCTTAGGAAACTTTTGGTATATAATAGGTCATCATAAACCTTTCTTTGATTTATGAAAAATCATACAATATCAGTCAACAGTGCAGTTTTTGTTTCTGAGTCATGTGTACATTCTGATTTTTTTCTTTTAATCTGTGATAGCTATCGATGTTTGGCTTTTTGATTTATTTTCTAGACACAATAAGAATGATCTCTGATTTTTCTTACATTTTTCTAGGCACGTTTGACCTCCCATTATAATGTTGCAAAGTAACACATGCAGTCTGTCCACTATTCACAGCAAGCACATTTCAACTTTTATTCTTTGATTTGATGCTCATATGCATTCTAAATTAGCTCATATCTTAGGAAGTAGTTCATACTACATTTGTATATATCCCATGTTGATTTAATCCATTCATTCATACACATTTTAGACTTCTAAGTCGTTCTAGAAATCCATGTACACAAAACACACTACAACCTTTGCACATTTTAGATACATACATTGCATCCATGCAAGATTTGGGGTTTTTATAACTCTTAATCTAAGAAAATTATAAGGAATGAACTTGATCACACGTTCATGCTTCCCCTTGGATCTAATCATCCTTTCTCATCCGTCCCGGGGATTGAGAGATCTTCTTTTCTCAAAGAATAACATGCATCATACTAGCTTGTTAAGCATATTTTGATTTCTTTGTTTATTTGTTTCAAGAACAATTCATGTCCCCTTTAGATTAAGGAAACTTAATTACTTGATACATGATTAGACGATTTTTCCTAGGTTTATTTGTGTGATCTTTCACTTTACATTGCATGATATTTGACTTAGATCTTATGAATGATATTTTATCTTTAGATCTTCCATTTTCAAGTTTCTTATGTGATGTAATATACTATCATAGTATTATTTGTCGAACCAAACATAGTATAAGATGATTATTTGGATGCTAATTGAGGCCCGTCGAAAGGCGGGGCGAGTTGAGGGTGTTTTAGTCGTGACAAAGGCTCCTTCCTCTCTCGTACCAAAACCCCGAACCAAGTTCTTTGGTTATGAAGGCCGGTGCCCTTTATCCGTTTGGGTGAGTCAAAATTAGGTTTCTTGGTTCCTTAAAGACCAAGTGGCGACTCTGTATCTGTTTTCAACAGACCTATTTTCTTTCTTTGATTCAAATCAATTTCAAACGAGAGAGCAGTGGTCCGATTTCCGCGTGTCCACAACGGGTCTTCTTCTTCTCCGGCGAGCCCCGACGTCGCCGGCGAGCGCGAATCGCCGGAAAACTTTCAATCCTTCATATCTCTCTCGTCTCTCAACAAAAATCCATGAAATCAATGACATTGTGACCGGAAAATCCTCCTCTACCACATACTAGAGGCCTAACGTCCGGTTCAATCATTTAGTGCACTTACCAGAGGATTATCCTTTCGGTCCTAGAAAAGAATAATGGCCTACATGGCCGATCAAACGACTCCCAAATTAAAAACTGTTCAAAGGGGATCCTACTGGGTTCACTAGGGTCTGTTTGGTATGATCAAAAGGGGTTTTGATCATACTTGAGAAATCAAGCTTTCCAATGGGGCTTTCATGGTTGCCGGAGCTCATGCAGAGCCTTAGGCTCTGTTTGGGGCATTGCATGTAGTCCCTAGGGCCTCTAGATGACATGCAGAGGGTACAGAAATGAAATGGGGTGGGGTTTGACCTCAGAGAAGTCTCAAACTCTCTCTCAAACCTCCGATCTCCTTCTTCTCTCTCCTCTGCGCCTCTTTTCCTCCTCTGGTTCTGTCTTCTCTCTCTCTCTCTTCGGGTCTGTGTGTGTGTTGAGAAGGTAAGGCAGAGAATGTATAGGCCGAGGGTGAGGGGGTGTGCACAAACCGAGGGTGTAGGGTGGGGTGAGAGGTGTTCTCTCATGTTCTCTCTCGATCTCTCTCTCTCTATGCAATAGCCTATAAAGGCAGCTTATGTGGGCTTTGTATGTGTTAGAATGAGGGGGGTGGTGCTTTATTTATAGAGGGAGAGATTAGGGGGAGTTTGGTTGTGTGCAAAGGGTGCACCAATGCATACCTATGCATGTGTGTTTGTGTGTCCAAGGGTAGATTGGGGTGGGGCCACATAATCGCTAAGTGGTAGTGTGGGTCCCACTCTCAGGTAGGTACACTGGGATGTGTGCCTGAGTCCTAGTGTATGCGCACTACTAACTATAACTGAACCTGAAAATGTAAACATGCACGAGGATGTGTTTGGGTCTAAATGTGATTTTATTTAAGGTTTTTAATATCGATATAATAACCGTCAAGATTACGACTATCTTATTGGGTCTAGGGTATCGTTGTCGTCATTAGGATGTTGACTGCAGGTTCTTATAGAGATTCCTAGTTAAGGTCATCCTAATGGACCTTCTGTATCCGCATCCTGGGTGACGTCACTATTTTAAATTCCTACGTGGAATTTCTGCGGGAAATTTTTGGGTGCTACACATGTCTAGCGACTTCATCAGGCCGACTCGCTTGACCTTTTGATGGCTACCTATGGCGATGACTGACCGTTTAGATGTCGCCTTGTTTAAATTGATTATTTTTGACTAGTAGCTCTGTTCTCTCTTTGCAAACTGTATCTACATGCATTCGAGTATAAGGCAATGACCCAATTTTTGTAACATTAACTCTTGCGTGGACATATGCGTCCTAGCCCATATAGCTAGGGTAGGCATTGACTGATCATACATGCTTTTTGTATCAACTTGACTAGAAGTTATATATAGAAATACTCTTTTGATGTTGTTGTCATTTAAACTGCTTTATACTTCTGTTGCATGCATTTTCCTCATTCTACTATCACAATCATGCATAGAATGGCTGGGAGACCGAGAAGAAACAGGAATTTAATTGATGGAGCACCTGAGGCTGCTGATCCCACTGGAATGTTTGAAGCTTTCATCAGACGTCTCGAAAGGGTTAGTAATCAGAATGAAAACCGACGAGACTGCCGAATTGGATATAAGTTGCTGGAGAGATTCCGTGCGCTAAGGCCCGAGCAGTTTGCGGGTAGCGCAGAACCATGGAAAGCAGAACAATGGTTAAGACAGATGGACCGCATGTTCGAAGCTGTGCAATACAACGAGATGGACAAGAGGAGGTTAGCTACCTTTCAGTTAACTGATGCCACCATAGATTGGTGGGATTCTGTCATAGCTACTTTCGGGAATGGAGCTACAATGGGAATGACGTGGACTGAGTTCAAGGGGAGATTTTTGGAGAAGTATTTCCCGGCTACGGAGAGGCACAGGAGAGAGAAGGAATTCATGGATCTAACACAAGGAACCAAGTCGGTGTAAGAGTACACCACACAGTTCGAGAGATGTCTCGGTTCGCCCCTCATATGGTTGATATTGAGGAAAAGAGGATTCGTAAGTACAATCAAGGGCTGACACCGCAAATTCGCCGCCTGACTCTCGGTCACCTAGATAAGTCGTTTGAGGGATTGGTTGGCTTGGCTACTGATCTAGAAGAGGATGCTCGAGTGAACCGTAAACAATTCAAATTCTGGCTGCCTCAAAGGGTTAATTTTGGAAATAGACCACCAATGAATCGTACCCAAGGGCGGAAGAGCAATTTCGACAGAAGCAAAAAGACCTAAGCTATCACCTATCCGACTCGATCTTGAGTGGGAGAAGGTAGTAATACTGAAAAATGCTTCAACTGTGGCAACCCCGGTCATCTGGCTCGAGATTGCAAGGCACCAAGGCATGGTCTGTTACAACTGTGGTGAACCAGGCCACATCAACAAGTTCTGCACTGCTCCTAAGCAGGTGACGTATGGTCAACAGAATCAGACTCGCTTGAATGCTGTTATCCCAGATGCTGCTGGATATGATGGAACTATTTATGAAGAAGGAGTTTATGGAGAAGCTCAACCTGATCAACAAGCAGTGGAAGGTACATTAACTTTGTTTAACTCCCATGTTAAAGTGCTATTTGATATGGATGCTGCTCTTTCGTTCATATCTGTTAATATGATTCGGAGATTGGGTATCGTTCTTCATCATTTAGAGAAAGCTTTGAGGGCTACTTCACCATTAGGAGCTGCAGTCAGATTAGGACACGTGTGCAGGGATTGTCCTTTACGTCTAGGAGACCGTGAAATCCCTGCAAGGCTAATTGTCGTATCAATGAAGGAGTTTGATATAATCCTATGAATGGATTGGCTCTCTCAGAATCAAGTGAAGTTAGATTGTGCGAAGAAGAGAATTACGTTCCCCGACAATGAGAATCAACCCTTTGATTTTCAATGTAACCCTTCGGGAGATATGTTATCGAAGTCGTCAGTATAGAAGCGACAGTGTCGTCTACACCTGTAGTCAAGGACTTCAAAGAAGTATTTCAAGACGTTTCTGGTTTGCCGCCCGAGAGAAGTAAAGAGTTCTATATTGAGCTTATACTAGGTACCGTACCGATCACGAAGGTTCCCTACAGAATGGCCCCCACTGAACTGTTGGAATTGAAGGAACAAGTTCAAGAGCTCGAGAACCTAAGTTTTGTACGTCCAAGTACATCACCTTGGAGAGCACCAGTATTATTTGTGAAGAAGAAGGACGGGACGCTTCGGTTGTGTATCGACTACCGAGAATTGAACCGATTGACTATCAAGAACAAGTATCCCTTGCCTCGGATCGACGACTTGTTTGATCAACTACAAGGAACTACGATATTTTCAAAAATAGACCTAAGGTCGGGATATCATCAGTTGAGGGTATGGAAGGAAGAGATACCTAAGACTGCATTCAGAACCCGATATGGTCACTATGAGTTTTTGGTGATGCCGTTTGGAATGACGAATGCCCCGGCAGTGTTTATGGATCTGATGAACACAGTGTTCAAATTTATTTGGATCAGTTTGTCATCGTCTTTATAGATAATATTTTGATCTATTCTAAGTCGGGAGAAGAACACGAGCAACACCTTTGGATTGCGATGCAGATGCTTAAGGACCACCATTTGTATGCCAAGTTTAGTAAGTGTGAGTTCTGGTTGCAAGAAGTGAATTTTTTTGGACACAAGGTGTCATTGTAGACACCCCATTTTGTCGGCTATCGGATTTAGGAGACCCATAGCTTGGTGGTTCACAATGATCGAAAAAGACTCAAAAGGACTCCTAGAAGTTAGTTCTATCTCTCAAAATGCTTAGAATGACCAAAATGCCCCTGAAAGCTCAAAAGCTCCCAGGTTTGGACCAAAGTTCTGAAAACATGCTACATCGTAAGAAAAGTGATAAAATGAGTTTTTAAGAAAAATCGGATGAAATCGTCAGCTCCCAGAGACCCCCGAAAGTCCCGGAAGTTCCCGGAAAGTCCCCGTTGACCGGTTTGACCAAGGTTTGACCAGGTTTGAACAAGGTCTGAGCAAGTTTGACCGAAGTCGTCCAAATTCACCAGAATCATTCTAAATCATGAGAAAAGTATTAAAACGAGTTCCAAAAGAAAATCGAGCGAAAACGACAGCTCTCGGGAATTCCCGGAGGTTTCCAGTTCTTCCCGGGAATCCCAGGTATGACCAGTTTGACCAAAATTTGACTTTGGAACCGTGGCACCGAAACAATTTTCAAACATTTTTCATGGATACTAGAGGTCAATAGCTCTCCAATGGTATATCGCACATAATTTCTGGATTTAAAACGAATTTATTATAAATTTCTAAAGGCGAAAAAGGCGATCAAATCGGCCTTTATCGCAAATACCACAAAACTTTTCAAAGTGACCTATCCCTGAACTATTTTTTATGTAAAGTAGACTCCAATACCTTTCCAACGGTATATCACAACCTCAATTTGGAGTTCGTATGCATTTTTTGTGAATTTCGGACGAAATAGGGCCTTTTCGCGAATACCAGAACCTCAGGGGGCCTAAACAGCATTATCTAGACGAAGGAGGAGCAGTGCCGCCGCGGAACTGGCCCAGTGCCGCCGCGGCACTCTCTCCCAGAACAGTGTATTTTTGTAATTTTTCTTGGGGGTTTATTTTGATTAATTAAAAACCAAAACGATGTAGTTTTATGGTTTCAGATGTTTGGGACCAATAGGAACACTTTCTAAATCCAAAAACCACCCTAAATTGGCCTATTTAAACCCCCCATTGCTCTTCATTTTAAGGGGGCCAAGTGCAAAAGCTTGAAAAGTTGTAGAGAAGAATAGAGATAGAGATAGGTTTAGAAGAGAGAAAAGGAACTTCCTCCTACTATTTTGCTATAGAAAGTGAGTTTTAATCTTGTGTTCTTCCATTACCTCTCTTATACTTCACATTCCAAACACCCCCAATCACCATTCTTGAGAATTCTTGAGTTAGGAAGCTACTTCCAAGCTACTTCCATGTCCAAATGTCAAAATCTATGAGTGAAACACCAAGCTACAAGTTCTATACATCATGACTATCATCTATTGATTGCTATCTATTTTCTTGCTTGTTTATATACTGTTCATCTCTTCTCATCTCATTTCTTTTTGATTGTCTTTATTTACTTACTAGTCCATCATCGTCTAAATGATGACATGAAGTTTGGGGTGAGTGAATCCTTATGGATAGTAGCTCTTGACCTCAAAAACATGTTTGATAGATGATGATCATAACTTCAATACCTCCAAGGCATTCTTGAAGTTATGTTCAAAATAAAATAAATCTCTCCAATAATATTGGGGGTTCTTGATGATGAGTTTGATGTTGATATTACAAGAGGTTATAATCTCTATTTGATGTTGAAAATGTATTCTCAAAACCTCTATTTCAAAACCCTCCTCAATCCCCCCCATTTTGATTTCAAGAAAGAAAACCTTGTTTTCCCCAAAATCTTCAAAACAGTGAGTCAAAACAGTTAGTGAGCTGAGTTCAAAGATTTCTCTAGAACTCAATACTCAACATATGGATGCAAGGCCACTTGGAAAGTCTTCCTAACTCATTGGAGAACACCCATGATTTTTGGTTTGACTTGGAAGTACTTGAAAATGGTCCATTTGGACCCAAACATTCCTTCCAGACATTCTGCCCCTGCTATCACAGCAGCTTGGTTAACTTCTAACTCCTTTTTCAGAAAACCTTTTCCAAAAGGGGTGGTCCTAACTTATTTTTTCCTTAAACTTCAATGTCTTAGGGAACTTTCTGTATAAAATGGGCCCCTAGATCATCGTGTTTTATTTTCTAAGACTTTTCAACATTTCAGTCGACAGTACGGACTCTGTTTCTGAGTGACCTCCATTGTTCATATGATGTTTCTCAATCTGTGATAGTTATTAAAGATTGGATTTTTGGGTAGTGTTCTAGACACAATAAGGAAGATCTCCATAAAAAATCATGCACTGAAAACATTCCTAACTTCTCTTTTCAATTTTCAAAAGATCATGCTACTGTTCTATCCACTATTCACAGCAAGCACATTTCAACTTTCATTCTTTGATTTGATGCCTACATGCATTCCAAATTAGCTCATGTCTTAGGAAGTAGTTCATACTACATTTTTAAATATCCCATGATGATTTCATTCATCCATTCATACACATTCTAGACTTCTAAATCATTCTAGGAATCCATGTACACAAGGCACACTACAACCTTAGCATATTCTAGATACATACATTGCATCCATGCAAAGATTTAGGGCTTTTGTGGCTCCTAATCTAAGAAGATTAAAAGGAACGAATTTGTTCACACGTTCATGTTTTCCCTCGATCTAATCTTCCTTTCTCATCCGTCCCGGGGATTGAGGGATCTTCTTTTCTCAAAGATTAACATGCATCATACTAGCTTGCTAAGCATATTTAGATCTCTTTGATTATTTGTTTCAAGGACAATTCATGTCCCCCTTTTAGATTAGGAAGTCTTGATTATTTGATATATGATTAGACAATTTTTCCTAGATTTATTTGTGTGATCTTTCACTTTGCATTGTGTGATACTCGGCTTAGATCTTATGAATGATATCTTATCTTTTGATCTTCCAATTTCAAGATTCTTATGCAATGTAATATACTTATCATAAATATTAATTGTCGAACCAAACATAATAGAAGATGATTATTTGGATGCTAATTAAGGCCCGTCAAAATACGGGGCGAGTTGAGGGTGTTTTAGTCGCGACAAAGGCTCCTTCCTCTCTCGTACCAAAACCCCGAACTAAGTTCTTTGGTTATGAAGGGCCGGTGCCCTTATCCTCTTGGGTGAGTCAAATTAGGTTTCTTGGTTCCTTAAAGACCAAGTGGCGACTCTGTATCTGTTTTCAACAGACCATTTTATTTCTTTGATCAATTTCAAACAAGTTCCGGAACCAACAAAGAGGCGGAAGCCCGATATCCACAATCTGGCGACTCTGCTGGGGATATTTATTTTAAAACAAAATAATACAGAGGTTTGACTCATAAGAAGCATCCTTAAAATCATCTTTTTACTGTGTCTAGATCACCGCATTGCACTTCTGCATTTCCCCTTCGACTGTGTCTAAAACGCGGCGCTGACATTGTTCAGGTCTTGTTGTGCTAGGGCACAAGTCACCGTTGATACTGTACCTTCCAAGGTATATCAAAAAGAGTAAAAACCTCCGTACTGTCTCCCTGACGGTATATTGGAACTCTCGTCAACGGACCCTCTTTGACTAAACCCAACCTTTGCATATAAATTCCTGTAGAACCTTTCATAGGACTGTTCATTTATCTTTTCAGATAGGACAATGTGATATAACTGCTGTATGCCCTGGCGGGATTACCTGCGCGGTGTAGACGCTTATGTGGCATAGAACAGAACCTCTTTCTTATGATTCCCAAGGCAATCACTCACATGTAATCACATTGAGTTGACTTGCCTAGGCACCATGATAAGGATGTCTGCTCCATGCTCACAAAGATATACACCGCAAACCTTGTTTGTTGGTCCTGAGACATAGGAGTATGAAAACTTGCTAGACAGTATGATCACCATCATCACCTACTCTCGTCGTATATCCCTATTTCTTCCAGAAACTCTACCCAACTCATCAGGATATCCCTGTTTCTCCTAGAAACTCTATCCGAATCACCCAGATTTCCTAGAAATCCCTATTTCTCCCCAGATTACCCAGAAATCTCAATTTCTTTCAGAAACTCCGATATACTTATGTCCCCCCCCAGATATTCTTGCTTCCCCTAGAATACCCAGAAACCTAAATTTTTCTTAGAATACTTGTTTCCCCAGAAACTCTGTCCGACTTACCCAGTTACACCTGTTTTCCCAGAAGCTCTGTCCAAATCTCTCAGATTACCCAGAAATCTCAATTTCTCCCAGAAACTCTGGTATACTTGTTTCTCTCAGAAACTCTGTCCAACTTACCCAAATTTTCATGTTTTCCCATAAGCTCTATCCAAATCTTCAAGATTTCCCAAAAATTCCAGCAACTCCGTCCAAACTTCCCAAAAATGCCTAGATGTACCAATTTCTCCCAGAAATTCTGATTTCCTAATTTCTCCTAGAAGCTCAGTCCCAATCAACCAGAAATCCTTATTCCTCCTAGAAACTTAAATGATTTCTAAGAAATTTCTCCGAATCTTTCAAATCCCTATTTTTCCCAGAAACTCTGTCCAAAATTCCCGAAGTATCCCGAAAATCTCTGTTATCCCTTGGTGATCATACTGGAAAGAAAGGTTAGCACACTTTGTATGACTAGGACCTTACTTGCTTAACTGCTATATGTTAGAAGTAGAGGCATCATATAGATTAGGGCTCACATCCGCATGCTTGTCTCACATGCACACACAATTCCTATCAGTCTGCATGCATGTACATCTTGTCAATCTCACATGTGTCAGTCCTACACATCAAATGCATGCATGTCATCATCCTCACTCATCTCAATCATTGTATAGAAGTCATTTTCACACTGCAACCGTCATCAGTTCACATCAATAAATCCTTCAAAATTTCGATCATCTCTCCCTACTAGGAGTCCATAAGAAGTACGTCGCGCCTCTGCTAATTTGGACTTTTACTTCTGTTTGTAGAAAATCGTAGCCCCGGGTACGAACACCTTTGTACCTCCCCGAATCATTATCGTGATTGCGGGCTAGCCCAGGCTATCATAATGGCCTACCAAGCTCTCGAAGGGAAAGTGAACAAACTACAAACCACTATTGAACATCTAAGTTTAAGGATAAGCCGATTTGAGAAGATGGTGCGGAGCATCAACAAAGGAAAGTATGGGTTGCCCGACGCCATCTATCCAAGCCCATTTCCACATCCGAATCTCTACTTGTGTCCAAGCCCACACCCTAGCCTTGGTAATCCTAGACCATATCCAAATCCAAAAGCCACTCCAAGGACCCACTTGAACTCAAAGTTTAACAAAACCCACAACCCAAGAACCTTCACCAACCTGGGTATGCCATTGTCCGTTATCCTTGATAACCTCATCAAAAAGGGGCACCTCCAACTCCTTCAGCCTCATGCTGACATCCCTCCGCCAAGTTGTGACCTGTCCAAAAGTTGTGCCTACCACCAAGGTCCAGGCCACGACACCGACAGCTGCGTGCGCCTTCGCCATGATATCCAGGACCTCATTGATAAAAAAATTATCAAGCCTTCACCCATCCAACCCTATGTCAACCAAAATGTCAGCTTCATCGAACCTAAAGCCCCCGGCTCATCCGTTCAAATGAACCCTTTTGCTGATACCCTTGAATGTTGAACCTATGCCAGTGAAGCGATGGTGTTTGGGACTTTTGATAGCAAGCAAATGAGGATGCTCTTTAAAAAAAATAATAATAATAATAAAATAAGAGAGTCATCGTGACACTCTGTTTGAGATCAAATCGAGTCTAGTCGAGTCTGTTGTATATTTTGTCTATTTCAAGTTTAGTCGTGTGGTCGAGTCTGTCTGTCACCGAGTTGCTAATGAATCTATAATCCTTCTCTACTGATGGAATGAAGTCTCATCTGATGTGCCTAGTCATAGATACATGGATCGCTGAACTGAAGTGTCACTTTTCAAATTACCATGGATATTACTGTGCTAAAAAAAAAACTTATTTTTACTCAAACAAAAATCCTGAAAGGTTAAAGTCAATTTTGTGCCGACACCGATGAAGAGCCGAGAATTGAATAGTCTTACTTTAAGAATTTAAAGATTCTCTTGCCTCAATCTTGAAAAGACATACTTGAAGCTGACTTGGGGCTTGCCCAACACCCTTTTCCCACCATTTCGAAGCCTTAAGCCCAATCCAATTGGGAGCCACGCAATCTGTCCGATTAAAAGCAATACAAACTTAGCCCTTGATGGTAGCCAAACATTTCAGTGAGTTTCATCTCCACTTTAAAAAAAAAAAAATAACAAAAAAAAAGAAAGAAAAAGAAAAGAAAAGAAAAGAAAAGAAAAAGCTCGCTAGGTTGAAAATCCGAAAGGGCACCTAGGCAAAAGTTAGAGCTGAAAAAGGTGTTGATTTCCAAAATCTGACCCTAACCAGTCAAAATGTTGGAGAAGATTTTGATGAAACAAATGAGAGAATCATACGCTTCAAGATACATCTTAAGAACGTTCCAAGATCACATTTCAAAAGGCACGGAATGACCACAAATAAATTCCGAGAGCTGACATGCACATTCTGAAATTCTGAGATTGCGATTGAAAGATCTCACAAGAATCGACTACATTAAAAAGCAAAATTGACTGGCTAGGCGAAAGTGAAAAGGATCAATCCTCAAAACAAAACAAAAAGAAAAAGAAAAAGAAAAGAAAGGGAGATTGAAACTGAATCATTTTATTCAAGGCTACCACAAGTGGCTCAAGTTTGAACTTCTTTGACGATTGGTTTGAAAAACCCTCATACCTCAAATCCCTTATTTTAAGCCTTGCCTTGAACTACGCTCGACTTGATTCCCACTCGGGGATACATAGGCAACCACATCGGTTTGGTCAACACCATCATAATCAAACCAATTTCTTTCAAGCCTTGCCTTGAACTACGCTTGACCTGATTCCCACTCGGGGATACGTAGGCAACCACATCGGTTCGGTCAACACCATCATAATCAAACCAATTTCCTTCAAGCCTTGTCTTGAACTATGCTCGACCTGATTCCCACTCGGGGATACGTAGGCAACCACAACTGTTCAGTCGCCCCACTTACCTAAAAATCAACCCGTTTCTTTTTGACCATGGCCCGAACTACGTTCGACTTGATCCCCACTTGGGGGTACGTAGGCAGACTTTCAAAAAAAAAAAAAAAAAAAAAGGATGGCTCGCTAGGTCGAAAATCTGAAAGGACGCCTAGGCAAAAATTAGAGTTAAATCCAAGGTGAGCAATAACAAAAGAGAGAAAAGAGCTTGCTAGGTCACCTCATTAGTGCCTAGGCAAAAGTTATGAGCATTTGAGAGATTAAAGTTACGGTCCATACCTCAAGCCAAAAAATCACCTTCCACATTAGGGGCAAACTTCGGCTACCCGCCTCGTTTGTCTGACTTTTACTATCTACCCTTCATACAAGGGGCAAACTTTGGTCACCTACCTCGTTTGCCAAAAACCTCCAATAAACCATCATCCAAACTAGGGGCAAACTTCGGTCACCCACCTCATTTGCTTATGAATCCCACTTTGTACACCTCAAACTAGGGGCAAACTCCTCTTGCCTAACACAATCCCTTCACACCGAGGGCGAGTTTTCAAGTTACCAAGTTGTTTTGAAAATTTTGAAATAGAGCATCTTTTACTCTAAAAGCTAAGGCACTAATTCAAAGCACTTCCTGGGAGAAGTAGAAAATTGACTAGATCACTAGGGAGGAATTTTAAAAAAAAATCAGATTTATCAGCAAAGTGCTACCATGTTAAGATGAGGGGTGAATGGTACATCGTTTATGACAAAAGCACATCAAGTTTTAACAAGACGAGCTTGTTTCATTTTGGTGTCAAATGTGTTGTCCTCGTGCGTCAGTGTCTGTCAAGTTTTTGAGTCTGTTGAAGTCTCAAATGTGTTAGTCAATAGTGACTAATAAAATTTTCAAATCAAGTTATAAAGAGCATGCCAATACAAGCAGAAGTTTCAAACACCATTACTGCACCGATTAAGGCGTCAGCATGAGAAGCGTCCAAACTTAGGGCAAATGCGAATTTCATCCCTTTCCAAACCATCAAAAATTGACCATCATCTCCTTGCAACATAAGTCCATGAGTGGCTGTTGATCTTCCTTCATGCAACATAAGTTCATGAGTGGCTGTTGATTACCTTCCTTTGTTCATGCAACATAAGTCAATGAGTGGCTGTTGATGATCTTCTTTCATCCTAGCAACATAAGTCCATGAGTGGCTGTTGATCTTTCATCTTTCTTCATGCAACATAAGTCCATGAGTGGCTGTTGATGATCTTCTTTCTTCATGCAACATAAGTCCATGAGTGGCTGTTGATGATCTTCCTTTCTCCTAGCAACATAAGTCCATGAGTGGCTATTGATCGCTCATCTTTCTTCGTGCAACATAAGTCCATGAGTGGTTGTTGATCACCCTCCTCTTTCAATATCAAAACCTTAACTACCGCAGACCATCTCCGTATCCCTCATCACAAATAGAATGATACCTTGACTCCCATTTAATGGGTGTAATGCCATCTTCCTAGCAGAGTGCATTATCCATTCCAGTGGCCCATCTCAGTCAACACCACAGAAGAAATCACATTCATCCCTAGCAGAGTCACTTCACCCCCCAAGAAAATTTAATTTAATCCCCAACAGGCATATCAATTCGTCAGTTATTCTAATCAAGGTTAGTCCAACCATTGGTTCAATCCATGACAGTCACAGTAGTTCACTGTCAACTCATCCACTCGATTCGTACATCGTCAGTTCAATCCATGACAGTCACAGTAGTTCACTGTCGACTCGTCATCTCGATTCGTACATCGTCACCTCAATCCATGATAGTTACAGTAGTTCACTGTTGACTCATCATCTCGATTCATACATCGTCAGTTTAATCCATGACAGTCAAATTAGTTCACTGTCGACTCGTCTTCTCGATTAGTACATCATCAGTTCTTATGATCACGGTTAGTCCGACTATTGGTCAAATCCATGACAGTCATAGTAGTTCACTGTCGACTCGTCATCTCGATTCGTACATCATCATTTCTTTTGATCACGGTTAGTCCAACCGTTGGTCCAATCCATGACAATCACAGTGGTTCACTATCGACTCGTCATCTCGATTCGTACATCATCATTTCTTTTGATCACGGTTAGTCCAACCGTTGGTCTAATCCATGACAGTCACAGTAGTTCACTATCGACTCATCATCTCGATTTATACATCACCAGCCCTCTAGATTGAGGCAAGTCCTTCATCGCCAGCCTTCTAGATTGAGGCAAATCCTTCATTGCCAGCCCTCTAGATTGAGGCAAATCCTTCATCGCTAGTCCTCTAGATTGAGGCAAATCCTTCATCATCAGCCCTCTAGATTAAGGCAAATCCTTCATCACCAGCCCTCTAGATTGAGGCAAATCCTTCATCACCAGCCCTCCAGATTGAGCAAATCTTTCATTACAAACCCTTTAGGTTAGGGTAGAACTTCCACATCTATCAATCATTTTAGAGAGATTCTCAGAGAGTTCCCTACCATCCCCAGCAGAAGATAACAAAAGTTCGAACCAATTCTCTGGACTTTGTCATCATAAGGATCGGCCAGCGATTGAAAACATCACCCGCAGTTAAATCACCCTGATTCCTAGGGCAAGCACTGTCTATTCACAATTCAAGGATCCGTGTCCAAACAAATATCATGAGCTTCCTCACCAACTCAACTATCGTGAGCTTCCTCACTCCTCTATCCAAAATCATGAGCTTCCTCACCAGACAAATATCATGAGCTTCCTCACCAACTCAACTATCATGGGCTTTCTCACTTATCGTGAGCTTCCTCACTCCTTCGTCTAAAATTATAAGCTTCCTCACTCCTCTGTCCAAAATCATGAGCTTCCTCACCACTCGTTTACCGTGAGCTTCCTCATTCCTTCCTCCAAAACTGTTAGCTTTCTCACTTATCGTGAGCTTCATCACTCATTTGTCCAAAATTGTGAGTCCCCCTCACCTACCTATTAATTATTGTGAGCTTCCTTGCCTGTCGCTTATCGTGAGCTTTCTCACTTATCGTGAGCTTCCTCATTCCTTTATCCAAGATCATGAGCTTCTTCACTTATTATGAGCTTTCTCACTTGTCGCTCTTGAGCTTCCTCACTCTGGTTTCCTCAAACTGTCAGTTATCGTGAGATCCCTTACTTGTCGGTTATCTTTAGTTATCATCCTCGAGGACCCCGCGTCCAATCTGTTTTGCTTATAAAGCACACTTCCCAAATTCCAGTAGTTTGCCCCTAGACCCAGAGCCTTCTAAACCTTGATGTCCTTATCCGAGTCATCCACCACACCATAGTCGCAAACACTAGCACAACACTAGCCCACTCGGAATGGCATACCCCATAGCACCTACTCATACTAGGATTAGAACACTAGGCATGATAGGACTCATATACACAATCATATCACATCCATGCATTGCATATCACTCTTTTAGCATAGCATCCGCCTGATTGTTGTATGTGCATGTGTGATTGGTTCCTTTGTGCCCTGAACTACGCCCTGGTCTGATTCCCCTTGGGATACGTAGGCAACTCACGAAGAGCACGACCAGCACTAGCCTCAGCATCATTGCATCTTTTGCAACACTTTTTAATCCTAAATCTATAACCTCCAAAAGACCTGTCTCTTCAAAGCTTTGGCACTCGCTTGCGACATGCGTTGCCTCGCAAGTTCATGCCAAAGAGGGGCAAACTGTAGACACCCCATTTTGTCGGCTATCGGATTTAGAAGACCCATAGCTTGGTGGTTCACAATGATCGAAAAAGACTCAAAAGGACTCCTGAAAGTTAGTTCTATCTCTCAAAATGCTCAGAATGACCAAAATGCCCCTGAAAGCTCAAAAGGACTCCTGGAAGTTAGTTCTATCTCTCAAAATGCTCAGAATGACCGGTTTGACCAAGGTTTGACCAAGTTTGACCAAAGTCGTCCAAATTCACCAGAATCATTCTAAATCATAAGAAAAGAAAATCGAGCGAAAATGTCATCTCCCGGAGGTTTCCAAAACTTCCCGGGAATCCCAAGTTTGACCAGTTTGAACAAAATTCGACTTTGGAACTGGGGCACCGAAACAATTTTTAAACATTTTTCATGGATACTAGAGGTCAATAGCTCTCCAACAGTATATCACACATAATTTTTGGATTTAAAACGAATTTATTATAAATTTCCAAAGACGAAAAAGGCGATCAAATCAGCCTTTATCGCAAATACCACAAAACTTTTCAAAGTGACCTATCGCCGAACTATTTTTTATGCAAAGTAGACTCCAATACCTTTCCAACGGTATATCACAACCTCAATTTGGAGTTGGTATGCATTTTTTGTGAATTTCTGACGAAATAGGGCCTTTTCGCGAATACCAGAACCTTAGGGGGCCTAAACAGCATTATCTGGACGAAGGAGGAGCAGTGCTGCCGCGGCACTGGCCCAGTGCCATCGCGGCACTCTCCCCCAGAATAGTGTATTTTTGTAATTTTTCTTGGGGGTTTATTTTGATTAATTAAAAACCAAAACGATGTAGTTTTATGATTTCAGATGTTTGGGACCAATAGGAACACTTTCTAAATCCCAAAACCACCCTAAATTGGCCTATTTAAACCCCCCATTGCTCTTCATTTTAAGGGAGCCAAGTGCAAAAGCTTGAAAAGTTGTAGAGAAGAAGAGAGATAGAGATAGGTTTAGAAGAGAGAAAAGGAACTTCCTCCTACTATTTTGGTATAGAAAGTGAGTTTTAATCTTGTGTTCTTCCACTACCTCTCTTATACTTCACATTCCAAACACCCCCAATCACCATTCTTGAGAATTCTTGAGTTAGGAAGCTACTTCCAAGCTACTTCCATGTCCAAATACCAAAATCTATGAGTGAAACACCAAGCTACAAGTTCTATACATCATGAATATCATCTATTGATTGCTATCTATTTTCTTGCTTGTTTATATAATGTTCATCTCTTCTCATCTCATTTCTTTTTGATTTTCTTTATTTACTTACTAGTCCATCATCATCTAAATGATGACAAGAAGTTTGGGGTGAGTGAATCCTTATGGATAGTAGCTCTTGACCTCAAAAACATGTTTGATAGATGATAATCATAACTTCAATACCTCCAAGGCATTCTTGAAGTTATGTACAAAATAAAATAAATCTCTCCAATAATATTGGGGGTTCTTGATGATGAGTTTGATGTTGATATTCCAAGAGGTTATAATCTCTATTTGATGTTGAAAATATATTCTCAAAACCTCTATTTCAAAACCCTCCTCAATCCCCCTCATTTTGATTTCAAGAAAGAAAACCTTGTTTTCCCCAAAATCTTCAAAACAGTGAGTCAAAACAGTTAGTGAGCTGAGTTCAAAGATTTCTCTAGAACTCAATACTCAACATATGGATGCAAGGCCACTTGGAAAGTCTTCCTAACTCATTGGAGAACACCCATGATTTTTGGTTTGACTTGGAAGTACTTGAAAATGGTCCATTTGGACCCAAACATTCCTTCCAGACATTCTGCCCTTGCTATCACAGCAGCTTGGTTAACTTCCAACTCTTTTTTCAGAAAACCTTTTCCAAAAGGGGTGGTCCTAACTTATTTTTACCTTAAACTTCAATGTCTTAGGGAACTTTCTGTATAAAATGGGCCCATAGATCATCTGTATTCAGTTTCTATGATTTTTCAACATTTCAGTCGACAGTACGGACTCTGTTTCTGAGTGACCTCCATTGTTCATATGATTTCTCTCATTCTGTGATAGTTATTAAAGATTGGATTTTTGGGTAGTGTTCTAGACACAATAAGGAAGAGCAACATAACAAATCATGCACTGAAAACATTCCTAACCCCTCTTTTCAATTTCCAAAAGATCATGCTACTGTTCTGTCCACTATTCACAGCAAGCACATTTCAACTTTCATTCTTTGATTTGATGCCTACATGCATTCCAAATTAGCTCATGTCTTAGGAAGTAGTTCATACTACATTTGTACATATCCCACGATGATTTCATTCATCCATTCATACACATTCTAGACTTCTAAGTCATTCTAGGAATCCATGTACACAAGGCACACTACAACCTTAGCATATTCTAGATACATACATTGCATCCATGCAAAGATTTAGGGCTTTTGTGACTCCTAATCTAAGAAGATTATAAGGAACGAATTTGATCACACGTTCGTGTTTCCCCTCGATCTAATCATCCTTTCTCATCCGTTCCAGGGATTGAGGGATCTTCTTTTCTCAAAGATTAATATGCATGATACTAGCTTGCTAAACATATTTAGATCTCTTTGATTATTTGTTTCAAGGACAATTCATGTCCCCCTTTTAGATTAGGAAGTCTTGATTATTTGATATATGATTAGACGATTTTTCCTAGATTTATTTGTGTGATCTTTCACTTTGCATTGTGTGATACTCGGCTTAGATCTTATGAATGATATCTTATCTTTTGATCTTCCAATTTCAAGATTCTTATGCAATGTAATTTACTTATCATAAATATTAATTGTCGAACCAAACATAGTAGAAGATGATTATTTAGATGCTAATTGAGGCCCGTTGAAAGACGGGGCGAGTTGAGGGTGTTTTAGTCGCAACAAAGGCTCCTTCCTCTCTCGTACCAAAACCCCGAACTAAGTTCTTTGGTTATGAAGG
Organism: Hydrangea macrophylla; assembly: GCA_033977485.1. Lineage (NCBI taxonomy): Eukaryota > Viridiplantae > Streptophyta > Magnoliopsida > Cornales > Hydrangeaceae > Hydrangea > Hydrangea macrophylla. The sequence continues at coordinate 64,416,251 of CM066987.1, read as the reverse complement.
GCCGGTGCCCTTATCTACTTGAGTGAGTCAAATTAGGTTTCTTGGTTCCTTAAAGACCAAGTGGCGACTCTATATCTGTTTTCAACAGACCATTTTCTTTCTTTGATCAATTTCAAACAAGTTCCAGAACCAACAAAGAGGCGGAAGCCCGGTATCCACAGTCATCTCAAGGAATTTCTGTGGATTCGTCCAAGACAGATGTTGTGTCGAATTGGGTCAGACGACTCAGACCGATCAACCCCATAGAGGTTAGAAGTTTTCTTGGACTCGCCGGCTATTACCAAAGATTTGTTGAGGGATTCTCTAAAATAGCTGCACCATGGACTGGGTTGACGAAGAAGAATTTGAATTTTGAATGGGCCGAGAAGCATGAGTGGGCCTTTCTAGAGTTGAAAGAGAGACTCACTACCGCACCGGTACTAGCTACACCCAAGCCTGATGAGAAGTTCACTATCTTTAGTGACGCGTCATATCAAGGCTAGGGTGTGTACTTATGCAAGATGGTAGAGTTATCGCCTATGAATCCAGACAGCTGAAGCCGAATGAGTTAAACTATCCCATTCATGACCTGGAATTGGCTGCAGTAGTCTTTGCACTCAAGATTTGGAGACATTATCTCTATAGTGAAAAGTTTGATTTATTCTCTGATCACAAGAGTCTGAAATATTTGTTCACACAAAAAGAGTTGAACATGAGGTAACGCAGATGGATGGAGCTGATCATAGATTACGACTTTACATTAGAGTACCACCCTGGTAAAGTTAATGTGGTCGCTGATGCTTTGAGTCGGCAGATTCGTGAGACGATCGCCTCCTTAATGGTTAGAGAATGGCGAGAATTGGAGACATTGGCAGAGTTTGATGTACAGAGTGCTGAGGTAAGAAAAGGACAACTTTTTGGATGTCTTATCCTACAACCCGTTCGTATCGACTACAACATTAGAGCACAGAAAGAAGGTGAGAAGTTTCAGACATGGTTCGTTAAGATGTCAGAGAAAGACCCGGCAAAATAGAAAGTGGGAATCAATGGAGTATATTGTTGCAGAGACAGATTATGTGTACCAGACTATGGGGATTTAAGAAATGATATTATGGAAGAAGAACATAAGTCAAGATATACAGTTCACCCAGGAGGAACGAAAATGTACAAGGATTTGAAGAGAAATTTATGGTGGCAAGGTATGAAAAAGGATGTGGCCGGATTTTTATCCAAGTGTTTGACTTGTCAGCAAGTCAAAGCCTAACATCAGAGACCCTCGGGATTGTTGTAACCGCTACCTGTTCCTGGTTGGAAGTGGGAGCACATAACTATGGATTTTGTAGTGGGATTGCCTCGATTTCAACAGAATCATGACGCCATTTGGGAAATTGTGGATCGATTAACGAAATTGGCTCATTTCATTACTTACAGTATGACATACTCGGTATAAAAGATGAGCCGGATGTATATACAACAAGTTGTGCGACTTCACGGTGCACTTGTGTCAATTGTGTCAGACCGTGACGCGCGCTTTACTTCTGGATTTTGGGAAAGTTTGCAAGAAGCTATGGGAACCTCGCTCAAGATGAGTACTGCTTTTCACCATCAGACAGACGGATAGATTGAGCGTGTTAATTAGATCATGGAAGATATGCTTAGGGCTTGTGTTATTGATTTTGAGGAATATTGGAAAACACACTTGCCTTTGGTTGAATTTGCCTATAACAACAGTTATCACACGAGTATCAGGATAGCTCCGTTCGAAGCATTGTACGGATGACCATGTCGTTCTCCGTTGTATTGGGCAGAGGTGGGAGATACGGAGTTGTTGGGACCAGATTTGGTTAGAGAAACCAACGAAATGATTTCTTTGGTCAAGGAAAGAATGAGAACCGCTTAGAGCCGGTACAAGAGTTATGCTGATCGATGCCGGAAAGATTTGGAATTTAGTGTTGGAGATCATGTACTTCTTAAGGTGATTTCATATAAGCAATGAAATTGGCTCATTTCATTGCTTATAGTATGACATGCCCTGTAGAAAAGATGAGCCGGATGTACATACAACAAGTTGTGCGACTTCATGGTGCACTTGTGTCAATTGTGTCAGACCGTGATACGCGTTTTACTTCTGGATTTTGGGAAAGTTTGCAAGACGCTATGGGAACCTCGCTCAAGATGAGTACTGCTTTTCACCATCAGATAGACGGACAGACTGAGGGTGTTAATCAGATCATGGAAGATATGCTTAGGGCTTGTGTTATTGATTTTGAGGAATATTAGAAAACACACTTGCCTTTGGTTGAATTTGCCTATAACAACAGTTATCACACGAGTATCGGGATAGCTCCTTTCGAAGCATTGTACGGACGACCATGTCGTTCTCCGTTGTGTTGGACAGAGGTGGGAGATACGGAGTTGTTGAGACCAGATTTGGTTAGAGAAACCAACGAAAATATTTCTTTGGTGAAGGAAAGAATGAGAACCGCTCAGAGCCGGTACAAGAGTTACGCTGATCGACGCCGAAAAGATTTGGAATTTAGTGTTGGAGATTACGTACTTCTTAAGATTTCACAGACCCGAGGAGTGGTACGCTTCGGTCTCAAGAGAGGGAAGTTAGCTCTGCGTTTCATCGGACCGTTCGAGATTTTGGAAAGTGTCGGGAAAGTGGCATATCGACTGGCGCCATCACCAAAGATGTCTGGGGTTCATAATGTATTTCATGTGAATATGCTGAGATAGTACATACGAGACCCCTCGCATGTGGTCAGTTATGATGATATTGAGATGAGTCATAATGTTTCTTACAAGGAGAGGCTTGTGAAGATTCTGGATCAGAGTATCAAGAAGCTGAGGAATAAGGACATTTCGTTGGTGAAGGTTCAGTGGAATCATCATGACGAGAGTGAAGCCTCATGGGAAGTCGAAGTTGAGATGAGGAAGAAGTACCCGGAGTTATTTCATGACTAGTTAGTCTTGATTTCGGGGGTGAAATCCTGTTTAAGGGAGGAAGGGTGTAACAACCTGCATTTCATGTAAATTTAATTTGCATTTCACATTAAATTTGTATTCCTGGTGTTAATATAAATTGCAATTCTCATGTTTTGAAATCTTATTTCTTGTGATATTTTATATTAAAATTCTTTTGGGGTCAAACTGTAATTTTACAAATTTTAGTGATACCTGTGTTGAATTTCAAATCTGTATTTCAAAACGGTGTAAATATTTTCTTTTAACTCAAACAGTATTTTTATGAAACAGGAAAATCACTCCCTACGTTAAATGAATTTTCAGTATTTTTGTGGTGAATACCGCGCCACAAAAATACCAATTTATGTTTAAAACTGTCCGCGCCATGTTAAACTCCTACTATATGGGATTCTCCACCAATCAAGAGGTGACATATGCTTTTTCATTTAATGCTAGTAATCATTAGATTGGCTTTGTTTGGGTATGCTTTTGAATCATGTGTTAACTTTATGCCATAAGCTAAATTGCCAAACATCACAAGAGATTTCTAGCCTACTTGTTAGAGCATTGTTTGGTGGTGCTTCCTGTGGTCTGTTTGATTGTGTGTGGATATCGGCATTTGGGCCCACTTTTAAACCTTTTTTTTAAAACCACTTTCAAATTCAAAGAGTCGCCACTTAGTTTTTTTAGGAAAATTAAGAAACCATTTTTAAAAGCAATCGACTTTTTGCAAAACCAAAGATAATCTGGGTCTGGGGATTATGGAATGAAAGGGGAAGGAGCCCGGCGGACTAAAACACCCCCTTTCATCCTATCTCGTGATAGGCCTCTACTCATCATCCTATTTAATCGAATTAATAATCTAAGCTTGCCCTCAACTAATACATATATATACATTACAAAAGCATATTGAAAAGGGTGTAAGATTGCTAACAATAAAATATCATTCATAATTCATATAACTCAAGTAGCAAGCAAAATGATGTGCTAATAGAAAACTAGGGAACTTACCCGGGATCCAGCCGCGAAATGGGAAACGTGCAATGAATACAAAGAATAGAAATCTTAGGAAAAATGTCTCTAATCACATATACACATAAGGCAAGACCTAAACTAAGGTGTCGCGCATGGAGTCGAAAATCAATTAAATCAAAGAATAGAATAAACTAGAGAAAGGTTGAGAAGTCGTACCTCCAAAGTGCTACAAAACAAAGGTTAGTCCACATGCTTCACATAATAATATGACGTCAAATGATCAATCCTAAATCTCTAGCTTAGATCTATCAAGCATGGAAAGAATTGATAAAACTATGAATTCCTTTTGATTAGTTGGAGGCATAGTACCTTTATAGATATACAAGTCTCAACTAAGAGCCAATGTGATGTCCATATAGAGGTTCTATAATCCCGACACGATCAAATGGAATCCATGTTTATATTCAATTAGGTTCAACTAAGCCTAATTCTATCCAAGAACTAGTTCTAATCATAAACGTCAATGTACATGAATGAATGAATGATTATGAACAAGAATGAGATATGAATTTATTCACCAATTTGGATCACTTAGCCTATGTATTTAAGCTAAATTATCATTTTTCAAAACATGATTTAGGTCCCAAGACATTAGAAAACCATTTAAGTTAAATCAATGAGACTAGACAAAAACAGTGACTATTTTTCCTAAATTCTAGAGAGCAGACTAGATTTTAAAAGGTAGAGAAACCATACTTCCAACGGTTGGATCTTAATGATTTTTGGATAAAGATATGCCTCTGTGAGTCTAGTTTCTAACCCAAAAAGAAAATAAAGGTTTGAACGGTTAGATCTATGGGAATATGGAAAGCACTAGAGATCACTCAGGAATCTGCAAATCTCTATCCAGAGATCTTGTACGATTTTCTAAAAATAGTAAAAAAATGAGAAACACTTAGATCTTTTTAGGGTATCTTCCTAACACATTAAGATACTTAGAAAGAATTATTAGAGACCCGGGAAACTCAATTAAGGTTCTGATTTATTAATTTCAAAATGGACTTACTGTTCTGAAATTTTGGACAGAGAGTTGTATGTTTTGAAATCATAAGACCAAACCATCTTAGACTTGGAATTTCATCAAAACAAAAATTACCGAGGTACTTAAATGGGTTATGAACATCCTCCAATGGGTCTCATCCAATTCCAATGAACCATGATCCTATAGAAAATATTTGATCACAATTGGTTTACGGATTCACTGCACCTTTGTTAAATTAATGTTCATAGTTCAAATCAAGCTTGATCCGTGATCCTAGAGAGAACTAGGATCAAGTATGATTATGATCATTGGAGTAAATAATGAAACATGAAGAGATTCATAGATTTAGCCTTAATGGATTCCCATCATGGATCTCACAACAAGAGAATCCTAAGGTCTTACTCAATCTCATGAACTCTTGAATATTCAAGTGCTCTAGATTCCAACAAACAAACTATGAAAACTTAGATCTAAATCCTCTCTCAAACATATGATCCTTGAGGAATTTAGAACTATGATATACTATTCTCCTCTCAAATTGATGATGCTTTGAGACTCAATGAGACCAAAATTTACTCAAATCTCCATGGAATATAGTATGGATTCCATAAGATTCCTAATAGGGAGACCCAAGTCATGAGTTAAGACTTGAATTCAACCAACTACATGTAGAGATGATCATGATCCACTTTAATCCCCATATAAATCATAGGATCATAGGGAGCTAGAGGATCAAACTCAAAGAAATCTAATGAGATATTGAAGATCTCATAGATCTCTTGAGAAGAATATAGACAAAAGAAAGGAAATCAAAGGTTATTTGAAAATTTCAAATCAAAACTCTTTTATTCATAAATCCAAAGCTTTATTTTAGATCCAAATTACTGAAACATTATGAAATTCAATCACAAGCTCTAAGTGGTGTGTGATGAAATGAGGTAGGAAGAGAGGTTTTGAAAATGTGTAAAGTTCCTAGAACTATGAACTTGTGATTGAATTCACCTAATTCTACCAAGGATTGAGAGGTTACCTCTATGACCTTAAGGATTTCTTCAATTTCTTGGGAAGCTCTTCCACAATCTTCAAATTCTCCTTCCAATTCTCCAAGAAAACTCTTCTTTCTTCAATTTTTTCTCTATTATATATCTCTCTCTCTCTCTTGTATCTCTCTAAGATTTTAAGTGAAAAATTTAAAAGTAAGACTAAAAGTCCCAATGAAGGAGATGAAGGCCTGTTTATATAGACCAACATGACAAGGTTAAATGGGTAAATTCGGGTGGAAACCCATGTGCAAAGTATTCTTCTAGAACATATGAGAAAAGTAGTCTGTTACAGTTCGCGGCACTCAATGGCTGCCGACGGCACCCACTGAGTGCCGGGCGGCACTCGCTGAATGCCGGGCAGCACTGCGGCACTCAATGAGTGCCGCCGGCTTTCCTGCGTGCCGGGGCTAACAGTATTTTGCCCTCTTTTTAATTTTCAACATATACATTGACATAAACCTAATTTATCTAGTAAAGTATATACTTATGTACTTATATTTTCAATGCACTTTATTAAAATGTACCCATATGCATGGTATACATTCCCATATAATCCTTTTATTTCTTTGTTTTCTCTTCTCCCTTTTTTCTTTTTCTTTTCAAGACTTTTTCAAAATTCTTTTTTTTTTTTTTTACTTTTTTTACTTTCTCCTTATATATATATATTAGAACTCTTTTCTTTTCTTCTCTCTCTCTCTCTCTTCTCTTTTTATTTTATATATCTTATTATTATTACTATAAATTTATATATATTTTTTTTGAAGGTATTCTCAAACTGATTTTCTCACACGTTCTTCAACGTTCAGGTTCCTCCCGAATACCCAATTTCTTCTTCTTTTATTTTTTCTATTTTGAAGCTTTACTTGAAGAATCTTTGAAGGATTTGAATTCTCTGGAAAATCTTCGAGTTTCACCGATCATCGTCATCATCGGTCTTAAGAGGTAACCAATCCCTGAATTTGACGTTTGGTCAAAATCAGGGTGTCTACATTGTGCCCTTAAGCTCCATTTCCCAAACAACTAGACTTGGCCCCTATTAGCCTACACTTGACCCTTCCAGTCTGGAGAGTGTATATTCGTATGTATCTGTGTGTGAATATCCTACAGCCTTGGTAAATTGAAAAACAAAATGAAATTGTTGAGTGAATTGGAATACTCTTGGCCCCCAAGTTTTGTATCCTCTATATATACTACACTGCTTACACCTTATCTCACATAACTCACATTCTATAACTTCAGTTCAGAGAGTTTTAGAAGAAGACTTGCTGTTAAACATAATTCTAGAGAGAGAGAACTCAATCCCCATAGCCAAAGCTTGGGTTTGAATATTCTTAGCTTGCCATTTCATTCTCAATCAACTCTTCACTCATAATCTCTGTGAGTATTTTTAAACTCACTCCAAATATAATTCATGCTTAATTTCTATGTATATACTTGTAATTGTGAGACCACCATGGTTAACTTCTTCAAGAAACTCCATACCTCAAGAACATGGATTTTCCAACCTTAATCAAAATCTATTTTTAGAATGAAATATGAAAGATTATAGTATGTAAAGTACACGGTTGTAATATTAGAGCCTAATTCGTTCATATGACGACGTATGATTAAAACGAAATTCCCGTCAACTCTCGATTTTTCATAAAATCTGAGAGCTACGGATCGAATGGTATTAAGTTGATCATAGATTCTTAATCCTTATGAAAACTGAAGAAATCCATATATTATATGTCCTATTTACTTCGGAATATCAAAATGGGTATTTAAAACTGAAACAGGGCATTTCTGGAAAGAAGACAAAGTTACTGCACAACCTCGCGCGAGCGGCTTGCGCGCGCGAGGTGGGTGATTCTAGGCAGAAAGAAAAGTTTTATACGAGAAAATTTGAACAAAGGCAAATCGTGTGAGCGGCCCGCGCGAGTGTGAATGTTAAAAGTTTCATGACATACATATGGAGTCAGTTGTATATGCATGGTGAGTGTGAATGTTGGTCAGTGTGGAAAAGAGTAATGGTCCATGTGGTAAAGAGAGTATGGTTGAGGTTGTGTTGTGGACACTCCCTGACGACCATGGTAGCGTCAAAGTGTGTGAAGCCGAACTTGGACATTCCCTGGCACCCATGGAAGTGCTAAAGTGTGGCCTACAGAAACTCCCTGGTACTCGAGTCTGGATACTGTGTGATATATTTACGAGGCGGATTAGGTACTAAAGTGTGAGGCATTGGACATTTCCTGGCACCCTGTGCTAAAGTATGAGGCAAACTGGGCATTCCCTGGCACCCCTGTGCTAAAGTGTGGCTATCGGAGTATTTGAAAGATACTGGTGTGAGATAGTGGATTGTTGTGTTTGTCGAGAGAAAAGAATGGGTAAGATGAGATGGTGCATTGTTTTTCATACACGATCACATATATGCGAATTAAAGCTTTCAAATGATATGATGGTTGTTTTCTAAAAATAAACTCTGTATTTTAATGTAAACTTGTTGAATTAAAAATGGGAATCGAAAAACGATAAATGAGTATGTGTTACATTCAAAGTTATGTTTTTAATACTCACCAGGTTCTTGAAGCTGATGGCGTTGATGCGCCCTGGACATTCGTGTTCAGGCTTTTCAGGTTATGATATTGCTAGACCGTACGACTATGCAAACTGAGAATCCCTACTGGAAAGAGAATTTACTTTTATATGTTTTAAGTTATAAATTGGTTTGCAATAAGGATGACTGTAATAGATGATAGATATTGTTTTGTTTTAGGCGGCTTGTGCCTTAGTAGACCCCGTATTGTAATATGTAATAAGTTAGAAAATATTTGTAAGCTTTGATTGCTCTACTCTGATTATGGTTTTATGTTGTTCGACATTTGGGACGGAATCGATCCTTCAAACTGTCGTAACCTACGGGTCGATAAAGGAAATTAAACGCTTTTCACATTTATACTATGTCGGGGCGTGACAGATAAAACCAGTTTCCCCTAGAAACTCTGTTTAAATATCCCATATATAACTAGTTTCTCCTAGAAACTCTGTTCAGATATCCCAGATATAACCAGTTTCTCCTAGAAACTCTGTCCAGATATTCCAGAAATAACTAGCTTCTCCCAGAAACTCTGTCCATATATCCCAAATATAACCAGTTTCTCCCAGAAACTCTATCCAGATATCCCAGATATAACCAGATTCTCCCAGAAACTATGTCCTAGATAAACCCAGAAATAACCAGATTCCCCCAGAAACTCTATCCAAACCCCTCAAAATATCATGGAAACCCCTGTTATCCCCTGGTGATCATACTGAACGGAAAGGTTAGCACACTCTATATGGCTAAGACCTTATTTGCTTGACTGCTATCTGCTAGAAGTAGGAGCACCATATAGATTAGGGCTTATATCCGCATGCTTATCTCATTTGCATGCATTATTCCCGTCGGTTCGCACGCACTATTTCAGTCAGTCTGTACATAAGTTAGTCCACGTCTATTAACATCACATCATATGTCTGTCTAAAGTCAATACTATCAGAATCTGATACAATCCTCTCAAATCTGTAGGGTCACTATAGATTCTCAAAGTCAGCAGCTGGGATCTTTATCCTGGGTCAGAAATTCGGACAATCGTTTGGTCCGAATCTGCCCGACAAGTTATTTTAGCATGAATCAAGAAGAGTTAGAAAATAATGTCACTGAGTTAGGAGCCACCTAAAGCCAGCAGTCCAACAGCTTGGCCCAAGTCCTGAAGTTTATATAAGAACTGAAACAGCAGCAACCGCAGTATCCACTTGGGTTCTCGCCACCACCAGGTTTCATACCACCACCACCGCCAGGGTTTGTACCACCTCCTATCATCGAACCTGAGAATAATGGGGGAGAAGATTGGTTTCAAGGGGTCCCACTGCCTGCATATGATAAGAAATTCCAGGAGAAAATGGACAAAGCTGACAAGCTAGAAAGTGTATTGAGGAAAAGCAAAGGGGTTGATGACTACATGCTAGACCTGGAGGGGCTTTTTGAACCTGTTAAGCTAAAACTGCCAGAAAACTTCAAGATGCTCGCCATTGACCGTTTTGATGGAACCAAAAATCCAAAAAGTCATGTGAAGCTGTGTATGAGCATCTTCCAGTCAATGTGCTGCACTCATGAGCACATTACAATGTTGTTCCCATAAACTCTCGCAAAGTCTGCAATATCATGGTTCCTTACCTTGGAAGCTTCCAAAACTCGAGCATAGGAAGACATCGTTCGGGTATTTGTTAATCACTATTCTTACAATCAAGAGTTGGATGTCACAATCAGAGACTTGGAAACTACTCGACAAAACAACAATGAATCTTTGGCTGCATTTCTGAGCAGATGGAGAAATAAAGTGGCCCAGATGACCCACCGACGGGTTGAGAAGGAACAGGCGAGGATGTTATTCCAAAATTTACAGCCACTGTATCATGAGAAACTATTCTATCAATCCATCTCCACCTTCGAAGAGTTGTTTGAAGTCGAGTCTCGAATTGAAGATGCTATTAGGGAAGGGAAGATTAAGAAAGAAGAGCCTCCAAGTCAGTCAAAAAGGCCCAACTACTCTCGCAACCCTCCGGATGTCAATGCTCTTAGCAGTCAACCCATGGCATACCCTCCTAGGCTATACCAACCCTCCAACCAAGCAAATTCCTCCAATCGCTCTTTCTAGAAAAATCCTCCTCGTAATTTTACCAAGCTAGAAATCTCACTTTCATCTGCCTTAGACCGCCTCCTCAAAAAGGGCCACCTCCAACTCCTTCAGCCCCGAAACACTCCGCTACCACCCGATTGTGATATGTCCAAAAGGTGCACCTACCACCAAGCCCCTGGCCACAATACTGATGATTATATGCGCCTCTACCATGATATCTAAGACCTCATTGACCAGAATATCATTAAGCCACCTCCCAAGTAGCGTCATGTCACCCAAAATTCCCTACCAAACCACCAAAATATCAGCCTCATTGAATCCGACCCCGCGACTTTCGATCCTTCTACCCTCATAATCCCCATAGGACTTCCCTTAGCCCGCTTTGACATCCAGGATTCTACAAAAAACCATTTGATTGAAGGGAAAGATGAAGAATGGCAGCTATAGCTAGATGATGAACGAGATTTGTTCTTCCTGAAAGAGCATGATCTAGGGGCAGTGGTCCTCAAATGGTATGATCCTAACAAAGAAAGCGATGCCTCCGTGTGGGATGAGCCAGAAAAACCATTTGTGGGAACAGATTGTGAGTGTTCAAAGAAGATGGGACTGTAGAAGGACCTACTCCTGTCGAGATTGATCATCTAAATAGATCAGGTCATCATTATCAACTGATCACGGAAACCATGGAGAAAGGGCCAGTCAAGGATAAGGGAAAAGGAAAAATGGACGAGGTCATTGAAGAGGATAATAAGTGGATTAAGCAATTGAAGAAGACCCAAGCACATCTCTCAATGTGGGACATCATGGTAACATCTTACAGGCACAAAAAAGCCATGTTGAATGCCTTGGCTGGAATTGAGGTCCCCATTGACGCTGCACTAGAAGAGATGGTGGCTTTCTTAAGTACACTCACCCCGGATCCCGTCATCACCTTCTCCAATGAGGATTTGCCACCAGAAGGATCTACGCATAACAAAGCTCTGTACATCACTGTCGGATGCAAGGGGCAGCAGGTGCCATTCTGTATGGTCAATACAGGCTCAGCCTTAAATGTTTGTGCTCTAAGAATCGTCACTGCCTTGGGGGTCAACATCCTTGACATCACACCATCTGTGTAATCCGTGAGGGCCTACGATAACACCAAGAGAAATGTGATAGGAACTGTTTCTCTCCAAATCCAGGTAGAATCTTTGGTTAGCACTGAAATCTTTCAAGTTATGGACATACCTGCCTCGTTCAATTTGTTGATTGGGAGGCCCTGCTGCATGTCAACAAAGTTGTGTCATCCACCGTGCACCAAATGATCAAGTACGTTCATGGGAAAGAAGTGAAAATCATCCTCGAAAATAGTTAGGGAAATGAAGCATTCCCAAGCTATGCTCCCCTCTTTGAAATCCAAATACCTGAACTGGAAGAAGGATAAATCGGAGGATTCTTCATGGAAAAGATCCATATGCTTAGTGAAGAAGACAGATTCCCCGAGGTCCACTTCGCGGTTGTCAATATCGTTTGCAAAATGAACTACTTCCCTAGAATGGGATTGGGCTAACTTCAATAGGGGATCCGCGAGTTCCCTCAGATCAAAGGACAAAAAGGCACATTCGAGTTGGGGTACCGGCCTACCGAAGAGGACATCGAGCTATAAAAGCCATAGAAGAAGAGAATGAGGAGTCTTCCAGTATGCCGTAAGACCCTGAATGGGCAATTTATCAAGGAAGGGGACGATTTCCCCTATTTTGGGTTCCCTGAACCTTAGATCCATCAGACCACTAGAAAAAGGCACCCCGGACTTGAAATATTTGCAAACTGCGAAAGGCCTCCCTATCAAGATCTGTTCTATCTGGAAGAAATTGTAAAGGCCCCAGAAGAAGTATGGTTGAAGTATCTGGACACTGAAGTCATCGAGAAAATGTGGAAAGAGTTCACTGAAGAGAAGGAAGGAAAGAGGGCCATGAGCCAAGATGATCAGATCATGCCAACTGAGGAGGGTTTGAGCAACCAGGCTGTAGAGTTATCTGTCTGTGTCTCCCTATCCCCTGTTCCCCGAGAGTCTACACTTTTGATTATCTAGTCTGTACCAAAGTCGGCTGTTGCAAGCCCACCAGTGTTTGATGTAATCACTCCACCTGTTATGAATGAAATGAAAGACAATTCTGCCTACTCCTCTGTGTCTAATACTTGTGAATGCATAGATCCCTCTGAGGATCTCCCAATTAAACTTAAGAAACTAATTGAAAACCACCTGCTTATGAAATAATCAAAGATAGTTTATCGATTAACCTAGGTGAAAGAGATAATCCACAAATTATGCAAATTTGCTTGACACTTAATAAAGAAGAAAAAGAAAAATTGACTCTCTTGCTAAAAGAATTCAAAGATGTTTTTGGTTGGTCTTACAAGGATATGCCTGGGGTCGATCGCGACATTGTCTAACACCATATTCCCCTCCTCCCCAATTCTAAACCTGTCAACCAGAAACTGAGGCGCATGAGACCAGAATGGGCGCTGAAGGTCAAGGAAGAGGTAGAAAAACAGTTCAAGGCAAGGTTCATCATTGTCATAGAGTATCCGGAATGGGTTGCCAACATCGTGCCAGTCCCCAAGAAAGATGGAAAAGTTCGTGTATGCGTCGACTTTCATGATCTAAATAAAGCTAGTCCTAAGGACGACTTCCCTCTTCCCCACATCGATGTTTTGGTAGATAACACCGCAGGACACGAGATACTGTCATCCATGGATGGCTTTTCGGGGTACAATCAGATTCTAAAGGCACCAGAAGATTGGGAAAAGATGACATTTACCACACCTTGGGGGACCTACTGCTATAGGGTAATGCCTTTTGGACTCAAGAATGCTGGAGCAACCTACCAAAGAGCTACCACTACTTTGTTGCATGACATGATTCACAAGGAAGTAGAAGTGTATGTAAATAACATGATCATGAAATCAAAGGATAGAGAATGGCACTTGGTGGCACTAGAGAAGTTTTTCAAAAGATTGTGCAAGTACAAGATGAGGCTGAATCCTAAGAAATGCACTTTCGATGTGACTTCGGGGAAGCTCCTAGGTTTTATCATCACACAAAGAGGGATAGAGGTCAATCCCTCCAAAATCAAGGCAATTTTAGAAATGGCACCACCATAGAATGGGAAAGAAGTGAGAGGATTCCTTGGGAGGATCCAATTCATCAGCCACTTTATCTCAAAACTCACGACTATATGTGATCCCTTGTTCCGGCTATTGAGGAAAGGAGAAAAGTTCCAATGGGATGACCAATGCCAAGCCACATTCGATAAAATAAAAGCCTACCTTCAAAATCTACCTGTCCTATCATCACCCACTCCTCACGAACCCTTGTTTCTTTACCTATCCATCTTCGAAAATGCGATAGGTTGCATGCTAGCCCAAGAAGCAGAAGAAAATCACTCCGAAAAGGCCATATATTACCTTAGCAAGAGGATGACTGGGTATGAGCTCAATTACTCTACCTCAAAAAAAACAGAATGGGCCTTAGTCTGGTGCACCCGCCGATTATGGTACTACATGCTGGCCTTTCCAATCGTGCTCATATCCTGCATGGATCCTCTAAAATACCTCCTCAAAAAAACCCACCCTGACCGGTCGTATATGCCGTTGGCTACTCCTATTATCTGAATTCGATATCAAATATGTAACGAGCAAATCGGTAAGAGGGAGAACTATAGCTGAGCATCTTGCGGAACACGCTATTGATTCTAAAGAAAATGGAGATTTCCCATTCCCGGACGGGAATATCATGAAAATCAAAGAAGAGCAGTGGAAGTTGTACTTTGATTGGGCAGCCAACATAAAAGGTTACGGAGTAGGTATGATTTTGGTATTGCCAAATGGGGACCACACCCCACTGGCAATCAAGCTTAATTATAATTCCACCAATAATACCGCTAAATATGAGGCATGTATCTTGGGGATAGAAGCAGCCATAGAATTAAAAGTTCAGAAGTTGGATGTCTTCGGAGATTCAAATCTCATTGTGTCACAAGCCAGAGGAGAATAGAAGGTAAAAGAAGAGAGGTTGAAGCCCTACCATGACCATCTCGATGGACTCAAGAAATAGTTCAAGAGCATAACATTCTTATACCTACCCAGGGAAGAGAATCAATTTGTAGATTCATTGGCTACCCTAATCTCGATGATCAAAATTCCTGTAGGAGTCAAAATGATGCCTCTAGTAATTGAGCAGAGATATGAACCGTCATTTACCATAATCGCTGCAATCAAAGAAGAAGAGAATGAAATACCATGGTATCAAGATGTTTGGAACCTTGTAGAAGAGGGAACATACCTCCAAGAGTCTACTGAGAAAGATAAAAGAGCAATTCGAAGGTTCGCAGCACAATTCATCATTTGTGAGGGAAAATTGTTGAAGAAAGGGTACAATGGTCACAACCTAACTTGCTTGTTCGGGAAGAACGCTAGAAGGATGATGGAAGAAATACATGAAGGGGTATGCGGTCCACACATGAACGGTCACATGCTGGCTAAGAAGATTGTAAGACAAGGGTACTACTGGACGACACTGGAAAAAGATTGTTGCAAATACGTGAGAAGGTGCCACAAGTGCCAGATCCATGCAAACATGATGCATGTACCGCCATCTCTGCTCTATAGTATGACCTCCCTGTGGTTATTCTCAACTTGGGGAATTGATATCATTGGCAAAATTATTCCAAAGGCCTCAAACGGGAACCAATACATTTTAGTAGCCATCGACTACTTCACAAAGTGGGTAGAAGCTGCGTCCTACACCAAGTTGGGAGCTAAGGAAGTGACCAAGTTCATCAGGAAAAATCTCATCTACCGCTATGGAGTTCCCCAGGAGGTTATTTCAGACAACGAAAGTCATTTCAAAGCAGAGGAATACAAAATCACTTACCATAAGTCGTCGCCATACAGGCCACAAACTAATGGGGCAGTTTAATCTGCAAACAAGAATGTCAAGGCCATACTACAAAAATTGGCCGATACTTACAAAGAGTGGCACGAGAAACTACCATTTGCGCTTTGGAGATATAGAACATCGATAAGGACGTCTATAGGAACGACTCCTTATTCATTGGTATATGGCATGGAAGCAGTACTTCCAGTCGAGATAGAACTACCATCCCTGCGTGAGATGGTAGAATGTAAAATTTTAGAATCCGACTGGTTAAGGGAAAGGTACGTAGAATTGGCTCCCATAGATGAAAAGCGCCTAGCGACAGTCGATCACGTCCGAATCTATCAAAAGAGGATAGCCTGTGCTTTTAACAAGAAAGTTTATCCGAGAAAAATTGTCAAGGGTGACCTTATCCTAAAGGAACTACGAGCTTCGATCTTTGATCCGCGTGGGATGTTCAAACCTAAATGGGTTGTGACACGAATATTTTTCTGTGCGCTCTTGTGCAACACCCAAGTGTAGGTGATCGTGCAAGTAATACTGGATAAGTCCAGGTCGATCCCACAGGGAAAGATGAGAATTAACTAACCTAGATTAGACTCAAAAAGAAAAGAAAATTCAATGTTTTGAAAGAAGTGTAGAACACAGAGTTCTACAATTTACAACTATTAAAATTTAAAAATGACTAAATTAAATTAACTAACGGTTAACTATTTAACTGAAGCGAGATATTAAAAGCGGTTTTTCTTAATAAAAATGAAGTGTTGGGATTACGCAAATTCACTGTGACCTAGCCATCTACCATGCAATTACAATTAAGCTCAATGGAGTACATCTTCTACAATATTCCGTACTTTTCTAAAGATCTATAATCAACAGCCCTTTCAAGACCGGGACTATATCATCTCAATTAAGTTTGAAATACATAAAAGCGGTTTAATTCAATAGTTAAGACTCGCACCTACAATGGTGTTAGCATTGAGGGTGGTTTGCAAAATGTATTGAAAGAAAATGCCTTAAGGCCTTAAGTTCAAAGACTGCTTTGACAAACTGAGCATTTGGGGACAGTTTGATAACAAATCCTTAAAACAGAAAGTCTTGGAATACTGTATTGGATATTCTCAAGAATCAGACTGTTCGATCGATCGACGCGCTTTCGATCGATCGACAATCGTCTTCCCTCGATCGCTTGATATGTCTTAGAGCGATCGACTATGTTTCTGTCTCGATCGATCGAAATAACTCCGATCGATCGAACACAGATATTATTCTAGTGCATGGTAGAGGCCTGAAAATCACAGTTTCATCGCGATTTCCCAACCTCGGACTACTCAGACATAGTCTGGAGTGTCCCAGATTCGTTCTTAACGTAAAGATTCATTAAGGGTTTGTTTGGTTGTGAACTTTTCATTAAAACTATGAAAACTTGAGATTTTAATGTATCTAGCATGCAAAGCAATAAGATTAACACTAAACCACGATTAACTAAGTGCAGTATATGAATAAAATAGTAACTAAGTAACCTGGAACGAAGAACTCGTATTTAACTATGAGAATCCAAGCTATCAATGTAAAAACTTTGAATACAACCTACAAAACAAGAAAAATCTCTACTCTCTCTATGAAAACTGATAAAACGTAAGTGGGGCGTTCTCTTGGACATAAACAATATGAGTTTTTATAGTAGAAACCTAATGCTAGGGTTAAAACTCCGTCTTTTGCTGCGTGCGCGTATTCTGATAAAAGGCATGTTCGATCGATCGAACAACTCTCGATCGATTGAACTTCTAGAATCTTCGATCGCTTGAGACAAGTTAGATTGATCAAAACCTCGATCGCTTGAGAGGACCTCGATCGATCGAGCTTTAATTTTCAGCTTTGAATTGTCTTCATTGGAGCCAAGCACTTCCTTTTCATCCTGCTCCTTTAATTATTCACACAGCGACAATAATCTGCACAGATCATAGCTAAAATACACAACTTATCATAGATTAATCATAATGTGTAGAAACTGGCGTTGTAATCCAAACTGTAGATATCTGAGGGAATTGTGAACTAAACTAGTGTATTTTCTTCTTTTAGTGCGATTGTATTTTACAAATACCCCCGCTTATCACAACCCCCAACTAGCAAATTGCTAGTCCCTAGCAATACAGCGAAAATAAAACAAGCTAACTACTACTACAACGACTAAAATAAACAAAAATAAAACTTAAAGCAAACTAATCTAATTAGAAAGAGACACTACCTAACTCACTGTCGCAGGAATCACGGTTGCATTTAGAAAATGCAACAAGCCGTTAAACCCCTAGGTTCCCCTAGTGGACGAGTGTTGTCTCGTGAGGGTTTGCAGTGAATATACCCACAAAATTCTCAATTTTTAAGATCAACAAGAGATAGAAAAACTTTTAAACATTTCTTCCTGTTTGGCTATCAGTTTAGCTCTATAACACATATCATGCTCATATAAACCATGAAGAAATTCACATGTTCCTCATGTCACCGAGATAAATATACATATGCGTTCCATTCATGTATCCGTGTGTGTGTGAAATCAACAGCTATGCATTCAACTTAGTTTAGAGTTGTTTAGACTATCATACCCTTGGAATTCGTATTTTCAACTCAATTCTCACATGGGGTTACGCTCCAAAATGAACATCTCACAGAAACTGGTTTAATAATGATTGCTCATGGTGTGAAACTTTAATAAGAGTGATGTTCTGGCTACTAGTGTTTCACACCTAACTCGATAAAGGATGAATATTTAGAGTGTATAGTCTCATGAAAGGAATACTACTTACTAGAGGAGCAAAATACCGTGGATACTCAAATTACACGTTCATATTCAAACTAAGTTGTTAAAAATCATTAAGACTTTGACTTTTCAACGTTTATTTAGTAGGATAGAAATAAGAGGGGCGAGATGTGCACATCCTTAGCATGTGATAGAGACTAATTTATTTCTTCTTTATTCCAACCATCCTCTATTCTCATTTTTTTTAGTATATATATATCTCCAACATCTCCTTGCATATTTTCTTTTTATAACGTCCTTCCCACAACTACTCCCTTCTCGTCACATACTTCAACAATTTTAATCATGTTAGATGTGCAATCGAGTTTATAGAGGTTAAAGTATCAGATGAAGGGTTTTAGGCTTTCATATTGGCAATATTTAATCGGTGTGGGGTTAAGAGATTCTTGGATGTTGATACAGGTATATGAAAAAGGTAAGGAATGAATAACGATGGCTTAAATCATTTTTCTTAACTTCTTAGTTTTAGCACTTCAGTGTTCATTGAGTTTAGTTGGTAGATCCTGAACGTTCTCCTCTAATAAAAAGCCTACATGAAGAATTTGAGACTATTCAACGAATTTAAAATATATTCAAGAAAATAATGCGAAGTGATTGTGATAAGTCCCTCCGAATTGAAGTTTGGGTTCAAAAACTCACTAAGGGTAACTAGTTTCCACTACTTATTCCTTAAAGCATAACAGTCGTATTAACTCTTATTTAGGTTTTTAGCATAGCTCTTAAAACGTGCAAATGGATGTTGGATACTAGAATAGTCAACATATGCATTTGTCTTGGTGACACTAGAAAACACACGTGAATGTAATTCATAAAAGGATGAGATTAATATGAATATATCATCGCTGGATAGCAGCTGAATAAGAGAGAATATTTAAAAGTACTCCACCGATAAAGTTCATAATAACAAAAAATTCAAAAATTGAAATGTAATATTTGTTCTTTACTTATAACTCAATTTTCAAAATTTCATCGTTTACGTGCGCATTTGTGATTGTATTCAATGTGCAATAAAGTAAGTCAGATTGCTAAATAACGTAAAACATGCTCAAGTGATAATCTATTTACATCCCACCCCCAACTGAAAATCGCGATGACCTCAGAAGTTGATTTTCAACAATAGATAAAAAGATATCACCTGCTAAAGCAACGCAATAACTGCAAGCGTAACAATCTGTAAAGAAATATACAATCTCCA
This sequence comes from Hydrangea macrophylla, assembly GCA_033977485.1. Lineage (NCBI taxonomy): Eukaryota > Viridiplantae > Streptophyta > Magnoliopsida > Cornales > Hydrangeaceae > Hydrangea > Hydrangea macrophylla. The sequence goes on along the minus strand of CM066987.1, from coordinate 64,396,656 downwards.
AGCAACCAAGATCAAACGAAAGATATACAAGGGTATAATCAGCGTATGATATATGAATAAAAACAGAAATGATCACTGCAAAAGTAAAGCACTAGAAATGACAGGGCAGTGATAATAGAGGTCATACAATCTCAAAACATCCACCAGTCCAAAAATAACCACCAACAGTCCCACATAATCCAAAAACCAAAAATAAATAAAGAGAGCAGAGAGATAGAAATAAGAAAGAAAAGATACAACAAAACTCTCCAAACACTCTAAACGCCAAGACCTAAACATCCTCCGCGACATCTGATAATATCTCTATCGGCGCAGCGGGGGTATCCTCAACTCCACCTGCAGCAACAGTACTAGCCGTCGCCGGGTCACTCTCAGTCATGACTAGAGGTGGTGGAAGTGGGGTCTCCGCAAAAGGTGGTGCCGCTGAGGAAGATGGTGTAGCAGGATTAGCAGGTGGCGGTGGGGGATCAGATGTGGATGGATCGGCAGTAGGATGTGCAGTAGGGGAAGTAGTGGTAGGTGGGGGTGTATGTAATGACTGGTCAACCCCCAACTGAATCAAAATGGCCTCAAGCAATGTCGTCAGGTGGTCTACCCGGCCCTCGAGTCTGATCCGAGCCTCTCACTCCTCCAGTAATAACTCATGAACAGTAGAAAGAGGCACGGATGACGAAGACTCTCCCTGGGCCTGAGTTTGAGCCTGAGATCGCTGTCTCAGCTCAAACTGTGCAATCTCCACCCGAGGATCAACCTCGTCATCAGAATCAAGCTCCTCAGCCTCTGTCGGCGTCCCTGAAGCTGCACCCTCTGTATCGGTGCCATCAGCTCTCTTTCTCTTCTCTCTAACTTTCGCTTTCCCCTTACCCTTCCTTTTCCTCTTCTGAGCATCCGATCGGCGAGAAGCTGTCTCGCCAAACCGACTGCGAGCCTGAGAGGTCACATCATTAGGTAAAGGAATGAGACCAGCCTGCTCGATCACCTGGTGAATGGCCCAAGTACCTTTTAGGTTCTTCTTGGCAGCAATGTAGCGAGTGGGGTGCCTCATAAAGTCAATATACAGGCGAGGCAAACAGACCGGTAACCCCGTCCCTATGGTATATAAAACATGGGCATACCAGGCTGCAATCTTCTCCCGGTAGGAGGTCACCAAAAGACAGTTGCTTAGGGCAAGGTGGAGTATGTGATAATTATCGGTCAGATAAACGTCAGCAATAAGGGATTGACCATCCCAGCTCGGTAACGCACCCCCGGTGAGCTCTCGAATGACAGCAGTCAGTGGGAGCACTGGCGTGTTAGCACGGTACGGGCATACACAGTCAGGCACCTCTGGGACCCCTACAGCAGCGGAGACGGTGGCCGGACTGAACACAATCTCCCGGCCGTGAAAGAATGATCGTAAAGTGAAAGCGGCATCTGGATCTCTAATCATCGTCGCACAAGCCGCGCGGATCCATGAAAGATTCACTCTCTTTTCCTGAGAGAGAAAATCGTACCAATGTGGCATGGCTCGGAGGCGAGCGAGATACCAAGGAGTAGTGAGCCATGCCGTCTCAAGTGGTCGCTCAAGCATGACCTTTCTGGACTGGAAATAGCGCGTGAACCACTAGCGGTCAGGGGTGTTCCGGAAGCCGTGGTGCGGGACCGGGTCGTGAATAGCAAGGTCAAAGGGCTTCTCCCTGTGATACCCTGTAATAGGGTTCATTGCGAGGACCCTGAAATAGAAAAGGAAAAGAAATGATAAATGAAAACAGAAAACTAAAAAGAAAATAGAAAATTGCCACTGCCATAGTTCGAGCGATCGAACTTTTATCGATCGATCGAACAACGCGAATCGTCGATCGCTCGAATACGCTCGATCGATCGAGTAACTCGAATCGTCGATCGCTCGAACCTTCTCGATTGATCGAGCACAGAGATGCGGCAGCGACGAAGAAAAAGAATGGAAATGAAAGAGAACTAAGCATAAGATAACTAAAACGCAAAGGAAATGGTCATAGGACCAATGGGGGGCACCCCCATGAAATTCGAACGAAAATGAAAAGAGGGGGTGGCTCGTGGCCTTACCTCAGGATATGTGTGCAGGGGGAGGGTGATGGTGATGAAGATGATGATTTGGGGATGAGGGGTTCCTCGACTCTGCGTGTGTGGTAGGAGGAACAAAAATCGCCCCAAGTGCTCTTCTCTGCTTTTGAGCGCATGAGAGTAAGGGATACGAAGAGAACTGATGAAGTGTACGCTAGACGCCTCGTTTAAATACAAGTCTCGATCGATCGAGAACGTTTCGAGCGATCGACCATTCGATCGATTGAGAGAATTTCAAGCGCTCGAGAAAGTGATACTTTCGATCGATCGAGTATGTTTCGATCGAATGAAACTGGAAATTCCAAAACTCCGAAGAACTGAGAAATTAAGTACCCCCAACTGACTTAAATTAATCTGGTCAAACAGGAAATGATAAAAACAATGCATTGACAGGACATGTAAGCCAAAAACGCATCCTCATAATGGAAAATTGCAATTTTTATTTAAATAACACTTTATAATAGCATCCATATTGCAAAATTATTTCTCCCACTTGATATTTAAGACCTTATTTAACTAAAGAAAACTAAAAATAAAACTAAACTAATGAAATTATTTGTCTAGGATTACACTTCAATTGATAACAGAAAGACCAATGACAAAATACAATTGAAGTGGACACTACTCTTCGAGCAAGAAAATTTCTTCCACCATTGCTTCATTCTCCGCTAAAACTTCACATGTGGATTCCAAACTTGATGATTCCCTTTCCCAGAACAGTCGGAAAGCAGCAAGGATATCATCAAGCAAGTCTGAAGTCTCTAAGGAATTGAAAGCCCATGCAAGAGGTGATCCTGTTGGAGACAAGGATAACGGAGTAGACTTGTGCAACGGACTTTCCTCTTACGGCAGAGTGCCCGGGGGCCTTATGTATGGTCCAAAGCCATGAACCATTTGATGTGGAAGGTAAAGAGGCGGGAACAGTGGCTGCATAGTGACAATCCTGACAAAGGAAAAACCAAATGAAAACAACAAAAAGAAAAGGAGTTAGATAAGTCTTAAAGGAAACGACAACAAAAAGAAATAACTAAATAAAGAAAACAAGAAAAAGACAAGTGACAACGAATTAATCCTCACTATTGGCATGAGACACCCATGTGCACTAGTAGGTAACGGGCACTGGAGCCGGAACAATAAATAACTCGTGTGTACATAAATGTAAGGAACCACTGCGATGACAAAGAAGTCATCAACAAAAGTGAATACAGCGTTATGGCATTCAGGCACCACATCTTGTAGGTCTTCTTCGTCCCATGGTTCCCACATGGAGTCATTTTCCCATTGTTCCAATAGTGTGTCATCCACTTCCCCAACAGCACACCCTTCAGGTTCTCCTTCCTCTCCAGAGAGGTCCATATGCACGAATGGATTAATTTGGAGGAGAGCAGGATCATAAGGGATATATCCATAGGTCAGGTCCACCACATCATCTGCCCCTGGTCCTTGATAAGGAGATAAGCAGAATGCTATCTCGTCAACAGTCTAAGGTAGGTTCTGGTATTCAAAATCAGCCTATGACCCTATAGAATGAATGTCGTCATCCCTCATTTTGATAACCTGCACGAGGAAGACAACATGAGATAGCAGAAGAAGAATCGGAGTCGCATGTAGAGAAAGATAAAAAGAACTAAAATTGAAAGACATCAAAAGTAAAGATATACAACAACAACGTGAAGAAACGCTTAACGTTTGAGATCAAGAGTAGTTGGGTTCATCCAGTTGGATGAACTCAGCCTCTGTTTGGAAATTCTCCAAGAACGATTTTAGCCTTTGGCCATTGACCTTGAAAACTGCATCGTTCTTGGGGTTTATCAGCTCGACCGCCCCATATGGAAAGACATATTTGACTATGAATGGTCCTGTCCACCGAGATCGGAGTTTGCCTGGGAAGAGGTAGAGGCGAGAGTCGTACAGCAAGACTTTTTGCCCCGGCTCGAATGATTTACGACAAATTGTTCTATCGTGGCGAGCCTTCAACCTTTCCTTATGTAATCGAGCATTGTCGTATGCATCTCGACGTATTTCTTCCAATTCAGCCAATTGGAGTTTTTGAAGATGCCCTCCCTCTTTAATATCAAAGTTCAATGAGCGTGTCACCCAATAAGCTTTGTGTTCGATTTCGACAGGGAGGTGACATGCTTTTCCGTAAACTAGCCTATACGGAGACATTCCTAGATTTGTTTTAAAAGCCGTGCGGTAAGCCCATAATGCATCAGTCAGTTTATATGCCCAATCCTTTCTATTGAAACTAACCGTCTTTTCGAGAATATGCTTAATTTCTCAGTTAGCTAACTCTGCTTGCCCGTTTGTTTGTGGATGGTAGGCGAGAGCGATTTTATGATTGACCCCATATTTCTTAAGTAGTGACTCCAAAGGCCTATTGCAAAAGTGCTTACCTTGGTCACTTATTAAGGCTTTCGGGGTTCCAAAATGCGATAGGATATGTTCCTTAAGAAAGGATATGACTGTTTTATGGTCGTTGCATCTCGTTGGTATCGCTTCCACCCATTTTGATACATACTCCACAGCTAGGAGTATGTATTCACAATTGTTAAATTTAGGGAACGGGCCCATGAAGTCTATGCCCCAACAATTGAATATTTCAATCGTGATAATAGGGGTTAAGGGCATGGAGTTCCTTTTTGAAATTGTACCAAGCTGTTGACAGCGTTGGCACGTTTTGCAGAAAGCGTAGGCATCTTTGAACAAGGTGGGCCAGTAGAAACCGCTATGTAGAACTTTTTACGCGGTCTTTTGTGATGCGAAATGGCCACCGCATGCCTCAGAATGACATGATGCTAAAATGACGGTTATATCCTCGTTTGGGACGCAACGTCTGATGACTTGATCAGCACAATACTTGAATAAGTACGGGTCATCGAAGAGGAAATGACGTGCGAAAGAGAGGAACCGCTTCCTATCTGGTTTGGACCAATGACTTGGGGTTTCTCCCGTGGCAAGATAATTGACTATATTAGCATACCAAGGCAAACCCAAAACAGTCATTAGTTGCTCATCTGGGAATTTGTCTTTTATTGGTGTGGGTTCAGTGTTGTCAACAAAAGTTAACTGAGATAAATGGTCGGCGACCACATTCTCTACTCCCTTTTTATCTTTGATCGTTATATCGAATTCTTGGAGTAGGAGTATCCAATGGATAAGCCTTTGTTTCGCATCTTTTTTAGATAGCATGTACTTGAGAGCCGAATGGTCAGTAAAACAGATGATTGGAGACCCTATCAGATATGACATGAACTTGTCCAAAGCGAATCCTATTGCCAGGAGCTCTTTTTCAGTAGTTGTATAGTTCATTTGAGCCTCGTTAAGTGTTCGACTGGCATAGTAAATCACGTAAGGTTTGTTATCCTTCCTCTGTCCTAGGACTGCACCAATGGCGTAGTCACTAGCGTCACACATTAGTTTGAAAGGCAAACTCCAATCGGGTGCCTGGATTATCGGTGCGGAGGTAAGGTGATCTTTAAATGCGTCAAAAGATGTTTGGCATTTTTTCGACCATTCGAATGGTGTGTCTTTGACTAAGAGTTGACACAATGGTCGGGAGATCGCACTAAAATTTTGGATAAAGCGACGATAAAATCCCGCATGCCCCAGAAAAGATTGAATGTCTTTGACTGTACGAGGGACAGGTAGATTCGAGATTATATCGATTTTAGCTTTATCAACCTGGATACCTTTATCAGAAATGATGAGGCCGAGGAAAATTCCCTTGGTCACTATGAAGTGACACTTTTCCCAATTTAGTACTAGGTGTTTGTCCTCGCATCTTGCTAGCACACGTTTAAGGTTGTCTAAGCAATTTTCAAAACTATGGCCAAACACAGAAAAGTCGTCCATAAAGACTTCGAGTATTTGTTCGACCATGTCGCTGAATATGCTTAACATGCACCGCTAAAAGGTAGCAGGTGCATTGCATAAGCCGAAGGGCATACGACGGTAAGCGAAAGTACCGAATGGACACGTGAACGTAGTCTTCTCCTGATCTTCAGGTGCAATTTCAATTTGGTTATACCCACTGTATCCATCCAAGAAGCAGTAGTACTTATGACCCGCTACTCGTTCTAGCATTTGATCCATGAAGGGTAAGGGAAAATGGTCTTTTCGGGTCACGGTGTTCAGTTTTCGGTAATCAATACACATCCTCCATCCAGTGGGAATGCGTGTTGATACTACTTTACCATCTTTATTTGGTATGACCGTTATGCCTGCCTTCTTTGGCACTACTTGGGTTGGACTAACCCAAGGGTTGTCAGATATTGGATATATGATCCCAACATCAAGTAGTTTTAGCACTTCCTTTTGACTACTTCTTGCATGTTGGGATTCAGACGCCTTTGCATTTGTCGTGAAGGTTTAGCGTCTTCCTCCAAATATATCTTATAAGTGCATACAGACGGGCTTATGCCTTTGAGGTCGGTAATAGTCCATCCTAATGCTCCCTTTTGTTGTTTTAACACCTCGATTAACCGTTCCTCTTGTTCAGAATTTAAAGTAGATGAGATTATGATAGGATAAGTCTTCTCAGTCCCTAGGAAAGTGTATTTGAGCTCTTTTGGAAGCTCCTTTAATTCCAATTCGGGAAACTGCATGTTTGAGGGCATAACTAGCTTTATTTTAGGAGGCAGTGGTTCATATGGTGTTACCCACATGCATTCAGCTCTATCCTCCTCTAGTGTATCCAACATGAGGCAAGTGTGATTTAAAGCAGCATCCAATGGAGTAGACTCTTTAGGTTGATAGATAGCATAAAATTGGGACACCACTACCTCCACAGGATCTTTGTAATCAACGAAATCGGCCTCATCTTCTATGACCGTGTTGATGTAATTCACTTCCTCCTCATCATCGTATTCTTCAGGTCGGGGATTTGAGAAAATTTTGACATTTAACGTCATATTCCCGAATACGATGGTCATTATACCACTTCTCACTTTTATTGTGGAATCTATTGTGTTTAGGAACGGACGTCCAAAAATGATCGGGATTTGTGAGCCTGGGTTGGACACAGGTTCGGTGTCTAAGATGACAAAATCAACCGGGAAGATAAATGAGTCTATTTGAACAAGGACGTCTTCCAGAACTCCTCTTGGGTATTTAACAGACCTATCTGCCAATTGCAATGCAACTCGGGTGGGTTTGTATTCACCTAGCCCTAGTTGTTTATAAACCGAGTATGGCAGAAGGTTTACGCTAGCTCCTAGGTCGAGGAGTGCGTTGTCTATCTTTTGATTCCCAATTTGACATGAGACAGTGGGAGTGCCGGGGTCTTTGAGTTTAGGAGGCAATTCATTTAGGATAATTGCACTTTCTTGGCAAGCAACGTAAGCGTGTTTCTTCACACTTTGCCTGCTTTTGACCGTACATAAGTCTTTGAGATACTTAGCATAGGTCGGCACTTGTTTTATAGCATCAAGGAGTGGGAGATTGATTTTAACTTGTTTGAATAATTCCAAGAAATCCTGATTCTTTGCCTCATTTTTGGGCTTCTTTAACCTTTGAGGATAAGGCGCGGGGAAAGGGCATTTTGGTGCTTCATCATTAATGGGTTCCTTTCCGGGCCTTCTCTCAACTTCTTCCACTTCTTTAGGAGCTTCAGTATTCGTTTCTAATGGTCCTTTACTAGTAGTGGGCTCCTCTTCTTGAGTAGAAGTTTATTTGTATTGACCACTTCGTCCTCCTCATACTCCTCGGGGGTAGAGGTAGGCATATTTTGCCCTATAATCTTGCCGCTTCTCAAAGTTGTCACGGCTTTTGCTTGTTCGTGATTCTGGGGACCGTTATTGTATCCTTTAGGGTTTTGAAGTGGTTGGGCAGGAAATGTTCCGCCCGATCCCTCTTGTCGTGCATCCATTTTATCTAATGTCGCAGACATTTTACTCATCATTTGAATTAATTGTTGAGTTAGGTTGACATTAGAGAGAGGATCTTACTCTTGCACCTTTTTGTGCGGTGGCACGTACACATTAGAATGTTGATTATTGGAGGGTTGTACTTGGTTGTAATTATTAAATCTATTTTGATTGTATGACTGGGACTGTCTATTATATTGCCCTTGATACTGGTTATTGTTATAGGGTTGTTGTTGTTGATGTTGATTTTGTGTTCCAGCATCATTTTTCCAATCAAAACCAGGGTGATTCCATCGATTGTTACTGTTTTGTGAATTATTGTTGTTATAGGAATTCCCTGCCCCCCTATACCCTTGCATGGCATTCATTTCCATGGGGGGTTGTTCTTGAAAATACGGCACATTAGGACAATACTGAGTAGTATGTCCCAACATATTACATGTACCGCATGGTTCTTCAGGCAAATGCTGCCTCGAACTACCTCCTCTCATGCCTAACTCCTCTACTTTCTTTCCTAGTTCTTCATATTTAGTCATGAGGTGATCTTCACTGTTTAGTTGGTATAGGCTTTTCTCTTCTACACAGGATATCTATGAGCGTGAGATGTTGTTAGAATTTGACCATTCATGAGCGTATTCGGCCAACCATTCGAAGTGGGCTTCAGCCTCTTCGGTGTTTTTACGGAGAAATGGTCCTGAACTCATAGTTTCTACCAACTTCTTCGTTTCACCATTCAATCCTTGATAAAAGAAGCTGATAGTTCGCCATTTCTCAAATCCATGGTGTGGGCACGAGAGAAGCAAATCTTTGAAACGTTCCCATGTTTGAGTGAAGGTTTCATTTCTCTTTTGTTTATAGGAATTAATTTGACGTTGAAGGTCTGTGGTCATGCGAGTTGGATAGAATTTCTTTAGAAATGCGGTGCTCATCGCATGCCAGGTGAAGATTGAATTGTGTTTGAGGGAGTGGAGCCACGCCTTCGCTTTATCCTTCAAGGTGAAGGGGAATAACATTAGATGCGTCACCTCCCTAGGACAACTTTGTGAGAATGTTTTGAAAATATCCTCGAAGTCAGTGACATGTAAGTATGCCTTCTCACTTTCCATCCCATGAAAGGTGGGAAGTAGTTGGATCATCCCATTGCGAAATTGAAATTCGCCAGTATGTGGTGGGATTCGAATGCAAGAGGGCGTAGGTGCGTGTTCTGGTTGCATGAGATCGCACAGAGGACGTAGCGCCTCATCAATTCGTACCACCACATTGTCACCATGTTCACTCTGATTATCATCCATTGATTCTTGGAGTGGCTACGTGATTAATGGAACTATCAGAGTCAGAAAGGTAGAAAGGATTTCCAAAAATTCCTTCAATGGAAGTATTGGACATGAACTAGGAGAGTTCATAAGGTGAGTGTTTACCAAAAGAACTGAAAAGAAAAGAGAAGAAAAACAGAAAGAGATGAAAAAAGATTGAGGTAACCTAAGTATTAACTCGTCGCCTTCCCAGGCAACGGCGCCAAAAGCTTGACACGAATATTTTTCTGTGCGCTCTTGTGCAACACCCAAGTGTAGGTGATCGTGCAAGTAATACTGGATAAGTCCAGGTCGATCCCACAGGAAAAGATGAGAATTAACTAACCTAGATTAGACTCAAAAAGAAAAGAAAATTCAATGTTTTGAAAGAAGTGTAGAACACAGAGTTTTACAATTTACAACTATTAAAATTTAAAAACGACTAAATTAAATTAACTAACGGTTAACTATTTAACTGAAGCGAGATATTAAAAGCGGTTTTTCTTAATAAAAATGAAGTGTTGGGATTACGCAAATTCACTGTGACCTAGCCATCTACCATGCAATTACAATTAAGCTCAATGGAGTACATCTTCTACAATATTCCGTACTTTTCTAAAGATCTAGAATCAACAGCCCTTTCATGACCGGGACTATATCATCTCAATTAAGTTTGAAATACATAAAAGCGGTTTAATTCAATAGTTAAGACTCGCACCTACAATGGTGTTAGCATTGAGGGTGGTTTGCAAAATGTATTGAAAGAAAATGCCTTAAGGCCTTAAGTTCAAAGACTGCTTTGACAAACTGAGCATTTGGGGACAGTTTGATAACAAATCCTTAAAACAAAAAGTCTTGGAATACTGTATTGGATATTCTCAAGAATCAGACTGTTCGATCGATCGACAATCGTCTTCCCTCGATCGCTCGATATGTCTTAGAGCGATCGACTATGTTTCTGTCTCGATCGATCGAAATAACTCTGATCGATCGAACACAGATATTATTCTGGTGCATGGCAGAGGCCTGAAAATCACAGTTTCATCGCGATTTCCCAACCTCAGACTACTCAGACATAGTCTGGAGTGTCCCAGATTCGTTCTTAACGTAAAGATTCATTAAGGGTTTGTTTGGTTGTGAACTTTTCATTAAAACTATGAAAACTTGAGATTTTAATGTATCTAGCATGCAAAGCAATAAGATTAACACTAAACCACGATTAACTAAGTGCAGTATATGAATAAAATAGTAACTAAGTAACCTGGAACGAAGAACTCGTATTTAACTATGAGAATCCAAGCTATCAATGTAAAAACTTTGAATACAACCTACAAAACAAGAAAAATCTCTACTCTCTCTATGAAAACTGATAAAACGTAAGTGGGGCGTCCTCTTGGACATAAACAATATGAGTTTTTATAGTAGAAACCTAATGCTAGGGTTAAAACTCCGTCTTTTGCTGCGTGCGCGTATTCTGATAAAAGGCATGTTCGATCGATCGAACAACTCTCGATCGATTGAACTTCTAGAATCTTCGATCGCTTGAGACAAGTTAGATCGATCGAAACCTCGATCGCTTGAGAGGACCTCGATCGATCGAGCTTTAATTTTCAGCTTTGAATTGTCTTCATTGGAGCGAAGCACTTCCTTTTCGTCCTGCTCCTTTAATTATTCACACAGCGACAATAATCTGCACAGATCACAGCTAAAACACACAACTTATCATAGATTAATCATAATGTGTAGAAACTGGCGTTGTAATCCAAACTGCAGATATATGAGGGAATTGTGAACTAAATTAGTGTATTTTCTTCTTTTAGCGCGGTTGTATTTTACAAATACCCCCGCTTGTCAGGTTGGCCCTTACATTGTCAAAACTATCCTCTCCGGAGGAGCGACCTATCTCATGGACCTCGATGGTGTCGAATTCAAAGAACCAATCAACATGGATCGCCTCAAAAAGTACTATTCTTGACCTTTTTACCAAATTTCTTTTAAGCCCTGAACTTCGCTCGACCTGATTCCCACTCAGGGATACGTAGGCAACCACATCAGTTCGGTCGCTCCACCCACAAAAATAGCCCAATTCCTCTCAAGCCTCGCCCTGAACTACGCTCTACCTGATTCCCACTTGGGGATACGTAGGCAACCACATTGGTTCGATCGCTCTACCCCCAAAAATAACCCAATTCCTCTCAAGCCTCGCCCTGAACTACGCTCGACCTGATTCCCACTCGGGGATACGTAGGCAACCACTTTGGTTTGGTCGACACCAATATCAACCCACTTCTTTCTTACCTTGGCCCAAACTACGTTAGATCTGATCCCCACTCGGGGGTACGTAGGCAGACTTTTAGAAGAGAAAAGAAGGATGGCTCGCTAGGTTGAAAATCCGAAAGGACGCCTAGGCAAAAATTAGAGTTAAATCTAAAGTGAGCAATAACAAAAGAGAGAAAAGAGCTCGCTAAGTCACCTAACTGGTGCCTAGGAAAAAGTAATGAGCGTATGAGAGAAGTAAAGTCGCCGTCTTTACCATAACCCAAAAATCACCCTTTACTCTAGGGGCAAACTTCGACCACCCGCCTTGTTTGCTTGAACCTCTTCTAAACTAGGGGAAAGCCTCGGTCACCTACCTCGTTTGCCTCATAACCACCCATATCCCAAACTAGGGAAAAACTTTGGCTACCCGCCTCATTCGCCTCTAGTCACCCAGCATGCCCAAGCAAGTACCAAAAGCAAACATCTGACCAAAATCATACTACCAATGTTTTCAGAAAGTCAAATGCATCAAATAAGGTTCTCAAAAGTAACCAAAGTTCACCAATAAACAAACTTCGAATATTGCATAAGCAGGAATAAATGAAAACAAAAAAGTCCTTTCAAAAAGCAATCAGAAATATCAAAGACACTTGGAGGAAGAAGCAGAATCACTTGAGTCTAGTTTTATTTTGTGTCTTCTATTTCTTCAAAGGGCTTTAGAAATAGGCTTTTACTCAGTAGGCCGAGCCACTGATAGAAGCAGCAATAGTGACATCCCTGACTCTAGAAGCAAAGACCCTCTTAGTAAATCCCCGGGGGACCTCCTGAACTCGCCCGTACTGCTTGGCCAATCGGCGAGGGTGATAAAAAGAAGTCTCTCTCACACCCATCAACCACACTCTCGGGTAATCCCAAAGGCTTGTGGTCACAGCGTGAAGGCCCCAATGCCCCACAATCTAGCGAATGTCTGCCTCAGAAAGAGACCCATCAGGCTAACCTAATCGACAAAAGTGTAGTAGGGATGAAGCATGGCCCTGTAGAAGTAAACTGGAGGCATACTACCTGTCCATAACTGAAGGCACTCATAGAGCCAAGCCTGTAACACCAAAGGTGCCTCAGAAAGAAGAAGAGTTCCTTGATTGAAAGCGTTATCCAAACCATTTAGGATTTCAGCTAGAACCATGGCCATGGGGTTCTTACTTAATTTCAGCCTAAGGCACACATGTACCAAGTTGCTAGAAGTACTCGAGAACAGGAAGTGCGAAGTTATGCACAATATCAGATTAGCACCGCGGGTAGCATCATATGTGCTGGTATTCTTGGGACTAGCATACCGGGCAATGAGGGAAGCAATGTCAAGAACCTCACCATGAATCAGTTGATGGAAGATAGGAGTGGAACAATTCATGTATTAAGCTAGGCCTCGCGTAGGACTGGGGGTATCAGCAGAAGGAAGGATCAAGTCTGAATCCGGATTGAAACCAAGGATAGCACAGAACTCCTCAAACAGGGGGCATATCTCCAAGCCGTTAAAATTGAAGACATAATTTACCGGGTCCCAATGGGCAATGGCAGCATGCATGAACTCAGCATTCAAAACCACCTGGCGAAAAGAGAACAGCTCTGTCAAGCCATAGCTAAAAAGGTTGATCCGTTCCACACCATCTGTGATGCTCAGCCAAGCTGTAAGCTGAGCAGGATCATACAATGCCATGTTTTCTGTCACAACTTTAGCAAAATTTGAAATTTTGGCAGCACCTTCCCATTTCACGGACTATCCCACCTGCAAGACAAACATACTCACTATCATAAAGTTGCTCATTGCAGTAACGTCAACAATCACAAAATCATAGTGCACATATATCGTCACACGACCACCAACCAAAACAAGCACGCAACTGCGCCTTCAAACCAGAAACTATCCGGCTCAAAAGGCAAAACATCATAATCCTCTGTCAAAGGTGACAAATCATCCTATACATCATCCTACACATTGTCCATTATTCACTAGTACAACCCAATCAAAAATATGAAATGGAGATAAAACAAAAGTCCCCGCTTAGGAGGCCTCAGTCCTCCTCTTCTTCATCTTTTGTCGGACCACCCGGAGTGTACGTCGGCGATGGCCTCCTCTCACCACCCCTACACCTTGGCCTGGTTCTCAATGAACTGGCACCACCTCCTTGACACTGTACACACAAAATAAAAGCAATCAATCAAGAAACAAATAAAGTACAAAAAAATAGAGTCGAGTCAGAAACTTACCAAGGACACCATTTGACTGGTGGCGAACTGCCGCATATCGTCCATCTGCTAAGGGTAAAATATAGGGTTAGAACCTCGTAACCTTAAGGAGTGCAAATTAGAGACATACCTGATGGTCCCACGTGAGAACCAAAGACCATAAGCTAGCTACCAAGGCGTGACCCTCCTCAGCATAACTCTAAGGGACGTTGAGGACTCCTGCTGGCTGGGTGGGATAACTGCACTTGACCTACGGTACCTCCATGACCTGCGGAGAGCCATTGGCATCTAAAACATTAATGGTCGAATCCCAAGGAGGGATAGGATCAGAAGTTGGGGGAGCCTATCTCCTATACATCTCGCGAAGCTGTAGGCACAAGACAAGTTAGGAAAAGATAAGTCCAAAAACATAAGTGACGAATAGATACAAAAACGTAAAAGAAACTCACGTCCAAGAGTGGAAAATTCGGCATCAGAAAACGGCCACGGTAGGTCTCATATCCTGTCTCAGAGTGAAAGTGATCCCAAGCATTAGTACCGGCCAAAGCTGCTAGCAAAGCAGCACCAGAGAGGTCATCAGCATCCATCACAGGAGGGGTATAAGGAACGCGGTACTTCAGACTACTAACCACCTGCCGAGACACCCCGCTCACCAAGATACCACTGCCTATGCTCAGTACTCTCCATCAGAAGTCGACAAGAAGCAAGAGGCCTCACCGCCTGTATCTCCTCTGGGGCAGCATAGGAAACATGCTCCTAAGGTGTCCAATCAACGCTAGTAATCGTCAGCTCGGATAAGAAATTTCTCAGGAGGACGATTCAGTGGGCCCTGCTCTTAACCCCAATAACATCCCTTTTCCCTCTTAAGCCTCGAGGGAACAGAGGCACAGGAGCCATGCCATCCTCATCTTCACCTGACTCATCAGCGGGAGTAGGAGCCAACATTTTTAGGTACTCGAAGCTCCAAAGCTGCATGAAAAGGTGAAAGTCAGATAACAGAAACAAGAAATGACCAAAAGGAAAAGAAAAAGTCACAGAACATACCCCCCATGCCCGCTAGAACCCTCTAGTGGATTTAATGCTGCCACGAGAAACCTCACCCATATGCTTATAAGGATGGGCCATGGTAGCACCGCCCCAGTCGTAAGAAGGAATCTCGTCAATGGTCGCCAAGCAAGAACGGAGCCACAAGCTCACCCGGTCATTCTGTGTCGCAAAAATTGAACAGCTGAGAATATACAGGAGAAAGACCCGTAGCAGCTGCTGGTCAGTCAGAGTATGTCACCCCTGCCATAAGCCTGATAAAGCCAGCTGCAAGGGAATTGAGGCCCCTCCAGACTTAGAGAAATAGCCCCAATCAGCATCTCAACGGCTTCAGGATCAATCTCATAAAAATAATCCAGGATCAGCTGCTTCCCGCCAACTCTCAAACTAGTGATCATGGAAAAGTCGAAGGGCGTCATCGTCATTTTGCCAAACGGCAGATGGAAAGTATTCGTTGTGTCCCACCATCTCTCTGCAAGAGCATAGAAGTGGGTCAGGTCATTAGTACTCTTTAAATCTAGGCGAACAAAGCCGCCAAACTTGGCATCGTCTACCATTTTCTTAACGGCAGGCGAAAGTTGGGTGTACCACAGAAAAGCGTGGGCAAGACTACCGTGGCCCTTCAAGACCACCTCCGGCACCTACACACATAAAAAATAACAAAAATGAGCACAAAATCACTATTCATGACCCGAAGTCTGACTTCACAAAATTAACAAGTGAGCACCAAATGGACTTCCAAACGACCTCTATGCGCATACTACAGTTCACTAAACTAGCACAATGCACATAACTACTGAAAGTTTCATATACCTGACTCGCTAGAGCCATGGCCGAAAGATGACATTGAGGGTCATGTAAAATCAACTCTGGAGGTTGACTCTTAGCTCTTACCCGTTCCTTGGCCTTCTTGGAGAGCCTCCTCGAGCTTAAAGCCATGGATCTACAAAGAAAATGGAAGTAAAAAAAGAAACTTTCTTCTTGAAAATTAGAGAAAACTAAAACACCAATAATGGGGAAAGATCACTCACTTGATCATGCACAAGCTGTGTTTTGACGGATTTTGGCTCCAAAAACACCCAAAATGCCCAAAAATGAGCATTTGGAGCTCAAAAACTCAAGATATACAAACATGGAGTCCGGCCACCCAGTGTTGCCACAGTACTGGCCAACTATTGCTACGGCAGTGGCCCAGTGCTGCCGAGGCACTGCTCCCCGTGGGCCCCGCTTCGCTCTATTTTGCTCTATTTTAGCCCATTTTGGCCTTTTTAGCCCATTTTTGGCCCCGATTAGCCCCAGTGGCCCATTTTAGTCAAGGTTTACAAGGTTTTATCCACAGTAGATCCAACTTATTCCCAGAGAACAATTATAGAGAAAAAATGGCTCCTGTAGTCCCCGAACAGGCTTTTTTAGAATAATCATCGCAAAAGTTTATCAGCCATAAGAGATTCAGATCTGAGTCCTGGTTCTCGATCGAAAGTTAAGAAAGACTCTCAGAAAAGTCACCCACTATCCCTAGAGGACAATTACCAAAAGAATTTGGCTCCCAAAGGCCCTAACTGGCTCTTTCAGATTGAGCCTTGGAAGGTTCGATCAACCGGGAGAGATCCAGAGATGGGTCTTGGTTCCTGGTTGAGAAGCAGTCAAAGAAAGGTTCTCAGAGAATCCAACACTATCCCCCGAGAATAAAATCAAAAAGATATCGGCTCCTGAAGGCCCTAACCGGCTCTTTCGGATTGAGCCCTGGAATGTTCGATCAACCGTGAGAGATCCAGAGATGGGTCTTGGTTCCTGGTCGAGAAGCAGTAAAAGAGAGGTTCTTAGAGAATCCAACACTATCCGTCGAGGATAAAATCAAAAAGATATCAGCTCCCGGTGGTCCTGACTGGTTTTCTTGGATTGAGCGTTGCCAGATTTGTTCAACCGTGAGAGGTTCAAAGATGGATCTTGGTTCTCGATCAGGAACTAAGAGAGATACCTACACCATCTCCCAAGGACAAATTTAGAGGCATATCAGCTCCCAGAGGCCCTAACTGGTTCTCTTGGATTGAGCATTGCAAGATTTGATCAACCGTAAGAGATTCAGTGATGGATCCTGGTTCTCGGTCAAAGGAATTTGATTAATCGTGAAAAATTCAGAGATGGATCCTGGTTCTTGATCGACAGTCAAGAAAGATTCTCAAAAAGCCCAAAACCACCCCCAATAGACAGAAACAGAAAGAAATCGACTCTCGAAGGCTCTAACTAGCTCTTTTGGATTAAGCATAGCAGAATTTGATCAAACCGTGAGAGATTTAAAGAGGGATCCTGGTTCTCGGTCGGAAGTCGAGAGGGGTTCTTAGAAATAATCCCCTAATAACCCCATGTAGAAGATAATGAAAAATCAGAATCAACTTTTACGGCCCTACATCCGTTGATAAGCTTCCTCACCTATCAGTCACCGTGAGCTTCCTCAGTTGTCAATGGCCGTGGGCTTCCCCACCTGTCGGTTATCATGAGCTTCCTCACTTATTGTGAGCTTCCTCACTCTGGTTATCTCACCTGTCGGTTATTGCGAGCTTTTTCACTTACTATGAGCCTCCTCATCGTAAAGCTTCCTCACTTATCGAGAGCTTCCTCACTCTGGTTATCATAATTCCCCTGGTTATCGATCTCTGTGAGCTCTCTCACCCTACAGTTGTTATCCTCAAGGACCCTATGTCCGATCCACCTGCCAGCATACTTTTTGAAATTCAAGAAGTTTGCCCTGAGACCCAGAGTCTTCCAAGCCTTGATGTCCTTATCTAAGTCAGCCACCACATCATAATCGTAAACACTAGCACAACATAAAGTCCACTCAGAGTGGCACAAACCCCATAGCATCAGCTCATGCTAGGATCAAAACATTAGATGTAATAAGACACAGTACACGGTTCATGCATTGCATCCTTATAGCATAGCATCCGCCTGTCGTGTTATGACTTGCTCTTCTGTGCCTCGAACTATGTCTCAGTCTGATTCCCCTTGGGATACATAGGCAGCTCCGAAGAGCACGACCAGTACTGACCTTAACATCATGTTTTTCATCCTTGCATCTTCGTAACACTTTCATCCTAAATCTATAGCATCCAAAAAGACCTGTCTCTTCAAAACTTTGGCACTCGCTTGCGACATGCGTTGTCTCGTAAGTTCATGCCAAAGAGGGGCAAACTGTAGACATCCCATTTTGTCGGCTATCAGATTTAGGAGATCCATAGCTTGGTGGTTCACAATGATCAAAAAAGACTCAGAAGGACTCCTGGAAGTTAGTTCTATCTCTCGAAATGCTCAGAAAGTGGTATAAATGACAAAAATACCCCTGAAAGTCCAAACACTCCCAGATTTAGACTGAAAGTTCTGGAAACATGATGTGTTGTAAGAAAAGTCATAAAATAAGTTTTTTTTATGAAAAATTAGATAAAATCGTCAGCTCCCAGAGACCCCCGGGAGTCCCGAAAGTTCTCGGAAAGTCCCTGTTGACCGGTTTGACCAAGGATTGACCAGGTTTGACTAAGGTTTGACCGAAATCGTCCAAATTCAACGAAAAGCTTTGAAATCATTCTAGATTATACAGAAATTACTAAAACAAGTTTTAAAAGAAAATCGGACAAAACTGTAGAGGTTCCCAGAACTTCCTGGAGGTCCCTGGTTTGATTAGTTTGACCAAAAGCTGACTTTAAAATTAGAGCACTGTATCATTTTTCAAATATTTTTCATGGATACTAGAGGCCAATAGTTTTCCAATGGTATATCGCACATAATTTTTGGATCTAAAATGAATTTATCATGAATTTTTGAAGGTGAAAAAGGCGATCAAATCGGCTTTTATCATGAATACCACAAAACTTTTCAAAGTGACCTATCTCTGAACTATTTTTTATGTAAAGTAGACTCCATTACCTTTCCAATGGTATATCACAACCTTAGTTTGGAGTTCATACGCATTTTCTGTGAATTTCGGACGAAATATGGCCTTTTCTCGAATACCGTAACCTCTGCGGGCCTAAATGGGATTATCTTGATATCAGAGGAGCAGTGCCGCCACGGCACTGGCCAAATACCGCCGCAGCACTCTCCTCCAGAATAGTCCATTTTTGTAATTTCTTTTGGGGACCCAAATTGATTAATTAGAAACCAAAACGACGTAATTCTATGTTAAGAGATGTTTGGGACCATGGGAGCACTTTTAAAATGCCAAACTCCCCCAAATTAGCCTATTTAAACCCCCCTTGACTTCTCATTTTGGGGTGCAAAACAAAAGCTTAGAGAAAGTTGTAGAGAGAAAGTTGTAGAGATAAGGTTAAGATAGTGAGAAAATAAGTTCCTTCCTTTGATTTTCAACTTGAAAAGTGAGTTCTAACACTTTGTTTTCAACTTCATTACTCCCATTTACTTCACATTCAATACATCCAACTACCATTTTAGTGAGCATTTAAGAGAGAGGAAGCTTCTTCCATGTCTAATATCACCACATATGAGTGAAACACCAATCTATAAGTCCAATGCATCATTAATCATAAACTATTAATTGTTATTATATGCTTGTTTATATAAATGTTCATCTCTCCGTACCTCATTTCTTTTTGATTTTTCTTTATTTACTTACTAGTCCATCATCATCTAGATGATGACATGAAGTTTGAGGTGAATGAATTCTTATGGATAGTAGCTCTTGACCTCAAAAACATGTTTGATAGATGATGATTTCAACTTCAATACATTCCTATGTATTCTTGAAGTTGTCTTCAAAATGAAAACAATGCTCTCCAACAATCTTGGAGGTTCTTGATATGAGTTCAATATTGATATTTCTAGTGGCCATAATCTCCATTAAAGTGCTGAAAGTATACTCTCAAAACCTCTATTTCAAGAACCCCTCTGAAACCCCTCACTTTGATTTCAAAGAATAAAACCCTAGTTCTTCCCAAAACCTTCAAAATAATGAACAATCTGAGTTCCAAGATTTCTCTAGGACTCAATACTCAAAGTATTAACATGAGACCACTTGGAAAGCCTTCTTAATTCATTAGAGAACACCCAGGAGTTTTGGTTTGACTTGGAAACACTTGGAAGGGGTCCATTTGGAACCAAACATTCTTTCCAGACATTCTGTTTTTGCTGTCACAGCAGCTTGGTTGACTTTCAACTTGTTTTACAGAAACATTTTTCAAAAGGAGTGGTCCCAGCTCATTTTTCCCTTGACCTATAGTGTCTTAGGGAACCTTCTGTAAAATACAAGCCTCTATCTGTTTCTTTTTTATTTTCTAAAATTTTTTGACATTTCTATCGATAGTACGGACTCTGTTTCTGAGTAACCTCTATTGTTTATATGATTTCTCTCAATCTGTAATAGTTATTAAGGATTGGATTTTTTATATATGTTCTAGATACAATAAGGATGATCTCCATAAAAAAATCATGCATTGAAAATATTTCTAACCCTACGTTTCAATTTCCACTAAATCAAGTCACTGTTCTGTCCAATATTCACAGCAAGTATACTTTTACTTCTATCCTTTGATTTGATGCTTATATGTCCCTCAAATTAGTTCATATCCTAGGAAATGGTACATACCATATTTGTTCATATCCCATGATGATTTCCCTATACATTCATTCATCTCCTAGACTTCTAAGTCATTTTAGAAAACTCATGTACAAAAACACACTACAACCTTGGCACATTCTAAGGCCATGCATTGCATCCATGCAAGATTTGGGGTTTTTGTGACTCCTAATCTAAGAAGATTATAAGGAATGAACTTGATCACACATCCATGCTTCCTCTCGATCTAATCATCCTTTCTCATCAGTCCCGGGGATTGAGAGGTCTTCTTTTCCCAAAGATTAACATGCATCATTCTAGCTTGCTAAGCATATTTTGATCTCTTTGATTATTTGTTTCAAGAACAATCCATGTCCCCTCCTAGATTAAGAAAACTTGATTACTTGATCTGTGATTAGACGATTTTTCCTAGGTTTGTTTGTGTGATCTTTCACCTTTGCATTGTGTGATATTTGGCTTAGATCTTATGAATGATATCTTATCTTTTGATCTTCCATTTCAATTTTCTTATGAAATGTAATGTACTATCATAGTATTAATTGTCAAATCAAACATAGTAAAATGTGATTATTTGGATACTAATTGAGGCCCGTCGAGAGACGGGACGAGTTGAGGGTGTTTTAATCGTGACAAAAGCTCCTTCCTCTCTCGTACCAAAACCCCGAGCGAAGTTCTTTGGTTATGAAAGGCCAGTGCCCTTTATCCATTTGGGTGAGTCAAATTGGGTTTCTTGGTTCCCTAAAGACCTAGTGGCGACTCTGTATCTGTTTTCAACAGGCCTTTTCCTTTCCTTTCAAAATAGTTTCAAACAAACAAAGAGGTGGAATTCCGCGTGTCCACAGAAAGGCCATCTCCAACTGCTCCAGCCTCAAGATGCCCCGCCACTACCAATTGTGATATATCCAAGCACTATGCATACCACCAAACCCATGGCCATAATATCAATGATTGCAAGACCTCATCGACCAAATTATCTTTGAGTTGCCTCCAAAGCAACCCTATCTCACCCAAAATCCCCTGCCAAACCACCAAAATATTAGCCTCATCGAATCCGACCCTATATCACCCCCCTAGAGCAACCTCTACCTCTCATTGACATCCTGGACTCTGTAGGGGTTCATCTGATTGAAGGAGAAGATGACTAATTGTAGCAACAACTAGATGATGAACAAAATTTGTTCTTTTTGGAGGAACATGACTTAGGGGCAGTGGACCTCAAATGGTATGATCCAAACAATGAGAGTGATGACTTCATTTGGAATGAGCCAAAAAAGCCATTTGTTGGCACTTTGTGATTGGTTCAAAGATGATGAAACTGTTGAAGGGCCCACCCCCGTTGAAATCAATCACTTTACCAGGTCAGGTCGACACTATAAACCTCTATAACCTGCCGCCAAAGCCATTGAGAATGGATCGGTCAAGAAAAAAGGAATAGAGAAGATGGACGAGAATATAGAAGAAGACAATGAGTTGATAAAGAAGTTGAAGAAGACCCAAGCACATCTCTCGATGTGGGACCTCATGGTAACTTCCCATAAACATAGGCAAGCTGTGTTGAACGCTTTAGCTGGGATTGAGGTCCCCATTCACACTCACCGGAAGATATGGTGGCTTTCTTGAATGAACTCACCCCCGATCCAATCATCACCTTCTCCGATGAGGACCTGCCGCTAGAAGGGCCCACGCATAACAAAGCTTTGTACATCACTATCAGGTGCAAGGGGTAATAACTACCATTTTGTCTGGTTGGTACAGGTTCTTCCTTAAATGTTTATGCTTTGAGAACTGCCATCGCCTTTGGTATCAGTTTTAGGAAAACTAGGTTTCGAAAACATAATTAATGCACAGCAGAAAAACAAAGTTTAAAACTTTATGCATGGATCTACTTTTTATTAACTCTATGGATGCATAGATACAAGAGGGAGAAGAGAGTTACCTTCAGGTCTTGAATCTAATTCTAATTTTCTACTCTTGGATGGTGTAGCAACTTCCACTAGATGGCATTCACTCTTATGTCTCCTTTGAACACTTCCGAAGAGGCTATAGTTGGTAGGAACTCTAATAGAGAGGATAGAGAAGGTGCAGGAAACCCTAAAATAGTTTTTGCAGCTATTGGAGTGATAAAATGATGATTAAAAATATTCTACACGCAGCTGCCCTATTTATAGATTTCCAAATAAACTTTTACCTTCAATCGATCGAAAAGCTTTCGATCGATCGATCCTTCGATCGATCAAAGCATTTTTGATTAATCGAACCTGTCTTGACTTCAATCAATCGAAACTCTTTCAATCGATCGATCGAACTTGTCTTGACTACATCCTCAATTGCCTTTCCAAGCATCCTTACGGAGCTAAGAGTGGGACCTCCTAGGATATTTATTGTTAGCTCAGACTAGTTGTTAATTCCCATGATCAAACTCTTTGATCAGCGAATTAACCAACTAATCAGTTAATGTTTACTCCACTATAAAATGATAATTTCACTCCAACACAAAAAATATGTCCGAAGCGATAAATAGACTTATATGGTGTACTAATGTCCTTCTACCATCAGCATTCGTAATCATATTCAGGTAGTCGAATTAACTGTTGTTGTCAACCTAAATCATGATTACTTCTTGTATTCCTGGAGTCTTATTCACCTCTCATGATTACCAAACATGTTGATAACTACTTATCAACAAGACTGTAGTTCATAGTAATCAACTTGGCGACATTCTCAAGGGAATGCTTACTCTTTATCAAAGGATAGATTCTATCTTGACAATATATGTTCATAACCCTATGAACATGACATACACAAGATACCCAGGTGTTGATTTTTAAGACCTCATTGATTGATAAATCAAAGTAGCCATATCCACAGTCTGTGTCCATAGTCGTCTCAAGATTAAGAACACGTACCTTATACCAGTATGAGTTCCTATCGACTGTTGACAGTCCTAAGTGTTAATAGAAAAACTCAGGCCCGTCAATGTACTATAAGCACTAGCACATTAACTAAGAGTCATACTCTAGTGGTTGAGATTCGTCACTCCATCCAATGGTAGTTAATCACGCTACACTGTAAACCTGATGAGATATCCAGTCTCATCATCCACTATGACAAATTCAAAGTATCAAAGAAAGGTAATTCGTATCTCACTTGTATGCATCTTATACACACATGAATTACTTACTATGATACTTAAGGATTAACAATCATCGCATGAAAGAAGCATACATAATGAAATGTAAAGCTGATATCCATATATTAAAATGTAAACATCTCATGCTTAAAGTAATGGTTTGAGGGCACAATCTTAGCAAACTCCCACTTATTCTCATAACATATTACATCTAAGACCTGGACTATCTAGATGATGATCAAAGACCTTCTGTGGCAAGGCCTTTGTAGACGGATCTATAAGATTGTCAGCAATGGCAATCTTGGTGACAGTCACATCCCCACGTTGAACTATATCTTGGATGACATTCCATGGTTCCTTGGCTCTTTGGACTGAGGCACTGCCCCACTATTATTGTATTATAGCAAAATAGGTGACAATGGCACTGGTACCATCTCGAGTTCCATGAGGAACTTCTTGAGTCAAACAGCTTCCTTGGCGGCTTCACAAGCAACCATATACTTATCTTCTGTAGTTGAGTCTACAATGCATTTCTTAATGCTCCTCCAACTAACAGCACCACCTACCAAGGTAAAGAGATGTCCGGACGTCGACTTCCTCAAATCTTTATCTGACATAAAGTCTGAGTTAGTGTATCCCACTGGAATCAACTCATCTCTATCGTACATAACATGTAATCTTTAGTCCTTCTCAAGTACTTAAGAATGTGTATAACGGTTGACCAGTGCTCTAGACTAGGATTCGACTGATACCTGTTGACCATGCCAATGGCAAAGCAGGTATCTGGTTTAGTGCATAACATCGCATATATAAGACTTCCCACTACCGAGGCATAGGGAACTCCTACCATGCGATTCCTCTCCTCTTGTGTCTTGGGACACTGGTCCTTGGTGAACGTTAAACCATGCCTGAAATATAATAATCTTCCTTTAAGTTATCCATAAAAACCTAGTTAGTACCTTCTTGATATAACCATTATGAGATAATCCAATAATCTTTCGCTTACAATCTCAAAAGAGCTTTATCTCAAGGATATAGCTTGCCTCTCCTAGATCCTTCATATCGAAAGTACTAGCTAGCTAAACCTTAATTGATGACAATGCCCCTACATCATTCCTAATGAGTAGAATGTCATCAACATAAAGTACAAGAAAAACTACCACCTTACCTTCAAATTTCTTGCATACATAAGGTTCATCCATATTCTTTATGAAACCAAACGACTTGAAAGTTTGGTCAAAATGAATGTTCCAACTCCTGGATGCATGCTTAAGCCCATAAATAGACTTTGGAACTTGCATACTAAGTTACATTTTCCACCAGCTATAAACCCTTCTGGTTACTGCATGTAGATGTCCTCTTCAAGATTACCATTCAAGAATGCAGTCTTTACGTCCATCGGCCAGATCTCATATTCTAAGCATGCCGCAATGGATAAGAGTATTCTGATGGACTTGAGCATAACTACTGACGAGAAGGTTTCCTCATAGTTAATGCCTTCCCTTTGAGTATAATCTTTCGCTACAAGCCTAGCCTTAAAGGTCTCAACCTTTCCATCAGAGCCTCTTTTCCTCTTGTAGACCCACTTACAGCCAATGAGTTTAATATTAGTAGGAAGTTCTATAAGATCCCAAACCTGATTAGAATCCATAGATTCCAATTCAGCCTTCATAACTTTGACCCAATGAGCTGAGTCAACATTAGCCATTCCCTCTTCGTATCTGGCAGGATCAGATTCAGATTCCATGGAGATTGCTGATGTTGTCAAAATCAAGATATAAAAGTATGCTTACTTATGCTTTACTTCAAAAGATTTGCAGTGTGGAAGTAAAGGTCGAACCCACAGAGATTGAATACTACAAACTTTAATTTTTAAAACCTAAATTTAATTAATTAAGAAAAACAAATTTTGGATTTAATTTGAATTAAACTAATAACAATAAAAGTAAATCTAAATTATGAAAGCAATTAAATATTTGTTTTTGTAATAAGTTTAAGGAACCTAGGATTGCAAATCCACCACTAGCTTCATAATAAGGGTATTTACGAATTACTTTAGCTTATTAAGTTGGATGATAATGGGGAATTGTAGCTACAAGCCCAATTCCTCCGTCAAGAAAATAACTATGGTTCAAGCACCAACAAAATCCATCTTCGGTTAGCACGAATTATCCCACACTAAACTAGAGTTGTGGTATAATCCGTCTAATCTAGGCATGGACTATTCGGATACTTGATAGCACAATTCAATTTAAGCACCATTACATGTAAATAATCTAAACAAGCACAACAAGCATAGATCATTGAGCACACTACCATCAAAATAGATCTAAGACAAGAGTAAACTTTGAAAGTAGTGATTTAATCAATAAAACCAGATCTATTTATAAAAATCCTCAGAACATGTAACTGTCATCCATACATAATAAAACTAAAATAAAAACATAAAAAAACCCTATTACTTGACTAGGGTTTCATTGAAACCCTAGATCTAGGTTTAAGCTGCCATGGAATTGAAGATTGGCAAGAGGTTGATGGAGGAGGCCATGTAAATCCTTGGTCTTCTTCTTCTTCTTCTTGCTTCTCTCCCTTCAATGCCTGAAAGTGTGTATACATGGTTGTATGTAGGATGTGTCTATTAATTTCCAACCCTTAATTTGAAGTAAAATAGGGTATATATAGATTTACAATAAGTTTTGGAAGCTTTCCTAACCCGAAATGCACTAAAATTGCTAGATTTTGCAATCTGGACGTAATTAGGCAGTTTCGTTCACGTAGGAATCATCAGTAGAGTGAAATGCGCAAGTTCCATTTTTACACAGTTCGCACGCGTGGGCCGCGCGAGCGTAATATAGGGACCTCGCGCAAGCGGGTCGCGCGCGCGATTGGTTTTTTCAGCTTCTTTCTTTGTGCTTTTTTACCCTATTTAGCCTAGTATACTTGGTTTCTTCCAAATCCTGTTAGAAAATAGAAAATAAAGTAAAAACATACAAAAACAGGATAAAAAGGTACTAATAAACGCGTGTTACGACGTATAATTAGGATTTGTTCTCTCCCGATCACACCCCAAACCTACATTTTGCTAGTCCTCGAGCAAAACTAAAATAAAAATTAAAATTCTAATAACATACTACTCCATTTTCGCATGGATTACGATTGCATTTGGCATATGCAACAAGCCTTTTAAACCCCTAGGTGTCCCTAGTTGGACGAGTGAAGTCTCGTGAGGGTTCTTGTCAACAAGTCACCCATAACCATCTTTATTAACTTATAAATTTAAAAAGTTTATTCAAACAAAAAACATAATATTCAATACTCTTTATTATATAAGAAAGATTTGAAATAGAATAACGAACAAGAAGAAACATACTGAAACGTCTACCTACATCATAAAAAACAATCCCAAGCACATGCATCGTATAAATCAATAGAGTTTATCATAAATTGCACGTGTGTGATATGGTAGTCAAATGAACATGCGCATGTCATGAACATGGAATATACTTTAGATAACCATTTAACTATGTCTCGATTACGAATCTCACAATGTTAATTACACTCTCAAATGACACACTCAGAAACAGGTGTAATTTTTCTAATATATGGGAGCAAAAGAAATATATTTTCAAAATGAGAAACGCTCACATATGACTAAAAAAAACGCAGGACACGAAAGAATGGTAGTCTCATGGATAGGACACCAACAGTCAAGAGAAATTAATCATTACCATGTTTTAATCCCCCTCCCATCGTTTTCATATCCAAACCATGTTTCCTAGGATCAAATAGGACTTTTCAAAGGTTATAACGTGGCTCAGGAAATGAAAAAGGATAGAAAGGATTTATTAGGTAGTTTTCAGAATGGCATTATAAGGCATGTTCGATTTCTTTCATTCTCTCTTCCACCAACTTCATCATTTCATTCCCTTCTTTTCGCCTATTTTTCAATTTCTTTCCTCTTCTTTTTTTTTTCTTTTTTTTTTTCAACCTTATTCTCTTTTGTTTCCTTCTCGTTCTTTTTCTCCTCGTTGCTTTTGAAACAAATATTCATTGAATAACAATGCAACCACCCTAACCATCATCTTATTTTCTTTTTCTTCTTCTTCTCAATCACACATCGCCTTAACACCACTAAAAGTTGATCAATCTTTTAGGGGTGAACTCCAAGTTGGCCAAATTGGAGCAAAAACAAGATAATGGTAATTAAAGAAAAAAGGGCATTTTAATGGCTCAAAGGGCGAACTAAGGACATTTATCATTTATCGGTCGGCAGTAAACAAAGAGAGCCTACCATCATTTCCTATGGTGATATAGTTCTTCAACATTAACAATGGAAGATTATTCAGCATGGTAGCAAATATTTTAACTTGACTATCAACCAAAACAAGAATAATGAGACTAAACAACAAGTTAATGCGCTATTTCAATAAAATTTGACAAACACAATGTGTATATAACCCTCTAAAAAGAAAAGATAGGCTCAAAAGCTCACCGGGCTTAGTCTCCACCACGTGTTATCTAGAAATCTGAATTATATTATAGTTCACATCAGACATGTATTCAAGCGACCACGTGCAGTGCATAGGTCTATGTGCAAATCTATGATATAAAACTACGATTCGAACGATACATGACCTAAAATGTTTCAACATGACTTCAGTAAATATTTAATCTTATATTTCCTTGTTTACCATTCTATAACAATCATAGTTACATAACAAGAAGTATTGAATCAAGATTGCAAAAACGTCGGTAATCATCGTTTATTTAAGCACAAGTATCAAAAAATTTTGAAATTTTTTTGAAAAATTGCAGTATAATGTGCATGCGTGTGCATACCCCCAAACCTAAACCTTTCATTGTCCCCAATGGAATAATAAAACGAAAGAAAGGAAAGTACGTAAAGAAGCAACGATAATACCTCGATCCCGGTAAACACAAACCAGGTGAACGTACAATAATATGGAGTCAAAGTTCAATTACTCCGAACGGAGCACTATTTCACCTATTAATACTTAACAAAAGAAAGTTAAACAAACAAATAAATAATAAAAGCTAACATATAAGTTTTTTTTTAATTAGAAACTAAACTATAAGTAAAAGAACGTAATGAAAAGAAAATAAATAGAAACAAAACTATCTAAACAAAGACAAACTTAAATAAAAAGAACTGAAAAGAAAATAACTAACCAGGTCCGGGAAACAGAAGGTAAAAGAACAACAAAAAAAAGTGGGAAATCCCCACCTCGCGCGAGCGAACCTCGCTCGCGCGAATCCCTTTGCGAGGTAAACCTGAGGCCTCTTTATTATTATTATTTTTTTCCAGAAAAGTTTCTAAGGCACTAGCTCGCGGGAGCGGAACGCGCAAGCGGACCCCTTGTGCGCGCGAATTCAAGCGCAAATAGATACTGAGGCTATATATAAAAAAACTTGAAAAATTTTGTCTGTGGGAGAATCTCGCGCGAACGGGTCGCGCGCACAACTTTGGTCTTTTCCTCTTTTTCTTTATTTTAATGTAAATAAGTGCAAAATAATTTTACTCTGACCCCCAAACCTGTTCAGAAAACTCAAAAAGGACTCAAAATTGACAAAAAATAATCAAAAATAAGATAAACCGACAAAATAAAGCTTGGGTTGCCTCCCAAGAAGCGCTATCTTTTACGTCTTTAGCTAGACCGTTCTAGCTCAGGACTTATGGAGGCTGAAACTCGGACTTTGTACCCCTAAGGATATCAGGAAGAGTTCGATGATAAGTAGAAATAACTTCACTATGAGTCAATTCATTTAACGGTTCATCTCGCTCATGTTCACATCGATTTCTCACCTTCTGAGTAAATTCATCGTTAGGGTCTAGGTTATTTGCATTCATCCTCTCATTACTCACTATATTATTCTCCTTACCCATGTGTAGTGCATTAGTAGGTTCAATTTGTCGTATAACCTCACTACCCTCTATACATAGATAATCATCGTCTTTGGGAGGTTGATCGACAGTGTTAAACACGTTTAATTTTAAGTTCAAATTCCCGAATGACACTTTCATCATTCCCGTTCGACAATTGACACGCGCATTAGCGGTGGCTAAGAATAGACGACCACGAATAACAGGAGTGTGCTTCCTAGCATCTAGGACAGGTTCGGTATCAAGGACCATAAAATCAATAGGATAAAAATATTGATCAACTTTAACTAAGACGTCCTCGATGATTCCTCTAGGTACTTTGACAGAACGATCCGCTAATTGAATAGTAGCTGTTGTAGGCTTAAGTTCACCTAGTCCTAGTTGTTTGTAAACGTGGTAGGGTAAAAGATTCACACTAGCTCCTAAGTCAAGGAGAGCCATATGAATGACCGTGTCACCTATGACACATGAAATAGTTGGCATACCAGGATCCTTATACTTTGGAGGTGAGTGTTGAAAAATAGATTTTACTTTTTTCGTGAGAAAGACCTTTTTCGGAGTATGACTATGCAATTTACGTTTTTGAGTGCATAGGTCTTTAAGACATTTAGCGTAAGCAGGAATTTATTTAATAGCATCGAGGAATGGAATATTGATTTTAACTTGTTTAAACACCTCGAGTATATCTTCTGTTTTTTAATTTTTATTTGGAAAATTTGATTGTTCATCAACGTTAGGTGGAAAGGGCAATTTTCGTATACTATTAGTTAGGGCCGTTTCTTTTTCTTTCTTATTTTGGCTCGCGTCCTTACCCTTCTTTGTATTAGAGTTGATGTTCATATCTATCACATTCTCATTCAGAATTTCTATTACCTCTTCCTCTCGTGTAGTCAACCTAGTTGAGACGATATTTACTTGTTCATTCGACCCCTTAACCTTGTATTGTCCCTTAGGGTTTTGAATTGTTTGACTAGGCAACGTCCCCTCGTTTCTACGACTCACTACAATAGCTAGTTGTCCCATTTGGGATTCGAGCTTCGCAATGGATTGTGTGTGTGAGTGCACTATTTGTGCTTGTGTCTGTACTTGTGTTTCAATTTTATTAAGGGATGCCAACACCTTTTCCTCAAAAAACGTTACCCCTTGGAGGGTTCGGATTAGGAGGCGGTTGTTGGAATTGATTAGGTTGAAACTGAGGTCGATGTGCATTAGGAAAATTAGTCGCCTCATTAGGATTATTATTATTATTATTATTTTTCTACGAGAAGTTAGGATGGTTTCTCCATGGCGCGTCCAGATTATTAGTAGTTGAAATATAATTATTTCGTGGGTATTGTTGAATAGAATTAATGTGTTGCTCTACGAATTTCGGAAATTGACTCGCCGATGGACATGCAAGGATAGAATGTGACGGATCGGAACATATTGCACATGCTTCATGAGCGAGTAAACCCGACATTTGATTCATTGTCAAAAGTTGGTTAAGTTTTTTAGATAGTTCTTGAAATTTAATTGAGTGACTTGACTCAAACTTTACCTCTCTCTTAGGTTGATGAGGACATCCCTCGAAACGTACCGACACGGCCTGGTGCATCGAGTTCTCACTTAACGTTTCAAAAATTTTCCAGGCCTCGTTAGCGTTTTTGTGTATGAAGGTACCCTCACAAACGACATCGACGGTATTATAAACGGAGGGAATAAGTCCCTCATAGAAGACTTGAACTAATTGCCACTTAGGAACCTGATGATGTGGGCATGAGCGTAATAATTCTTTAAACTTTTCCCAAGTATCATAAAGTGTTTCCCCATCTTGCATCACAAAATTAGTTATAGATTTTCTTATCTGATTAGTTCTTGTGATTGGAAAAAACTTTTGTAAAAATGCGTTGTGTAAGGCTTCCCAAGTTTTAATCGTGTTTGGCTCAAGTGATTGAAGCCAATACTTCGCTTTATCCTTTAAAGAGAATGCAAATAGATGCAGTTTTAATTCATCATCAGTGAAATGTTGGATTTTTAAAGTAGAGCATATATCTTGGAAATCCCCTAAGTGCTGATAAGGGTCTTCATTTATACGGTCATGGAAAGAAGGAAGTAGCGAGATGGTAGACGACTTTATCTCAAATTGAGATGCTGTCGCCTCCGGTAACTCGATACCAGCCTGTGGCGTGTAAGTCATAGGAATAAAATAATCTTTAAGCGGAGGAGGTGGCGGTATATTAGGGTTATTATTGTTATTTCCATTGTTTTGATTATTTCCAATGTCGGCCATTGGAATAGGTTCTACGTTAATAAAGCGTGGTTTCTTTAGGTTTTTAAGGGTACTACGTATTTCGGACTCAAACAACGATGATGGTTTCGGAGTTAATTCGTCGTCTATATTTAACCTAGTTCTAGAAGTTATGTTTGAATACTTGTTAACTCTTAATGTATGTTCAAGTTCAAGATCGCGAGGTTTTAATTCCGGTTTACTTGAGCGTGTACCAAACATAAACTAAAAACAAAAATTGACTCAAATAAAAACAAAAAATAATCACGCAAGTAAGACAACAAGCAAGCACACAGTACTACTATGATGCATGTAATTATCCTTATGCAGTAATTCGCGTCAAAGCCCAGCGCCCCGGGTTTCCTAGCTAATGCAGTGCTCACTCCACAACTAACTTAATGCAAGTAATTGCGTCTCAGCGCCCTGACTAACAGTGATTTGATGCAAAGTTTAAAAGAAAGCAATTTACTTGAATTTTATTTATTTATTTTTTTTCGCGTAAGCTCCTTTGACGTGCACAGCTGCTCCACTCGAAACGCTAGAATTTTGAGTTCTTAAGAAATTACAAAAATAAAAGAAA
Organism: Hydrangea macrophylla; assembly: GCA_033977485.1. Classification (NCBI taxonomy): domain Eukaryota; kingdom Viridiplantae; phylum Streptophyta; class Magnoliopsida; order Cornales; family Hydrangeaceae; genus Hydrangea; species Hydrangea macrophylla. The sequence goes on along the minus strand of CM066987.1, from coordinate 64,364,406 downwards.
AGTTAGTAACTTAAAACAAAAATGAAAAATTAGAAAAAAAAAATTAAAAATAAAAATAAAACCTAATCTAGTATTTACGAATTAACTAAACTAAGATTCTAAAACTAAAGGTAGTAATGCAATCCCCGTCAACGGCGCCAAAAAGTGATGTTGTCAAAATCAAGATATAAAAGTATGCTTACTTATGCTTTACTTTTAAAAGATTTGCAATGTGGAAGTAAAGGTCGAACCCACAGAGATTGAATACTACACACTTTAATTTTTAAAACCTAAATTTAATTAATTAAGAAAAATGAATTTCGGATTTAATTTGAATTAAACTAATAACAATAAAAGTAAATCTAAATTATGAAAGCAATTAAATATTTGTTTTTGTACTAAGTTTAAGGAACCTAGGATTGCACATCCACCACTAGGTTCATAATAAGGGTATTTATGAATTACTTTAGCTTATTAAGTTGGATGATAATGGAGAATTGTAGCTACAAGCCCAACTCCTTCGTCAAGAAAATAACTATGGTTCAAGCACCAACATAATCCATCTTCGGTTAGCACGAATTATCCCACACTAAACTAGGGTTGTGGTATAATCCGTCTAATCTAGGCATGGACTATTCGGATACTTGATAGCACAATTCAATTTAAGCACCATTACATGTAAATAATCTAAACAAACATAGCAAGCATAGATCATTGAGCACACTACCATCTAAATAGATCTAAGACAAGAGTAAACTTTAAAAGCAGTGATTCAATCAATAAAAACACGATTTATTTATGAAAATCCTCGGAACATGTAACTGTCATCCATACATAATAAAACTAAAATAAAAACATAAATAAAACTCTATTACTTGACTAGGGTTTTATTGAAACCCTAGATCTAGGTTTAAGCTGCCATGGAATTGAAGATTGGCAAGAGGTTGATGGAGGAGGCCATGGAAAATCTTGGTCTTCTTCTTCTTCTCCTTGCTTCCCTCCCTTCAATGGATGAAAGTGTGTACATATGGTTGTATGTAGGATGTGTCTATTAATTGCCAACCCTTAATTTGAAGTAAAATAGGGTATATATAGATTTACAACAAGTTTTGGAAGCTTTCCTAACCCGAAACGCACTAAAACTGCTATATTTTGCAATCTGGACGTAATTAGGCAGTTTCGTTCACGTAGGAATCATCAGTAGAGTAAAATACGCAAGTTCTATTTTTACACAGTTCACGCGCGTGGGCCGCGCGAGCGCGATATTGGGACCTCGCGCGAGCGGGTCACGCTAGCGATTTCGGGATCTTCGCGCGAGCAGGTCGCGCACGCGATTGGTTTTTTCAGCTTCTTTCTTTGTGCTTTTTCACCTTGTTTAGCCTGGTATACTTGATTTCTTCCAAATCCTGTCAGAAAATAGTAAATAAAGTAAAAACATACAAAAATAGGATAAAAAGGTACTAACAAATGCGTGTTAAGGTGTATAAATAGGATTTGTTCTCTCCCGATCAACAGCTTCAAAAGCTTTTCTTAATAACATTTATTTGTCAGGCTGGCTGACCATCCTCCCACTACAACGAGGTATCAGGTGTGGAAATGGGTGAAGATGTGGTATTTTCTTGCCTACATCGTTCTCAACTGTTGGAGGAATGTAGGGCTCTCCATCTATTTCTTTCAGATCTATCCTTCCCGTAGGTTTATAGTTCATGATATAATCATCCCCCAAGAAAATATTATTTTTACTAACAAACACTTTCTGTTCTCTTGGATCATAAAAATACCATCTATAAGTACCCTTTGGAAACCCTACAAAGTAACATACTTTCAATCTAGACTCCATCTTGCTCATCTTTCCCTTTAGCACACGTGCTGGACTCCCCCATATCTGGAAATGTTGTAGAGAAATCTTGTTCCCAATACACATCTCCTGTGGTGTCTTAGGAATAAATTTGCTTGGAACTAGATTTTGTATGTACATAGCGGTTTTCAAAGCATTACCCCAAAGGAATAATGGCAACTTCGAATAACTCATCATCGACCTAGTTATGTCTAAAAGGGTTCGGTTCCTTCTTTTAGCTACATCGTTGTGCCAAGGCATGCCGGGTACAGTCAACTGCGATAGAATCCCATTCTATACAAGGTGATTAATAAACTCATTATAGAGGTACTCTCCACCTCGATCAGATCGAGTGGCTTTGATATGTATGCCCAATTGCTTCTCCTCTTTAGCCCTAAACTCTTTGAATTTTTCAAAGGCTTCAGACTTGTGCTATATTAGGTACACATATCCATACTTGGAATGGCCATCAGGAAATGTAATGAAATACTCATAACCAGCCTTTGCTCTAATATTTATTGGTCCACATACATTAGTATGAACTAATTCCAACAATGCATTGGTCCTATTGCCCTTTGCAGGAAAGGGCCTTTAGGCCATCTTACCCTCTAAACATGACTCGCGGACTTCCATTGGTTTGAGAACCAAATCGCCTAAGATACCTTTTTTGACTAGTCTACCAATCCTATTTAGAATGATATGGCCATGCCTTATGTGTCAAAGCCTTGTTGAATTAGTGGAAGGTTCCTTTCTTTTAAATGGTATAGTTACCACTGATTTATTAAGTTCCATATTAGAATCATTAGAAATACTTAGAGTGATCACATACAAGCCATTTATTTTAATACCAGAACATATAAAAGAACCATTTCTTTTGACGACAATTTCAGTTCCAAAATAAAAAGAATAACCTTCATTCGATAAATCAAAAAGTGAAACTATATTACGTCTCATCAAAGGGACGTAAAGTACATCTAATAAAACTAAAGTCTTATTGTCCTCAAACTCTAAAACTACTACTCTTATAGTAACCGCGGAAACGGTTGCGCTAGATCCCAGAGACAGCACGATCTCCCCATCATTGTAGTTCCTGGTTAATTTGAACCCCTGCAACGAATTAAAAATATGGTTAGTACTTACACTAGAATCAATACACCAAGTGTTTAAAGTTTCCTTTATAAAACATACTATAATCACATATGACTTGATCATACCTTGAACTCTTGTAGCTAAGAATTTCGGACAGTTCCTCTTTTAGTGGCCCTTCTTACTACATTGGAAACACTTTCCTTTGCCTTAACCACCCACCTTTCCCTTGCCCTTACCTTTTTCCTTAGATATTGCAATCTTAGGGACCGATCCAACACTTGGACCACCAGTGCTAGCCTTCTTCTTCCATTTCTTACCTTTTAATGTAGATTGAGAGGAGAAAGAGCTTTTCTCAACGTTCAAAATGTTGCTTCCAGGCTTGATCACCCCTTTTGCTTCCAGAAGTGAACTCATTAATTTGCTCATTGAAAAATTCATTTGATTCATGTTGTAGTTAAGTTTAAATTGAGCGAATGATGGTGACAGCGAATTGAGGATCATGTCAACTTGGGTAGGAATGACAACGGGCGGGTATAGGATGGGGTCCCCATACCCCGACCCCGACCCCGACCCTGCCCCAAGGGATATGTGTCCCAACCCCGACCCCGCCTCATAATGGAAAACCCGTCCCCGCCCCGCCCCACCCTGTCCCGCCCCAATAAAATTCCTATGGAACACCAATTACTATCATTGAACATGAAATTCTATGAAACCCAAATCAAATCATACAGAAAAATAATGGGAAAAAAAATTCAATTTATACAAAATAAGAATCAAAATACACCACCCCAAAAAAAAATCATTGAATGAATAGCTCAGTTTCATCATCATTCTCTGTTCTTGTCTCTACATATCTTCTATGTGTTCTTACAACATATATATGTATAGTCTTCAGATCAAAGCCATAATCAGAGTTCACAAAGTTTAAAGCCCTAATTTGTGTCACCAGATCTCCAGAAAAGAGAGAGGCAACATTGAGAGAGAGAGAGGCGAGATCCAGAGAGAGAAATCCAGGTGCCTAGAGTAAAGTCCTAGAGTTTTTGTTGGTCAGAGATGGAGTGACCGGGTGGTGTGCTTGTCGGAATCGGAGGGGAAATATTCCATTCGATCTCAGAGAGTGACTTGGAGGTGGAGATGTCAATTTATGTATAGATCTGACTTCTCTTTGAACTCTTGGTCAGAGATGGAGTGACCAAGTTTTATTCATCAATTATTGTTGAGTGATCAAGACCATTTAGTATACATAATCATGATTGTAGTTAAACTTAGAAAATTCCAGAATAGTTATATCAAATTCAAATGTTTAGAAAACGAACTTAACTCGATCGTATGCTCATGATTTTACATCGGCATATAGACACATGAGTTAGAAATTATCCCCAAAAAGCGGATCATCGATAACTATTATAGATTTTCTAAAATTGAAATACAAAGAGACTATGTTCAAATTTATGAACCGATTTCTCAACAATTTCTAAAAATAGCGTATGGATCCTAATGATTCTCAAAACCGATTGAATGAAAGCTAATTCATAAAAGTTTACCCAAAAAATTTGAAATCCATCAAACTATGGATTTGATGAGCCAATTAAATCTTATGGACAAAACCAATCTGTTTTGCTGAAGTTTGACTAGTTCATTTTGAAATGTGAGAAAAACATCTTAGGTGTTTGATCGGCGACGAATAGTTTCCGTTTATTAATTGTTTTTTTAACAAGTATTCTAAATTTTATAGGTTTTGGAGCTTTAACTTTAAAATGCACAAAAATCCAATGATTAATGGCTTTGGAAGTCATTCTGGGCTCAAACGGTGATTCTGGTGAAAGCTGAATGTAGTAGCAGCCTTGGAAAATCGCATTTTTGACAAGGAATAATTTGGATTTGAAAATTTTCTCCAGAGATTTAAAATTTAGATCTTCGAGTTATGGACGCGTGGCCATAAACAGCGAGTCAATCCGAGTTCCGACCAAAAAGTTATCGGAATTCTACGAAAGTCGCGCAGTGCAGCGAAAAGGACCTCGCGCGAGCGGGCCGCGCTAGCGACCTGTGAAAAAACCAAAAAATGCATATTTTGTTAAATTAAAGTGCCCAACGAAGGTGGTTTGTGCATATGACGTCTAGAAACGTAAATATAGTAGTTTTAGTACGATTTGACTTAGGAAAGCTTCTTAAATCCTTCCAAACTCTATATAAATCCTTGTCTAAACTAATTTTGTGGTTACACATCATTACACAACATTAGATACATCCATATACAACAAAAAAATTCAGCCATTGAAGAGAGGAAAGCAAGTAGAAGAGAAGAAGAAGACCAAGGATTCCCATGGCTTCCTCCATCAACCTCTTGCCGTTAATCAATTCTATGGCCAACTAAACTCAAGATCTAGGGTTTCAATGAAACCCTAGCCAAGTAATAGGATGTATTTTATGTTTTTATTTTAGTTTTATTATGTATGGATGACAGTTACATGTTCCGAGGATTTTTATAAATAAATCGTGCTTTTATTGATTAAATCGTTACTTTCAAAGTCTATTCTTGTCTTAGATCTATTTTGATAGTAGTGTGCTTAATGATCTATTCTTGCTGTGCTTGTTTAGATTATTTACATGTAATAGTGCTTAAATTGAATTGTGCTATCAAGTATCCGAATAGTCCATGCCTAGATTAGACGGATTATACCACAACCCTAGTTTAGTGTGGGATAATTCGTGCTAACCGAAGATGGATTATGTTGGTGCTTGAACCATAGTTATTTTCTTGATGGAGGAATTGGGCTTGTAGTTACAATTTCCCATTATCATCCAACTTAATAATCTAATTGAATATATAAATATTCCTATTATGAAGCTAGTGGTGGATTTGCAATCCTAGGTTCCTTTAAACATATTTACAAAAATACTTTTAAATCGCTTTCATAATTTAGATCTATTTTATTGTTCTTAGTTTAATTAAATTCAAAATCAAAATCTCGTTTTTATAATTAATTAGATTTAGGTTTTAAAATTAAGAGTCGTAGTAATTCAATCTCTGTGGGTTCGACCTTTGCTTTCACTACTGCAAATCCTTAGAAAAGTAAAGTACACTTTTTATATCTTGATATTGACAACATCAGTGTTGGTTGAAGTTTATTAGAGAGATCAAACTCATGGATCAACTTGATTATCATGATTCCCAATCAATTTAGCCCTCAAGTTCTATGATGACTTTAAATCATGGATCAAAGAGACTTACAAATATCCTATTCGAGATGAATTTCAATAGAGATTCTAGGTAATAGGAATGATCAAGAGAAAAGTATGAACATAGGAATCATCCTTCTCATAGATCATACTTTCAAACCATCATAGAATTCAAATATAGATATATATATATATAATCATGTATGCATGGATCTAAACTAAATATAAGAATGAGATCAAAATTGAAAATCAAAGTGAAAATCAATCTCTAATTATGAATTATCAACAAAATCAAAGAGGATTTTGGATCTAGCTATGTGAGTGTGTGAAGAACAAGAGAGGAAGAAGATGAGTGTTTGACAAACACTGAATATTGCACATTCTTATGCCAATATAATAGATATAAGTGCTCATTTAATCCTCCAAATCCGTAGTTTTACATGCAGATTTGAATTAATATAATTTAATGGTGATGTCACTCAAATACGCGTAATTATGTTTTTACATATTTTATATGTTCAGGTAAAAATGAAGTGAAATAAAGGGAAGGAAAGAAGTAGCAACCACTCCGAAGCATTTCTCATATATATTGTTAGTCAAAAAGTTTCTGTAAACTTGAGAAGAAGAATCCAAAACGAAAAAAAAAACCTAAAAGAAAAAAAAATAATAATAACAAATACTAATAATAATAAAATTTTAAAAAAAACCCAACAGCCAAAAAAAACAACCATTCATTGAATGGTTGATTGTGATGTTTATTTGATACGATTTTTTTTCTTTCCTCTCTCTCTCTCTCTCTCTCTCTCTCTCTCTCTCTCTCTTTTTCTACAAGAAAATTCAACAACTGTGACACGCAAAAAGAAAAATGGGACGATCGCGCGAAGAAAAAATTGGCAAGCTCTGCTCAAAGTGACGAATGAAGTGATGCTTTTCATCTCATAATCGTCTATAAATAGAAGGGAGAAGAAGCACACAACAACAACAACAACAATAAGCAATAACTTCATTACGCACAATCACTTAGAGAGAATAGTTTAGAGAGGTTATTATGTGAGCACTTCATATTGTCTCTAGAAGTAGGAAGCTTTAGTTTTTCTTTGCCTTTTCTAGTTCTAGTAGTTGTAAAAATTTACTTTTATGTATTCGATGATTTCATGTTCAAAAATATGTAACACTTTATTTACTGTATTTCTCAAATTAAAATATTTGTTTTCTTATAGGTCCTTTATCAATTTGTAGTAGTAAAATATTCCTATTAAAATTTAGATTTAATATTTTTAGTCCAGTAGTAGTTGTAGTTGTCCCCTAAAATAGTTTGAAATCCCAAATTTTCAGTTTTTATAGCAATATTTTCATTACCCAGAAGACAGATTTTGTAAGTAAATGCCAGATTTCTTAGCCACATAGTTGTTATAATCACCTATTAAAGCCCCAAGCACACCATATCCATATCCCACTCCCAAATTAGATAAGGATTTGGTTTGGCCTTGCTTGTGTTCTTGGAGTTCAACCACTGTGACCCCACAAGAACTCAAAGTCAAAGGTTTAGTATTTTATTATTGGTTCAATATTTCCATTTATTTATATTTTATTAGCCTAGAGTACTAAACTTTGCTATTTTACAGATTCCACAAATTCAACGAAAACATATATTGATATTAGTTTTCACCATTACCTTGGTTTTATAACTTTAATTTTAATTGGACGGTGATTGTGTGCATCTATTTAATTTATCTTTAAATTTTATTTGAAAGACACTTTCAATTCCAAAATAGTAGGCTAAAACTTTAATTGGGGATATGCAATAAAAACTTAGAAACCACAACTTTTGTGTACTAATCTTAAATGGGAAAATTTATCTGGATATGTTTTTTTCATTTATGGCCAAAAAAATCTATGTATCTATAGTTTATGATCATTTAACATGTTTATAGACTATAGCTATATTGGACATCAAAAGATTACATATTTGAAATAAGAATATAATTATGTGGATTGTCAAACTATGCCTTTTGTCATAAAAAACACCTAGCATACTCAAACAATTCATTTGACAAACTTTATATTTCAAAAATGTGTGTATATATATATATTTATCCATTAATGGAGAGGCAATTATGTAGTGGCAGAGTGGTGGGGACTGGGCGCCGAATAACCCATGTCCGCGGCGGGTTACGGTTCGAATCTGGCTACTGCCCAGTTGCCTTTTTATTTTTCTTTAAACCAAATGACTTCGTTTCATATCAAACCTGACACACTTGATATGACTTCAACTAGTGTAAGTTTATTTTTAAATAAAGATTCACTCTATTTAGAAATGCCAAATCCTTTACAAATGCACAAAAGTTATGTGATCTAGTGTTGGTTTGCATATTCCCAATTCTTTTAAATCATTTCTCCTAAGTTAATTAATATTTCTTGCTTTTAAATAACTTAGATTAAAATATTTGTATTATTTCTATCTTTCGCTATAATAAAATCCAAAAAGTTTATCTCATGAAAATCTAGCTTTTATTTATTTTTCTTCCTTTTCTTACTAGTATCTTAGTTAATTTATTTTGCACTGTTAAAATCTTTACCGTAAACTGTTACAAAAAAAACCTTTTAATTCGTTTATTGCCAAAATATAAAAACTAGTTAAGGAGAATTTTTGAATAAAACTGCCGACGAGGCTGAATCGTACTTTGATTGGCTTGGAGAATATGTTTCCTAGTGGGAAATAGAAGAAATTGGTAGGACGAAAAAAGCTAAAAGTTTATACCAATTACAATTAGAAGATGAATTAACACTGAAATATGAAGAATTAGCACGTAAAGTGGAAGCTATAACAGTAGAAAAAAATAATCCACATAAGAAGAAAAGAGACCTTTGTGACAACTGTCATACATTAGGACATCCTACGAATGAATGTCCTAATAGTTCAAATTTTCAAGAAATGCTCCAGCAGAGATGAATGCTATGAATAATTATAGGGGTCCCCAAAACTCATATGGTAATTCATACCAGTCTAATTGGAGGAATCCTCCAAATCACATGTATACCAAAGAAGGTATTTTACAAATTCAACCTCAACAACATCCTCCTTAAAATAATCAGTCGTATTTACCTCCTCTACCTCAATTTCAACAAACACAAAATACATATCCTAATACACAGCAAAATTCTAATGTTTATGTGCCTTCGCAGAAGAAAGTACAAGAGGAACCTGGTAGCCTTGAATTTCTTTAAGGCATTATTTATATGTAATTTGATGATGACAAATCTAGTGATAATTACATGTTCTTAATGATTCTATTCCAATGAATTATCATGTCATTTTCATTGTGCTAATCTCTCTTTTCATGAACTTAAATGTTCTAACTTTGTTTGAGAATATGAGATAGCATATGGTGTAGTCCAAGAGTGATGGAGCTCAATAAGGATCAAGCTTGAAGACTTGAAGATTTTTCTATCCTTAGTTGAAGACTATGATCTACTTGTAAGCATTTTGATCATTCACTCATAGGGGCTCAAGCAACTTTAATTGGAATTTAGGATCCTTGCTCTCACACTTTCAAATACTTTCAAAGACCTAAACATACTTAGACCACTCAATTAAATTCATTTCACAAAAGCTTTCAAGTGGCTAAGTCAAAACAAAGACCTTTGTGCATATGGGTCATATGTAAAGCCAAACTTGATCTAATTGGTAAGAAACTAGATGTTGAGTTTTATATGGTTAGAAAGTTAATTGAATCTAGTTTCCGAATCTTCAAACGGATCGCAAAAATGAGTTTTGTAGAAGGAGTTATGGCCGTTTTAGTGAAGAGATGTCAGTCTGCAAAAAATTGCTTAAAACCAGTCGACTAATTTTTGAAGGGTCCAGTCGACCATATTAATGTCCAGTCGATCGGAGGTACTATTCCAGTTGACTGGATTGTAAAAAAGTCCACTATTTTTAGTTTTTGAAAGGTAGCTACTGCTACAAACTTTTCAGTCGACTGGATTGCTTTTTCAGTCGACTGGATCGCGCTGAAATGCATAATGACTAGTTTTCTTTCAAAGACAAATTTTTACCATTTTGCCACCAACGACTATAGTGTTTCTTGGCTTATAAATACGTGTTTTCTCACACCATTTTATCCTGATCAATCCATTAAAAAATATCAATTTGAATCACATGACTTGTTGATTTTTAATCATTCACATTTGAGCCCTAGTTGTGTGAGTTTATCAATTTACTCTAGTATTTGATTTGTATTTCTTTGAGAGTAAATTGTAGTGACCTTTTATTTGTATTATCTACTCATTAAGGAGTTATTGTGTGAGCTATCATTATATTATCCACTCTAGAGAGAGAGTTATCATTTGTACCTAAATCAATTGTAAAGAGTGAGGATTAGTAACCCTTGTGTGCAAAAAAGAGGTGTTCTTCTTTGGAAGAGATTGAAGGCTCTTGTAATGGTTTGATCTACACCCGTGAAGTAGATTGAGTAAAGGAATCCTCAAGAGGTTTTATTGAGGGGTGAACATAGGCTGCGGTGTGCGGATTGTCGAACCACTTGAAAACTTGGTTTGCAAGTGTCGCTTCCCTTCTCTCTTTTCATAATTGTTTGTGATTGTGTTTAATTTCTATTAAGTTTTTAAAAAGGTTTATTTTCCGCTAAAACCTTATTCACCCCCCTCTAAGATTTCCATATTTGGGCCAACAATTGGTATCAGAGCTTCGGCTCTTCTATTTTCAAAAGTTTTTGAAAAATTTTGAGTTAAGATCCATGGAAACTACATATTTTGAAAACGGATATTGTACTAGCACTCCTCCATCGTTGAGTGATCATAAGTATGATCATTGGAAGAGGAGAATAGAGATTTATTTTCTTTCACTTGACTACAATCTTTGAAACATTGTCAAATATGGTTTTTCTCCTAAACCAAAGATTGAATGGCATGAAAGTGATCAAAATAATTTTCTATTGAATCTTCGAGCTATGAAAATTCTATATGATGCTTTAGATAATACCACATATAATAGAATTCGTTCATGCTCTAATGCTAATGAAATTTGGTTATGTTTAGAAAATATTCATAATGCTACTAACCAAATCCTTGAGTTGCAACAAAGAGTTGATGATGTTATAGGAAATGTTGAAAACCTAACTCATCAACAAGAAGTACAAAAAGAGAATTTTGTGCAAGAGAAAGAAGAAAGTTTTGTATGCCTATTTTCCAATGAAGAAGATGATGAAAATGAGACGAGTTAAGCGACCAAGAAGCCTCTCATGAAATTAAGGTAAAAGAGGTAAACTCCAACTCATCCGCTAATTTTGATGAACTTCAATGTGCATTTGAAGAGTTGCACGAGGAGTTGGAGAATATGGGAATCAAATACATTACTCTTAAAAAGAAATTTTCCAAACTTTCAAAAGAGTTAAATGATTTGAAATCCCAAAATGAATCCTTAAAGTTAGAAAATGAAAAACTTGTTTCTAGAATACAATCTTCAATTGTTTTTTAAAAAGAAAATTTGGAGTTGAAAAAGCAATTAGATGATTTAAAATCTCAAAATAAAATTTTTCCAAAGAAAAGCTTATTTCAACCAATCAACCTTCAAATGAATTTATTGAAAAAGAAAAGGTTTAATCAAGAAAGGAAGTGGATGATTTGACAAACACTTTGGCCAAGTTTACCCAAGGTGAACAAAATTTGAATATACTTTTGGGAAAACAAAAATGTGTTTTTGATAAGGCCGGTTTGGAATTTAATCCCACATACAAGGAAAAGAAGTACAAAAACTTATTTGTAAGGTCCACATCTTCTACTTCAAATTCTCAAAATTCTCACAAGAATTTCTTTGTTAAGGAATCAATCTCAAATGAGACCCTCCCCATGTAACTTGTCATTATTGCATGAAAATGGGGCATGTTAATTACAAATGTTCAATTCGTAAGAAAATTAACATGGTTGGTGTCACGCCCCGACGTAGCATAATTCAGGAAAGCATTTAATTTCCTTTATGGACTCGTAGGTCGTGACAAGTGAGAATGACCAATTGTCCCTGCAACAGATAACTTAAAAGCATTTCTAAAGAGAAGGATACTAAATAAACATAAGCTCCAAAGTTAAACTTACTAAACTATTACATCAGTCAAGTCTTAGGCACAAGCCGCCTTATTCAAATTCTAATAAAGTGTTTATTACATCTCCAAAAAAAGTCATAAGGAATATAATTAGCCCTCCTGGAAAGTCTCCTAACCC